>OY747715.1:38410238-39010238 GCA_963556495.2 Valencia hispanica | reverse complement strand
TTAATCTAACTGGTCTTTGTGATCCATTATGTAAAATGTAATGAATGTATAAGTGTTTTATGGTGCCTGCCTTAGAACAGCAGAAGCAATTTAGCTATCGTGCTAATTCTGGCATATTTACATTGATGGTTTTTTTCTGATATGTTAATCAATATGCATTGTCCTAATTTATTGAATAAAGAAAAAAAAATCAATGATTGTGAAAACATTCAGACATATACATATATTTCAGATAAATATATAACTGTGTGCACAGTTATATATTTATACAATACAATAGGCAAGCAACTTTGTGAGAAGAGATCAACTGTTGGAGCAGTTACTAGAAAATGGAACAAATACAAGATCCCCTAAGTTAGCTCAATAAATTCATTTTATTGGGCTAAATTATGATATTTACATTATGATCTAATTTGGTGTGATGCACAACTCAAAAAGATCTTGCTGCATCCTCGGTGTACAAAGGACTGTTATCCCAGATCCTTCCTACCAGCAGTTGTATGACTCTATAACCATCACTGCGCCCAACAAACGAAAAAGGAAACTGCTGTTTTCACAGTTTTCCTATTTCAAATATCATTCTGTTATTTGCATCTCCCTGTTGTCTGCAATTTTTCACTTATGATAAACAGTTGGTTGTTTTTTATGCACATATATACATGTTGTACATGTTCTTTTGTACACTCGGCTGCACATTTCTTTTAATCTGAGCGTGCTTGTAAAATTATCCACTGTGAGAAAATAAAGGATAAATCTATTCCAGGGGTTCTCAACCGTTTGCAAGCTGGGCCCCCCCAAAGCTGGTTCATTGCAGTTGCCCCCCCCCCCCCCCCCCCCCACATGACTGTTCTGAGTGCAGTCGTTTATGAAAATCCTGTCAAACACAAATATGTCACGTGAAAGAAAGGAGAATCTTCAAGGCAACGTCACAGAGTTGAGGATATTCCTGCATCAATGCTGCCCAGAATGACGAAAGACGGCAGGAGCCAAAGAGTTCCTTCAGTCTACTGTCACTCTTCAGCTCAATAAGCTGCTCCTGCATATCAATAGGGTGACCATATTTTGATTTCCAAAAAAGAGGACACCTGGCACACTGCTGAAACACTTTCAGGACGTGGCCAAGACTTTTGATTTTAACATATTTAAAGTGTGCATTCTCAATGTGGTTAGAAAAGTTTAGTTAAATAACATCTTCAAAAAGGCTTTCACAAGAAGAAAATGATTTTATAATCTCTGGAAATAAATTATAATAGAAATAGTTACTCTTCTGAATTAAAAAAAGTTACCAGCAACAATATTAGTTTACTTTTTGAATTGTACTGGACAGAAACTGAAGAAAAATCTGAAATAATCTTCTGAGAAAACAAGTATTATTTTCTTTTCACTGTAATAAAAGTAAATAGCTGCAGACTCAAAAACAAAAAGTCCTTACTCTAGTTTGCATCTTCATCCTCCACAGTCAGTTTATAGATGAACTCTCACTTTGCTCAGGCTTTTTATAGTTTTTGTGTCCATGTGATCTTTGGGATATTTGCCACTTTTGTCACACAGAAACACACATGCCAGCTATGTGAATGGTGCACTCCGACACCCATTTGTTGCGACTTGACGGTATATCTTTTGTGGTTCGTGCATGAAGCTTGTGCTTTGACTTCTTGTAAACAGCAGTAACTGCGCTGTGCGGTGCAGCGCTGCGCAATTGCTTTGCGCAATGCAGGATAACGGGGTGCGGTGTGCAATGCATGCGCTGCACAATGGATGCGGCGCGGCGCAGCTCGGCGCACAGCCTGCTGTCTGTGGCGTCAATAAACGGATCAGAACCAGCTCGGGAGGACGTTACATGAGAGAAAGGCTGTCATAATGCATGCATCACACTAGTCAGTTTAAGCATGGTCCTATGAAAACAATTAAAACCCGGACATTTTCATCAGTCTATAAATCCCCCCGGACAGCACATGAAAAGTGGACATGTCCAGGGAAAAGAGGACGGTTGGTCACCCTAAATTGACAGCTCATTTGCTGTGCACACAAACGGATCTCGAACCCAAGCAAAACAGCGATAATACTCTTTAAAGTACGTCGCAAATAGTTTTCTCATTGCTGACAGACGCTGATTGAAATAGAGAGGAATCGTGTGACGTGCCTGCATCAGTAATAAAGTCTACAAGGCTGGGGAACATGTTGCTGTTCCCTCCACTGATGCGGCCATAGAGGTCTAGTTTTTGAGTGAAGGTGTGCACTTTGTCTGCAAGGAGCAAAATAGGAGTTTCCCGGCCTTGCAAAGACAGTTTAAGGCCATTCAAGCGTTCAAATATAGATCGAATAGGACAGAGAAGCAAGCCACATATATGTAAAGATAAAGATACATAAAGATACATAAAGATACATACTAGCAATAGCCTAGTAGTGTCATCCAGATGCTTCACCAGATCTGATTTGATTTCTGTCTAAAACCACTTCACCTCCTCTCGCAGCTCATACAACCGCTGTAACACCGCCCCCCTGGAGAGCCAGCGAACTTCAGTGTGACTCGCTGACACCGCTTATCACCTGCATTTGCGCTCATGATCAACAAACAAATCACATCACTTCTTTTTTTAAATCAGTCCAAACACATTTTAATTTCTATTCAGGAGTTATTTATATACAAAACTAGAACTTTTTATGACAGTAGTTTAATAATAAATAAAAAAATTGCAAATTTTCTTTTTCAGTTTTTTTCCTCACATCCTGTAGCCTACTGGCGCCCCCCCCCAGGGGCGTGTCAGCGCCCCCGTGGGGAGGCGCGCCCCACCGGTTGAGAATCACTGATCTATTCTATTCTGGCATAAACGTTTTTAATAACAGTACAGGAAGGCAACGTTTCTGGTTTCAATGAGTTTCAAACAATCAAAATCTCTAGGCTGTAATTTCTTTTGATTTTTAATGGATATTGTTGGATCCAAAACCGGGTTACCATGGAAACGTTAGAACGCCAACAGCTCCAACGATTTCACCTGCGGTAACGATTTCGGGAACTCCCGACAGTTTAAGCCGCAGCAGGCCAAGGTATGTTTACTGCTAAGTCTTGTTTATTTTAGCATTCAATATTTCAAATATATATATGATATTTTTAGAGGTAGTCCTAAATAACATTACAAAACGAAGTACTTTAGTTGAAAGCCCTCTAAGGAGGTGTGCGCTAAAGCTAGCGAAAGTTATATAACTGCTAACAGCATCGCTTGAATTTTACTGAACTTTTTTTTGTAATTTGCTGAATTTAGTTCGGGTTTCTGCTCATAACAACATTAAATGGTTAATAAATAAAAACATAACCAGCGTTAGTTCATTTGTAGGTGATGAATCTGGGATTTTATTACTTTAGTCTCCAAGAATGAACTGCTAGCTACTTGATTAGCTCCACGATGGCAGTTTGCTCATCCACACATCACCTGTTCCAACTCCAAAGGTAAAAAACATGGCCGATGCTAACAATTCCAGCCCGGGCAACATCAACCCCAACATTTTCCCTGCCAAACTTTGGCGTTTGGTGAACAACCAGGCCGACGGAGCCATCCGCTGGGACAGCCGCGGCCAGGTGATCGTCATCGATCAGCAGCTCTTCGAGACCCGGATCTTGTCCCCCGCCTCCAGAACCTCCAGCGGCGCCGACACCTTTAAGACCACCAATTTCTCAAGCTTCGTCCGCCAGCTCAACCTCTACGGGTTTAAAAAAGTCGACCCGCCTGTCGGCCACGGAGAAGAAGCGGCCAACCGGTGGTATCATCATTTTCACAACCCGAACTTTCAGCGTAGCCACCCCCAGCTTCTGGAGAATCTCGTTAGGCTGACTGTGGATAATAAAGCCAGGCTTAAAGCCGGGCAGAACATAAGCTCTCGTCTTCCTAACCGGTACCAGAGATTAGGTTTCAGCCCAGCTGACGGGGAGAAGGTCCCACAAAGACGTGAGTGAGATGTGATGAACTCCTGTTGCAATTACACATCAGAGACCCCATCTTTCTCATTTTGCTCCTGTCAAAAACTCTGTTTTTGGTGCAGGGTGCTTCTCGCTTCAGCAACACTCTCATCAGTCACCAGCTCATCCATACCTTCCTGCTCAACCCCAGGCCACGAGACCCCAGAGCGGAACCCCAGTCCCACCGCGATACCTGCGCAGGGTTCCTGGTGCAGCTCTCTCCCCTACCGGTGTGCCGGCGGTGAAAGAGGGGCCCATGCCTTTAAGCCACCACTACTCTGGAGTAGCCTCAGGCTCCAGGGCCCTACACGCTCAGCAGGGCTTCCTACCTCGTACTAACGGTGGAAACACACATTTGAACAGTTTTAGTCCTCAGAATCAACCATATCAACCTGGCTACTATCCCACAGGTAAGATGGGGGGAATTCTACAGGAATTTTAAGCAAGAAACCAAGGCAAAGTGGTGCATAAATTGTGAAGTGCAAGAAAAAGCTTACACAATTTTCAATATTATCCCCCCATAAAAATGAAAAATGTGGCAAGCATCTGTATTTAGCCTCAGCGAGTTCATGCTTCATAGAAGCACATTGGGCTGCAAGTCTTTCAGGGTATGTTTTCTATTCCATCCAGCAGAGTGGCTCCCAAGCTTTCCAACTTCTGACCCACAAAATAAAAATGTGAGAGGCCCGTGACCCCGACTCTTGGTTGAGTGTACAAGCATTCTCACTGAGTCAGTTGAAAAGTGGTAAAATGGCAATACAGTCAGCATCAACAGCCAGTATACTTATCAACATGTTGCTTATATTAATTCAATGCATATGCTGTTGGTTTTAAGAGGATCTCAAGACCCCACATTAACATCATTGTGACCCCAAGTGGGGTCCCGACCCCAACTTTGGAATTACTGATCTAGCACTTCTAGCAAATATTTCCTCCCCCATTTTTCTTTGCAATATTGCTCAAGCTTAGTCAGCTTGAATGAAGAGTATTTGTGAACATCATTTTTAATACCTTGCTGCATGTTCTCACTTGGATTGAGTCTGGACTTTGACTAGGTCATTTCAAGTGATTCCATTGTAGCCCTGGCTGTGTGTTTTAGGCCATACTGCCCTGCTGGAAGGTAACTCAAGCGACGTCTGTAAGAATCTGGTTGTGCAAGATTTTATTTCAGTGTATATTGAATTAAAAAGTGCTGGATAGAGATGCATGCTACCGTCTTTAGATTTTCTAATGGTACAAACAAACGAACAAAATTCAAAAGCCACATGCTGCTTTGCCTTGATCTTTCACATAAAGTCCCAGTAAAATACAACAACAGTTTTTGGTTATAATGAGACACAGAATGTGTAAAAAATTCAAGGGATGTGAATACTTTTGCAAGGAAATGCAGATGCACTCATGTTGCAAATTTACAATTGAATGTCTTTTCCTGTTTGAAGTTTGCCATTGCTTCCACCCGAACCTTGCCGGACCAAATATAACCGGCCTTCACTTTCCTCCCAGACATTATTACCAGGTTGGTAAATGAAAGTGGATGAAATCTTATGTTGTAATCATTAACCCATTTCATTAAAACAATGTTATTAAAAACAAATTTGATGTCTAAAACCATCTTTAAACTCCTCTAGGCAGAAGATCCTGTGACTGTGTTTGACCCCAGCTGCAACTTGCTTAGTACCGAAAGCCAGGAGGTGAAAAAAAACAACATTAACCTGGATGTAGTTTTCCAGATTGCAGATGAGGTGATGCAAACTTCGCCCAGTGCCTGTCTGGTAAAAGTCGACACCACAGAGAAACCTGCCTCTGTGCCACATCCTTCCTCTGACCACAGCGATGCCATAGCATGTGATAACAACAGCAGCGCTCCTCTAGTTAAAAAGGAAGAGGAGGAGGAGCTTGTGGTTTCAGTACCTAAGAAAATAGCTGAAGATGCTATATATGAGGTAAGCTTGTGTGCCAAACATATGCAGGTAACCATTCTTTTAATTTTTTTAGGAAATAAAACCTGAATCTATGAAATAAAATGCCTGGAAATGCAGCATATGTTTTTTGCAGGCTTTGCAAAAGACTAGCAAATGATCATCTTTATTAATAATGTGTCTTTGTGCTTTATGTGTATAATGGACATGGATCTGTATGAGGTATGATTAAATATTACACATTTTGCTGCAGTTTCTAAATAGCCCTAACAGGATGGGTGGCTCTCCTTTAGTGTTCACACCATGACTGTGTTTTTTACAACGGGAAATATTTCCACCAAGTTGGATTTGTCTCTCTGGTTAGGGAGGAAGCCGAGTGGCAGTCTTCTTTCAGTCAGCTGACCAGCAGTGTGTGGCAACAGGTGATAGGAGATGAGCGGTGTTATTTTTATCCTTCATTACGCTCTGTTCACTCTAATCATTTCTCATTGAAAGGTCTTTAAATGGTGGGATTTTTGAAATTGCATTTCTTTAAAACTTCTGTATACTTCCATACTGGTAACTAGTGTAAAAACTAGGGGTGTAACAGTACACAAAAATCATGGTTCTGTACGTTTTCGGTACAGTTTAATCAAGAAAATAAATACAAATGTGCATATTACTTATTTCTTTTTTTTCTTAGATCAGCATTAAACAAATAACGTTTTTTTTCCTGAATTTCTTTATTTCAGGGACTGAAATTATTTTCATTTTTTGCTCTGTAAGTTAAAAAAAGTTGAAAGTGTAGAACTGACTGTGGATTTGACTGGATTTTTTTTAAAACATATGAAATAGTACAAGCAGACATAGCCAGAGTAGAAAACAATATAACCATTTGAAAACAGTCAGTGTTAATGTTTAGAAATGGTTAAGTAATACTTTGCCCATATTTGAGAATAAAACATGCTTTAAATCACTTTGGAGTTTTTTTTATATTTCGACATACTTATTTTCCCAGCTGTACTTGAATGCAGCATGTGCAACTGTTGGTAGTGTTGTAGTAGTCGATATCGGTATAGGTCTCACGACCATTTTTTTAGGTTCTTGGTCTCGTCTTGGTATCGAGGGCATTTTTACTCGTTCTTGGACAGGGCGGATTCTGGTTTTTTGAACGAGACCATTGCTGAAATGCTTTTTGTCCATGCCTTACTGATAGGACTGAAAAAGGACTCTCTCAAGAACCGCTAATAACTTATTTGTATTTATTCCTTTCAGAAACGGGCTTATGGTTGTGTCAGTCTCAGTCTGTAACTTGGATTTATCACCGGTTTGTTAAGACCGCCACAAAATAGCAAACCTTTGAATATGTCTTCATATTTACTGCAATCTTTTTCAGCTGTAAAATGCACAAAAATAGGATTTTTCTCTGCGGTATTTTGCCTGCACTTGAAAAGAGAACGCTGCAAATCGCTTCACAGAAGCATTTTAAGTTTGTGCTTTTTAAAGTTATGTTCATTCAAACTTGGGCTGAATTAAGTTTTGAGCACACTTTTAATTATTTAACATGTAGTGCTGATGAGAAACCTCTGATATTTGTCCTTTTCTGCGCATGCACTTCACTTTGGCTTCCTGAACAGTCCACACTGCATTCTGATGGAAGTCACATTTAAATAACACACACACACGCACACACGCACACACACACAAAACGGGATGTTATTAAAAAGTCGGAATTAAGAATTAAGACCTGCAGTGTGAACGTGCTGCTGCTGCTCCGTCAGTCTGCAGAGCTGCAGTTTATCCGCTCATATTGTGTATAAATCTGTCTTTACTATATGGTCTCGCTGTTTGATTCTGCATTTTGGTTAGAAAATGTTCCCTTCAAGGCAATAACTTTTTGAAAGTTATTCATTTTTAGTTTAACTTTCTCTAACATGCTGAAGATCATTACATAATAAGTCACTTTCAATAAAAAAAACTCCCTTTTTTGTTTTGTTCGATTTTCCTTTGATATACATGGTCTTTGGTCTTGTCTTGTTCTTAGTCCAAATACATGCACTGTTACACCCCTAGTAAGAACAGTAAAGATTTGAATAATATCTATTTGTTTATGTATTTTTCATTATTCTTCCTCTGTGTCTCGGCAAGGTTCCCTTTGATCAAGACAGTGATGCTGTTGAGGTTAGCAACTCAGTTCAAGATTCCAGTCAGGGTTAAGATGAGCAGGAGAGCACATAGGGACCACATCTGGGTCTTAGGTAAGGCATGACAGAACCATCCAGGGGCACATTCAGAGGGAATGTAGTGGAAAGAAAAAGGTTACATGAGTACTTAGTGTCAGCGACAGGCGGTTACATCTCCCCCTTTAGATCTCAGCTTACGGATCCATTCAGCATGCGACAAGAAGCTTTGAGTCCACAATGTGACTTCAGTCTCCACTTTGATGATTCTATTCTGTGTAAAAAAAAAAAAATGTATTTTTTTGATATCAATCTTTTCTCTGTAGCTTTTTGTGATTGTGCAGTTGTGCTTTTCTCTGTGACTAGAATAATTTGAACTACTGTAATGTGTTTGGCTGGAACTATTTTAAAATTTATATGGAAAGCTATGCGTGTTTTTAAACACTGTAATTTGATATGTAGCCTTTGGAAGGGATTTTTATGAATTGTAATGTTGTACAACTTAGATATTTAACTTACTTTTTTTTATGTGTGCTGTGTGTCATAACATGTTAAAACAGAACCTCGAATCAAATTGACTTCTTAGTGAAGGCTTTTTTGTGTCAGAAATATTTGGTAATAATTTGTTACTATAAATTTCTCTATTTGTTGAAAACACCTTTTTAAAACTTGTAAAATGCCACGATTTTTAAAGCACACTGCAAAAATTCTTAATAAAACAAAATACTCTTTGCACCTGACTGGTTTATTTATCAGTAGCGTTGGTACAGGCGGAATGTTTGAGGACACTAGGGGGAGCCATTTAGCTGTTTTTGATGAGTTCTGGTGGATGCGGCGCAGATCCACCCCCAGCTTCTCTAAATGCTGCGTTCACGTGTTGTTCGATAATTGAACGTAGATGAACTGATTTGTTCCCCTCAATCAACTTACCATTTTACATGTAGGTAGTTTTGGTTGAATTTCATCTAAGTGTGTACAAATATAGTGCTTGATAGTTCCTCAGCTTATACGACGTTACGTAAAATGTATTAAAAGTTTTCTGTGTATCAATGATAACATATCAATTACTTCTAATCTCATCACACGATTTAAAATCAATCGTCTCATATTCAGTTTGCAATTATTTTTCTTTAATTAGGTTAGTTAATTTATTTCTGTCTCGGTGAAGTTTTGACGAAAGTCCCGTTTACACTTGCACGTGAAGGCATCAAGGCAGAGAGCAGGTAGAGTGACAATGAGATCCCAGGGGAGCGACAGACTCCGGGAGATAAACTTTTGGGACGATGTCATAACTGTACACTCTGTCTCCGGACCCTAACGACGTTCAGTGGGGGACTACATGGAGGCTGGACTAATATTCTATCACGTTTTGGGGTGTGTGTGTGTTTTTTCCCGTTTACTCGTTTGTCATTTTGATGAACGATTCATTTCCCCCTCGGCGCTCTCCGGAGGGTCGGCTCTAATTTCTCAATGTGCTGCGGAGGCTCTGAAGTCGGGGGTGGATGGGTGGGTGTGTGGGGGGGAGAAGCCTGCCTCCTTTTCGTTTAATTAGGGAGCGACTGTAGGACGTCAGTTCATGGCAGGTTTTAGAGAAGCCGCTACGGTGTCGGAACCAGTTTAGTTACGAACTTATAAGCGCGACAAGAAAACTGTCCCGTTTGTTCCGGTTAATTATTACATAGAACGGAGCACGCAACCGAACGGGTTCTTCGAGGATTTTTTTTTTCTCTAACCCCCCCAACAATTCCTCGGCTGTAAAAACACGTTGCACAACTTTTTGGCTTCGCGTTTTTGTCCGCCAGCATGGCTCCCAACTCTCCGGCGGCAACCTGTATCCCAGCCTTTGAAGTTCAAGCCGCGACTCTCGAGCGTTTTCGGTGGATCTATCCAGAGAATGTGGCGCCCACTGGACGGGCTCGCTTCTTCTGACACTTTTTATTATTTTTTTCCTTTTTTTTGGCTCACACGATGTGACGGCGGATCTACGTCCTACTGTAATATCAAAGCGCAGCTCGGATACAAGCATGACCGGGATCTGATCTCCGGCGGAGAGCTATACCACCACCAGCTCGTCTGTGAGGGAGGGAGGGAGGTGGGGGGGAGAGACAACCTGCGGAATGAGGAGAACTGGGATGTCGGGCTGATGCAGAGAGGCGTTTTTTTCGGGGGTGGTGGTGGGGGGGAATCAGTGCACGCTTCGTGTTCCTTCATGCCGCATTGGAGTTTAGTAAACACTGGATGCTCATTCAGTGTTCATTTAGACCTGCTCGCCTCGGCTCTAGATTCTCCACCAAAACGTGCAGCGTTTTACATTTGAACCCAGACGCTGAATGGAAGTTTTGGGAAGTTCTGGTGGAAGCCCCTTCATCATTAACAGTTTGGATTATTTGCTGATCTCTTCAGCAGGTAGTTACTGAGGTAGAAAATATATATACAGAAAGAAAGAGAAGTGGGACCTGTTCCTACAGGCTAGGTTGATTTTTCCGACGAAGTCCACCATGTGCGGCCGGACACCGCCGCTCCAGCCGAGGCCATGACCGTCCCTCTGCGGCGCCTGGCCGGGCTCTGGCCGTGGCTGCTCATGGCGGCTCTGCAGGTGGTGCTGGGCCAGCCGAGCCTGGAGTCGGAGCGGTCGGGGCTCCGAGCGGTCATCAAGGTGACTCTGGTGAAGGAGCCCACGGGAGAGCCCATCGTTCTGAAAGGGGAGTTCGTGGGAGGAAGCGCAGGCAAAGCGCAAGGGAAGCTGATGCAGGTAAGGAGGAGAGAAGCGGTAACGATCTCATCAGATCCTGCCTTTACAATTGATGTCTTGATGTTTGTTTTTGATATATAAGAGCTACTCTCAATAAAATAAAATAAAAAGCAACTGCAAAAATAAGTAGGTGCATTTGCTCCATAGCTTTTATTTATTTATTTGAGAATCCATGAAGAGCAACTACTAGTGTATTAAGAACCCAGATTCGGAACGTCCAAAAGTAGTGGTTGTTGTTTTTTGTTTTGTTTTTGTTTTTTAAAGACATATATGTAAAAGGCATTTATTAAATGTGAATGTTGTCATTCCACTATAGCATGCCTTTCACCTGCACCACCTCATTGTAAAGGGATTACCCCCCACTCCACCTGTTTGCATCGGTTTACGCATCATCAACTTGTCTGATAATTATTTTCACACCTCTGCCCGGGTTTTATAGCTGCACTTTGCATGCAGCCAATGATCAGCATGAGTGTCATATTAACTCTGGGTATTTAAACTATACATTTGAGATACAAGAGATTTGCGGAAGTAAAATTTTTACTCCGCACAGATTCAAGGTTATACATACAGACTCTAATATTATCATACACATGCCAGCGGTGTTGGGATAAACCTCCCTCAGCAAGTTGCAGAGAAACATCGACACGATCCTGGCACGATTTTGGGATTATTACTTTTATGGCTACCTGGCATAGTCCATCCATCCATTTTAAATAAGCTTACAGTTGGCCGGCTTTATCCATTCCAAAATGAATTTTGAGATGTGTGCGGGATCGCTGTCTTGCTGAAACACTCAAAGTGTTAACAATTTTTAACCCAAAGTATCACCTCAGTTGAAAAGTTTTTTGGGTTTTTTTTTATGTTCAGGAAAAAAAACCCAGGGGCTATCATGCCCATGAAGCACCAATGTCACAGAGTTTAAGGTCGGCAGGGACAGAGAAGATGCCGACCAAAAAAGAAGCACCTAAAATTTGCAGCTGCCTACATGGATTTTTTTTTTCTTTTGAAGGAACAAAAAAAAAAAAAAAAAAGATTGAGATGTCAGGCTACGGTTACTGGAAGAGTCAAGCATGGCTGTGGTAGCATCATGCTGAGGGCCTCTTTCCCTGCTATAGCGCAACTGATGCATTGCAGATCAGATGTTCACCTTTCCCTCAGCTGACGTTTTGTTATCCCGATTGGGAATATGATGACAGATGCATGTAAAAACTGGGTTTGGAATGGGGGGGATTGCAATCATTAAACTTCTTGATTTGTATTTATTTACACATCAACATTTAGAAACTGTGTTTAAAAGCTAAGCATTTACCAGAAAACTGACCACAAAGACATGAGCCATACCATTTATCAATAAAAAAAAACAACAACAGTTCAAATACATATTTAAAAGGCCAACATTCCTATGAGATTGTGGGATGAGTGGGTGTTATCGTATATGTGATCGGATTGCATAGGTGAACGACTTCCTGTTTCCCCGGGCTGCTTAATAACTTCCCAGCTTTCCGCTGATCACCGCCTGACAGGCGATCCAAAATTCCTTAATCGGCGCTGAGTAAAAATGTTTTATTACTCTCCGTTTGTTTTGATAATCTGAAACAAAAACATGTTGGCTGATGCTGCCAAAAGTTGTAGGTGTGACTTTGCCAACGTGACGGCTTTGTTGTGCATCAGCTATGTTTGGAATCCGATGTTCATCCAATGCGCCCAATGTCAAGGTGTGGCACGGGCCGATCATAGTCGAGACCGACGGAAGCCTTTAATTTTAATCCGTTTTCTTAGAAATTTGCCGTCAGCCTTGTAGGTATGAAACTATGCGATGAAAGTATGCGGCCCATTCAGTTTGCATATTTTAGGATTGGAGAGCGGATTAGGGTTCCCCAGCAATAAAGCTTGCCTGTGTGAATTTCTTTACCGTCTCCAAAGGAACGGGACGACAGATACTGTAAGATCTTGTCTCTCCTCACTCATCAGGTGTGTGTGTGTGTAGGGGGGGGGGGCGCATGCTTCACTTTTGCCGTAATTGATAAGTCTTTACACGGCTTCGTCATGGAGGAGGCCCCCTGCATTAGGCCCGGTGAAAAGCCACCGCTGTTTTCCTTCTTCGTGGGTGAAGCTCATCCGACTTCGGCGCGTCTGCGTGAGATGTCGAAAACATGTTCCTGATGCATATCACAGCACTTCCAGCTCTCAGGGATTTCCAACTTTCATTGGTATTTTTTCCTTTTTTTCTTCACCCCACAAAACCTTGCAGAGTGTCGGAGATTGACGGGGCTTTTTTTCCATTAAGGATAAATACAGGTTATGCGGTCCATAATACATACAGAAGTAATTAGATTGCCAGCTTCGAAAATAATCCTTCTACCTAACCCTGCAGAGTCGTTAGTCTCGGTTTACTAGTCGGATAGCCGACTTGTGGTTCTCTCTAAAACCGGAAAGCCAAACTTTATGCAGACCCTCACTTTTGAGGCTGTTCTCACAGTGCACAGAAATGATGTTATGCTGCAGGATGCTCTTTGTTAGCACACCGACCTGTTCCAACAGGTCCTTTTTATTTTCGTTGCTACTGCTGGCAGCTCTATGCACCCACTTTATGTTCTTGTCATCCAGTGGATGAGGAGGATAAAGGTTTGAAAGTTCCACGTAAAAAATTATCCGCATGTTGCGAGTCCCGTTTGCAAATCTGCCTTCTATTAACCACATCATTGTAAAATGAATCTGCAAGTGTTACATATCTGATTAGGGATGATATGTGTATGAATACTCAGCAGGTGTGTTTTTACTGGTGAGTCAGAGATCTTAGTTTTGGGCTCAATTTCTGATGTCTAGTTCTTGTAAAACTTTGATCTCTGAGCTAATTCTGATTTCTCTTTAAAGAGCAACTCACCCCCCTACCAGAGTCTTACTCCACCCATATTTCCTGGTTGAAAAATGCGCCAAAAGGAGGGGCGGGACTTCTAACCCTCGCTTGCTATTCCAACTCCAACTCGCTACGGAGGCGTGGCCGTGACGCGGCTGCTTTTATACACCAAAGCGGCAGTGCAGCTGACATCAAACGCGCCGGCATAGCGTCACATACCGCCGCTAAGCCAATAGTGCTCGCAGAATCAAATTCAAATGTAGTGTGGACTTTCAGCCTGAAGAGGGCGCCACACTGATGTGCAATGTTATTTAAAATAAGATGTACTACAATGCCAAAATAATGTCCACACATGTAGACAGCACTTTTGGAGACTCATTTATACAGGTTATTAAGAACAAAAAAAGTTGTTTTGGTGGTGAGTTGCTCTTTAAGAACTATAATGTAAGTTGATATTAGAACAGTAAGAAAAGCTGTCTGTCTTGCCTTCCTGCCCTGATTATTATTAATTATTTACAGGGATGTAAGAAAATATCGATACGCCGATATATCACAATAGTTTATGTCATGATATTGCATCAATATTAAAAGCAATGTATCGGTTTTTATTTAAATTTTAAATAAGCTGTTAGCTCCTTCCTTTTATTTGCTTTAAGTCTTGCTTTCTCTCGCTCTCTCACAGCCTGAATGGACCGTAGACATGACATAGAAAATTTGTTTTTTCTGAGACGGCTTGGTACATCTCTGTACTTCGCCAAACTTTTTAAACCCCATCATAGTCAACTTTAGGTTTTCTTACCACAGCCTGGTAGCACTAAGACGTGGCACTGATTTTTGACTTGTACGACCAGCCGGTCACCAGGCAGGGCCAATCAAACAAACTAACACACGCAAAAGAAATAAGCGATTCTCGCCGCCAGCTGATTGTTGGTGCATCTCAACTTTTTAATAGGTTTCCATTATACTAATCACAAGTAGGATGGTTAGTGGGTTGTCTTTTGCAGCAGCTAGTTTACTGCAATTTTATTTCTTTAAAAAGGGTTAATCATGTTTGCTAACATGAGGGGGGCAAACGTGTACCACTGGGGACAGAGGAAGTTCACAGCTTTCTTCAGCATATCCAAGTCATGCGTTTTCACTTTGGTCCGTACAGTAACTTCCTCTGATCTTTTTAGGCTGTGCCCTGTAAGCTGAATGGACACGTTCATTGGAACACTGGCTGGGTTCTGGCCAGCACTATTTGGACAAACACTAGTGCAGAGGAATTTCTGTCTGTCTGTCTCTTCCTCTCTCTCTCTCTTTCCCTCTCTCTCTTTTTTCTTCTTTCCAAAATGGAGCTCAATGATGAGAGGTGAGGTCCCGAATCTTCTGAGATAACGCTTGGAGCTTTTTTCCAGGTCTCTGTGGGGAGAAAGAGATGGACTTCATCCTCTTTAACCGGCATGATGCCCAATTACAGAACATCATTAAAGCTCCACCTATTTCCACCTATTTCCACTTAAAACCAACTTGACTTTCCATTTTCCCTTTGTCACTGTGGCATTTTCTTGCCGCTTTGTTCCTTATGCTGTGTCGCCCCCGTGAGAGATTCATCAGCCATAATTAAGGCAGGCCACCAGTTAACTCTGCACCACTTCACACATTCCTCAACCCCCCTCCCCAAGTTTCCCTAAAGGTACTCAAAGGTCTACCACTCACCTCCCTCTTCCTCTCTCTCACTGAGTCTCCCTGCCTGTCCGAGGCCACTATCTCCACGTCGTTTGGGAACGAGGGAGGGGAGGGCGGAGCGGGCGCTGGGGGACAACATCAAAGTATGGCCAGTTCCGAACGTGAGCTGGGATGATTAAAAGCTGAGACTGTTTACACTGGGCTTCCCATTCGGGCCCTCTCTTCCCCCTCCCTTTGGGTTTCCTGTCCATACTTCCTATCCCCCCTGGATAAGATAACAGCCTGTCCAGGGCTCCTTCGGACTCCTTGCCACTTAACGTTGCAAGAGTTGCCCTGGAGCATAGCTCTGCTTTTACATGTGCCAGTACTTATAAGTCCAAAATGTATGCTGTGTAAAGTTTACTAAAGCCTGTGTAGAGTGCCTTGCAAAAGTATTCACACCCCTTAAACATTTTCTCATATTACAATTAAAAAGCTCAACATATTTCATTGTTTTTCTAACGTGATAGACAGAGACAAACCTGTGGAGATTTAGTCATTTACGCCACACGTTTTTGGGTACTGAGATGTTTTCATCCTACTGATACAACATACCATGCACATAACTAGGGCTGGGGAATATAAATCGATTTATGGAATTTTCCATTCATGAAGATGGATTTTTTTTGGAATATCGAGAATATCAGAAAAACAATTTCACCAGTGCACCTGTAGGATTTTCCATTGTTCAAAGAGACGTCAGCCCGCCCAAGTGCCGTCCATCTTGTTTTACAGCGTGTATTGATTTGGACTTTGAATTAAGGTCAACTCTGAGAAGAGATGGTTGAAATAAAAGGAAGTTTAAAAAAACTATTTCTTTCTAAGAATAGAAAGGGAGGAAAAAAACCCTCTGATTCATATCAAAAATAAAATTTGGCATAGTAAAAAAAAGTCGAAAGATTTTATTTTTGTTTTTCGTCGCCCAGCCCCAACCTCCTTCAATTTTTCTGAAACAGTTGTATAATATCCAATGACATGTTCAAGTAAATTATGAATCTGACTGGTCAGGGTCTTATTATAAAAGACTGAATAATATGTATTAAATTGGTGTTGGCTAGTTCCCTCTTTCCCATCTGATATTTGTAGTTGATAATTAATACCAACCAGCACATTTATTGTTTTGCATAATAGGCAAGGCGACTTTATTTATATAGCACACTTTCAACAACAAGGCAATTCAAGGTGCTTTGGGTGATTTGGAGAGAACAAAAGTGAAAGCATATCATACAACATTAGAGACACAAAACATATGACATTCCAGCTATTGTTAATCACGTACTCAACGGCAGCTCTACAGAGATGATTTTTTTTTTTTGCTTTGATTGAACAGAACTCGGTGTTCCAGCATTTTTGCAGTGATCTGGAAGTTTGTTCCAGATAAGAGAACCATAGAAACTGAAAACTGCTTCTCCATGTTTGGTTCTAATTCTAGGGATGATTAGTAGACTAGAGTTGGATGGACATGATCTCGAGGGTTGATATAGTGACAACAGATCTCCATTATACTTTGGTGCCAAGCCATTCAGTGATTTATAATCTAGTAAAAGTATTTTGGAGTCTATTCTCTGAGCTACAGTGAGCCAGTGTAAGGACTTTCTCGTGAGGACGCAAGCAGCAGTGTTCTGGATCAGCTGCAGCTGTCTGACTGACTTTTTAGGCAGACCTGTGAGGACGCTGTTGCAGTAATCAATCAGACTAAAGATAAACGCATGGATGATTGTTTCGAGGTCCCGTTGTGACATCGGTCTTTTAATCCTAGAAATGTTCTTTAGGTGATAGAAGGCTGACCTTGTTATTGCCTTTATGTGACCCTGGAGGTTCAGGTCTGAGTCCATTACTACACCTAGATCTTGGGCCTGATCAGTAGTTTCTAGCTTTATTAACTAAAGCTGTGTGCTGACTCTTGATCGTTCCTCTTTAGATCCAAAAATAATTACTTTAGTTTTGTTTCTTTTCAGCTGGAGAAAATTATGGCACATCCATGCATTGGTTTGCTTAATGCATTTGCTTAAAGTTTGGATAGGTTCAAAGTCACGTGGTGACATTTTAATGTAAAGCTGAATATCATCTGCATAGTTATGGTAACAAGTCTTATTGGTTGTTATAATCTGGGTTAGTGGGAGCATGTAGACATTAAGTAGGAGGGGCCCCAGGATGGAGCCCTGGGGCACCCCAAATGGGATTTCTGTCAGTTCTGATGCAAAATTGCCTGTTGACACAAATAATTTTCTGTTCTTAAGTTAAGACTCAAACCAGCCCAGTACTGTACCAGAAAGTCCGACCCAGCTCCCAGTCGTTCCAATAGTATGTTATGATCAACAGTGTCAAGTGCTGCACTGAGGCCTAAAAGTACCAGCACTGTGATTCTACCACAGTCTGTATTTATGCGGATATCATTGAAAACTTTGATGAGGGCAGTCTCAGTGCTGTGGTGAGCACGGAAACCAGACTGAAAAATATCAAAAAGGTTTGTCATTGTTAGGAAGCTATTTAACTGTTAAAACACAGCTTTTTCAATAATCTTGCTGAAGAATGGATGATTAGAGATTTCATATATGTATTTCATGTCAACCAACTGCTCTGCACTAGCTGTTCATTTGGTGACGTACCAGGAAGAAAGGTGAGCCTGAAGTGTCATCACAGGGCTCCAGTCTTAGTTTTACACATTCAGAGTTCTCGTGGCTGCACTGGCAGAGGAACCTTATGAGACTTGGATATAAATATGCCTCTTGGCGACTCTGGCAGTCACATAAAGGAATGAGCGAAATCGTCCTAAGCTCCACAATTTCCTCCCTGCTTTTGCAATGGCGCCTTAAGACTTCTTGTTTTTATTTAACTGCTATTTGTGAAGAAAGGGAGGCCATTCAGGGACAACTTGACTATTACTCTATAACATAAGAGACATGCTCTTCATGCAAAGTCCATTTATTCCAACCATCTTACAGAGATCTACTGTTAAGAAGTGATTTCTCCATCCCCCCTCTGTTTGGTCAGTTTAGCTTTGCTATCACCTCCTTCCTTCAGCGTGGGGTCGGTTCTATCTCGCGCCTGGCTCAATGTCGTGAGCGTACCCCTATGTGTGTTCAGCCAATCAGACTAATGGTTTCTCCTTAGCAGGGACAAAACGGAGCTCCGCAAACACAGACTTTCTCTACAAGAGACAGCTGAAGAGATATGTCCAAGGACACCGTGAAGAAATGAAGGGGAGTGGCAGATGGCTCAATCCTGCCGGCGCCCTTCTTTTTTAGCCATTAGGCTGCGTCTGGAATTTTTTAATGTTATACAACATGTTTTTTTGTGTGTGCCTTCCTTTCATAGCACTCTGTGTGCAAATAACCAAGAAAGCTGTCTGCTCCTTCGCTCTATCGCTATCACTCACGTGGCCACTCCCTCACACATCTGCAAAACAAAGTCCCATGCTAAATTTGATATCTTTTTATAGCACAGAGCACACAGACAGGCGCATAGTATGCGAGTGCTGTATGGTGAAGCCATTACTACCAGGGCTTATCATTGAACTGGCCCACGGGGCGGAAAAAAGAAACAAACAGTGTCTCTCTCTCTCTCCCACTCATTTCTTTCTTTCCCTTGAACACGTACGCCGTGCGTCCCTTTGGGGAGCCGCTGGCACACTGAGGGAGTCGCGTTTGCACGCAGCTCTTTTTCAGTTTTGCCTTTATCTCGCCGCGCATCCTTACAGTGGAGAGGGGTGACTCACTGCCGCCTTTAAAGGCACACATTCACACAGGCAGATTGTCGTTCTTGGGGGGGGGGGCGGCAGGCAGGTAAGACAGCGGCATTCAGCAGTCGATAAAGTAAGATGTTCTGGTAAAGAGAAAAAGAAAAAAAGTAGGCGTTTTTGCTTTTAACCTTCTCCGACACAGTCGTAGCGCGAGCAACCGTTGTGAATTTAAGTGAAGCACCTGTCTCTTTCCGGCTGAAACCGATCCAATAAAGGGGCAGAGGAGAGGACGCTGATCCATCGTGGGTAAATGGCCTGTACTTGTATAGCGCTTTATTTAGTCCTTGAGGACCCCAAAGCGCTTCACACTACATTCAGTCATTCACCCATTCATGCACACATTCACACACTGGTGATGGCAACTGGCTAGTTACATACCTGCGCTACAGTTTTAATACGAACACTATTTATAAATTAGGCTAAAGTTTGTGCATCATTACACCCGTGCTTATCTGACATGATCCTATAATATAAAAGACAAGTCACTCCTTGAACTTTTTCCAGTTTTGCCACATGATAGCCACAGAGTTCAAAATCTTTTTTATAGGATTTTAGGTGAAAATTTTCTCTACATTGGTGTGGAGTGGGGCTCACAGTTGAAATGGGTTTGGTACTGATGTACAGACTGACCCTCTAATTGTCAGAATCTTTTCAGTAAAAAAGCTGGCAAATTCATTGCAAGCCCTGGCGGAGTTTTGTTCAGGGGCTACTGTCACTGGAGGATTAGTTAGTCTCGCAACTTTTGCAAATAAAATCAGCGCATTGTACCAGACCTTCACGGCATGTGCGTGTCTCCATTTACCTGGGCCGGCCCGATTGGACCACTTTCAGAAACCTAATGAGTACCAGCCTTGGGGTATGTACTAGGAAATAGCCCAGTAGAGTCGCTGGGCGGGACTTGTAGTTAACTTATGCTGATTGGTTGTAACTCAGTGGGAAATGACATCAGCAAATGTCGCCAAACAACCGGCATTTGTAAAATTGGAAGAGTTGCTGGCGAAGCAGAACAGAAAGAAAATAAAATAAGAACAGCTAAGATAAGTGGACCGACCATCGCCGCTTCTTCCATTGTCCATCTGTTATTCCGTGCCGCCTTTTGGAGTTGATCCGTGGCGCCGCTCACTGCCGAAACGATCTCCATATGCTGACGTCTGAGCAGATTCTTTAAAGGGGCGATTTTGTATGAAGAGACGACGGCTGAGAGGACCGAGCCAGTGGATTTCCCCTGTCACCTTCCTTCTTCCCTGAAATGTCTTGTCTAGTGGAAACGGGCCTATTGTTACCACAGCTACACTTCATGACAACTCCGAGAGTAAAGAAGCAATAGCAAAAACTCCTTCATCGGCAACAGCATACAAAACCAGATGGAATTATTGTCAAAATATGCAACGTCTCAAACGAAACACATTAACAAAAGTCTGCAAGAAGAACCAATTTAGAACTGAAGGGAAAGAACTACTTCAACATGCTGCCATCATGAGCGGCACGAATCTAGAAAAGAATTTATTTATTTGGCCTACTTTCAAAAAGTTTTGTGTTTTGTGAAAAACTAACAGTACTCCTAATCACACACTTACCTCGCTGTAAAACATGGCAGTGACGGAATCAGGCCAGTTGTCTTCAGCTGGGACAGGGAAGCTGGTAGGAGTTGATAAGAAGATGGAGCTAAATACAGGGCAATCCTTGAAGAAAACCTGTTAGGGGCTTACAAAAGTCCTGGAGCAGAGCAGAGTTTCACCCTCAAGCAGAATAAGACAACCCTAAACACACAACCAGAGCTACAATAGAATTTTAGAATTTACGTGAAGGCATTTCCATGTGTTAAAATGGCCCAGTCAAAGTCCAGACCTAAATCCAATTGACAGTCTTTGGTAAGCCTTTAAAATTGCTGTTCACTACAACTCTATGCACTGCATTTGCACAAATTACCTGGAGCCACATTAGAATATATTTTGAGTCCAGTTATTAGTAAGCCACATCAAAATAAAGAGTAAACATGCTGAGGTTGGCCTAGCAGTTCAGTGGATACTGCAGCGTGTTAAACGTTACTGGTGACTGAGTAATATTGTGATTCTTAAAGAGCAGGTTGCAGGTTAGAGCCCCCCTTTAACCACTGTTTAGAGAAATATAGTATGAACTGTTTCTAAATGAAAATTGACACATACATAAATTATTTTGGCTTACCGAGTCCTTCTCGTGAGAAAATTTAACCTCCGCCAGACCGGAAGTGGCGTAGCCAGAGGGAGACCTGTCAGCTCGATCAAGAGAAAACTATGGATTTTAATGACACAGGAGAAGCTTAAAATGTTTACCAGAGCTCTAAAGTGTAATGGAAAGTTCAGAGGTGAGGTTGAAGGAACAACAGATTATCTAAGTTTTTGCCCGCCGTGGCCCATCAACCTCGCTCTGTTCTTCCAACCAATAGAAATTATGATAACAGGTCAATCTAATAAAAACAGAATTTGACAAAGACAATTTTATTTTTATTTTATTCAAATAGTCCAACAAAAATAAACTTTTGTTGGACACAAATGGGCACTTTAAACAGCGGTATTTAGTTTTTGAGTGCATTTCAGTGTAGTGTGTGAATTTCAGTTTACTTAGCGTTGTGTGTTTGTAGAAACACTTCGATGCCTTGAAGACAGGCGGCTCCCATTTGAAGCACTGTGGCTCAATGTCTGCCATTTTTACTGTTATGATTGAGGACAAGTGTTCCATCCTTCTTTTAGTCTTGTTTAGTTCCACCATAGAGAAAGCTCTTTTTGCATCTGTATTTGAGTGTAAAACAACTAAAACTAGCTTTGCAGCCTCAGACAGTCTTCGAAACATCATCATACCCCTCACCTTTAAAAACAACGAACCAAGAAGGTGTTGTCAACTCTCCTCAATATGTACTAGTTTGCAAAAAGCAAAAAGACAGACTGGATATTTTGTTAATGAATACTAGTCTCATCATCACATTGCTTAGCTTTCTGGGAGAGTGGTAGCTATGAAGGTACCGGAATAATTGATTGGATCAGCAGTCGATCTTCGAAGCTTTTAAAATGAATGTAGTTTAATTGAGATAAAAGCATTTTTACTTTTCAGAAATGTATGTTTATTTTGCAGACATCTGAGGTTCCCCTGAAATGTAACTGATCACTGATGCTTATGCTGCTACGTAAATGTTTGATCTAAGTGGATCTTAACTGAGAGAGTTACCGAAAGAAACCCAGTGTATTAATGTTGAAAATGTTTTTCTTCTCCAGCAGAAAGAGAGAAAAGGCAGCTATGAGATTTTAAAGTTTGCTATGAGGTTCAACGCCTTTCCTGTTCAGTGTCATGACGGTCACATTTTGATAGCAGCTATCACAAAATGTGACCCTCTTTAGGGTTCAGTTACACAGTCAAAAATTAACAGTAAACATTTGAGTTATTTAGCCTGTCATAAGAGAGAAAAATAGGGATAAATTTTTTGAAGTCGTATTTTTAACAGTCCATTCATTTAGAGAGAAGGAATATTTCAGGCAGACAGAATTTCGTAACACCGGTGTTAGAACAGGTGTTCTGACGGAACACCATGCCCATCAGAACGGCATACCTTCAGGTAATGCACATGCACAGCAGTGAAACCTGTGTTCAAATCAAACCATCAATTTGGCATACCTTAGACTACAAGCGGTAAAATTTGGTGTATTATCACATATTATATACACATTAACTAATTGCATGCCATAAAGATCACAAGAAATGTTAACAAAAGTTTTCCATATATTATTTTTAGCAAGTGGAGTCGTAAAATTGTGTAATGTTGTGTTAAATAGTTACATCTGGTGTATTAGTAGGGCCATTATAAATTTGTATATAGGTCACAGCCCATTCAAGATGGGCTTCTTCATTTTCAGCGTGAGGAATGGCATGTTTGGCGTGTGTTCACAGAAAGACAGGAAAATGCGTGTGTCTAAAGCTTGTTGCGTGAGGCCTGAGAGCTCCATGTTTACAACCACACGTGATGGAGAACAACTGTACAGCTATGAGCCTGCTGCGCGCCCCAGAGAGCAGATGGAAACCAGGGGGAGAATAATGACCAAAACATTGATAAGCGAAGCTAACGTTATTAGCCTGGGTGTTGCAAGCTAGCAGTACTGTTTCTTTGACAACCCACATATCAGTTTGCTTCTAATCTTTGATATCATTCTTTCAAACAAAAAGTTGGATAATTAGCAGATTAACAAGACTTAACAATGCACAGATCCTGTCTGCGTAGAGCTGAGCCTCTGATGGAGCGATGATCGTGTCCCCCCGCCTACTACAGGTCCAGAAGCAGCTTCTGACGGCGGTCCCGATAAAGTCGTATGCACCAACGGCACTGCGCCTGCTGTGAGTCGCACCTGATCTTTGCTCCAGTATCCCATATTGAACTCCATCATCGCTGTGAAATTGATGTCCTAACAGGCTGATGCTTTTACAGCCTCCACAACCACAATAATAAATTTTTTTTTTTTTTAATGAACGCAATCCAAAAACTAGCATGACATTTAACTCCCTCTCATTACATCAGACGTCGAGATTATGAAACTTTTTCATTAAAATTTGTACAGTTGAGTATTGTAAGAAAAACAAAAAGTACCTTCCATGAACGTTTCAAATGGTAATTTTTGGAGAACGCTTTGCATGCATTTTAGAAAATATTTAACCTGCAACATGCTCTTTCAGTTGGTCACAATCACAATAATACCATACACCATGTAATAGTCTGTTTACTTAACTTTAGACTGGAATTCGGTATTCACCTACAGACTTTTTTTCTTTAGATGTCTCAGAAATGTGTCAGGAGGGAGAAACTTTGTTTAGGACATCCCGGGTTAATTTTGTGGTCACTTCAGAAATTAAGTCCGCCAGCGGCAACCTCTACCTCGCTTGCAGTGGCAGGAGCAGACCTCTCTGTTCCCGACGAAACATCAAAGGCTCAGAAGCCTCTCTGGAGTTTTCCATTTCACTGCCTGTGTTGTTCCTCTTCATCCTAGCAGAGCAGCTTCAAACCCCCCCCCCCTTCCCCGCTCACCTCCTCTCTTCTCCTAACCAGCCCTCTCTTGTTTCTTGACAGCTCTTTAAAATGGTTGTAATTCATTGCATGTGCTTCAGTTCCAAGGACAGAAATGGCTGCACGCTCTAAGAAAAGCCAGGAAGCTCTTGGTTTCCTTAGAACTTGGAGGAAAAGAGTCATCACCACACCACAGATAAATGCTATCTGACAAACACCCTCCCCTGTCCCAGGCTCCCTGTGGCTCCTTTAGTCACTTGCTCAGGCTTTAAAAAAAAATCTTTTTATTTTTTTACTATAGCTTTGTGCTCGTCGCTTTGGTAAAAACAGCCCATTGTACCTCCCAAAGCGAAGTAATCTCATTCAGAGTTGTTTGGGTGAACTTTGACAAAACTATTTGCGCAGCGTGTTTATGAAGGAGAGATTTACAGCCGCAGAGCAACATCGTTAAAAAGTCAGCATCGGCAGGAAGCAATGCACAGGGAGCACGTTATTTTTTTCCACTGCTTTGCTTGAACGCTTGGCTCGGCGATCCGAAGGGCGAAGAGCTTTCACCTGTGTGACCGTCCCTTTCCATTTTTTTTATTTATTTTTTTTTTTACTGTTTGTGTGTCTAGGCATGAATGAGTCCTTGCAAGAGTGTGTCCAAAGTGTGTTTGAGTGCACAAGAGGTGGAGCTCCCATGCCGAGATCATTTACCAAACTCTATTAAGCAAGATCAAAGTGACTTAGATCTCTCAATGCCGCATGACTACAAAAGCCATATTGTAACCCCAGATTAAGGGAGATAGCACTGCTGTCAAAAAAATGCTTTATGTCTCTGAGAGTCACACGGTCACTTCCAAACAGCAAACAGCACGTCCCAGCTCTGACCTTCTTCCTCTCTTTATTGTAAGAAATGCTTTCACTTGGTTTTGATATAATAATCTTTCATTGAGAGCCTAATTTGTTGTATGAACAAAGCAGAGTACAGATGTATGATTTCATCCTGACAAAGACCTTCTGATTCACCTTCTGCTCGTAATGGAACGAGCAAAACAGGTTGGTTTGATATACCGAAATGAGCTCCTTTTGATTTTGTCCTTTCCGCGGTTTAGTAGACACACAATCACTTTCACAGACAAAGGCCACAGACCAACCGTCCAACCCTGTGTTGGTCGATGCATGACCGGTGTCAGGTGGAAGTCTGAGCAGCTGGCATATCTGATCACAGTGCAGCTAAACAAAGACGATGTGAGGACCGCGCCATGCCAACCTCGGTGACAGATTGTGTTTTGTTTGCCTGCTCAACAATTTCAATTCAATTCAGTTTATTTATATAGTGCCAATTCACATCTACCTAACTGACTGGGTTCATCAGGATTTATGGATAAATATAGTTGTGTATCATCGCCATAGCTGTGGAAATTTATCCCATGCTGTCTAATGATTCTACCAATTGGAAGCATATATATGGTGAAAAGAATTGGTCCAAGCACAGAACCCTGTGGAACTCCACAAGTAACCCTTGAGAGTGAAGAAGATTTATCATTTAGATGAACAAACTGGAATCTGTCAGACAAATATGATTTAAACCAGCCTAGTGCTGTTCCTTTGATCCCTGCAACATGTTCAAGCCTTTCTAAGAGAATATTATGATAGTCTGTGTCAAAAGCAGCACTGAGATCTAACAAAACCAGAACAGACACCAGTCCATTATCTGAGGCCATGAGGATATCATTAGTAACCTTCACCAGTGCTGTTTCAGTGCTATGATGAGCTCAAAAACCTGACTGAAACTCTTCAAACAGCTCGTTACTGTTGAGATGCTCACAGACTTGATTAGCAACAATTTTCTCAAGAATTTTGGATAAGAAAGGAAGGTTAGATATAGGTCTGTAATTCATCAAGTCATCTTGATCAAGGGAAGGTTTCTTGAGTAAAGGTTTAATTACAGCTATTTTAAATTCTTGTGGTACGTATCCGTTTACTAAGGATAGATTCATCATATCCAAAATGGGGCCAGGAACCAAATGGAACACTTCTTTAAATAATTTGGTTGGGATTGGGTCCAACATACAAGTTGAAGGTTTAGATGAGGCTAATATTTTTGATAATTCCGAAAGCTCGACTGAATAAAAACAGCCTAAGCACAAATGAAGTTCTACAGTTCTTTCCGATGCTGCCTCATTTACTGAGGAAGAAGTAATCATGTTTGGGAGGATGCCAATGATTTTATTTTTAATAGAATTAATTTTATTTATGAAGAATCCCATAAAATCATCACTGCTAAGAGCTGGGGGAAGAGTTGGCTCAACAGAGCTATGACTCTGTGTAAGTTTGGCAACTGTACTAAAAAGAAACCTAGGATTGTTTTTATTCGCCTCTATTAATGATGAAAAATATGCTGTTCTAGCTTGTCGAAGGGTCTTTTTGTACAGCAGTAGACTGTTATTCCAGGTTAAATAGGAATCCTCTAGATGTGTAGAGCGCCATTTTCTCTCCAACTTCCTAGTATTCTGCTTTAAAGTATGCAACTCTGCGTTAAACTAAGGAGTCAGCCTCCTATGGCTAGCCACTTTCTTTTTTAAGGGGGCTACGCTATGTAATGCCAAACGCAATGAGGACGTAACGCTGTGAACCAGAGCATCAATTTCTGAAGGGTTAGAGATAGAATTGCTGCCATCCACTGTGTTACTCTGAGACACTGAGGAAAGTAAGAATGGAACAGATTCTTTAAAAATTGTTACAGCATTGTCTGATAAAGCTCTACTATAATGACATTTTCTTTCAGATTTAAGATGGTCAATTAAAGTAAATTCAAAAGTTATCAAGAAGTGGTCAGACAGGACCGGGTTATGTGGGTGGACTGTTATTTCCTCACACTCAATACCGTATGTCAGTACAAGGTCCAAAGTGTGTTTACCCGAGTGGGTCGATCCCTGTTTTGAGTAAAGCCAATTGAGTCAAAAATAGCATTAAAGGCTGCATTTAGGCTATCACTTTCAGGATCCACATGAATATTGAAGTCCCCCACTATAATGACCCTATCAGTATTTAATACTAAATCAGATAGAAAGTGTGAGATATGATCCAAGAATTGAGAGTAAGGGCCTGGTGGACGATACAAAACCACAAACAAAAATGGTCTTAATGTTATGCAACTTGGATGAGGAAAATTAAGAGTTAGATGTTCAAAAGAACTGTAGCTATCAATTGGTCTGGGACTAATTAGTAAATCAGAACGAAAAATGGTTGCAACTCCTCCTCCTCGCCCAGTATTTCTAGGAATGGTTAAATTTAAATGACCGGAAGGAGTTGACTCATTTATACTGACACAATCCTCCTGCTGCAACCAGGTTTCTGTGAGACAAAGCAAATCAACGTGAATATCACAAATCAAGTCATTTACTAACAAAGTCTTTGAGGAGAGAGATCTTATGTTTAATAAACCACATTTAATAGATTTATTTTTCTGTTCAGTCAAAGTCGTATTTATCTTTATGAGATTTCCATAATTTGCTTTTGTTGGCTTAACTTTTAATCCATTTAATTTTGGCAGTGGGCAAGACACTGTTTCTATAGGGTAATGGGTGGGTAACAGTACAGAAGCAGCAGAGAGGTGGGTTAAACTACGACTCTGCTTCCTGGTCTGGATCCTGGGTTGTCAGTGTTTTGGAGGACTAATAAATTCGGCCATATTCCTAGAAAGAAGAGCTGCTCCATCCAAAGTGGGATGGATGCCGTCTCTCCGGATCAGACCAGGTTTTCCCCAAAATGTTCGCCAGTTATCAATATAACCCACATCGTTTGCAGGACACCACCTGGACTTTACAACTTTTGTCTCAAAACTTTGGCTACTCTAAGGTTTGTCACATGGAATGTTCATGGAGCTGGCACCAGAGAGAAAAGAGTTAAGATTTTTAACCAGCTTAAAAGATTGAAGGCAGATGTCGTCTTATTACAAGAAACCCATAAATCTACCTCAGCTGCAGTTGATCGTAAATTCCCTGAGTTTCCTAATGTGTTTTCTGCATGCTATAACTAGACAAAGGGGAGTAGCAAATATTAATAAATAAAAATGTTAATTTTACAGTAATACATACAGTTACAGATCCAGACGGTAGATTTATTATAGTAAAACTGTCTATACATAACCAAAAGTTATGTATTGTCATTATATATGGTCCAAATGTTGATGAACCCTCATTCTTTCATTCCTTCTTCTCGGTCCTCCTTGAACATTTGGATTGCTCACTTCTTCTTGGGGGCGACCTCAACTTTGGTTTAAATGAAGAAATAGGCTCAGCACAGCAGGGGCTGGAAATCTATAGATATAGTGAGCGATTATGGACTTTGCGATGCATGGGGATCTCTTCACCCCAATGACAAAAAGTATACTTTCTTCTCAAATGTCCACCATTCGTATTCTCGACTGGATTATTTGCTAGTCAGCAGCTCATTGTTGACTGACATTTCAGACACTGAAATACACCCTATAGCTGTTAGCGATCATGCTCCTGATTGTTTAACTTTAGTAAATAAAACAGAAACGCCTCAAAGCAAAAATTGGAGATTTAATATATCATTACTTAAGGATAAAGAATTTATTAAATATTTTATAATATTTTAAGAGTGGGCTTCTTATTTGGGATATAATGACCTACATGGTATGTCACCATCCATTCTTTGGGAGGCAGGGAAAGCTGTGATTAGAGGTAAAATAATCTCATTCTCATCAAATAAAAAGAAAATAGAAAACAAAACGTATTCAGGAATTAGAAGAAACTATTAATTCATTAGAAGCTTCTCTAGATGAGGAGAGACTAGGCAAAATCCGTAAAGCAAAGCTAGAATCAAATGAAATTATTAATAAACAGACCCAGTTCTTAATTCAAAGACTTAGAATAGAAAACTTTGAACAAGGTAATAAATCAGGTAGATTTTTGGCCAACCAGCTTAAAATTAATAAAGAAAAAATAACTATATCTGCTATTAAAGATCAGACCGGGAATACAGTATATGATCCCGGAAGAATAAACAACACCTTTAAAGAATTTTACAAGGCTTTATACTCACCAGAGGTAAACCCATCAGATCATGAAATTGAAAAATTTTGGGGATTCGGGGCTCTGGGGCGCCGCAACCCCCTAGCTGTGGTCCTGGCCGGGGGTCGGGGCCGGCCAGCTGCCGGCATGTGCGGCCGCCTTTCTCTTTTTCTCTGGGCCGATTGTCAATGCCGGTCCCTGTATGGCGTCTCGCCTTGTTTGCTGGTTGGGGTGCCTGGCTGGTGGTCGCGGCGGATGGGTGGCATTTCTGGGCCTGATCAGTCCTTTTTCGCACTGGACTTAGCTCCTGGGTCTTGTTCTTTGTGCGTTGCGAGGCGCTGGGGTCGGGCTTTTTCCCGGGTTCGGTCGGACCTGCCGGTGGACTGGCTGGGTAGTGGGCATGCAGGGCAGGTGAGTGGGGCGCTGGGTTTGGTTGCCTGTTGGGCCATTGAGCAGCAGTGGTCGCTCGACAAGGGAATGGGGCTGGCGGACGTCGGCCTGGTGGGTCGGTCGCCTGGTTCATCGTTTTGCTCCTGGTCTGGGCAGGTACGTCGCCGGGTTTTGGGCTGCGGGGGCCTCCGATGCGCAGGTGGCGCTGGGGGCCTCCTTTGCTGGCGGGGAGGCTATTGCTAACTAGCGACAGTTGCTCTCCCCCTACGAGGGCACTTGGACGGGGGGGAGGGGTGTGCGGGTGGGGCGAACTCTACCTGGGTGTCTAGTGTCTTTTTTGTGTTCTGATAGTAGAGCGAATGTCAGGGTGGGTTTAGTTCTCCTTCTGGGATGGGGCTGTGAGGACTGCCTTGGGGTCCGTGGGGCTTGGTGGGGCTGTGGCCGTGGGCCCCGGGTTGAACGTGCCATGGCCTCACTCCCCTGGTGGATCCCGGTGAACAGCGGTGCCTATTGGGGTCAGTGGGGGAGCTGGCTCCCTGGGAAGACATTTTGTCTCACAGTCCTTTCCTCCCCATCCCCAAACACCTCTGTCCACCCGCTCCATCACTTTACCACTCATATAGGGTCTTGGGGCATTGGCACATCACTGGGGTGCGAGGAAGGGTTTCCCTCCTCGCTATCTCGTGGCGTCCTGGGTCACAATTTTAATATACAACTTAGACACTTCCACTTATAACATTTTCATGCGACACACATGTAGGGACTTTGGGGTCCCACTGTAAAACCACATATAGACACTGAGGGCTCGGCGTGGGGGTTGGGGTTGGGGGATGTGTGGCTGCCTTCCCCACATCCAACCCCTCTGTTTTAAATGCACATTATAACAACACGCATCAACACCATACTCGAACGGGAGGATAGAGGCTAGGGGTCTTCTTACACCCCTGTTCGCTACGGGCCATCAGGGGTTGGGGTCCGGAGGAGGAACAGGTGGTCTGGTTGGGGTCCTGGGCTGTCGGGCTGCTTCGCCACTGTGGGGCCCTTGGCGGTCTGCTTGTCTCCGTCCTAGAAGGTAGGGGGTCCTGTCAGGTTGGGTCTTGGGCTGCCCTCTCGCCTGGCGAACCTCAAGCCTTACATTTAATGGGGGTCTATTTCCCCTCCGTCACTCCCTCCGCCAGTGACGGAATCCCCTGCCTACTGGTGTGTCGGTGGTCAATCCGGTTCAGACCTGGTGCGTGCCTGGGGGGGCCGGTGTGTCGGTCACTTGAAATTCAGCTTAAAAAACAACCTTAGTTAGATCCAAAAACAGATACCTTAATGCAGTGGTTTCCAACCACTAATGGGGGTCCCCAGAGATTGCAGGGGGTCCGCAGAACTTTGTCTTTGCTGAGGTTGGGAGGTCACCAAAATGATATGTGTGAATATTACATTTATAAAATCCAAAAGGCAAAAAGAAAATTGTCAGCCTACAGTGTAAATCCAGAAGAATAAGATCAAAAACCTTCAATGGCTATTCAATTTTCGCAAATAAAAGTCTGTAATTAATGCAGGTAGAAGTTGGGTTTTGGGGGTCCCGGCTTCTCTTGGAAACAGGCAAGGGAGTCCTCAAGGAAAAAAGGTTGGGAACCGCTGCCTTAATGAACTTCATTTAGAGCATTTGCACTCTAAATGGCTACTGCTAAGATTAAATTAGCGTATTTATGTTTCTGTCTAAAGGAAAAATACATTTCCACATTAAAGTTTTAAAAGTGAAACAATATATTTCAAAGTTAGAGTGCATAAGAAGTCAGGACAAAAAATGGGCTGGTTGTATTACTTTAGAATAAATTATTGGGAAATAATTGGCCATTAAAGAAATTCACTTGTTTTAGACTGGTTAATAACAAAATTTGTGAACCATGTCCGACAATTGAAGGCTCGTGTTTATGACATAATACAGTAACAGAAAATTAGGTGACAGAGTTTTTTCAAAGAATCAGAAACACAAAGAGGCGAATGGAAAGGTGACGGTTGAAAGAATAAACCTATCCTTACAATGGAAACCACTGACGTTCATGTCTGTGCTATGATTCTTGTTAATTCTTCTGCAACAATATAACTCTGTATATTGCTTAAAAAGTGTTACATAAAATGCTCCAGCAACTCAACTTGTAAACTAGACGGCTGTTAAAAGGAAGGTAATACCGCCCATCCCTTCTGAAGATTGCGCTTTGACAGAGAGGGAAAGATTGATGGCTGTAGATCCAGTCACATGGCTGCCAGATAGTGATAGATGTCTTACTCAGGGAAAAAAAAAAGAAAAATTGCCAGCAGTTGCATTCGCCAAAGGCGTAGTGTGTTTGATAGTGTCAAGTTGATGTGCTAATTTCTGCAGACAGTTTTCCTCTTGTTCATCAGTGAATTCTGGTACAGGCGTACACTGAGGCGTCGAGACAAAATGTCCCACCTGACTTGCCTCTGGAAACTAGTGGAATGTTGAGGGCCCATTTTGTTCAGAGGAACCAGACATAGTAGCTTTTTTTTCTGCTGTATGGCTCACAAGCTATGTTCTAAATGGAAAAAAATGCTCAGACCAGATTTCTGATCCACTCTATTTCAGGAACTTTGACCCACCAGCATGAATTTTAGCCGATTCCATTTTTGCTTTAGGAAAGTATAATATAAGAACATTACAATGCTGTCATTATTTATGACAGGAGCCAAGGTGAGGTCATGCCATGTGTATGGAAGAATTGGGTTTTACTGTTTGAAAGAAAAAATGATTCCAGACTTTACGTTACATTGACTTCTTTAGTATGGTTTATTAGAGATTCGCAAGAAGGGTTAGCACTAATCTCTGTGTGTAGTTCCTAGAGAATGTAGATTCTCATCTTAATTTAGGAGTTTACATAAAAGCTCCCACAATTGCTAAATTCAGTCTGCTGAAACCCCAAACATGTAAAATAAAAACAGTTGTAATCTTTTTAGCCTTCCTATGACGTGCTGAAAATTTGGTTTCTCTCTCGCAGCCTGAGCGAACCGCAGAAATCTCCTGACATGTCTTAGAAAACAGTTTTCTTGTTAAGTAGTTGTTTTTTACAGCATTCTACTTTTTTAACCCCCCCTGATTATGAATAAAGTCAATTTTAACTGTTTTTTTAAATTAGCAATAACGTCAACACTGAAAACAAGGTGGGGTACATTCAATAATTGGGGAAAAAAATAGATTTTTGAGTTTCTGACTTCACTATTTAGAATCAGTTGAAAGTCATCTGGGACTAGTCTCAGTGTATCAGGAAATCTGATGGTCAATCCCATTTTCCCCGGGTATCCGCAGGATCTTGTAAAGGATTAAAAATTGATCAACTGATTAAAGGAAAATTAAGACCCTTAAAAAGTCTTAAATCGATTTAGCAAAGTCTTACATTTGGTTAGTATTGACATGTTTTTAAAATAAGTTTGTCTATCAAAAATAGATTATTGTAAACTAATAACATAAAATACTTTTTCCTTCTTTTATACTGGCTATTTGCACGGGTTTCCGTACCACATGACTTTACATACTATCGCTACAGACGTGCTGATGTGACATATCCCGCTAACTGATAATGAAGTACAGCGAAGCGATGCAGTACTATTGCAAATTGTTTAAATTTACTGTTTCTTGTCTAGAAGTTGAGGTTTTTTAAACAGTGGCTGAAGCCTGTGGCCAAAAATAACAGGGAGGCTTACTGAGTGTTTTGTAAAAAGATCAATGTCGCCTCAATGGGCAGCGACGTAATCAAATCGCACACGAATGGAGCTAGCCACAAAACCACCGTTGTGAAGATCCGCGTCGTGAAGATCCGCGATCCAGTGATCAATCGTCAGTTTTTGTTCTAAAGCTGATGCTGTGACAGCGTGATTAACTGTGGTGCCTCTGGCAAGTGCATCACCTGTGAGTACACCACTCCCCAACACGACCACATCCACAGCAAGGACTTCGGCCCCGTCGTCTGCCACATCCAACCTCAGAGTGGCGCTAGCGGGCACAGCAACGCAGCGGGCTGAGGAGATTTGGTGTTTACACAGAGGTTAACCAGCACTCGCTGAACTCTAACGAGGATCCCTTGTCACTTGGGAACATTTTAATAAACTTTGCCTTTGGTAAAGTTTTATTTGCAAAATGTATATCTTTCTATTTGAATCACAAAATACGACCATTTAATAGTGCATTAGTGCATTGCGATAAAGTCTTAATTATATTTTTGGGAGGTCTTAAAAAAAGTCTTGAAAAGGTAATAAATTAGACTTTGCGATCCCTGCATTATGCCGTTTTCAAAAATGTAAAAGAAAAAAGTTTTTTCTTACTTTTTTTGCCATTTACATAACCATAGTACAGCCAGTTCTATCCTAGGTGGAATGACTGACTCTGTGCCAAGCTGTGACCTTGTTGCATGCCCCAAAAACAACTTAAACCTAAACTACACTGTGACATGTTTGCTGTGTAACAGTCTCCCCCCCACCAGGTGAGGACTGTGTATCTATGAGGCCTATTCCAATTGGCCATGACCTCCTGACTGGCTGCCCCTAATTAGAGCCAGTCCTTCACAGTGCCCCCCTTCTCGTGTCCAAAGTAAATGCCTTGGCACCCAATAGGAATGCTGATAGATTGCCGTTTAGGGTGCCTCAATTGCAGCCCTCACGTGTAAACAACTGGAAAATTAACAGCCATCACCAGTCAATGGATGAAAACATGCAAGATATTGAGGCCAATCTAATTTAGAATATGCATTTGTTTTCTTGAGTTGTGTTGATTTTTCAACCGCGCACTCAGCCCATTCTCTTGAAATGCCCTTGACCACAGAACAGGACCTGATAGAGTTGCTGGCATAGCTTCCACAAAGTTGGTTATATAACCCGTGTATGCACATTCACTCCAACACAAAGCTTCCTGCAGCACATAAAGTGAAAAAACAGATCCGTGCTGTTTCAGTGTCAGCTGCCCTCTGTGCACAACGGTTGACTGAGATCAAGTAGGCGGATCAAAGGGCAGCTCTTACTGGAGAGAAGTAGGCCACGATGTCTCATCAGGGTCATTCACCTGATAACCTCCTTTGTTGGAGCTGCTCCAAAGCAACATAAAAAAGAAAGAAACAGTTTACAGTACCTGCTTTTAGAGCTGTATGAAGTTATAATGGCTCATTTTCTACTTTGAGATGGCTCCAGCAGACAGGCCTCATTCCCTTAAAGGCTGCTATTTTAGCCCCCCCTCCTTCTTGATTGCAGTGCGGGAGCAGTGCGGGAGCAGAGCGGAACATGGCGTTGCTCTCTTTTCTGGGCCCTAGGTTAAAGTCAGCGCTGCATATGCGCTACAGCGGGGCCCCTGAAAGCCAGACCTGAAGACCGAAGCAGAGCCGTGTGCGGTTTGGTGTTTGGTCTGCTCGCGCTGAGATTAGAAACGGGTCGGCAGAGGATCAGCATAATGACACGTCTACCGCTTTTCTCGAGTCCTTGGACCATCTGAGGCGTCTGGGCGAAAACAAGGAGTGCATCTTGGCAACCAAAACATCGAACCTGGCCCCCCTCGTCTTCGGTCGGGGAAACCTGACCATGACAGATCACCAGCAGACAGACAAACGTTGAGGTTGCCAAATCAATTTAACACCGATAATTTCTGCCAAATGAGATGTGATTTCATAGGCCACTAATTGTCTTGGAAACAGAGATGACATAAGAAGCACCACTCATGTCTTCTGTTTGGTTTTTTTGCCTTTATAGTGATTGAGGAAGAAAACAAAATCCTTTTTTTTGTAAAGAGCAGTGCAATGTCTAAACGGTGCTTGTGCTGCAATGGAAACTTGACATGTTAATTTTGCAGTTAAAAAACAACTTCCACCTCCTGTAGGTAAAATACAGAGGTGACCGTTTGGCCGTCTTTTCTCTGTGACCCACATGAGTCAGCAGCTTGTTTGGAAAGCTGCGGTCCAAATCTAAAAGCCAAGAGAAGGGCTATGTCTTCAAGTGCAATGCCAGTCCTAACTGGAAGAGAGAGATAAGGCTTTGGCTTTGGGGGGGGTTGTAACAGCACGTCTGTCTGCTGCAGTTCTCTGACCTGCCTCCATGCTTCTGACTTCCACTGTTTGTCCACCCGGTTAACTATTACCAGGAGGCTTGTGTACCTTGGCTGCAGCCCCAGCGCTCTTACACATACTGTGGGCCATTATCAAAGAAAGACCTGCATGACAAGCCCTGGAGTACATCCAAAAAAAAGAAGAAAAAAAAACAGGCCAAAGAGCTATTGTGCATATATATATATGCATATATATATATGCATATATATATGCGTATTGAGGACCTTATTAACAGACTGGCTGTTTGAATATTATAGAGGCCAGTAATAGCTACAAAAAGATAATATGACTATAGAGATTGTCCCTCCAACTGGTAAGAGTTTAGAATGGGGCCATTTCCTCTTGATCATCTCTGATCGGCCCCTGCTGTGTCAATTATCGATTTTGAATCCTCTTTAATAAATGCATTAAGCGATAACCTCACCATTTTTAGTCTTTAAAATGGTTAAATAATCATATAATATAAGATAAAGAGAAAAGACATACTCTTTGAGGCATAATTAGTAGGGGTTTAAGGGTACGGCAAAAATCCTGGTTCGGTACTTACCTTAACTTCTTTTTTTCCATACAGTCAGGGAACAAGTTTGGGGGGGGTTGTGTAAATGACATTTAAAATCAAACTTCACTTGCAGTAAATTGTTCTTAGATAACATAAAAATGTTTACAATAGTATATAAAATAAAAATATATAACAGTTTAAATACTTTCTTTTTAGGAAACTGCAACATCAACACTTTGGCTTTCTTTTTTAAATAACTTGAATGGTTTGAGTGTGCTGAGATTAATGTTTGCGTGGTGCCGTTTTAAATTAGTCAAAATGTTTTACTTACTGCCAAGATAATGTCTGACTTCCACTCAACAACACCCAACCTATAGATTATGATAGAAATGTCCTTTATTGTTCCACACTGGGGAAATTTTACACTAAGAGTAGAATAGAACAGAAGAATAGAAGAAATAGACAAATTAGTGAAGAGATATATAAAAAAACGAATTAAGAATTACATACTGTACAGTCAGAGAAAAGTGCCAATGCCAAAATACTGTGCAGTTATTAAAAACGGCATACAGTGATTCAAGAAATGTGCAACTAAGCAGGATAATTTACTAATATTTACAAAATATGCATGTGCATTTGCATTAAAAAACAACATGTGTCTTTGTCCATTTAAATACTTTACCTTTACGCCTAGTGGCTCCCAAACAGGAGGCTTTAATGACGGAAGCTGGCATTCAGGTTCCTACTCTCTTATAAGAGTCACTGGCCATAACTTGTGCTAGCTTGAGGCTGGGCTGCATTTGTTTACAGATACAGATACAGTGGCTTGCAAAAGTATTCGGCCCCCTTGAACTTTTCCACATTTTGTCACATTACAGCCACAAACATGAATATGTTTTATTGGAATTCCACGTGAAAGACCAAAACAAAGTGGTGTACATGTGAGAAATGGAACAAAAATCATACATGATTCCAAACATTTTTTACAAATCAATAACTGAAAAGTGGGGTGTGCGTAATTATTCAGCCCCCTTTGGTCTGAGTGCAGTCAGTTGCCCATAGACATTGTCTGATGAGTGCTAATGACTAAATAGAGTGCACCTGTGTGTAATCTAATGTCAGTACAAATACAGCTGCCCTGTGACGGCCTCAGAGGTTGTCTAAGAGAATGGTGGGAGCAACAACACCATGAAGTCCAAAGAACACACCAGACAGGTCAGGGATAAAGTTATTGAGAAATTTAAAGCAGGCTTAGGCTACAAAAAGATTTCCCAAGCCTTGAACATCCCACGGAGCGCTGTTCAAGCGATCATTCAGAAATGGAAGAAGTATGGCACAACTGTAAACCTACCAAGACAAGGCCGTCCACCTAAACTCACAGGCCGAACAAGGAGAGCGCTGATCAGAAATGCAGCCAAGAGGCCCATGGTGACTCTGGACGAGCTGCAGAGATCTACAGCTCAGGTGGGGGAATCTGTCCATAGGACAACTATTAGTCGTGCACTGCACAAAGTTGGCCTTTATGGAAGAGTGGCAAGAAGAAAGCGATTGTTAAAAGAAAACCATAAGGAGTCCCGTTTGCAGTTTGCCACAAGCCATGTGGGGGACACAGCAAACATGTGGAAGAAGGTGCTCTGGTCAGATGAGACCAAAATGGAACTTTTGGCCAAAATGCAAAACGCTATGTGTGGGGGAAAACTAACACTGCACATCACTCTGAACACACCATCCCCACTGTCAAATATGGTGGTGGCAGCATCATGCTCTGGGGGTGCTTCTCTTCAGCAGGGACAGGGAAGCTGGTCAGAGTTGATGGGAAGATGGATGGAGCCATCCAGAGTCTGCAAAAGACTTGAGACTGGGGCGGAGGTTCACCTTCCAGCAGGACAACGACCCTAAACATAAAGCCAGGGCAACAATGGACTGGTTTAAAACAAAACATATCCATGTATTAGAATGGCCCAGTCAAAGTCCAGATCCAAATCCAATCGAGAATCTGTAGCAAGATCTGAAAGCTGCTGTTCACAAACGCTGTCCATCTAATCTGACTGAGCTGGAGCTGTTTTGCAAAGAAGAATGGGCAAGAATTTCAGTCTCTAGATGTGCAAAGCTGGTAGAGACATACCCTAAAAGACTGGAAGCTGGAATTGCAGCAAAAGGTGGTTCTACAAAGTATTGACTCAGGGGGCTGAATAATTACGCACACCCCACTTTTCAGTTATTGATTTGTAAAAAATGTTTGGAATCATGTATGATTTTTGTTCCATTTCTGACTTGTACACCAGTTTGTATTGGTCTTGCAGGTGGAATTCCAATAAAATTGATTCATGTTTGTGGCTGTAATGTGACAAAATGTGGAAAAGTTCAAGGGGGCCGAATACTTTTGCAAGCCACTGTATGTGTTGCTGGATAAAGTGCAACGCAGTTGCAACTCGGTACGCCTCTGTGCCATACCAAAAAATACGAATACGTGTACTGTCACACCCTTAATGAATAGGGATTATCTTGTAATTTGTTCCTGTGCTGTTGGATTCTAAATTGCTACCGCTGTTAAGAACCAGCTGCACATTTCTTTTCTCTTTTAGTTGCTACAGTCCTTATAAAATTGGTCAAACTCAGGATCATACTCATACTTTTTTTGACGAATATTAGAAAGTATCAGTAATGTAGAAAGGTTATGAGGAAAAAGCTGTCCTCACCTCTCTCCACTCTGACACCACTACTATGTTGTCCTGATGGCTCTGGGTTATGGTGGTTTGATGGGTGGGCTGTTGGTTAGCCAGGTACTCAAGGCAGGATGGAAACAAAGTGTCTGCTGGAAGCAAAAAAAAAGCAAGGCTCTAGATAGCTGTCACACCTCCCCCTACTAGGTTTTGGTTTTCACCATGAATGGTCTGACTATTAAATTTTGGCCTAGAATAATAACACTTTATATGTTGTTTCAGTTTAATTTAGTTTTAACAACCAAACACTGATGCCTTATTCAGTGCACTCCAGGCATTGATGCGTTTTGTGTCCTTTGAACAACACTCTCTGTTTGTTCTGAGACCTCCTGATTTACACACCAAGCAGTGAAAAGCAATTTGATTTTAAACCCTGAACATCGATAAGAAAGAAAAAACTTCAACTTAATAAGAAAATGAAGTGCTGATTACTTTGCAAACATGGATACTATGCGAATAAATGGGGTGGGGGGGTGTTAATTTGACAATTATCCAGGGGTATACCAGGGGTCTAGCAACCAACTATTCTCCATATTTGACCTTTTTTTGTTTTTTTCATCAGTGATGGGAAAAATCTGAAGGCCGTCTGTCATTTTGACAGAGGAGTATTCACACCTCTGACCACTTGGTGCAAATGTACAGACATTTTCAACTTTACGCTCGCAGTACAGGTAACTAAAAGGTTCCCATGAATGAGAGCATCTGAGCATCATCTCAGACCTGGACACCGTACTCAATGCATCTCGTTAGCCGGGAGCTGACAGCGCGTTGAACAGTTGCTAAGGATTCGGAGCGCATCACTCCCAAGAGCCTGGTGACCACCGGCGCATGCTGCAGGATTTCCTCCCGCTGAAGCGATAACTTTGCGGGTCAGGAAACGGCTCGTTCAGAGTCTGAGATTTTTTGACGCCGTTGATGAAATGGACGGACAACAAGCGTCTAGCGTGACCTCTAGTCAGTACACTGAGCTGTGTTCATGTTTGCTATTTTTGGCTGAATATATTATTGCTAAGTGGTGTTAGAAACAACACATAACGTGCGGTACCAGCTTTCGTTTTAACTTCCAATAGAAGGTTGGAAAGTTTGGTTAGGGTTGTAAAAATGGCTTTTTTTTTTTAGTAAAATGGTTAGAAATTGAGATGCTGCTATTAAGACTAGAGATGCACAGTGGTGCAGTTGGTAGCACTGTTGCCTTGCATTATAGTGTGGCGGACCACCAGGAGGCTCCACTCACACCCAGAAAACCGGATGTTTGGATTTAAAAAATGTATGAATTTTTGGCGCGTTTATTGTATGTGTTCTTATGTTATGTGTTCTGGCTTACTGTTCAGTGTGAAGTTGGAGCTGAGATAAAGAGGTGATCGAACCTGGCTCCCGTGTGTCGTCCATTTATTTCTCCACAATATCAGCTTATTAAAATCCGGTTGACCCCATGGCCGGTCCAAAAACGAGCTGTCTCAAAGAAACAAATCATCCTTAACATCATTACTGGTCATTGAAGTAGAACTCAAACATAATACCGTCGTAGACATGTGATACCGATGAAATAAAGACAAAGGATTGTTTCTATACTTTCATATGAAACATAAGTGCTTCTTTTTTATTACCAAATACTTTGGGATAGCTGACTTTATGAATAATTAAATTTAAAAGAATAACATACAAGTTTGTTTGTTTTATTTATTCTTGTGCAAAATGGCAGCATTTCTATTTTCTGGCTTAAAATTGTGTTGATTAAGTTTAAGCACCGACTCATAAAGTAAGAGTGTTCATTATGCTTTACCGTCAAAAATTTAGGAAGCTTTTTTTGTCATAAGTAATCAATTGTAGCCGTAAAGTGATATTTCTTTTGCTTGGAAGTTAAAAGCAAATATAATATAAGAGATTTGCTCAGTAGCAGTTTCTGACCTTTGGCTTTACCCAGAAATCAGATTGAGACCTTTGAACATGAAGTCGGCGAATCTCTGATCTACAGAAATGTTGTATCCAATACAGGAAGATCAAACATTTACTGAAAGACTTGTTTTAGTGACAAACTGACTCGGCTCAGAGTTACATTAAACTCTCTGCCTCTAGAAAACCCAACTGGGTCTTGCTAAACCAGAAGTAAAACTTCCTTTAATTGACCAGTGACATTTTAAATGCTCTTCCTACTAACTCTTAAGAAACCGACCAAAGTATGGGAGTATATTAAATGGCCACAAAAACAAATATAGCATATATATTATATATAACACGATAGCATGTGTATGCTTTTTAGCTATTTCTCTATCTTTTTAAATGGAGTGATAATGCATGTTTTTTTCTGTGTCGTTTAAAGCCATCTTTTACTAAGCCTAAGGCCCACAAAAACATGTAAAAAAAGTGAAAGCAAATATACAGTCCTCTGACGGTACAGACGCACCGATCCAAAAGTACGTTCTATGTTCTAGAAAAGAAAGAAGTTCATGGCAGTAGAATCAGCCAATTTTCAGGCCTATAGAAGGAATGTTTAGGATGATTTTCCATCTGTGGAGGAATTTGTCCCACTCTTCTGCAGAATTGTTGTAATTAAGCCACGCTTAACGGGTTTTTTGTTTTGTTTTGTTTTTTATGGGGATTTGCTTTGGATCGCTGATCTACTTCATAACCCAAGTCCCTCTGAGTTTAAGTTCACCAAAGTGACCCAGCTTAGCTGTCCCATATCATCACATTACCGCCACGATGTTAGATGTTACTTTAATGCTAGACGTGGTGGGATAGACACCTTCCAAAAAGTTCCACTTTTGTCTCGTTGTTTGGCTTTGGAAACATCTTTTAGGTTAAAAAATCAATTTCAGTTTCTTTGTCACTGAGAGACGTGGGGCTTACAGTGCTCCAGATGCTGATCTGAGTGAGCTCCCAAATGATCTGTCATTTCACTTTTGGAGAAATCGAAGTTGGTTCTCCACTCTTAGGAAGATTTGTGAATTTCTTTGGACATTTAAGCCTACTTCATGTTGTCAAACAGGTTCTATTCATGTCAGGTCAGATGGTACTCAGGTCTGGGTGTGGCTAGTCAAATAGAATTCGGCTTTCTGGAAGAAATGTGATAAATCAATCAGTTATTTCACAATTTTACAAGCAGGGGGAGATTACTTTTTCACATATGCCAGGCTGGGTTGAAAATATGTATATCTTTTGTCTTAGTGAATGAAATCATCATTTAATACCTGCATTTTGTGTGTCCTCAGGTCGATATTTTAATTCATATCAAAGTCTGAAACATTTAAGCTCCACATTCTATAGCGTTTTTAAAAAAAATGGTAAAGCTGCTGCTTATACGCATTTTATTATATTCATCTAATATATCTCAGAAATTGGTGAACTGAACACAGCAGTAAAACCTGCTGGCCTAATGCTTTCAAACTTTGCTTTGTTATTATGTTTTAAGTAAGTTATCAGTGATTTTATTTATTTTGCTGTTTTTACTGCCAGCCGAGGAATAGGCTGCTACCCAAACATATAAACACATCCCACGATCATAAATGTATATTACCATAAGGTGACAGACTAATGGCATGCAGAGATCCGGTCCGACTGGTTCCTGTTATCGTGATGAAATAGCAGTGGACAGTGAAAAACTTCACCAAGCAACCAGTCAGACTGTATACCAATCCAATTATTGACTTCAAAGTTGAAAGATTAACAAAAGGGAGTTTAATAGATCCCCTATCTAATCTAATTAGCAAAACTGTGAATTTTCCCTTTCAGCAAGAAAGCAGGATTTATAGATCACAAGAAAACAATTTCATGTGGAGGTAATTATGTAATTCTGTCAATTAGTGAGGCTTGTGTGTGTGTGGGGGGGGGGGCAGAAAATCACAATAAGCCATTTGAAGATAAGGAGATATGCCTCAGTGTATGAAAGACCAAGTTCAAGATGTGTAATAATTCGAAGATTTAAAAAAATGATAAATGGCATAAATAATCTTGGTCATTTCATAGCAAGTGGGGGCTTTTGATGACTACAAATCAAGCTTTGTTTGCTTGCCTTTGTCAATTTTCATTCAATTTGCCACGCATGCCTCAGATAAAAGGTCCCAGCGAACAGCATAATATTTCTAATATTTCAAGTACAAGTTTTGCTCTTTGATTTGTTTCATTCGTAGTGTCACAAGGAATTCATCTGCAGCCCCCAGTTCCAAGCTCCGAATCCTTCTGGGCACATGTGAGCCAGATGTCATACTCTGGTCAACCTCTTTTTTTTTGTTTCTTTTACAGATCCCGCTTTCATACATTTGTCACGCCCCCTGTTGGTTGACGCTCCCAAGTGTCTACTGCAGTTGTGCTATAAATTAGCACTCAACAGAGGCTGTTTATCTGTAACGGGATTGCTCGTTGGTACTATTCCTCTCATCCCATTTTTGATGTATTATGTGGACAAGAGAGGCTGACAGCAGCCGGATGAATGCCGTGATTATGTGTCTGAAGCACATTGTATGGCTTATTTGATCAGGTGGCAGCTGCGTCATGCCGTACCCCAGGTGCTCACCCTCATTACCTGAAATCGTTTCACTTAGCACTTTCTGTGGCATGTAAACGACGCATGCTTTAATGTGCAGAAGGCTGTGTTGTTGTTTTTAAAAAAAAATTTTTTTTTATTAAACCTGCACTCTGATTCCCCCTGTAATTGATGTGTAAACAGAAGGTGCTTTGAAGCGACTGTGTGGCGTGGACCTGATCTGCGCGATGTCAGTTACGTGTCTTTGTGCCACACGGCATGGCTCCTCTGCTTGTTCGTTTGAGCTGGTTAATTTGGGGGGTAGCGGGGTGCTCACCTCCTCTCCCCAGCAGGAAGTCCTGGCCTTTTTTCACCCAGACAAAAAGCAGTGCAGACAGTAGCTTCTCGTCTGAGCCTTATCTCTAAAGCTTTTAATTAACTGTGAGGCGTTTTAAGTCCCCGCTCTGTCATCCCTTCCCCTTTAAGGCCCTGGGGAGGGATGATTAGGCAAACAATAGCAGCACTGTGTTGCTTTAATCCAGTGTTTCTCAAACTTTTTTTTATCATTCCCCACTTTGGACAAAGGAGCATACACAAGCCCCCCATGCTTTTATCACCCCAACAGAATGGTGACCACGCCTGATTTTTAAAGTGTTTTATTTATTTAAATAGCCGAGTTAGTCTACAAGTTTTTAAGGGTATAAATTAGTTGGAGAAAGGGGTTGCGCACTAGTATAAAACCGGCTCAGAAATATATGCTGTCAGTAGTTGCTACATGTAGAACTTCAGCTCACAGTTAGAGAAAATAAAAGTTGTAGTTTTATCAAATTTACAAAGCTTTCAAAAATACAAAATAAAAATAAAATAAATAAAGAGCAAGATACTCATCCCTGTATTTCCTCCGTGGTTGACCGTGTGACTTCTCTTACTCTGAAACGTTCCCTGATCTTTTTAGATATTTGTACATTTTGTAGATGGAATCACTGATAATGCAGCTATTTCAGCTTGTTTTGTTCTGCTGCGATATATTCCAACGTCAAACTCCCAGCCCGATGTTCCAGGTCCCGGTTCTGTTTACAATGATGATCACAATTGCTAATTTATTTGGGTGTGTTTAATTTTGTGAGAGGGGGGAGCTGGTTGATTTAATTTACAGTGCAGTGAAACATTCACAACAACAGAATCTAGGGGGGAAAAACTATTTAAATCCCATTTATGTCACGCCCCACCTGCAATACCTCTGCGCCCCACTAGTGGGGCTCGCCCCATAGTTTGAGAAACACTGCTTTAATCTTTCACTTGAATGTGCATCATGATACGCATTAATGTTACAGTAGCTGTGTCATGGATTGTCGCCGCATACATATCAATGCCACAAAGTGTAGTGAAAATGTCTTGAGTGATTTTATTTTCCAAAACAGCCCCAATGTTCTTGAAATCTTTTACATTGATCTGCAGCAACAGGTCTTCGGCTCCTCTCCCCCTCATATTCAGTCGAGCACCGCCATTACTGAATTCCGATTCGAAGTACGAACTCGAGCTCTTTTTGGAAAAAGGGGCCATTCCAACAATCAGAGACTTGCCTGCAATTGAAACGGTAAGGCTGTGTTTTTATTGCTCTACTGTGTGTAACAAACAGCAGCCAACTGCTAATGTGGCTATTGTATGCTAGCGGGAGTAGTAGCTCCGAGGACAACAAGGGTAATGGCTGCTACTTTGCAAACAACAAATGACCTAGAATGCCACCAATCAACGCGCCCTTCATTTGCATTCTTACAATGACCGTCCATGACAGCCAAAATATCACATCAGATCTCGCGAGACAATAATGCCTTCAGAAATAAGTTGTCAGAGGAGCTCTGTGTGTATTATTTTTCAATTTTTTTCAACTTTGTTTTTTTTGGAAGGGCCTGAAAGACTATAATAGTGCATGGGTATCCAAGGTAATTCTAAGTTATGACTCCTTTTAAGGTGTTCCAAAGTTTTCCTTTGGCCATTCGTTGCTTTATTATTCTACTAACTGAATGTTTTCAGAAAGGAATGTTATTATTTTTTGTTAAGGCTAGGGTAAGTAGTTTAACATTTATAAAGTAACTTTTAAAAAATGCTAAAATTTGGGTGTCTGACACTGTTCCATGATATAAAGTAGGTAATCTTTCAGAATTTATATTTCTCTTAAGTCCCTCCCCGGGCCTTTACAGCAAAACAAATCATTTATGAGAGCCCAGAGCATTGACCAATAGATTTGTGTATCCACAAGTGGGAGCTGTCAAATCAACAAGGATGCGCCCCAGTCCCCAGCGTGCACTATGGGGTGTCGCGTCTCCGTCCGCTTAGCACACCAACGAAGAATGACGACGATGATGTTAAATAAAAATATGAAAACAAAATATGAGACAAAAAAATAGGTATTTATTAGATCCACCTTTGGCAGCACAGAGTCTGCATAGATGGGTTCTCTGTCGGGTTTGCACATCTAAACGCTGCAGTTTTCCTCCATTCTTCCTGGTAATCTGTTCAACCTCTGTCAGGTTGCGCGAGGATCGGCTGTGAACAGCTTGATTTAAGGCCTGTCACATATTCTCCATAAGATTGAGGACCGGGCTTTGACAGGGCCACTCCAGAATGTCCACCTTGTTGTCTACAAATAATTTATGTGTAGAGTTTTTTGTCTCCATCTCCTGACTTATACTTTTCAATAACCTTTTCTCTGATTCCCTTGGATTTTACTTTTGTCTTCATGCTGTAATGGTGGCCAGGAATACAGATTAACCAGTAAATGCACCTTCCTGACGGGTGTCTGGATCCTACAATCACATGAGACACACTCACTGCACTCAGGTGATCTCTATTCCACTCATTGTGAGACTACTAGCACCAGTTGGCTAGACCTCTGTTGTATTAGGTCAGTCACTTTAAAAGGGGTGAATATTTATGCAATCACTTATTTAATGTTACATATTTTTTTGTCATTGTCATTATTTTGTTTAAAAAAAATCTGTTTGCTCTCTGACATTAAAGGGGGGCGTTGTCTTTTTTTTGTCACAGAAAGCTAATTTTGTTGATCATGATTGATTTGTTAAAGTAATAAAAAGGGTAAAAACCTCCAAGGGGGTGAAAACTTTTTATAGGCACTTTAGATGGATGTTATAAATGTAAATTAAAGAGACTCCCAACTTTTTTTTCTTTTTTTTCAATGTAAAAATATTAGCTTAATTCAACTACAGGAGAGTCTAGATGATCATTTTGTATCTATTGGCATCAAATATCGATCAAAATGAACTGGGGATTTTGCGTATGTGAGATACGGGCAAGAAATTTAATATCTTGCATCCCTGGTCCGAATGCATTTTTTATTAAACTACATGAGGTATTTACACTCCTGTTAGCGTTGTACTGCTAAAGGCTAATATCGTCATGCTGACATCCAGGAGGTAAATGGGTCTGAACCCTGGTACGTAAGGCCGGCTGGGCTCTGTCACGGGACACATCTGGAGCAATTAACATTTCCTCGCTGTTCACTTCTACGTGATGAAAATAATACGCCACCCCCTAGACGGTCAATATGTTGCCAAAATGTCACGCTAATTCTCTCTGTGTGTAGCTCTGCTTATGTTAAATACAATTCATAGAGGAAATCTGAAAGCTAAGATTAAATAGTTGAAGAGAAAGGAAGAAAAAAAAAAGGAAAATTCTGTGGCCTATATAACAGGCTGCTAAATTTGACCTTGGAAACAAGAGAGTTATTTTTATCTTTCAAGTGGTCTTGATTAGTGCCTTTCCAGGTTTTTGGAGGAAGTATCCGTAATCCCTGTAGATGAGCACCATCTTTAGGATCTGAGTAATCCATCATCCTTCAGTTGCTCACCTTGTGAAATGCCCGGGATTCAGCTAATAGTTCTCTGAAGCTTAAATAGGTTTCGTTTTTGAAACTATTACCTTTGTTTTTTTAATAAGAAATAGCTTATTGATCTTCGATGGACTGGCGACCTGTCCAGTGTGTACCGTGCCCAACGAGCCCCCCGCCCCCCCGACCCTGCATAGGATAGGCGGGTACAGCTAATGGATGGATGGATGGATAGCTTATTGATCAAGCCTTGAAAAACCTTTGGAAAACCTGGAGATCTATTGATCACTTTAAAAGGATGTCAGACCTTCTGGAGGTGGTTTAAAACTTGTGGAGAGTGCTTGTTTTACCGGTATCCTGTTTCAAAGGCACTGTAATTATAGGCACAAACCTATTTAAAAGGACAATATTTAAGAGAGGGCATAGGTGGTAAAGTATAGGAGCCTTTTTTGTATTGTAAGCCACGTCTAACACCACAGCCATCGAACTTGAGCCTGATCTGGATTGTTCCTGAGTGTTTCCTTTGGAGGCTCTGTTGGGCTTTTTTCCACCGACCTGGTTCCAGTGCTGCTTCAGTGCCAGAGCCTGAATTGGTACCGGTTCTTTGGTTTTCCACCACCAAAGCACCCGTTTCTTGGTCCCAAAGCGGTCCATAACCCAGCACCAAATCCTTGCTGGGCCAAATGTAACTCTATCTAAGAACCGCTTTCTGCTGGTGACGTACCAAGGTGTTGGGGGTGGGATAACACACAATGTCTATTTTCAGTTGTAACCATGGAAAATGGACGTAGATAAGAACATGTTAAGGACAAATCTTTGCAAATCCAGAAAAAGTTTGGAAGCAAAACAGCAGCACCTGCAAGTGCATGTTGAATCCAATAATCGAAATCTCTCTCTCCGTATGCGCACTTCTTGTTTTCGTCTCCCCATGTGGGCATATACAGTTGCGTTGCAACGCCTTAGATGAAGTTGTGAGTCCGACTTCTTTGTTGGAAAAGCCCTATAGGACGCGTCCCATTGAAAAGTGACAATAGTGCAGACCTTGAACTTGTTGGGGGTAGGGGAGGGCGATATGACCTCAAATCTGTATTGCGATATAATCTGAAACATGCTATAACGGTATTTATTGCGATATATTCTTTTCTTCTGCTTAGATGTGTCAAAATGACACAAAATCTCACATTCCCGATACATTGCAGCAGAACAACAACTTCAAAATTGTTTAGAATGCCATTTAAAGAACATTTATTTTGTAAAATGCATTTAAAAAATTATAATCTTGTTCCAAAAAATGCTACACAAAAATTCTAACAACACAAATAAAGATAAAGATATTTTACATAAAATAAAAGCTAAATGTTATGAAAACACAAAGTTCAAAATTGTTTCAATTGAAGTGCAAAATGTAAAAAAGAGAAATAAAATGTCTTTCTGCTTTCCAGATTACTTATTTAATATCGCACAAAAATGAAGCTCCATATATCGGAATTAAAATTGCTTCAAGTTCAACAGGTTTCTTTTCCATTATATAGAAAACAACACATTTTTTAACTTGGAATATCTAGTGTAAATGCGAACACTGATCATCAGTATTTATCCTCCTTGCGTATCTGGTTCAAAGTACGTAGGTACAGCTTGATGACATCATTAAAATGCGCAACTGCGGGATGCCGGTATAGTCAAAATCTCTACCGTTGGCTCAATTTATATCATTTCTACCTTTTATAGTTTATATCGCCCACTACTAGTTGGGGGAACTTTATTTTCTTTCTGAACTGGGAACCTGCTTTAGAATGTGCCAGAATGAGCTGGAGATAGTGACTGCTGAGAGGGTTTACTTCTCTCCTCATGGATGAATGAATAGATAGATTTGCTGCCATGTTAGTTAGCCTGGATCAAGGCAGATAATTACTGAGTCTGCCAACAGGCCATAATTGCCTTAGCGTAATAATGCAAGTGTGTGCTGTAAGAAGTCTCTTTCGGGTTAGGCATGATAGAGTTTGGCGTAACTGATGTTAAATGCTGCCAGCAGCCTGTAGTAACTGGGGACTGCTGAGAAGTTCACACACAATAACGCACAAGCCACAGTCTGGATGTATTACAACTCTTCAGTATGAATGTGTGCAGTTTTCAGCATATAATCAAGACTAAAATATAATGTTTACCACTTCCTGAATGTGGATTTATCGCTCTAAAGACCCTAATTTACTTGAAATGTGGTAACTAGTTATTTCACAAGCAGACTTTACACACACACACACACACACACACACACACACACACGCATACACACACATTCTTGTACACACACACACACACACACACATTCTTGTCCTGCTTGTAGTAGCGAGGACATTCATTGACTTCCATTCATTTTAGTATTAGCCTTATGCCTAACCCAGACACTTTTCCTAACCCTAACCATTACCGATTTATTCCTAACCCTAACCATAAATACAGCTTAATTCACACCATACCTCTAAAACCAACCAGTAGAGCTCAGTAACATTGTCCAAAAGTGAGGGCCACTTTGTCTTCAATTTATAGGGGAAAAACTTGAAATGGTAAAAAATGGTCCTCAGTTTGAATTCTAGACAGGGGGGCACACACAAACACACACACACACACACACACCTCCCACAAACTAGCAGGGGCATACAGACATGTTTTATCCCCGCACTGAGCCATCGGCTCCAGTCTTCCCAGCGAGCAGGGAGTGGAGAGGGCAGCGCCCCGCAGAGAGTTTCTCCTCCACACCTACGACGCCTTTGTGTTCTCGCATAATGATTTCCTTTGGGTCACCTCTCCAGCCTTTCAGGGCAGCGAAAGTGGATCCGTCCAGGGGCTTCTCCATTACATAGTCCATCAGATAGGGAGCAGCAGATAAGCCCCCCTCCTCCATGTGTAATAAATGTCTCATATTTGATCCCCACAGGTGGGAACGATCGCACAGCACTGTAGCCACGGTCCCACTCCTGGGATAACTTGCACAAACACCTGCTGTTTAGATGGCAACTGGGGGGTCATACAAAATGGACCGTTTCCTGTGACTCCACGCTGTTGGTGTGTTGGAGGGTGAAAGGGTGAAACAATTACTTATTCAGCCTGGACGACCTTTCAAGAAGCTTTATGGTGCGAATTGTAAATAAGTCAACCCCCAAGCTTAGATCTCTCGCTCAGTGCCTCACCTTTCCGCTATCCTGCCTCGTAGGTTCAAGGTTCAGACCGAGGGCCCGCAGTCGGTGACAGCACTCAGTGAAAAGATGGCCGGAAATCAAAGAGGTTATCTGATCGCGGTTGGCTTCGACATAAACAAGCAAACGCGAGTATGGAGGAAAGCAAATAGCGGAGACAAAATGTCTGGCTGGCTTGTTAGCAGGCGTAGTGTTGCATGGCTGTGGTCTGAGCTGCAAGCATTGGAGACACGGTAGGGCAACCCTAGCTGTGAGCTATGCCTCTCGTGCTACATGCAGAACATATTCCGTCCTTAGCATCCAGTAACTTTCATAGCTGTGGCTCATTTTTATCAGGGTGACATTTCCTTTGAAGACGTTCGGCCACCTAAGACAGGGGAGTGTTCCACTGGGCCGCCCGTTCAAGCTTGCCCTGTGCAGGGACTGCAGTGAGGAAAAGCCTTTTTGTTGTTAATGTTATTAATGACCAATAAAGCCAAATCAACCAATTCCCTTACTGTTCTACCCATCAGTACGGTTCATGGTTAGAAATGCAAAGGCCCAGTTTTACACCACGCTCAGTATTTTTAGTTTTTCCATGCAATCTCAGCTGGGTATAAGTTGACTGCTAGATCATTTCTGCGTCCAGGGTATTGTAAATGTATTCATACCCTTTAAATGTAGACATTATCTGCATCTCTCAGTTTGTGACAAGCTATGTAGGGGAGATACCAAACATGTGAAAGAAGATGCTGTGATCAGAAGAGAGCAAAATAGCCATTTTTGTCCTAAATCCAAAGTACAGTATGTTTGGTGGAAAGACTGACCCCCCACTGAGAACCATGGTGGTGGTGGTATAGTGCTGCGGGAACACCTCTGTTTAGAAGGAGAAGGGCAGCTGGTCAGCTGAAGTCGTTCACTATGTGGATGTCGGCAATATTTAAAGAAAAATATGGCAAAAAAAAAAACTGCTAAAGGAGAATCCCAGACGTTATCGGCCCAAATGGTTGTTCTGCAAATAATACAAACACATGCAACACTTTTTTAGAGTTTTTATTTGCAAATAATTCACAATTATGAACAACGTTGTCTTGGTCTGTCACATAAAATCCCCATAGAATACAGTGATGTTTGTGGTTTTAACATAAAAAAAAACAATTCAAAGCCTATGAATAAGCTTAAAGGAATTGTGAAGGGCACCCCGTGCCTATGTTGTTGTTGCCAGTGTTTGCATGGAGCGGCGATGGAAACGGTTCCCGCCCGCTTTAATCTCCCTCCGTTTCTTCCACCATTCAGATTCAGCCTTTGTAACGGGCACGCTCGGCTTCGTCAGCATCTACCTGCTTCTTTAACTCGGTATATTTTTAGATCGCCTATCTGATATTGTCATGGCAATGCACAATAAACAAACTGTCTGGATGGCTGCGGGCTGTTGGGTTGGAACCGCACTCCAGCTCTTTTGATCACAGAAAGCTTTTGTTCTGCCAAGAAAGCTTGAGGAACTCGTAAAGGAGACGTTCGGTCCCACAGTGAGGCAGCCCAGGAGAACATCAGTCTGTGGGAATGCAGGGGGGGGGGAAGGTGCGAATGTTAAGAGGAGCTCTAATGATAACCCTTAGTCAACTCTGTGACTTTAACATTCGTCTTTACAGCTTTGGAGGTTTGACTAGCTTGATGATCAACTTTTTTTTTTTTTTTTTTTAGAATCAAATCATAGGTTTGTTCTGACATTTATAGCTCACTGCTACACTAAAGGGATTTTTTAAAAATAGAGCCTTGATGTTCTCCGTGTCACTGCCTTCCACACAGTTGTTGTTCTCCTGGAGGTGAACCTCAGAAACGTGTTAGGAGGCTAAAAAGAAGTTGTTTTGTAGCCTCGTAGATCGTTGATCATCTTGTGTCAGAATTATTAGCTCCCTTGATCAAATCACCAAGAAACTGTTAATAGTTCCAGCTTAAATGACCATAATAAAAACTGTTCGTACTTTTATTGCTTCCAAAAGAACAAAGACAAAATCTCCACAAAGTTTCATCAGTAGATTTTATTGCTTAATTTTAACTAGAAAACTGAAAAATGACCAGACCAAAACTTTCTTTGTAGTTCTTCACTAGGGTGGCACAGGTCTTTTGAGGTATATGAGCCCACTTGTTAAAAAATCGTTCCAGCTCATCTAGATTGTGTGGTCTTGGAGCACGGACATTGATCTTAGGCACCTGCCACAGATTCTCAGTTGGATTGAGAATCTGGGCTCGGTGAGGGCCATTTCAGGATCCTGATTTTTACATCCCTCGAAAGGTTTGTCACCATCTTGGAGTTACGCCACTGGGTCATTATTTTGTTGAAAGACCCAGCGGTGGCCTAAAGCCAGACTTTTCTTCAAATTACTCTTCCAAATGCCAACACCTATGAACACAAACAAGGTTACCAGTGCCAGAAGCAGCAAAACAGCCCCACAGCATTACGGTCCCACCATCGTGTTTTTTTTTGGGGGGTGGGGGTATTAATTCTGAACTTAACTATAACACTAACATCCAGTGGCGGCTGGTGAAAAATATTCTTGGTGGTGCTGTGCTTTTTTTTGTTTTTTTTAAATCAAACTTGTGCTTTCTGAGCTTTGTGCACAACTCCACTATTTCCTGAACTAAGTACAGCTCTTTTATTTCCTGTCTTACATCATAGGATAAACGGATTAATCCAGGTGTGTCTGACCATTGTTGTTGTGACTACTGAAGTCAGACACACCTGGATTAATCTGTTTGTCCAATACATACATGAAATAAAAGGGCTGTACTTAGTTCAGGAAGTAGCCTAGTGGAGCTGTGCATATAGCTTATCAAATCATTTTCAATAATCATCCCAAAACAATTGAACATAAATGGCTGGATACCAGTACTATGTGAAATACTGATTATTTTAATGCCAATATTAACAACTTGAGGCATTCTTATTCTAAACATAAATAGAATATTGCACAAACAAGTTTAGAACCAAACTGGAAACAAATAACTTATTAGGTTTACACAAAAATTTTACACACAAAGCTTACAGCAGCGCCCCCTTGTGGCAGAGAAATCACACTGCCAATGTCACCACCAGATATCTTGCCCGTCCTCACACCAGCCTTGGGGCGATTTCTGTATCGCCCTTCATGCGGGCGAATCAACGACACTGATTGAATAAATTCCTGTTGCTATGTGCGAATTTCTTGTCACTAATTGGCTGGCTGCTGCACTGTCGCCCCAGCTGCTACGCAGCGGGAGCTTTTTCTCCGAAAATGATATATATTTTTATATATCATACTTTGTTACGAATTTAAACTCACAATTAACTTAGAATATGTGATTATTGTTAATAAAAAAAAAAAAAAAAAAAACACTTGGGAAACACTGGGGGGGCTATCGCCCTCTATTGGCCAGCCGCCACTGCTAACATGTGTTTGGATGGAAACCATTGTGCCCAGAGAAAACCATTGTACTTGTTGGGGGCACGTGCCAGAAACAGCACCTAAGACAACACTGGCAAAAACCTTAGGACAAAACTGATAAATATATTTTGTAACACTGTAATGATGCCGCTTCGGCATCTGGAGGAGACCACCAGGAGGAGACCCAGAGGAAGACCCCAGAGGAGAGACTACAGTATGTTTCTCGGCTGGCCTGGGAACACCTCGGAGTTGCTGGGGAAAGGGAAGTGTGGGTCTCTCTGCTTAAAGCCACCACTCTCTGCGACCCGACCACAGATTGAAGGGGGTATGATGCAGCCACCTCCATGTTTTGCAGTAGGGATGGTTTATTCAGCGTGAACAAATTATGTTGCGCATCTGGGGCAAGTGGGTAAATTTAAGTCTTTTCTGACAGGGCAACTTCTACTACATGTTTGCTGTGCCCCCTACAGGACTTACACTGAACTCAAAATGGGACTTTTGATCGTCTTCTTTTAACAATAACTGTCTTTTTCTTGTCTTCTTCATAGGCCAGACTTGTAGAGTGCACAAGTAAACGTTGACAGAGCTGTGATGCTTGCTACAGCATGGGGGAGTGTGGGAACCAGTGTACAGTGATTAGAGGGGGGGTGGGGGGTGATAGATGAGGTAAGTGTTCAGCAGCCCAGCAATCGGCGTGCTTTGTTTCTTCACTCTTAGTGTCCTGCTTCTGTGGGCACTGTAGAACGGAGCTCTCAGGGCGCTGTAGGGAGCAACAGCACCACCCTGCTGGATGGCGGGATGAGCTGTGCTGCTCGATGCCAAAAATAGCAACTTGGAATCAGCGTACGCTGTAACAGAATATGCTCTCCATTATATAAGGACTCAGAGTGTGAAGAAAAGAAGTCATGACTCCGTTTGTTTAGCGTGTGGTTCGGCTGTTTTGCAGTCTCCTTATCTGTTCATACCCTCAGGAGTTCATACAGTGCCTTTGTAAAAAGCACTCAGGCTCCTTTGACCCGTGCACATTTGGTCACATTTTCAGGTACAAACCTAGTTGTTTTCTGTTGGGATTGTAGGCGATACACCAAAGCAAAGGAGTGCATAATTCTTTCAAGCTTTCCCAAAACAACAATCTGAAAGGTGTGGCACGAAAATGGACTCGGCTCAAAATCGTCCTTGCGTTTAGGTCTGGACTTTGCAATATAAGTCTGGGTGGAAAGTCCTCACAGTGACGGTTCTTCTCAGGCCTATATTGTACATCCCTCCCTCTTCTAGCTCCTCTGATCAAAAAGTCCACAATGAGAGACCAGCTGTCCCTCGCCCCTTCTCACTTGAGCTGGCCTCAGTTGGCTTCTCGATGTTAAACCCCTGGCTGTCGCCCCCCACCCTAAGCTGCGCACACACTCTTGCCAAAACAACACACACATGCACACACACTTTCAGCCCTGGCTTGTGTGAAAGCACGAAATGCCATCACCAGCAGGCGTCAGGTTACGTGGGCCCAGTACCGAGCTAGATCACACCCTGCAAACGAAGGCTTTGATGAGAAACTCTTACGCTTCGGGCTACAATTGCTCCCTCAGCTCAGAGTCGTCACACACACACACGCACACACACACACACACACACACACACACACACACACACACACACACACACGCACACACACACACACACACACACACCGCTCTGAATGCTCTGTTCTGTGAAATCTAACCATATGACAGAAATAAAGCACAGCGGCCTTTAATGTCAGAGGCTCCCCGAGAAAACACAGGCTGCTGGTGGAACTCCTCGGAATAAATTAGGGCTTATGTGGCCGGCTCGCATGTTACTATAAGAGAGGAGAGCTCTGACTGTTTTGAAACTGTAGCAAATCAAACACGGCGGGAAGGAATGTCAGTGTAGCTAACATCCCGTATGAAAGGCAGTATAATTACAGCAGAAGTCCCCCCCGTGTTTTTCACTGCTTACAGCTACACGCTAACACCATGGCGACGCGTGTCCCAAACAGCCAGACACGGCGACATCCACCGTCCCTTTTGTCTTAATATTTCAGGTAGTCCCGCAGAGCTGAAGAACAGCTGAATGAATGTTCACACGTTCCAGCAGATCTCTCACAGCTTCCTGCATCTTATCTGACTGCTTGGACGGGATCTCATTTCCTGGGTGTGGGCTTGCCTTTTGATGCTTCAGTAAAATAGATTGCAATATCTGATTTCTATCAAATATTTTTCCCACCCCGTCATGTCTGAATGATCAGCGATGATCTGCTGTTGCGGGACACCAGGAAATAGCAGGGAAATCACTTTTACTCTGTGAACAGCATGCCACACATTTAGATTCATTCTGCGCTTGGCAACATATATCTAGTCATCTTTACTGCCAATTAAGAAATGCTAAATTTTTTTTTAGACACAATAGGTTTTAGCATATTTTCCTGAGTGAGCCGTTTACAAGTACTTGTAGTAATAAAAACGTTATTTTACGGAAAATACGTTTTTGTATTCTTATTGTCATTTTTTTCATCAGGTGGGTGATGGCAAATTCAACTAAATAACTAAAATAAATTATCGGTATCTAAAGTTTGTCTACATATTTAACATAATACCTTGAAAATTTAAAAAGAAAGGAGTCAGTGCGAGTAGCGATGAACCAGTCAATCAATTAGATATTGGAATTGGCTTATTTTCTAATTGATCTGCTCTAATTGGTGAGCAGCAGGTTGAATACTAAAATGAACTTGTTTGTTTTTTGTTCTTTTGAGTGTGAGCGTGTGTTCAATCATGAACTATTGTTCATGTACAGCATGTACTTGTATGTGTTTAATATAATTTTTATGTGTTGCTATAGTGGGCCCCGGATAGCGAGTTGCATAAAGGTGTCCAGGTCCAGGGGATGATGCTGAGATATTCTCTTTTTATTTTTATTTTTTCTTGATTGCTGTAGTTTCCTGTACCCCATGCATAAAGTTTAAAATGTCAGGGGTGTGAATTGCAATCTATCAAAATAGCAGATTTCCTTAAGATTTTTCCGTCACCGTTTTTTCTTTTTTCATTTTTTTTTTTTAAACGGTCAAATACGAAAAATATTTGGGTAACACAATCACTGCTGGTGTGCAAGGACAACTGCAATCTGATTCAAAAGGAGCACGGATTGCTCACATTTGTTGCACTCGACAGAGATGTGCACCTGCTTGTTATTAGCGCTATTTAGTTTGTGAAGTAGACACTAAAAAGAGCCGACAGAAGGCATAAATAATATCAGAAATTTAGTGCTAAAAAGATAATAATAATAATACTGGCTTGCATTTTCATAGATGCACATAGCAGTCAGGTTATCATGAGTGGTGCCTTTTTTATTTATTTATCAACCTAGGCATGGTTCTGATAAAGCTTTGAAGCTGCATGTTCGGCTTCACTGGTGCGTCAAAAAACACAGAAACAGATGAGCTAGCAGTGAGCTCGGTTTTCCCTTGCGCATTTGTTTTACTTTCTTCATGTGGAACAGCATAATGGTTCCAAAATGACTGAATTTATGCTCCAGCGGGTAGCGGGGATGATTTTTATTATGGGATGCAACAGACTGGATACATTTTGGCTCACGAAGAGCATACTCTGCAAAGCCCGAAGAAAACAAAGCCCAGGATATCTTTTGGATCTGATATCAGCTGCTATCAATTCTTGAGTCTCATCCATGACGGGCTGCATACTTCTCCCAGTGTAACGGGACGCTTTGCTCTATCCAGTCATTCATCCGCCGTGGAATAATATTTACAAGGAGATGTTTGTTGAGAACTCCTGCAAGGAGACTTTATTTATTTTTTATTTGTCACCCACCGCTTTCCTTCTTTCTCTTTTGTCAGAGATAAAATTAGCTTTAATGATTGGACTCCATTGCTGCTTATAGGGCTATTCGTCTGCATGCAGCTGTGGATGAAACTATGTGCTGTATTTGGCAAGGCGCCCATGTTTGGAATCAGTTTCTTCAGAGAAAGGGGGGGTGGCACATTGGATGTGCTCGATGTCAACTGAGGATGGACAGAGGACAGCTTTCTATATCGCCAGGAAAACAAATTGCTCCCCCAATCTACTCCGACGAAAATTTATGTAAAGAAAGCACCTAAGAGCAGAGCTGATGTAGCCGTCACTTAAAGGGAAAGTAACTCCGCGATAGCCATCTTTTTCTTTTCTCTTTCCGATGTTCCAGTTTCCGTGGAGTGGGATCTGCGTGTACTGTACGCTTTTGTGGCAGGAGGATATGACAACATCAAAACAGCAACATAAACTCTGGGTTAACCTGAGGGTTCCTCTGTCCGCGCTGTCGCTGTCGGAGCCCATCAGAGGGTCCTGACAGACAAAACACTCTTATCGTTCGATTCCTGTGGGCTTTCCTTGTATGTTTCAAACTTCATGAATCCTCTCAAACATCAGCTGCATTTTAAAAATCCTCGTAGTGCCTCAGATAAAAGGATGAACGGTGAAGGGGCTTTTGTTCTGCTTTAGCTGATCAAAAGAATCAGTCAGGTCTTTGGGTTTAGCAAAACAGAATTGGCTCCTGTGTTCTAGTTCACGGAGTCGATTAAGGTGTCTCACGTTTACGGTGTGAAGCGTAAGGAAGTACACCTCTTGATTTTTAGCATCGTTATAACCACAGATTTCACTGTGTTTTTCTTGAATTTCATGTGATGATTTACCAACAATGAAGTCAAACTGGGAATATAATTCAAAAATTGTTTATTCATCCAAATAGGAGATTAAATGTTGTTATAACTCATAATATATACATTTCTTCAGAGAGATGCTGATGGCTGTGGGCAGGAGGGATCTCCTCTAGCGGTCTCTTTGCAGCAAAACTAAAGAAGCCTCCGACTGAAGACACTATTGTTGTAGGATTGTCTCATGAAGAGGATTATCAGGGTTGTCCATAATGTTCTTGATTTTATGAAGAATCCCTCTTTGCATCATCATCTCCAGAGGTTCCACAGAGCGTCCCCAGAACAGAACCAGCCTTCGTCATTGGGTTGTTGAGCCTTTTTAAGTCCCCAGCTCTGAAGTTGGTACCCCAACAAGATGATGTAGGACTCTGTTTTCAAAATGCTGTGTGTGTGAAAGAAGTCACCTAATTAATAAATAAAGTCCTCCTGTGTGGAATTTGATCTCGGTATAAATGCAACTGTTCTGTGAAGACGTCAGAGCTGCAGAAGCTAACATCCTCTGCCTTACTTTTTTACGCTCCTGGAGGTACAGCCAATCCGTGCCAAGAAAAAGGAATGGCGTTCCTGGGTTGGCTGCTTTGCGAACGCCAGCCAATAGCGTGTCAAGTGGCATTGAGCACGGGTGTTTCAGCTTCCCAAGCTTCATTTTCTTTTTAAAATATTTTACATAAGCTCTACGAAAAAAAATCTCCAAATAGGCAAATTTTCTCAAAATAATTTGGAGTTACGTTCCACAGCAAAAATCCGTGAACAGCCGTTGGTCCACTGTATTGTTTGTTGCCAGAAGCTTGAAATTCTACTGTCTAAAAAGTTTTACATTGGTTCAAAAACAAAACAGATATGGGCAAATTCATAATGAATGAATACCAGGATGTATTACTGCTGAGTTCTTAAAATCTATCCGATTGTTTTCGCTAGATGGGAATAATATCCTGGTTTGTTCCCCCCTCCTGTTTCCTTGCATAAGCATGTGGGATAAGGAACGAACGTGGCATTTTCATGCCCCCATGCTCAACAGCATAGCGGAGCCGGCGTACGTGGCCCCCGGTGGAAATAAAGGCTGTGGATGAAAGGGGACAGATTACAAATTCAGCCGTCCCATTTAGAGGAAGCAAAGCCTGTACAGACACCCGTCGGAGCACTCTTGTCAACCCATAGATTGCTCACAGGTGCAACAGTGGAAGAGACCTCCATCTTCACCCTCCATCTACCGCGTTCGCCATACCTTCTTTTCCTCCTGTTGCTCCATTGTAGATGCTTTGGTATCGCCACCTTCAGCTCTGCGTCTCTTATCGCCACGGTCACGACGCGTTTCAGCACGTACCGCCTTTGTCTCTTATCGGCAACCTGGACGACTTATCAGTCCCTCCTTTATGCGCAGCATTTTTTCTCCCCCCCCCCCTTTGTCTGCCGTCGGCATTCTTTTATATCCCTGCAGTTGCTCACAACAGCTCCACTGTAGGAAAGTTCCCCTGCAAGGTCAGTGGTGTTTTCTTTTCCCTGCGAAGCGGAAGCAGGAGGGGCCTAGGAGCAGGTGATGTCATGAGGTAATCCTTAGAGATTTCTCAGGTAGGAAAAAGTGCAACTTTTGCATCATCAGTGTAGGCAAATCTGCTTTTAGGCAATGCATTATACATTGCTTTCTTTTAAAAATAAAATCTCTGTTTGCAACGATGTCCTGCTTCTAACAAACATTCTGGTTAGATTTTTGAAAAATTCCTACTCTTGAAATAAAATCCAAAGTATTGGCAAACATGTACCATGCTATCCCGCTGTGGACTTTCGCTGTGCTGCATTTGACCCAAGCGACTACAAAATGCATTGCTGCGCTTTTTATAGGCCGCATGATAACAAAGTCACCACTGCGGCGGCTTCGGTCGTGACATTATCGGGCACATTTACTGCCTCTTGAAGGCAGAGATTGTGCATTAACTCATGATAAGGTCTCTTGTTGACTTTATGCGGTGGAGTGTAGATATGTAAACACAATGAAGGGCATGATCAGCGACCTCATGGTGAAGAAAAAACCTAGAAGCCCGATAAGCTGGGAAAGTGAACAGTCCCAGAGAGCATACTTCATGAAATGTACTCCAGCCTGGGTCTGCTCCTCCTTGGGGTTCACTGTGGGCGACAGGCATGTTAATGATTCATATTTGATCTACCTATCTGCTCCCTGTCCCACTTTTAGCCCAACTGGCCTAAAGAGGCAGGAGACAGCTTGCTTCGGAGTGGCTAAACACCAAAGAGCTCGGCACATCTCTGCCTAAGGCCAGACCCATTGCGTGCAAGCACTTCAGCATCCAATTTAGCTTCTAAAAAGTAGTTGCTGAATGTAGAGATATAATTTGCTTTAAAATTTATTTTGCTCTTTTTGGTTCCTCAGAAAGCCTGACCCAAAAAAAAAAATTAAATTTTGACTGTTTAACCTTCTGCGGATTGTTTTCTGTCTCGTTATTGTTGCACATGTTTGGGAGTAAGTAGGGGAGTGGGGGATATTGCTGCATTTCTGCAACATGTACGAGAAAGTTGGGTCGGTTAGATGAGGATTGGGTTTTCGGGGATGACTCCTCCAGATGATCCGGTGGATGATCTGGAGCAGCAGCGCAGCTGCAATTGTTATTCCGTTTGATATCAGGACCGCATGTAATGTGAAAAACACCCCCGGCCGGCCCCACTTCCTCCTCAAGCAATCGGGGTTTCGCATGCCAGTTGGCTTTTATGGTCCTCGGGAGATTTGTAGTTCATTTTGCAGAATTCCTACTTAGCTATGTAAAATATTTCCCCTTTGCAATCAGCAATGACAGAAGAATCCTGGATTTACGTTTTGTTTGTTTTTTCTTTTTGTGCATCTTGATTTTAGATTAGATTCAGGTCCCATTCGGGGTCTCAGCCCATCCTCTTACCTTAATAAGATGTTTCGTAGAAGAGAGCAGAGGGGAGGAAGTCCTTTAGATGTTATTGCCTGTCTACCCCCGGGGGGGCTGCGTGTTGAGACACCCCTCCCTCCTTTCCCACCTTCCCTTCACACCCCTCGCACTGATCTACCGGCCCATCTATCTCACCCGAGGCGAAGGTTCTGTCTCCTTTGCCAGAGCTGTCTGGCCTGTGGGATCCACGTAAAGTGACAGACACACCTTGCCTGTAAAAACAGAGCAAACATCACAGCAGTTCTCCTAAGAAAAGTGCCTTTTCTCATGCAACTGTGACTTTAAGTGGATAAGACTTTAGAATGTGTTTTTTTTCTTGAAATTATAGAATAGAAATAATCCTTTATTGTCCCACAAGGGGGAAATTCAGCTGTAACAGCAGCAAAGTGACAGATAATAGAAGCTTTATGATTCACACAAGAAAAGTGTAAAAAACAGAACTAAGAATAATACATGTACATTAAAGGCGGAATTCAAAAACCAAAGTACTGTGCAGTAGGGGCATACTCAGATTTGAATATGCAACTGAGTAGGATCATTTAAAAATATATATTTACAGAATTTGCATGTGTAGTTGTGCATTAAAAAGTAAACGTATTAAGAATTTAAAAAAATGTAAACAGTGAAAAACATGTTCAAACAGCAGCAGAAATGTTACTTGAAGTGAGATAAACAGTGAAAATTACAGCTGGGATGTAAACATTGTTGGGTTTGTTGGCAGCAGTTCTGGTTGTAGAGTCTAACAGCTGCTGGAAGGAAGGACCTGCGAAAACGATCCTTCATGCTCCTAGTAATATTATTAATTAGGGAATAGGGATGTGTACTGGCAAGGATCTGGTGGTACGCTATGTATCACAATACAGGGGGACGATACTATATATTGCGATATGATGAGTAAGCCAATATATTGTGATTTTTAAAACTGAATTTAACTGTAGAAAAACTTACAGCATTCTAAACGCTCCAACCTGTTTCATACTTTAACGCATCCAGTTTTATTACTAGATCTAGTTGAGCCACTGGAATGAAGAAGATGAAAACAGCCACCAAATAGCAGCCATACTTTCTAATTTTACTAGACAACTTACTGTCATCATTAATGGTTTCATTCAAATTCTAAGAATAAGAATAAGAATAAAAATAAGAATCAATACATTGCTTTTGAATATCGATACAATACTGTGAAATAAACATCGCGATATATTGGTGTATCGATATTTTCTTACATCTAATAATAAAAATTTGTCTTATTTGATGGTGCCTTTCTAAAACCCAAAGTCACCTTACAGAGAAGAAAAAACTGAAAAATAATACATAGGCAAGCAATAAACAAAATAATTCTCAAATGGCAAATAACTATAGAGTACAACAACCAAAATCATTGTCTAAAGTGAATAACCCCTTTTGAGCAGATGTGTTTTGAGCTGTGATTTAAATAAAGAAAGAGAGTCAATATCTCTGATGACAGGGGGAAGGGAAAAGGAACAACAAGATGACGAAGATCTGAGAGAATGGGATGGCGTGTCGGTGAGAAGCAGGTCACACGGATAAGGAGGGGCAAGGCTGTGGATGCACTTAAATGACAGAATTAGAATTTTGAAGTTGATCCTGTGGGTGACCAGTGAAGCTAAGATAGTCCTTTATTTCTCCCACATCTGGGGGAAATTCCAGCTGTTACAGCAGCAGTAAAAAGTCAAAGATTTAAAAATAATAATGATAATAATAATATTGCTGTATATGCTGTACAGCATATACACACAAACATCAATATGGATGTTTATGTGTATATGCTGTACAGCATATACTCATAAACATCAACATTGATAATAACAGTAATGGCATGGAAATAAATTAACTAAATTAAATAACTAATAAATTAACAGACAGAAGGTGATGGTACAGGGTGAACTACTGGGAACAGAGCTGATTATACAGTCTGACAGCAGCAGGAAGGAACGACCTGTGGGATCTTAATTAAGCTGCTGAAGAACTGGTGTAACGTGTTCTCTGGAGGGAGTCCTAGTCATGATCCGAGCTGCAGAGTTCTAAAGGACTTGGAGTTTATGAAGGGACTTATTGGGGAGACCAAAAAGAAGAGTGTTGTAAAAGTTGATCCAGGAGATGAAGAGGCTATGGACGACGATGGCAGCAGCATGGGGAGTAAGGAAAGGACAACGTCGGTTAATGTTACGTAAGTGGAAGTATGCAGACCGGGTGATATAATTAATATGAAACTGAAATGAGTGTGTACTATCAAGTATGACACCTAGACTCTACCTCAGGGGATGGATGAACAGGGGAGTTATCTATATTAATGGAGAAACTGTGAAGTTTGGTTAAAGTGGAGGCTATGCCTACAAGTAACACTTCAGTTTTATTACTGTTGAGTTTGAGAAAATTAGAGGAGAACCATAATCTACTCTCTACGAGACAGTCAGAAATGGAGGTAGGTGGAAGGAAGGGATTGGGTTTGGAAGAAATGCAGATTGTCACTTTGTCTACATCAAAGTACCCTAGTTGTATGATAATCATTGCCAAAGAACATTTCTTAAAACGTGTAGATGTTGATAACTCGGTTGGATATAACGGTGAACTGCTAGGTTTTTACTGTCATAGAGTTTCTACTATGAGACAGCAGAGAAAGGGCCAGAGCGACCTGAGTTTTCTTCGGGTTGATGAAGCACAGGGAATAGCAGTGCCTCTAATCCAGCTGTTGTTGCACACTGCCAATCAGCTGGCTCAAAAAAAACAACTTTTATTTTCTCGCTTACAAGAAAGGTTAATTTGGCTGTTAGGAAATGTTTCTGTTCATAAAAAAAAATAAACTAAAACAAACTAAAACAAACTAAACAAGTGCCACCCAATTCAATCAGACTACTAAAAGACTTCAAATTGTGTTTTTGTATTAGCATAGGTGATTTTATATCCTCCTTAGTACCTCTTTTTTTGTGTGACGTTCCACAGGGTTTAATTCTAGGCTGTTTTCTTTTTTGGATTCTTCGTTTCGGCTCTTAAAAGTCATTTCAATTCAGTCACACATACATTTCAATCAGTTTAAAAGTTTGGTTAACATCACTCTGTTTTTAACTATAGGCTTTAGAAAAAAGTAAAGTGATGACAGTTAAAAAAAAAAAAAAAAAAGCATTAACCGGTTAGCGCCTGTAGATTTAATCTCTGTATCAATCATTCCATCGAGTCGGTAATTTGATCACAAAAAAGTTCAATATTCGATATTCAATTCAGGACGACTGTGGCTCGGGAGTTAGGAGTTCGTCTCCTAACCGTAGGGTTGCCGGTTCAAGCCCCGTCTCAGTTGTTGTGTCCTTGGACAAGACACTTCACCCTTCTTAACATCAGCCTACCCAGGAACTATGGGTGGAAAATAGCACTTGAGCTATAACCTCATACAATACATCTCTCCACTTGAGGTTGATGTTAATTGTACACTGTCCCTGTTTAAAGAAAAATGTTTCATACATTTAGTAAACATGCAGTTCTTTAAAAAAAAGAAGGCTTTTTTTTCACAGTAGAAATGTCAGCCCACTTGTTGCCAGATGTCCACACTAATGATATTGTATTGTTTTGATAGCTGAAATGATATGTTTACCTGGCACCTGGGAGAAACATGTGTCTAAACTGTGTTTCTGTGCCAACAATCACAGAAAGGCTAGCTATTTGACTTCATGGTAGTACTGCTGAAACTTGAACTGCCTATCAGGATGACTCACTTCAGGCTCAGCGTTAATAACCTTGGCAGAGGGACAGCATGACTAAACATAAGCTTGAATCATACGTCTGCTACTATTACTTTAACGGACCACTTTAAGATGAACGACCGGTCCGAATACAAAAACACATTAAGGGGACACACCTACAGATTACAAAATGAATGATGAGTATTAGTAGGAATTATCTCACCTGCACTGGCTGAACCGATTAAATTGAATGAATCACATCGTATAATTGCATCCAGTTAAGAAAACAAAAATGAGATGAGGATCTTATAGCATGCAGGCCTGTTTAAAATGATCATTCTACAAGGAGTGTTCTTTATACATAGCTAGAAATGAATGATGGAAGTTGTAATCCTGCACTGCAAGGTTACTGTAGTCAGAGATGTTTATAAATTAAACTGGCTTCCACTTGATGTCAGGTATTAAAGATAAAATAGGATTGTTATGGCTAAAATACAATTCCGATCATGCCTATATTTAATGCATTAATATTTTGGGGCCAGACTGGTATCACTTAGATGTTTTTGTTGTTGTTATAGTGACATATTATCCGATTCTCATTTTATCTATGACGATCTTGTTTTATCTTAACATTACATATGCGGTTTCTGCAGCATACCTTGCCTATCGGACAGGTCCTTCTCCCCATCAGGCCACACCGCACTCCTAACTCCGCCACTGAGTTGCAGAACCTCCTAAGCCAAAGTAAGCTATGCTTCATTACTAGGGGTGCAACGGTACATGTATTCGGTACGGCCCTGTCGGTTTGGTACAGAACAAAAACAGCTGTTTTCTACCTGAACATATGGAGAATGTTTATGTGCGGAACTCAGAGCGCAGTGCAACGTTCCGCAGCGCAATTTTAAAAAGTGACACCAAAACAAAACAGAAAGGACTCCCAGCCATCACTAAACTCTGCTATTTGGGAACATCCATGCTTCTCATGCAGCTACAGTAGAAAAAAAAAGATGGACTGAACAAGAACTTTTTTTAGGGGACACATCTTACAACAGCAATAAGGTCCATAAAAAGCTCTGCACTGAACTGAATGACTCATCTGAAACTATGTCAAGCTGAATGTAAATATCACTGATACTAGAGAAAAACCAGCTGACGTCCACATTTTGAATAAAACACATGTCGGTGGAATCCCCGTTGATGAGAAGGGGTTTTACCAACAGCTGCCCATGCTGCATTTGAGTAAAGCTGGGAAACTAGGTTGTTGAAATATCAAAACAACCCCAAAGTGACTTAAGCATGTTTTATTCGCAAATATGGACATTTAAACATTTCTAAACATTACCACTGACCGTTTTCAAGTGATTATGTTGTTTTCTAGTCTGGCTATGTCTGCTTTTACTTTTTTTTTTTTTTTTTTTAAATCCAATCAAATCTCCAGTCTGTAATGTATTTTCAACTTTTTTAAGTTATAGAACATAATAAAATCTAATTATTTTCAGGAATTGAAAAGAAGAAATTGAGGAAAAGAGGTTCTTTGTTTAATGGTGATCAAAGTAAAAAAGGTCATATGCACATTTGTATTTATCTTTGCTGATTAAAGCATACCAAAAAACTTAAAAACCCTAAATATACGTACCAAACCATGAATTTTGTGTGTACCGTTACACCCCTACTTTTTACCAGAGTGGTTCAGTATGGGTCGGTGCGGTTCCTCACGCCATTTTGTCTGTTTCCACAAAAGCAGCCCATGCAACCGACCAGTACCGCACCATTTCTGGTCCCCCTTCAGTTGTAGGTCCATAGGACAATGGTATGTTAGGGTACAGTTAGGGTGGAACACAGATCATCGATTGGAGGACAGAAAAACGTCACTGCTTGCAACAAGCACGAGACATACTAGTGTGTCATGTTTGTCCTCGCACTAGTATGACACCACATTAGGTGTTTGTGTTTAACCTCACCGCCCAGTAAAAGCCCAACTGGTGATGGAAACGCTCTTCTGAATACGCCGGACCTTGACATAGCAATCCTGGGTTGAAACAGCTTCAGCTATTGGGCATTTGTTTTTTAAACATCTTCAAATGATATGATTGGCTGATCAAAACTTACAATTTGGAATTGTTGAGTGGGAGAAAAATTGGGTATGCACTATATCCAGCACATAAGGACACCGCAGGGTGCCAAAGCGATGATGAGAGAATTTTTCTATTGTCTGCATTTTCTGTGTTTAACAGCTGCTTGTGCATGTTTAAATGATATGATTAATAGCAGAAACACATCGCTGATTAGGCGCTCCTTCACCAGTCGACCCCCCCACCCCCCCCCCCCCCACCCCACACACACACACACACACACACACACACAGTCTCACGAACTGCGCTGGTACGCAATTGTTATAGTTATTCAGATTAGGTAAACCTGCTAGTAAAATGACTTGCAACTGTACTGGGGTCTGATTTATAAAGCTTGCTTATGCACAAATTTGGGTCTGAAAACTGCATAAGTCACTTTCTACGTATTTGTTTTATCGCTTGTGCTGCTGCTTTTATTTATTTTGTATTTAATCTTTTCACTCTTGTCTTGTTTGTTGTCATTTTCTTATGCCTAACTGTATTTTTGTCTTTTTATGCGAAGCACGTCAGTCGCCTTTTGGCTGAGTAAAGCTCTATATAGATAAACGTTGATTGATTGAGTGAAATAAAACGTTTTTCTGTGCCCTCTTCAGTCTCTGTGGAATTGCGCTTTCTCCGCCTCTCGGTTGCCATGGTTACCCATGAATGCCCCATATCACTCTATGCATAATATTTGCTAGGCACTTTGCATTGGCATGGCATGGGATATGGTCCAAAATCACCTGGGCACGTTTCTTGGGAGAGTGTGATTTATGAAGAGGAAATTGTGTGCAGCTGTGCGTACTCAAAGTTTGATAGATCTAGAACTTACTTGGCGTAAGTAAATTCTTTTTGCAGAGCTTAAAGGTTGGATATGGAACTTGAACACTATAGCGACATCTAGTGGGTCTAAGTTGTAGCTACAACAATGGAAAAATAATTCCAGCTGTTGGGTTGCCTGGTTCGCTGCCGATATGCCCAGTGACCAGCCTGAACTGCGTCCAGTGAGGAATGTATTTAAGAGCAGTTTAACTGACAGCTAAAGTTAGCAAATGACTTAGCTTGCCGATCCAGAAGGAAAGGCGCCGTTTCCGCGTGTGTTTGACGCCGTGGACATGTTTTATGTGGGTCCATCTAGTGTAGGCTTCCCCTAAAACTACTCTAGTTTCTGTTCTTCTCCGGTCACTCCTCTCCTGAGACGGATAACGATATCTCCTCTAGGGCTCTGAAGCTGCTGCTTGACTTGCATACTCAGCCATTTTTTTCCAATACCAGCCAAGTTGTACGACCACATAGTTGGATCATAGAGACCGTATCTGGCACCCCGCGGCCACTACTGGCGGTGGGTGTAAACATTACGTCATTGTCGTGCCCGTTAAAATTTATATTATATATTATATTTTAATACTATTTTATTATATTTAAATTAAAATGATTTCATTTTGCACCATTTGAAACACCCGTGGAGGTATTTTTTTTTTTATAGCTTTTTATGAAAATGTTCCATATTCAACCTTTAAGTATGGTTTCTGTAAGGATTCTACTCAACGCTTTATAAATCAGACCCCTGATCAGTATTTAGAATATATAACAGATCATGAAAAGAAAAATAAAGGAACTGGTTTGTGGTTATTTTGTTTTTCAGACAATAATCCGTTGTTTTAACTAGACGGTGAATCATAATTATGTGGCTTCAAACCGCTCAGAAAGTAGGTAGTTGCGCCCATGATCTTTTGGAACGGAGAGATTGCTGTTTTAGTTTTATTACCAGTTGACCAATATAAGTTCCTAAAACCGTTTGAAATATCAGCTACACAGTAATGTCTTTGCTTTAAAATATCAGAAAAACTCAGTTTTGACAAGGTATTCAGAATTTTAGAGTTCTTATATCTTATATTAAAGTTCTTAAAGAGAAATTGGTCTTCCCTGGGCAAACTGTTGGTCCCAAGTTTGACTCCAGATGTCTTGGAGTTTTGTAGCAGTAACTTAATTTTCTCCTTTTTGCAGTAAGACATTGGATCTGGGTATCTTTGTGTTTTATGGTAATTTACCAAAAGAAAAGAACACATTTGAAGTAACTGCTTTGCAGAATACTCAGTGTTTTGCAAAGAACAACCTGACCTCTCAAACTCTAAAAGCAGTTGCTTCAGCATGCCCTTATTGTCACCTGTCAACACCTAGGCAGATGTTTAACATCAGGAAAGTCGCAGTAAGCGCCTATATGAGCACTCCGGCTGACTCGATTAGGGTTAATACTACACCCCTGATCCTGTACTCTTTTATTATCCATTATTATTATCCGGCAATGATAGCTTGGGAATGGGAATGGGAGGGATTTGACAATCAGGAGGTGGTAAGTGGTTCAGAGCTGCTGCTGGTTTGGCTCTGATGCGGTCTGCCAGAAGAAAGTTGGAGCCGGACGCGGCCTCTGCCACACGGCACCCATTTCTGGAAGAAGCTGGTTCAGATTTGCAGCTCACCCACATAGCGCTGAAGCGTGGAAGGACCTGACCGAGGCGTCGCTGTGCTTTCCCCCGATTTTACACGGTTATTTACTGACTCGCACTGATATTTCTCCTCCCTTTTGCCCGGTGCAGGTGTGCGTTCACTCAGCCAAGGAGGTTTGTTGGCTCGACTACAAAGGCACTTTAAAAAATAAATAAAAAAGGAATCAGGCAATTCTGGTTCCACTTTATGGAGTCCCTCCCCTCACATGCCAGTGAATGCCACAAACCAAGCCCCTGCTGAAGGAAAAGGGAGTTGTAAAGGTATAATCACATGATTGTTGTCACCTGCCTGGTGTTCGTTAGAACATCCTGGATTTAATTAGTATTATACTTCAGGGGTTTGATTAGTCAGACAGACGGCTAGGAACACCTGAAACAGGAGAGTCTTTCTCGGAGCCACAGGCGCTTCAGGAGCCAGCTTGACTCAGGTGACAGTTAATTACCCTGTGAAGGACCGTCGGAGCTGCGGGCCCTCCAGTTGACTCCGGTTGAGATGGGATTCTTGAGTCGCCTTTCATGCCACATGAGGTCACTCCCTTTTGTGTCCACATGCGTGTACACACACATAGACACACCATCCCAGAGACACTCCCGTTGCCATCACACCTGAGGGCCGGTGGGGGGGCCTGCTGAGTGACTGGAGGGTTTCCGGATCAGGTTGCGGGGCCAACCGGGTCCACGCTGTGAAGATGAGTTGATCTGTTGCTCGAATGGGTCTTCCATCCATCAGGGGAGTCGTGTTTGTGTCCAAGACCTCTTCACCTGCCTGTAGGCGCTAAACGTAGAATGCCACAGTGGAAATTTGAATTCTTTTATACTAGAGAGGAAAGCCATTCATGAGTTTTTAAAATTGAAATACGATACCTAATGACTTAATGATTTGTAATATTTTCTTTGTTATTAGCAAGGAATTTAGTTTAGTTTTTTTTTTTCATTGGCGTCGAAGTGGAATGGATTTTTATTTACTATTTTTTTTCCTGAAAACTGCAGTAGCAATGAAGCCAGTCTTTACCCTGGCCCACTTTTAAGAGAGGTGTATGATGGGTAAGAGAGGTAGTGGGTATTTTAAAAAACAAGGGTATTACAAACGCCAAAAAAAATAACATTATTACAGAGCTGACATTTTCAATGGCTGGTAGGTCAGTTAGCACTGCAAACAGCAGTGTGTATGTATTCCATTAAGAAAGCCCCTTACCTAATTTGTGAAATTTCCATTAGACTGCCAACATTTCCAAATCCAGAGTGTTTCCTTCCAGGTTGAAAGTAAAAAGGACTCCCAAAACAAAAAAAACTGAAACTTTTCTCTTCTTGTTATCTGCTAAAAGCCTCACTCACTCACTTTCATTTCATTTTAGATAACCTCTTACACCCCTCAGTCTTTGCTTTCAAACACCTCACTTATATTAAAATAAGCACCTTTGAGTCGTCTTCACTTAGTAGCATCTTCCACACCAAAGGGATGTGGGTGGCAGAGGGGGCTGATAGTGCTGAATATGGTGCGTTCACTGACTGGGTAAAGATAGGATTTTCAGTCTCTTAACTAGCCCGTCAGTGGTTAGAGGTGAAATAGCTGAACATCTGCCAACCGTGGTTGATTTATGGGGGCATCTCTAATCGGGAGCTTGGACTCGTTTGCGTTGTGTGTGTGAATAAAAGTCAGTAACTGTGGAGACCTGTTCTCTTTTTCACTGGAGAATACTGCTAAACGTTATCATAGCATAAAGAGAAATAAATGCTTGAAACACGGTATGTTTTTGTGATGGAATTAGGAAAACTTCTGCGTTGCTTCTGAGCGTCTGATAGAAAAAAAACAACGGTATTTGTCCGCAGGGTTGTAGAGGTTTCCCGTCAGGAGCGGAGGAGAAGGAAAATGAACGCCTGCTTGCCTTCATTTGTACCTCAGCCTGCTCACCAAGGCCTCCTTTTTTTTTTTTTTCTACCGTGTGCCGCTAGTGGAGCGGTGCCCACTTGTGGAATCGTCTAGCCCTTAAATCGTAGACAGTATATCCCTTTCCTGCAAAAGTGATTGATCTATTTGGTACCGGAAAACACCAGGAGACCAGCCCTGCCAGGCAGCAAAAGTACCAATTTGACTCCTGCCCTGTGATATAAGAGCGTCGTAGTGATGACAGACCACACTGTTTTCTGTGCTCCCCCCACTCCCCCACCCCACCTTTTCATTCTGCAGCATAACGGCGGGACAACTGAGGACATCTGAGCGGCCTTTATAGTTGGAAGAGCTGTACATTTAATGTGCCGCTTGCTGTGGAAAAGCGTCTCAAGTTTTGCTGCCCAAGGCTGGCTAAGTATAGGGAACTCCAAGGCGCGCAATGTTATTATGAGGAATAACCATTGTTTACATGTCATTTTTGCAAAAGTACGCTGTGTAAAAACCTCAGGCTGCATTTCAGACACGGCTCTGTCATGTCTCTTCTTCACCGAGCCCTTCGCTGAACCAAATGTTCAGAGTTCATTCATCAGGCTCTGAACCATGCGGAGACGCTCAAAGGTGGTCAGATTCTCCCTACTGAGCTGGCACAGCCGTGCGAAAACAAAATCCTCCGAGCGGTCATGACTCAGCGACACCGGCTTATCTCTGTGTGTATCGTGTATACATACTGTTGCGAAGTGATTTATGTGTGTTTACACTATACAGATTTTTATTCGTTTACATACAAATGTGTTGACCAAGTCGCCGTGTTAGAGCAGGCACAGGTTATTTGGTGCACATCAGACCTGTGCCGACACAGCATAATTATAAATGGTAAATGGTCTGTACTTGTACAGCACTTGATCTAGTCCTGAGGACCCCAAAGCGCTTCACTTCGTAGCATAATAGTGTATCTACTGTAGGTATTATAGACATAACTCCAGGAAACTGTGCGTTTGGTCGTTTCATATAGAGCCTATTTTCTCCTCCTGTTATAAACAGAGTGTGATTTAATTTATTCACACAGCACCAGATAAAAGCATTAAAAAACAGCTGAAATATTAGATTATAAGTACACCTCATTAATATAAATGTATGCTCAAGAATAAAATGAAAGGATGGACTGTAAAAGAAGACATGATATACCTATTTGTTGGGAATCCTAAGCTGCACAGTTTACGTACAGTTAAGCACAAAACTTGCCTGGCAGATTTAGATTCAAAATGATTTGCTGCTATTTTTGATGAAGTTATCCTTGATGATGAGCTCCAAGTCTTGGAGACTGACTCTAATCTTTAGCTCCCTCCACAGATTGAAGTTTGGCCACTCTGAATGCTAACATTACGTCTAGTGAGAAGAAACATGTTGATAAAAGTAAAAGATTATTTTTTCCCTTCATTCTGCCAGGAGGCATCAATAATGTTTGGCTTAAATGTATGATTCAAGCCCTCTAACATTATAAAACTAAGGGCATAATAAAGCTTGGTGTTTCACAAGGATCTGGACTAGGAACTGTTCAGTTATTTCCTTTTCTGATGTAATGCTGATGCTCTAATTATTAATAATAATTTGTGATGCGAAATATTTAGTTACTAAGATTGGGCTAGCCTCAGAGACAAAAAAGGTTGGGATTACTTTTACCTTTTATTTTAGGGCTCTAAGCTTTATTCCTTTAAGTGATAAAGCTTAAGGAGGCTGGTTGGACCTCGCCAACACACACAGACATATATTCAAACTAATTTCATAGCTGCTCGAAAAGCTTTAAGTTAAGATCTAATTTGTCTTAGATTTTAAAAATAGCTTTTAATAGATTTTATGCATTCATTTTAAAGTAGATATTAAAAATTCCTTTTTTGTTAAAGCTGCTTAACAATGTGCTAACATAGTATAGATATAAATATTTTGTGGAGATTAAAAAGAAAAAAAGAATAATTAAGTGGTCCTGTCGAATTTGTCTAAAAACCTCAGCCGGTAACATGGCTCGGTCCGAAAACCAACGATTGGGCCATCTCACCTGACAAGCGCGCTTCCGCATTTGCGTGGCTGCTCCACTTCAACTTTAGGTCAAACTGCCATAGTCCCAATAAGAAAAACCCGCCTTTGAGATCGCAAAAAACAAGCGACTGGCGACCAAACTGCAAGTGGTGTTTTGCGCTCTCTTCATTCTTAGGTGTAAAACTTCAGTTTAGACTTTAAGGTCCTTGTTTGAAATATTTTTGCTGTTTCTACCAGAAGATTTCCTGAGTTCTACACGCTGAAAGTAAAGCAGGAACTAATTAGACGGTAAAAAACAATCCCCAGGATCGGAACAATGCTACATATCACCAGGGCTACGACAAGCAGTGGTCGTTGACCTGCATCCATACAGGATCAGACTGGGTTAGCAAAGTAAACTCTGCAGTACTGTGACTGCCCTGGGAAGTGTCCAGGTGTGGATGTTTTAAACTCTAGAAATGTTTAAAAGTTCCTGGAAGAAGAGGAAAAAAAAACAAAAACATTAGGTGCAGTGAAGCACCGACGTGTTCTGGTGAGGAAAGAAAGCTTCACTACAGGTTCTCATTCTAGTTGGATCTTACCCGATCTGGTGCAGAAAACCCTTGCTCAGCCTCAGCCTTACACAGACCGCTGGTAAAGGTAGGGCGGCGGTGTTTACGTGCCCACTTGAGCAGACTGTCCTCAGCTGGCTGGCTCAGACGTGGAGGTACAGGCTTGGGTGCCTCCGTGTCTACTGTCTACGCTAGAGACATTCTTAACCTGATATCGCTGCGGCGCGCTCATAAAGACGTTGAAAGGTCATGTTGAAGCAGAGCAGGAGGAGGAGGGGGATTCAATGAGATAGACGGACTGACTGTAGGCAGAGGGGCCGGAAGCCTTGAAGTGCCGTGCTTGCAGAGGGGGAGCAGGTGTGAGCCTCTTTATACGTCTGTGTGTGTGTGTGCAGACACGCATGGCCGACTGCGTGCTCTGAAAGCGTGTCCGCGTGTTTTTGAGGAATAAATAGAGCGTGGACGTCGAGAACGCGCATGCACTACACATGCTGGGTTTTGCTGTCGTGTTCGTGCCCCAGCCTAAACAACAACAACAACAACACGCCTGGATAAAAAAAAGAAGTGCTCTCTTTGTTAATCAATGCAGCAGTAGGTGACGGGCGGCCGTGCGATAGGGAGATGGAGCGACTTCAAAGCAGCGTGGCAGCATTCTCTCGGCCCGGCCTGTTTACACTGCTCAGTGAAGTCTGCATTCCACTGTCTCATTTTTCCATGGCATTCCACGAAGAGCTCAGTTCTCCTGGATGCGTGCCCTGCAGAGTTGACCCCTCCCCCTCGCCCCCATCCTTGTGCACACTGTATAGTGCACGCATGCTGCTCACTCCATTTGGCCCCTAAAACAAGACAGGACCCAGCCGGGTGTGAAGGGAGCATGTTTAATGGAGGAAATTACTCATATGCACAGCTGCACCTCGGAATGGTGGAAGATTGAGTTCACCTCTCTTATTGAGACTAGCTAATCCTAACCTATGCCTAGTCTGGATATCAGATACAAGAGATTCTGCCTGTATTAAAAGCTTTTTATTTTGAAAAAAAATCCCCAATTTTGTGATATTGCGTTGAGAAGGCAAGGATTTAAAACCAAAGTTTATTACATGTTTGCCAACAAACAGTTTCTCATTTGCCAACTGTAGCTTGATAAGGATAATGGGTTCCTATGGTTTCCACATGGTGACTTCTTTGTGTTTTGCACCAGGAAATAACTCCATAAAAGCAAAACGTCTCCTTTCTTTAAGGAAGAGAAAAAGAAAGGAGACTTGTCCCAGCCAGCAGACTGATGTTGCACAGCAACAAGTGGGGGAAGGGCAGCGCTGCATCATTCTACCCTCCATATAGCTGGAGAAAACTGATGCCGCCATAGTACATTTTAAGGGTTCTCATTAAAGGGACTTAAATATTTTTTGATACATCATAATACCAGGATTCATACATTTTTATCCTAAAGATTATGACACATAAGGAAATATGCTTTAGGTTCCTTGATAGAGGTAGAAGTTTTTTCTATCCAATACAAAATTCATATATGCAATAACAGTAAACAGCCCTAACCTTTAGCAGATTTTTATTCAAATTCACATTTATGCAAAAAGTTGCATTATTGTACATGCTAATGTTTATAGACTCAGTTTTGAGTTTTGATGTAGTTAGTAAAAAGGATAAATTATTTTGTCATTATCAAAGCCAATCAAAGAGAAAATGAGTGAAATCCTAGTTTTTGGCCGATTGATTGCTGCATCGAGTTCAAACATGCTAACGATAAAAGTCATTATTTAAACTTATAAAGCTGATAAAGATGCACTGATCAAGCTTTACCGGCCGATACCGATGTCTGGTTTTCTTATAGGTCTTGCCTATGGATTCTGACGTTGACCGATTGCAGGGTTTTTTTCACTCTTTTCTATAACACATAAAATATTTTTTAATGTGCTGTAGGTTCTGTGATAGAGTGAAAATGAACAAATTACAAAACTCCCTATTTTGCATCGAAGCATATGACCCTAACCGTTATCTGATTTTGATCAAACTCACAAAAGTGGATCAAAGTATGTGCTGTTAGATGAAGCTACAAATAGAAACTGTGAAAAAACAGTCGAATGTTTTAGTATATGACCTACTGATCCCTAATTAGCTCCAATCAAAGTAAAATAGTCAGATTCCGAACTCTGGCCGCTTGATTGCTCCATCACTACATCTGTACACTGGTAGCCATCCCCAGACTAGCCCAGACCAGTCCGCTTTGTTTTCCTGTTCGACTCCAGCATCTCTGCTGGTTCATCTTGAAACCTAGACTGTATATAAAAGATGAACAGAGCCTCCATGACGTCACCTGTAGGTTTCTGAAGAGCTGAATTGAAGCCCAGCGGTCGGTTCCCACCACCGCCATCTTGGCCACGTCATGTGTCTTGTCACTCCCGGAAAATACTAAAAATGGGTGAAGAGGTAAGGCTGAGAGTGGGGCTGTGAGGGTGGGGGCGGATGATGAGCCAGAAAACCGCGGTTGAGCGACTCTGCTACCCCTCTGCCTTCTAGGCAGATTAAGTAATTTTTTCAAAAACAATCATGAAGCCTTGTTGGTCCATAACTTTCACTAAAACTATGTGAATTTGAATTAAAACAAGTTTTAATAATCAACATTTGAAGAAAAAAAAAGATCACTTCAACCAAATTTTCAACCAAGCAGCGTTATCTTAAATGCACAGCCGAAATATAATTTTACTTACTGAAAAAAATGGAGCAGAGGACGGTCTGTTAGTGCAATCAATACCACAGCAAGTTATCTTTGTCCAATTGGTTGGATTAACATCCAAACATGAATAAACATTGCAGATGAAACTGATGGTCAAGTTTAGAGAAACTAAATAGCCTAGGCTTTTAACGTGAGGCTGCTGCCTTCCCTGGCGCAGGGAGAAGGGAGCAAGCCGCTTACCACCAGCAAGCGCTGACTGCTCATCTGAGACCTGCCATTCAAAAGGACACGCCCCTTCTTATTCATAATTTCAACCTTCAACCAATGGGAACGTGCTCCTTTCTGGAGCCAGCCCCTAGCGGACAAGAGGGGAACTGCAATTTTTGTCACTTCGTCGTTGGCCTCACTCTTGGCCGGCGGAGTTTGCCCCTTGCTTGAAACGCTCTCAGCGCCTTCCCCCGGACCGTAAATCAGGCGACGTCCAACTCCTCCCTCGGAGCCACAGTGAAATGCAGCGGCTAAAAGGAAAACAGTTAACAGAGCCAATTACAAGGTGTGTTGCAAACAGTCTGCGGGTCTGAGCTGAAGTTTTTGTGGCTGTTTCCTGATGGGTCGCTAATCACGTAGGCCGTGCCAAGATGGTTCTATTAACACTGTTGGGGGTAAATACTGCATACACACACATAAAAAGAACACTGTTACATTGTGTTTAGCTGCTTTGTGTCTTTCTGACTGCGTCTCACCGAGACCAGCTGCCGGTGGTTGGAGGAACACTTGTGGCCAGGAGACGGTGACAGACGGTGACATTTGTAGTGAAATATGCCCCTATGTCTCCTTTTCCCTTTCCACTGGATCCTCCCTTGGATTACATTAGAGATCTTCCACAACAGTGTTTCTAGATAATGACAACAGCAGAGTGCTTTCATTTAATTTGGAATCTCCAAACCGTTCAGGAACGCGTGGGAGACGTCTGGATTTCGATGAGCAGTCTCGTCTAACTCCTTTTCGTCTTAGCGACAGGTGTCCTGTTTTGTGGAAAACCGAGACGCGAAGCTGAGTATGTCACTACGTCACCCCTCAGCTTGAAGCCTGAAGAGACGTACGGCATGCACGGCGGGCATACATTGCAAGGCAGATGTTGCTGTAATCGACTGTGGGAACAGAGGAAGTGGGCTGGAGAAGTCATCTCTGTTTGTCATTTGTTCTGTGCAGATGGGAGGACAGAAATGCCTCCAAGGGTTGTTCGGGAAAATGATTTACGGCGTCAAGTCCAACCCCAATAATCAAGCTTAAGCATTTACCTGCAATCATGCGCGATCATCTTATGTGCCAGGGAAGACGGGTGTCAATTTATTCTGTCAAAACAGAGGCTTATCCAAATCATTGCGCAACCTTTACACAGGGTTGAGCAGGAATGCAATTGTTATCCTGCTGCATTCCATTATGCAATGAACTTTTATGTAAAAGTGGTCTTTGTCCAGCTGTTGGCTGCAGTTTGTTTGGTTTCAGCTTGAGTCAAAGCAGTTTATTTCATTCATTCTGGTTTCTTTTATCGGTGCATACACTGCAAAAGCGCGAATGGAATTCCCACCCTCCGCCAGGGACAAATGAAGGTCCTGTCATGCATGATTTTTAAAGCTTATACAAAACAACATCGGAGAAGTGTGATTAGCATTAACGTTTAGCTCTTTCTCAATATCTCTAAATGAAATTCGGTGCAACCAACTGCTTTCCAAACTCCTGCCTGTTATTTAAACTCAGTATAACTTCAGTTGACCTGTGAAGGCCTCGGAGATTTATTAGAGAACATGAGAGAACAAACAATCTCTATCAATCATGAAGACCAAGGAACACAGCAGACAGGTCAGGGAGGAAGATGTGGAGATCTTTAAAGCAGGGTTCTAAAACAATATCTCATGCTTTAAACATCTCATAAAGCTCTGTTTCATCCAATCATAGGAAGATCATTGAACAAGCTGCCAGGAGGCCAGTGGGACTCCGGAGAATCTGCAGAGTCCCACCGTTTGGGTGAAAGAATCTGCGGACAAGGCAACTTTTAGCAAACATGTAGAAGATGGTGCCGTCGTCAGATGGGGCCGAATGTAAACTTTTTTGCCATGCGAGCAAAAAGCACGATCCCCACTTTGAAACATGGTGGCCGCAGCGTCATGTTGAGGGGTTTCTTTTCTTCAGCAGGGACACAGAAGGTGGCGAAAGCGGATAGGAAGAAGGATGGAGCTAAATATAGAGCATTCCTGGAAGAAAGCTGCAAAAGACCCCAAATCTAATAGAGAATATGTGGCTGTACTTGAAAATTGATTTTTACAGCCGTACTCCAGACATTCTGACTGACATTGAGCTGGTCAATGAAGAAGCATGGGCAAAAACTTCCATGCTGTAAATGTGCAAAGCTGTAAATGCAGCAAAAGGTGCTTCTAGTTTTATCTCTGTGGGAGCTGAACGGAAATGCATGTCACACGTTTCAGATTTTTATGTAAAAAAAACTTTAATCCAGGTCAAATCTTCCTGCAAATCCACAACCACGTCCTACTTTGTGTTGGTAAATCTCATAAAATAAAATGTATCTTTTTGAGGTGTAAGTTTGGACATTTTATGTGGTAGAATTTAAATTTGTTTCAGAATTTTGAACAATAAGCCAAAAGATAAGAGCAAACGAAAAGCAGCACGTTTCCTTTTCTACGCTGCTTTGTGTCACAGTTCATCAAAGTTCTCGATTTGAGGCTTTCTCCGTCTCCATTTGTTGCTTTGTGCGCAGAGCAGCTTGGGGGCCACTTATGTTCTGCCCAGGAGCTGTGCTTTTGGCCTCAACCTCCACTAAATGGCCCCCCCTCTCTCTCTTTAGAAGCAGTGCATTATCACAGAAGACACTTGTTGATAGCTGGGTATGGGGGCGGGATTGCATTTCCTAATAAAAGAGGGGTGTTAAATACGCTCTCAGCGGCCTACTGTGTTTTTATTTGATGTGGAAGAGTGTTAAGAAGGCGCCTGTCCCTCATTAAATGGAAAACCACAGGAAAATTCTGCTGTCATGGATGGATGGATGGATGGATGGATGCTAAATGGCTTAATTGAAATATATATTTTAGTTAATTCATATAAAAAATGTAAGAAATGGGAAAAACATAAAAAGAATTCAGAAAATTAAAAGAATAAAATAACAAATACATATGTTTTGGCCTTTAACAAAAAACATGTTCCCTTGTTTCTTTTCCTAATTCATCCCGTTAATCAGCTTTTCTGTCTCCATTTTTCACCACTTCCGAGTTTCCTTCTTCCTTATTCTTCAAGTTAGCTGCGTTCCATCCGGATGGCCTCAAGGTTCCAACAATTAGCTACTGATATTTTCTGTCTGTGAGTCACTCTACAGGCCAGGGCCCAGTTGGAGGAGGCCTAGGAGCCGTGTGGATGTGGCCCCTGTGTCCACAGGGTAGAGGGATCAGTGCAACACTAACAAACTGTGGGGGTCGCCAAGCCACTGACTTGTTATGACAGGGAAGTGCTGTGTTTATGCATAACATTTGAGCTTTGAAATGTATAGCACTACCCAGGCCTGAGGTTAGATGGAGAGCCTCAGGTTGTTTTTTTTTTTTTTTTTTTTTGCTAATGTGTTTGTATATGTTAGGTGTTTATGTTAGTAGGGCCGCAGAACCTGTGCGTGAAGTGCAGCCAAGGTTCTTGGCTTCGATTCGAGGCCATTTCCACAGAAGTTCCAACAACAGTAATGATATGTTCTTATGAGAACAAGAGCAACCAGGTGCTTACTGTACTGTCTTTCATGCATAAGATACCTGCATCTAAAAAAATTTTTTTTTAAATCAGTGGACGGGCTGCTTTTGGTTATTCGACCTCAAGACACACAATAGAGATTAGATGATTATTTTTAGCAGAAAACTTCAGTTACAGACGTATATCTACTCTTCTAAATAATCAGTGGGAAGGCCTTTATTGGGATTACAGCAATGAAATACTTTTCATTACTGCTGACAAACTTTGCATCGTTCCTCTAATATTTTGAACTTTTCCAGCTTCAAGTCTTGGTTTGAAGTCCTCCTTACCATTACCCCTAATCTTCAACCCCCTGCACACATTCTCTGTCAGGTTCAGGTCGAGCTGCTGTCCTGTCATGTAAAAACATGTTGATCAAATGAAAAGATTACCCTAAATCTATATTTGCCAGTGGCGTGAATAACAGTTTGTCTCCCAGGCCTAATGTTAAACTTAGATGGTGCCTTGTTTTAGCTTGACTCTTTACAAATGGACCACATTCTGCAGTCAGATTGCATGCTGTGTTTTTTGGGGTTTTTTGTGGGGTTTTTTGGAAGACAGTGAAATTATTGGCTAGTTTCTTTGTCAGATGAACCTCTAGGTGAGAAAACAACTGCTGTTCTGGCTGTATGCTTTAGGTTGTCCTGGTGAAAGTCTTTTGCAGCATCTGACATATTTTGTTCCAGGATAGTTCTGTATTTAGCTCCAACTATCTTCCCATCAACTCCGGGCTGCTTCCCTGTCCCTGCTGATGAATTGAACCACCTCCAAAACATGTAGAATTAAGCACGCAGGCCAAAAAGTCTCTCTTCAACACGTTTCTAAAATAGATATTTGTTTTAAAAATGTCTTGCTTTCCTTCTGCTTCACATTTAAATATTTTGTGTTGATCTATCACATAATATCCCAATAAAAGGTGTTAAAGTGACAAAATGTGGAAGAAAAATTCAACGGCTATAAAAAGAACTTTGACAAGATCTGTTTGTGCCTGCATATTTCTGCAGGTATCTTTCTTATTTGTTCTTATCTGTCATAAAAATGCAAAACTGCTTCGACCTAATGAGCTGAAACGTAACATCCCGAGTTCCAAAAAAAAGGCAGCAACAAAAAAGTGACACTCGCAACGAGTGAAAGTGTTCCACAGGTGCGGCTGTGGCCAGCTCCCCGGCCTCGCTGTGCAAAGTTCGTCCCTCTTTTTTATGCCACGTTATCTAACAGAAGCGAGGGTAAGCCACATTAAAAGAATGGGAGGGCGGTGAGCGGCGTGGCCCGCTAACACTCTACGAGACACCAGCAGTTGTTCCTTTATCCAGTGGAAGTATTTAATTCACTCCTCTAGCCCTCTTCTGCTCCTTTTCCATCTCCAGGTTCTTTCTTTTCCGTCAGACCCCTTTTCATGAGGCAGAGACGGTGTGCCGGGCTTGAACGAAAGCGCCTGGGCAAATTTTGGGGGTTGGTGGTAATTACCTTGGATACATCTTCGCCAAGTTATTCCCCGTGGTAACCGTTACTGGATACGGGGCTGACACTGTCAATAACAAGAGGCTGGAAGGTGACACTCTCTTTGTTTTGACAGGACCAAAGCAGAAAGGCCTCCTGCTCGTTTGTATTTGCAAAAGAGAAAAGGAGGTGAAGGACACAGATCCCACTTTTCCAGATGCTCTGACAGGGAGGATGTGTGCTCTGCTCCCTTGGCAATCCGCCTTCTCAGCCATGTCAGCGTTAGATGTACGTGTGCTTTGTACATGGTCGGGATCTTATAAGGATTTCTCATTTAGCAGTGTGCATGTTGGACATTTTTGACACTGACAGCTCAAGCACACCAGTCAGGAAGAAAAATGAAAAGCAAACTTTGGGGTTTGGACTCCCAACAATTCAGTCCCCCCCTTTGTAGAAACACTCAGGAACTTTTTCCACCGATCGCTCATGCTCACGCACACATATATACGTTCGCATGCAAGCACATGCTCTGGTGCCTTTAGCAACAACACACAGCCGTGCGCTCTCTGCAGACTCCCACACGCTGATGTTGAACGGACTTGTTTCCTAAAGTGGCAAGGTGGAAAGCAAGGGGTCAGTGTCTCAACCCGCCCCGTCACCCCGGGCTCATTTCTCAACCAAGACCATGTGGCGCAGATTGTTGTAGTGCACACTGGAACAGTAACCCGGGCGACCAGATTCTGATTTTTTTATTTTAGCTATTACATGCGGTTGTTTTGCTCCTTTTACTAACCACTTTTCCTGTGATTACAACAAACCACTGCAAAGTCATCATGATTAGACTTTCAGAGACAAGTTGGGATCCACACTTCTCTGCAAAAGTCATAAACCTCACATCATGTCTATATATTTTCCTTGAAAATTGCCAGAAATTCATATAATCATTTATGGTGATCTCAAGCGATTGTTCTCTAGGTTTTTTGGACGCATTTGGCATTTTTTTAAAATAAATTTCAAGTGACCTAAAACTTTTACACAGGACTATGTGCTTTGTAGAAAAAAAAAAAATTATAAATACAGTCAATGAGGAAAACCCAGTAAAAATAAAAAGTTGCATCTCTCTGGCCAGAACCAAGAAGCACCACCTTATGGTGGAAGTAATGAATTACAACCACCCTACAGCTTTGAGGTTCAAGTCGCCTTCTCTACAAACAACTCATTGTGTTAGAGCCACCTTGTGGTCAGATCAACTCCTTACATTCAGTTGCCATGAACCGGAGCACAGTCGTGTATCACATAACTTGTACAGTGGAGCCCCGCCTTTTTTTTATGGCTCAGCATTTGGGGGATTTTCTGTGGCACGTGACTCCGAATCATCCCCGCAATTTTTCGTAGAGTGTATCTAAAACATGTAAAAGACATGCAGCTTGGAAAGCTAGAACACGTTGGCTCAGTGCTACTTGACTCGCTATTGGCTGGCGTTTGCAAAGCAGGCGATACAGGAGTGCCATTCATTTTCTTTGGCACTTATTGGTTGTACCCCTAAGAGTAGTGATAAGGAAGACTGTGGATGCTAGCTTCTGTGGGAGTGCTAAGATGGTTTCCAATGTGTGCATTAATGCATTTTAAGATATGTTTGGTCATAGACGGTTTTTAATGAGGGTCTCAAATGTTCGTGGATTTCAACTATTCGCGGGCAGCTATGGTCCCTAACCCCCGCTAATACCAGGGGTCCACCGTATTGAACTCTTTAAACTTGTATACCATAACAGCCTAGGAGAATTGAATGTTCACTGCCCAAGACTGATGTATTTTATTACTGAACCGCATGTGGTTTTTTTGTGGTTATTTTAGATTTCTACTGGTTTTGTTGAAATTCTTCCCAGATTAGGGGATTTCAGGCCCTGTCCCCAGGGCTGCTGCACAGTGGCACTGTTGCCTTGGATCAAGACAGTGGGTTTGAATCCCAGCCTGGGGTCTTTCTGCATGGCGTTTGCATGTTCTCCCTGTGCATGCGTGGGTTCCATCCTGGTACCCCGGGATCCTCCCACAGTCCCAAAAACATGGCCTGTTAGGTTTACTGGTCTCTTTGAGTCCATGGTCTGATAACCTGGCCAGGGTATACTCTTCCACCCTGCAACCTTGTGAGGATTAATGTTATATACAATGGATGGACAAAAGGCCCTGTCTACATTAATATTTAGCTAACTTTGCACCTCTGTGCAAACAGGGTCAAAAGAAGGCTTTAAAGACCGTTTTAAAAATTCTAAGTTGATGTCCTGTGTCCGTGTGTAGATTATTAAAAGCCATTCTGTTATGTAGAAGCACATTCTGCAAACCGCAACAACATCTGTCCCGCTTCGTCCCGTCTTTGTTTTCAGCCTCTCGAAGTGAAACTGAGATGAAAAGATAAACTGAGCTCCAACTGTTTTGGGAAAATCTTTTAAATCTTTTGGCAACTGCTTTAGCCAATTTGCAGGCTTTTCTCTTTTTTCTTTTTTGTAATGTTGTTAATGTCGAGTCTATCGCCCCCTGCTGATGTAGATGGAGATCTTTGAGCCCGAGTCACCCCAGAAGTGTTTGTTCCGTCTGTGTGAACGCGTGTGTGTGTATGTGTGTGTATGTGTGTGTGTGTTCACAGGTTTGCGTGCACCACGTTGATTGAATTCTTAGTTGACTTGCAGTAACCTGGCAGACTTTCCAGCCCATAGGCATAGCTCCCATCACCTCCTTGATTGGTGAGATTTCAGCTGAATGACAGAAAAAGCGGTGGCATTTTTTTTAGCCACTGGTTGTCAGAAGGCGCCGTGACCTGAACAGCTGTCAACTGAGTGGCGGAGCTTGATGAGAGGCTCAAACTTCCCACCTCATAGCTCCCACTGGCACGACTCTCTGGGCTCAGTTCCCTGCTGGCAGCAGATGAACTAAAAAGCTCTCTTACTGATTATCTTAAAAAAAAAAAGAAGATCCGCAGGGCTGAGTCAAGTGGATAAAAATATTATTGACTCTTTACTGCAGCTACTATTTATTTCCTCCGTGTATTTGTTTTTGAGACTGTTAGGTTTTTTTGTTGTTGTTTTTTGCCTTGGAATATTTTTGGTAGTCTTTGATTGAGCTGAAAAGGAATGCCTTTAATCGAGGCTACAAAGGAGCCGAGGGACATGTCCCCGTCGGTTCTGCAACAGATCTAGACCGATGAGGAGGAGGAGGAGGAGGAGAAGGAGAAGGAGAAGGAACGGAGAAGTTTGCATTGTTAACAGTCTGTAGGGAACAGTTTGCGTTGCCTGTGGTTTCTCGTCCCTGTGAAAGGGAGACTCGTTGATTTGGTTTCCCAGGCTCCGTTTTTTGTCAGGGCCACACACACAAAAAAAAAGCACAAAAAAAAACCAAAGCAAAAATAAATAAAACCCCAAATGAAGACGTTTCAGACTGTCCTCATTGCTGTTTATAGTCCAGCAAGAAGCAGCGCGCCTCGGAAAGCGGTACACGGCACCAACGTTGGCGTATGTGGAGTGTTTGCAGGCCTCTGATTGTAAGTGGTGGGGTGTGCATCTAAAATAGAAGATAATGCCTGCTGTAGCCCGAGACGCAAAAAAACATAGGTGGTTGGCCTCAGAGGGAGCCAGAAGAAAGTAAAAGCAGCCACTCCTTCTGAGCGCCTCCTTGGCTCAGCGTTGGGGTTATTATCTCCTTTATTCGGCGTGATTGCACGGCGTCATGTAGCAACCTGTTTAATGTCACAGCGAGATCTGAGCGGCGTCAACTTAGCCATTTTCCCCCAGACATCTTGTTGATTGTTTTTTTGTTTTTTCTGTTCTAGCATGTCCCGCGAATTTACCACCAAAGAGGAGCAAAGGTCAAGGCATCACAGGAGTAGCGTCAAAAAAAAAAAAAAAGATTTTTTGTTTTTTTTCTTAACTACTTCTTTGTTGAAGGCCAAGTTCAACTGCGGGGCCTCTAATTTGCGCCTAGTAAATTCAGATTGGTGGAGACAGCTGGCAGCACGGCATGTGGAGCGAGCCAGGGGGTTCTTGCTGCTCTGTAGCCCGCTGCCGTCACCAGCGCCGGCTGCCATATTTGAAGTGGTAAACTCAAATGTTTTCTGCATCATCTCTGTGAGCTCAGCTGGACAGTAGCTGCTTTAGAAATAAGCTACAACCTGTGGAAATCCTACGGTTTAATGTATGAGGGAGGGAACTTAGGTTAGATTCGATGATGTAATGAAATGCATCTTTTCACCTTTACTGCTTCCATAGGAATCCGGACGGTGAGTTAGCAGCCAGGTGCTGCCGTTTTTCAGGCCCTTCCCTTTATCTCGCTGTATCGGTCTGGTTTTCCAAGTCTGTTTTCCCTCTCCTCTCCTCTCCTCTCCTCTCCTCTCCTCTCCTCTCCTCTCCTCTCCTCTCCTCTCCTCTCCTCTCCTCTCCTCTCCTCTCCTCTCCTCTCCTCTCCTCTCTGCCTGACAGACATGCACCAGCCCTTTGCAGCCCATTACGTCAGTTCCCCAACCCGGGGGTGCCAGCTGTTGATGTCACCCCTGGGTCTTTTTAATTAGGAGATTTCCACTGGGCGAGTAGGGGGGCGTTCCGGTCCAGGCCAACGGGGGGGGGGGGGTTTATGTGGGTGAGCCTTGGGAGTCCGTAACAAGAACCGATCAGGGTAAAGACGTTACTGTGAGGTGTATGGGGGTGTATGACCTGTGACAGCATGTGTTTGCGTGTGACCTGCAAACACTGCGGCTCTCCCCTTGAGCTGGTAAATGCAGCCTTTCAGCAGTTACGATTTTCCTCCCTTTCAGAGGGGATCAAATGTTCCTACCGAAAGCCTGTCTCTCATTCTTTGGATCCTCGAGGCTTTGTGTGGGAGGGAACATCACCTTCCATGTAATTGATTTCATTGGTTTATGAAGGAAGAGCGTCATCTTCACACACAAACGCCTCCAACTTTTGTTCTCTGTGGGTGTGAAAATGTCTCCCTCCATCTTGTCTTCTAAAGGCTTTCCCAGCAGTACCTGGTAGAGGTGTTTTTGCTCCGCCTTAGGTCGCGATACAACCGCAAACTCCAGTGGGTTTTTGCTGAGAGACCTCGGGTTTTCACTTTATGTTTTACAAATAAAAATCTGAGAAATGTTCCGAGGGTGGATTAACACTGTCCCTGGGTATTACAAAGAAGACAGGTCAAAACCTGATGAGTAGTCGACATAAACAGCAGCTCCCTATAATCTTGTCACTGATCCTCAATCAAGTCCCCTCCTATTTAATATCTACATGCTCCCACTAGCCCAGATTATAACAACCAATAAGATTAGCTACCATAACTATGCAGATGATACTCAGCTCTACATTACGATGTCACCAGGTGACTTTGAACCCATCCAAACCCAAGTTAAATGCATAAAGCAAATCAATGCATGGATGTCCTATAATTTTCTCCCATCTGAATAGAAACAAAACAGAAGTATTTACTTTTGGACCTAAAGAGGAACGATCAAGAGTCAGCACACAGCTTCAGGTATTACATCTAGAAACTACTGATCAGGCCTAAAATTTAGGTGTAGTTATGGACTCAGACCTGAACCTCCAGGGTTACATAAAGGCAATAACAATATCAGCCTTCTATCACCTGAAGAACATTTCTAGGATAAAAGAACTGATCGCAACAGGACCTCGAAAATCTCATCCATGCATTTATCTTTAGTCAAATTGATTACTGCAACAGCGTCTTCACAGGTCTGCCTAAAAAGTCAGACAGCTGCAGCTGATCCAGAACGCTGCTGCCCGTGTCCTCACTAGAACCAGGAAAGTAGAGCACATCACTCCAGTTCTAAACTCCTTACACTAGCTCCCTGTAGCTCAGAGAATAGACTTCAAAATACTTTTACTAGTTTATAAAACATTAAATGGCTTTGCACCAAAGTCTATTGAAGATCTGCTGTTACTATACCAACCCACCAGAACACTCAGGTCCTCTAATCCCAGTCTAATCAACATCCCTAGAGTTAGAACCAAACACGAAGAAGCAGCTTTCAGTTTCTATACCCCTCTAATCTGGAACAAACTTCCAGACAACTACAAAGCTGCTGAAACACTGAGTTCTTTTAAATCACAACTAAAAACGTATCTGTTTAAAGCTGCCTTCAAGTAATGTTTTCATGTATCATGTTTTGTTTATGCTTCTTGCTGTTTTTACATTATATGCTTTGTAATGCCTTGATGTATATGTTTTAGCTTCTTGCTTTATTGCTGTTTTTACTTTATATGCATTGTCTGTGTTTTATTGCTGTTTTTATTTTACCCCTTAATCATGTAAAGCACCTTGAATCACGTTGTTGTTGAATGTATGCTATACAAATAAAATTGCCTTGCCTTGATTTCAGTACAATCCGCTCGCTGAGAATCATGTCGAATGCCGAAATATTATGGAAGAAGTCCATCATGTTTGTTCTCTTGAGCACGACATTGTTCCGTTCCTGTAAACACTGTTGTCATCCAGTATGAGAAATGCAGTCCCTAATAGATTATTTCCACGACCGCAGCATTATCACATTACCATGCTGTCAACACTGTATTATAGCCTGATCTGATTGCCCCCCCCCCCAACTATTATTAGCTGGCAGTAATAATCTCTGATTGACGTTCCTGTTGTTTGGATGGTAAAAAAAAAAAAAACAATGGATGGAGGGGAGAACGTGTGTTTTCTGATCTTGTTTCCCTGTCTTTTCTGCAGTATCACCCTCTGTCTCTGTGCAACACAAGCGAGGATGAACGGCAAGACGGCGCCTTCATCACCATCGTCAAATTGGAGCACAGAGTGCCCCGCTGCTCCCTGCTGCTGGATAAGGTACCCCTCGCACACAAACACACGAGGATGCCCCTCTCTGTGACCCTTTCCTTTTGTCCAACCTTGGCAGCAGAAACGTGGAACATCTCGTTGCCACGCTGCCTTCTCTCCAGCTCTGCTTCCGCTTTTGGATAAAGTACAAAAGGATTTTAAAGGGAATTATTTGGCAGAATTTTCCTCTTTAAGACAGTCATCTTTCAGGGCGAGGTCTTGAAAAAAAAGACAAGGGAAAAAAAGAAAAGAAAAGGAGGGAGTGGGAATAGTTTGGCGCTGCTATGTAGCAAGTGGCTATGAGCTCTGGCTCTGGATGTAAGGCTTTCAGGCCCCAGCTGTCACCGGTCCGATCTCAGCCAGCCAGACACTCAGGGTTCTCCATTTCTGCTTTCCCTCTAATAAGAATGTAGCCAGACCTCCATGGATTCCAGCCACAATAATTTAAATGCATGTGTAAGTTTGTCGGAGCTGACCTAAATCTCCCCCTTTGCGTTTTAAGTATTCTGCCATTCGCACTTGGCTGGCATCCCTCAGCTTTAAACTGTTGCTATTTTTTTCTCTCGTTTTTCAAGTGGTGACAAATTAGCAAGCAGGAATATAGTTAGGCGACTGGCTGTGTTTTTTTTGTTTTTTTTTAGCCTGTGTTTTCTTTCCCCCCTAATTTAAAGCCATGTCGAGGAGCTGCCCGCCGCGGCTACGATGCAGAGACATTCCCACAGTTTCCCCCGCTCCCTCTCTTTTCCTCCTTCTGCAGGCGGAGAGAAGAGCGCTGTCACTCAAGGCTGACTGCAGAGAATAGTTTTGATTAAAGCCGTAATGGCAACCCTGAGTTGTCCCATAAACAAAAAGTTCCCTCGCCCCCATGCTAAAAGAGCGTGGAACAAAAGGCAACCGCTTCCGAGCGCTCCCCCTCCCTCCCTCCCTGCTTGATGGCCTTTGAGATCCAGAGGAGTTAAGGAGGGAGGAGTGTGTGTTTGCGAGGTGGTTGGGGGGTAGTCATGTTGTTTTGGCTCCCTGGAAACTATGTGTTGCAATAAACTCTGGTCCAGCCACCTGCATCCTCCCCTCTTTTTGGTGGGATTCAGAGCTTTTGGCCATGGTGGATTTACTAAAGAGGAGAGGGTGGTGGGGGTGGGGTGGGGTGGGGGGTTTCACCATGCAGCTGTTATGAAGTTTATCCCGTGCCTTTGAAGAGGATGAATCAGACTGTACTGTATGGGACGTGCGGTGCCGTCTATGCCTCGGTCTCTCGGTGGCACTTGTTTATAGTTTAGTCTGGCTGCAAGGCGCCCCCGTCGGCCTATAAAAAAACCTTGGACAGCCAAGGAGGGTTCGTGTTGCACCACTTACACCCAGAAGAGGGTGTAAAGCAAACAAAGTGAGGTTAGGAACCTTAATGTCATTCTTGTCCATTGTTTTCACGTTGGTTTTCAAAAATTTGGGAGCCACTGCAAGAAGATTCCTTCACCCATCTGGCTCTTTTAATGTCCTTCACCCCATCATTCTCACCATGCTTTGAACGTTTCCGTTGCTCTACCCCTCTAGGATTAGAGATGCACTGATGAGAGGTTTGTGGCCAGTTTCCAATCACCGATTTTGTAAAGCTCTGACCTGCAGACACCAGCTTACCGAGTTTTTCTACTTTGCTGATGAGGATTATTGTGAAATACGACCAAGATTTTCTTAAAAGGAGGACCAGGTCACAGAGCTGTCTCTGGAAATCTGTTGATTTGAATAAAACCCTCCAGTATATGGGGCAGCTAAAACTCACCGAAAAAGAAATACAACATTTTTAATTCATAAGACAGATGACTGCTACCAAACCTTTTCTCATTTTCCCCCCCAATATAATGCATTAAAAATACTTTGTCTTATAAAAGATCCCTTTAACATCAACAACAGTGCTGGATAAGCTAGTATTCAAGAGGAACAGCTTTGATTTTAAAATTCTTAAGTATTTTTTTGTAACTACACAGGAGCCTTTCTGTGATCAATCCTGAACTATTTATGCTACGACTAGAGGCAACTTCACACCGTGTGTGAGACAGAACAGTTGGTGTTTCACACAGGATTTCCCTAAATCGTTTTTAACATCACATATTAGCAATCAGGACTCTGTGCATACTTTATTAGGTGTACTCCAACTTTAACTGTGAGATTTCCAGAAGATTACCAATATTTCCACTTAAAGGAATAAATCAGAGCAACTTTAATACATTTTTAGCCTTCCTGTTATTTGCGATCTCATTCATCCCCAGTAACAACCTCCACAATAAAGAGCACAAGTAGTAGTTCCTACATGTGGCGCGTTTTGTTATGGGAATATTGCTATGTAATCAGGATTCAATACATTAGTTACATCTGGGGAATAGGTTAGGTGAGAAATCATCAGGGTGCTTACTAGATGGCAGTAAGCAGCAAGATATCAACAGGATGCTCTGACGCTGGAGTAGATCGTCTTTGATGACTAAATACTATATAATATTGGAAATAGAAGGGTTCGGGAGAGCTTGAGCGAGGGTTCTGTTTAGTGTGCACTCTTGCTTCCATATTGGCCAATATGGCGTATTAAATATCGAAAATCCTCAAAAGAACTCCAGTTTCCTCTTTGTTCAAGAAGAAGCTACTTTTTCCATAATAGTTTACTGACTGGAAAAAAGAAACGCTTTTTAATTTCCGACCAGCCAATCGCGGATCAGGGCCGGACAAATGTAAAATCGCCAGATTCCAGTCGCTGACTAATTTGTCTTTTCACCTCCACTCCAAACACATAGTCTCCTTTTTTACGTGTTTTGACAGTCGGTGTCATTCCAAAACAAAGAGAACTATTGACACTAACTGTTCACATCTCTCTCCCTATTCTCCTTTCATGTAGCTTTTACCCTGAACTAAATGAAATATAATCATGGGAGCCTTCCTTAGTTTCAATTTAAAGTAATTTTTCATGTACAGCCTTCGTCTTACAGTTAGTGAATGAATCAGCACAGATGGGAAAAATCTGTTCTTCATTTATAAATTAATTTGATAGTTGAACACTTTTATGGATTTAGCTTAATAAACGTTTATCAAAAACTTCCTAAAAGTCCAGAATTTCCCAAAAAGTATGGAAGTTTCCTCTTAGCTGCAGCTGATACCCCACTGCTGTGTGTCCCACTCTCTTTGTAAATGTCTGAATCAGATCCTTGGACCACTCCTGTGGTTTTGCGTCATTCCGCCACGCAGCATAACACAAGCAGAGGCTGCATACTCTCTCTCTGCCAGCATGTTGTGCTACAGTGGAGGTGGTCCGTCTGCTTTCCGCTCGCTGGTCCGCCTCGCCTGTTTACACGGAGGCTCTGGAAAGGTCCTCAGGTCGAGCTGCGGAGCAACACGAGGTTCAGGAAGAAAAAGCTGAGGAAAAGTCACACTCCACACCAGAACGACTCTATTCCAAGCATATTCTCCCATCAGCACTCCTAAAGTGATTGAGTCTTGGGGCCCTTGCCTGAACTTGTTAACTCTCATAGAGGCTTTCTTATTGATTCTGCCCCATCGGATGAAAAAACCTCTTGGCTCGATTGTTCAGTAATCCTGTTTTCTTTAACCGAGCCTTTCAAGTTCATGTGTTTGTTCATCCAGGATGTGTATTAGTGGATCATATTATGTCAAGCATGCTTTACAAAAGTTCCCCAGTGAATCATATTGTTGATTAGTTTGTACACCTGTTTTAATATGTCCAATTCATTACTTTATTTTAAGTGTATGTCAATCTACCCCAGTCCTCCAATTACAATAAATAACTGCAGAATATCGTAGCAGTAATTATTAATGTGCGTTTGTGGAATCCCAAATATGGCAAAGCAAGCTGTGCAACGTTACAAACCAGGCTAGCAGCATTAGCACGATAGCTAGCTGATATAACAACTTAGCAGGAACTTTATTCTTATTTTTCATATGAGGAGATGTCAGTAATAATGTTATTAATAGCAACACCGCAGTGGAAAAAGGTGTAAATAAAAAAAAAAAGCACAGCTGAAACCAAATCTGAACTTGCTGTTTACAAACAATCTGCAGCGCAGCTGGCTTTTGCAGGATGTTAGAAAAGTAGTAGTTAAAAATATCAATGAGCCTTACTTCAGAACCAAAGCAAACACCTTGTTACCATTTAACATTTTGCCTGGTGGGAACGTTTCAGTAGATAATTTTAAAAAAGAATTTACTTCTAGTTCTAATTCTGAGGATGATGATAAGGGACTACCGGCAAACAAAAGCCACCATGATATTTTTTTCCCATGGTATTACAGCAGAGGGACATATAGTGCTGTGCAACCTCCATTTATTAACATGTTTAAGCTTGGACTTCTGACACACATCGAACACACCATTAGCACTGCAGCACAGCTAGCTGCTACAGGAAGTTAGAAAACTAGCAGTTTAAACTAGGCCTGCACCGATCCAAAACTTTGGGTCGATATTGACCTCTGAGAGGTGTGTGTGTGTGTTTGTGTGTATATTTATATATTTACCTACAGTGTCAACACCATGCAAAAACGACCCCACCCTTGACCTTGCTTCTCTCCTTTAGGTGAAGCCCCCACAGTCCTGCACTGCATCACTATGACTGTCACATGACCAAGCAAAAACCACATGGCCAACCCTGTCCCCTCCACCTCCTGAAGCACATACACAGACTGTTAGGATCCTTAGGTGTTCTATTTAGTGTTTTTATGTTTCTTTCCTTCCACTACGTCTTCTCCTCCTTTCCCGTTTTACCCTCAGGTGTTTGTACTTTGAGTTTGTCTTGTTTTTGGGTCATTCCTTATTTATTTACTTATAAATAAATAAACAATGGTTGTTAATATCGGCCCAGTTTCACTAATCAGGCGATACCGATATGTCAAAAAATCATCGACATCAGCCGATACTGATCTCAATGCCAGTATATCGTTTTATGCGTGTTATTTCTGTAAAGAGTATTTTTTGAGGAAATTGAATTACTACCAGCATACTGAAGCCACCACGATAAACGTTCCTTGGAAAATGAGTCTTATTTCACTAATTCAGTCCATTGACGTGAACCTACATATATTTACAGATGCTTGTGGTGTGACAGGAAGCTGCATGAGATAACCTGCAGTCAGCCCTGGAAAACTTGTGTTGCCGCTCAGTTGTCAGCTAGATATACATTGTGAAGATCTCCAACTTTTAAGGATAATGCTGAACACATTGTGCCTGTGTTGTCATTAAATTATTGTTATAATTAGAATATTACCATTTTTACATTCTACCTGGTGTCAGCCTAATTGTAATGCCAATTGTTAATCTGCAATAACGATTAGAATATTCTAAAGTTACTGCTGTACGGCAGTAGAAAAGCTGATTCCATCCTATCTGTGCTCTGATACAATTTAACATTCCAATTATTCCGGGGGGGGTTTTACTAAGAAATATTCACATATGGATGTCTCATCTCATTTTTCATCGCTAAGATTGTCCCACTCCTCACTTTCATCTTTTCATCTGTGAAATGTTTGAGTAGTTTCTTGCTTGTACCGTTTTAGGTCACACCAGGTTTTGACTCGGCCCAGAACGTTCCATTTCCTAATTCTCAGCCAGTTCTTGCCTTGGTGGATGTACTGGTATGTTTTGGGTCATTGTCATGTTGCAGGGTCCAGTTCCGGTTCAGCTTGAATTCTTTTACAGATGGTCTCACATTTTCCTCAAGATCCCTCTGATACGAGGTGCAATTCATGGTGGATGGTGGTGAGCTGGCCAGGTCCTGCTGCTGCACAGCATCCCCAAACCATGACACTTCCACCTCCATGCTTCACACTTGGTTTGGATTCTCTCTTTACACATCTCCCATGAAAGTTACATTTGTGCAGTCTCTTTCTGTTTGTACAGACATGCGCTTTCATATCAGTAGTAGCCTGTTATAGAAGACCTTTAGACACCTCGTGATCTTACCAGGGTGTTCACTCTCATTTCAAGAGTCAGGAGCACACCAAAATAAATGTCTGAGGTTTAAACAGAGCACAACAAATTACATTTTACAGAGAAAAAGGGTATTCTCTTCAAGTTTTATTCTTTATGGGTTAGGGTTAGCGTTTTTGGATTTTTTTGCAGTATTTTTAAACTGACACATAAGATCCATATGTCTAAATGTATTAGAACAACATGGAGGCTATATTAGTGGTGTAACGGTACATGTATTTGTATTTTTTTTTTATACAGCCTTGTCGGTTCGGTTCGGTACGCACTTGTACTGAACAAATACAGCTGTTTTCCTCCTGAACACATGCAGAATGTTTATGTGCGCAACTCGGAGGCGCAACGTTCCTCAGTGCAATTCTTTTTTAAATGACACTAAAACAGAACTCTGCTATTCAGAAACATTAATGATTTCTCATGCAGCTACAGTAGAAAAAGAAAGCAGGACCAAACCAGAACTTTGTCAGCGAACGCATCTTTCAACAGCAATACGGTCCATAACCCGCTATGCACTGGACTGAATGACTCACCTGAAATATGGTCAAGCTGCATGCAAACATCACTGATACTGGGGGGGAAACCAGCTGACGTCCACATGGCTACCAGTAGCATCCAATCAGCCCAAACTTCTTATTTTGTATAAAACGCAATTCGGCAGAATCCCCGTTGAAAAGAAGGGGTTTTTCCCAACAGCTGCACATGCTGCATTCTAGTACGGCGGGGAAACTAGGATGTCAAACTATCGAAACAACTCCAAAGTGATTTAAAGATGTTTTGCTCTCAAATAGGGGCAAAGTATTATTTAAACATTGCTATACCATTGACACTGACTGTTTCAAGTGGTTATATTGTTTTCTACTCTGGCTATGTCTGCTTGTACTATTTTTTTTTTTTATCCAATAAACCTGTAGTCAGTTCAATACTTTCAACTTTTTTTGGGTTATATAACATAATAAAATTTAATTTCAGGAATTGAAAGGAAGGATTTCAGGAAAAAACATTCTTATATAATGCTGATCAAAGTGTATATATATATATATATATATATATAATAAACAGTCTGTAAACAGCATTAGGAGGCACTAAATGCCTTTTTTTCTCTCGGGAACACTATTAAAGAAGTGCACCTGAATAAGTTGTCTTATCATGCGAGCGATTGCTCCAACACGCCTACCTCTGGGCAACACTTGAAGATGAAATGTGATGGGGAAGGTGATTTGTGAAGGCGTTGACCTGGTAACCAGGTGTTTTGGAAGGAGGATTAGAAGAAGCATATTAATTAATCAAAATGACAGATCTGAAGTGCACACATAACCATCAGGGTTTCTGTGGTTTATTTTTGCAACACACTCGTGCTTGTTGCACAGAATCAAATTTAATTATTTCCAGTTCCCGGCAGCAGGTGAAAAACATGCCGACTGTCTTTATCCAAGTCTAACATGAAAACTTCAAAACATATGTGGGTTTTGAGTTAATTGGACAACTTTATTGTAGCCTGCTGTTTTGGATCGGATCCATTCCCTCCCCACAGATATGTTTTGAGGAAAATAAACCGACTGATGTGACAATATCTACCCTGTTGGAAGGAAGGAAACTCAGCGCAGCATCCATACGGAAGAGGGGATTTTATATTGCTTTTGCACACTTTAAATAAAGCACTCATTTGGAAGGATTGAAGGATGTAATTGGCTGGCCTGGTGCGGGTCAGATCACATGTGACAGCTCGATTTGACTGGCTGATCCAACTCACAGGCTCCGCTCCATTTGACGAAAAAATAAGAGGGAAGTCATAAACTGCTCTTAATGGTTAGGTTGGTCTCCTACTGTTGCCTTAGCTTCCAGGCTAGTAAAAGCAGTCCCAGCGACAGGAAGCTGTTGAGAACAAGAGAAAGCTGGCTGAGGGGTGAATAAATCACATCCCCCGTGTCATTGTTTTCCTCTCCTTGTGTCTTATTGTCTGCAGGGGGTGACTTTGGCCTCAAGCTGTTATTTCTAATGTAGCAAAAGACAGGGGCTTGGAACCGCAACAGCAGCTGCCTTTGGCGTCTCTTTTTTTTTGTTTCTTCTTCTTCTTTTTTTTCTTCTGTTAACCAAGGCCAATGTCTCCAGCTCAGCTGGGACACGTCAAAGAGGAGGAACATCGGGAAACATCTGGAAAAGGACGGATGTCTTAGCTTTTCGACTAAATGCAGAAAGCAGCAGGTACACAAAGGACGTTTTGGCTGGTATGAAATGCGTCAGTGTTTGAAGACTTTCTGAATACGCTTTCATTTTTCTCCTGAAAAATTCATTATTCGCTCGCCTGTGCCAGACAGTTGTAGAAGGGTGTATTCCAGAGGATGAACCAGGACTTCCTGTCTCTTTCTTCTGTTAGTCTGTAACAGACCCCCCCCACCCCCTTTATTTTTTCCTTCTTTGGCTTTACTTTAAAAAAGCTGCTGGAACTACACACAGTCCAATATCTGAAGCAACAAACACCCCCCCACCCCCCCAGTTTAATCTGTTTCCAATATCAGATAAACTCAGAGTCTACTACATAAAACCTTTAAAAACCACATGGGGACAGTTTAAGGTCGGGTTTTTTTTGTCCTTCCACCAAACCATATGAGCTATTTCTTACTTTTTTTTGCTGAGAGTAATATTCCTTCTGCTCTCTCACAAATAGGTTTATAGTTTGATCAGGTCCTCTTTTGTGCAATGGCTTCAAAAATGGTTGAGGGGGGAAAAAATTGAAGCTTACTTTTCCATATTGGATTTTAAACACCCCTGGTTAATATTTCTGTTAATATACAAACAGCAAAACTCTCCCTGTATTTTCTTTGCAAATAGCATCCCTTTAAGCTTAAAGAAATTATTTCAGCCAACCAAGTCCCCCCAAAAAACATCCATCTTTTATCCTAGTGAAGAAATAAGACTGGTTTGAACACTTCATCTTTTCTGTTTGCGTAAAAACTGACAGTCACCTCAAGTAAAAGCCACCAAGCCCAGTAGGAATGAGAAATAAGACGGGGTTGTGCCTTTTGCAGCCATCTCATCAGACTTGATGACTCCTGATAACATGCACCAAAGTAAATGGTTAAACTGTGGCAAGGCACTAAATTTAAGACCAACAATATACTGCCTTGCAAATAGTATTCACATCCCTTCAACTTTTTTTTTTTCATGCGGTATGGGTTTTATTGAAAATTCTGGTGAATAACCCACAGAACGTAGCAAATGGTAGGAAGGTAAAGTATAGGATGGTTTTCAAACGTCTTTACAAACACAAGATCTAAAAGGTGTGACATTTTTATGTGAATGGTAAATGGGCTGAATTTACATAGTTCCTTTCTACTGACCACTCAAAGGGCTTTTTATACTGGAGCCACATTCACCCATTCACACTCACAAACCTGCAAACATTCATACACCGCGACAGAGATCAGTAGGCAACTTGGGGTTAAGTGCCTTGGCCAGGGGCACATCGACATTGAACATACGACCCTCTGATTGCAAACCAACTTCTTCACCTGCTGAGCCACAGTCGCCCCTTTACAGACCCCTTTACTATGATACCCCTAAACAAAATATATTCCTACAAAAATTCCTACAATTCCCTTCAGAAGTAAATTAATCGTAAGCAGAGACTATCTGCCTATAATGCGTTCCTAAATCCAGCTGCTCTGTGAAGGCCTTAGAGGTTTGTGACAATAGAGAGAAAACAGCAACATGAAGACCAAGAAACCTGGCTGACAGGTCCGGGAAAGATGTGGAGAATTTTAAAGCAGGATTAGGTTACAAAACAATGTCCCAACATGTGACTAAAGATCGTCTAACCCAGTGGTCTCCAACATGGGGTCCCTAGAGATCGCAAGGGGTCCTTACAGTTTTGTCTGTGCTTGGGTTTTGAGGTTACCAAAATTATATTTGTTAATATTACATTTATAAAATCCAAAAGACAAAAAGAAATTTGTCTATATAGCCTACAAGAAGAATAGGAACAAAAACCTACAAGTGCTATTTATTTTTTTGCATATAAAAGTTTGTAATTAATCACTTTTAATGTGGGTGGGAGTTGGTTTTGGGGGGTCCAGGCTTGTCTTGGACACAGGCAAGGGGGTCCTCAAGAAAAAAAAGATTGGGAACCACTTAGGGCTGGACGATAATTCAATAACAATATCTGTTGATCGATACAAGTGTGGTGCGATAGGGAAAAAAAGGGTTGATAACAAATTCGATAAAAAAGTTTCCCTTACTTTGTCCTTGTAGCCTATCAGGTAGCTTAATACTGCATTCATTACTTACTCCAAACCAATCAGAAACGCAGACGCAGTCAGCTCTGTCACCAAGCCCTCGCTCCTCTCAAACCACAAAAAAGAGCTAACTACTTGATCTGCCAAAGATGTCACAACACGGAGCGGCTGAGGAAATTTTCCTGAAAAAAGGTTTCAGTAGTTCACCAGCAACAGATACTCGACACCCATCAACACTAAAAGTAAGAATAATGAACGAAATAAAATACAGGAAATACTACGGTCAGCAAAGTTGCTGTTGCCCTTGCTGCTCTCACGTTTGCACAGAGACAGGCACACCCGCGGCTTTTAAAATGTCCGCCCGGTTCTCCACCCCATCCTCCGAAGCGAAAGCACTTTCAAAAATACAAACTGGGGTGGAAAGACCGGCTGTCTTCAGCACTCAGACACTGGACTGGGCTCCAGTGTTTTGGGGTCCGTCTACTTTATATCATCGGTGAGTAGCTGGTTTTTACACACAAACTAAACCGAAAGGTCTGAGTGTGTTTAAAAGATATTTAAACTCTTATAAACTGGTTGAAAATATTATACAGTTCACCAACAGCATGTATCAGGACTAATAACCAAACATCATCTAGGTTTTATCTTCAGAGAGGTACCAGGCAGGGATGTCCTCTCTCTTCCTCCCTTTTTGCTATTTTTATTGAACCACTAACTGCAGCAATCAGGCAAACTCACAATATCAAAGGCATAAAATGCAATAACATAGAACATAAAATCAGTCTTTATGCAGATGATGTATTACTTTTTCTCCAGCATTCACAAACCTCTTTCTCTCAGGTAATCAGGTTGATAAACTCTTACTCAAACATTTCAGATTATTCTATAAATTGGTTAAAATATACAGTTCTTCCAATCAATTGTTCTGTCCAGAATCCAACTAATACACAACTGCAGTCAGGGAATATTACTTTTTTAGGTATCAATGTCTCACCAAGACTGGCAGATTTAATAAAGCTAAACTACATCCCACTTTTAAAAAAAGTGGAAGATGATCTTGCTAGATGGAAATCCCTACCCATATCACTTATGGGAAGGGTTGCTTCAATAAAAATGATGGTTTTGCCCAGAATCAACTACTTATTCTCAATGATCCCAAGTAAACCATCACTAGACTGGTTTATCTCTCTGGACTCCTCTGTCTCTAAATTTCTTTGGAAAGATAAACCCCCACGTATCAGCTTAAAAACACTGCAGAAGACCAAAGAAGAAGGAGGTCTAGATCTACCAAACTTCCATCATTATTTCTTACCCAACAGGCTCCAATACATCTCAAGATGGTTAAAACATAGCTACCTAGATGAGTCCTGGATAGACGTAGAACAGACACTATGCAATAAGATAAAACTTTCAGACCTACCATTTATTAGCTCAAATATAAAACGACATGAATGCTTTAAAAGCATAAATATCAGCTCCTCTCTGACAGCATGGTGGGAGTTTCTAAAAATGACAGAGTCCACAATAATCCCATGCAGACGTACACCCATCTGGAATAACCCCGACATCTTGCAAAAAAAAATGTATGATAAGTTTTCCAGACTGGAGGTGCAATGGAATCGAATACCTGGAACATATATTTGAAGGAACAGACTTTATCCCATTTAATACGTTAATTACACAATATGGAATTGATCAAAACAACTTCTTAGAATATCAACAAATTAAATCTATTATTAAACATAAATTTAGGCTCAATACAGTTTAATTACAAATTCCAGCAAGAGTTTTAGATTTTCTTAATCTCAACCCCCCCAAATTGCTGTCTAAAATATACAAAACTTTAACTACATTTGATGAATCAATAGCCATCCCTATTTCAAAATGGGAGGTGGATTTATCAGCCAGCTTTGACCAAAACGTCTGGTCTCAGATATGTTTAAGAACCTTTAAAATAACAAAAAATCCTAATTTGCAATTAATACAATACAAAATCCTTCATAGAGTACACTATACAGGTCAACGGATGTTTAGGGTGGGTTTTACGTCGCCTATTACCTGCTTACAATACACAAGCAATATACCAGATACTTATATTCATGCGCTTTGGTTCTGTCCACCTGTTAAGAAATTTTGGTGCCAGATATGTGAGGACTTATCAAAGTGTCTGAAATGTAACATTCCACCACCTCCCTCAGTTTGCCTGTTCGGAGATTTAAATTATGTCACCATGGACACAAAGTCAGTTCTAATGCTTCACATTGCCTTATGCATTGCTAAGGAAACTATCCTCCTGAACTGGAAAAATAAAAAGGCTCTTAATATTAATCAGTATAGAAATCTCTTGTTGGACCATATTGGTCTTGAGACGGCCTCTGGCTCCTTATCTGATCAATCTCTCTAGGCTCCTTTGATCGGCTCCATCACCTAGTAGGGGTGGGGGGCACTTGGTTTTGTCGTTTGGGATACTGTTGCTGATGTGGGGGTTTTTGGGGTTGGAGGCCTCTGGGGGGGATCCCTGGGGGTGGGATCACTGGGCGGACGGTGCGCTGGACGTCGTGGCCCCAACCTGGGGTTGGGCTTTGCTGGCTTTGGGTGGTAACTTCTGATGGCTGCATGCGGTGCCTTAGGGGGGTTGCACTGACGGACATGGGTTACTGGCCTGGTGGCCGTGCTGCGCCTGGGTAGGGTCTGGGGTGGGCCTGGGGATTCGGGGCTCTGGGGCGCCGTGCCCCCAAGCTGTGGTCCTGGCCGGGGGTCAGCCGGCGTGGGGTCTCTGTTGCCTGTGGGGGTCGGGGCTGGCCGGCGTGCGTGGCCGCATCTCTTTTTCTCTGGGCCGATTGTCATCGCCGGTCCCTGTATGGCGTCTCGCCTTGTTTGATGGTTGGGGTGCCTGGCTGGTGGTCGCGGCGGTTGGGTGGCATTTCTGGGCCTGATCAGTCCTTTTTCGCAATGGACTTAGCTCCTGGGTCTTGGTCTTTATGCGTTGTGGGGCGCTGGGGTCGGGCGTTTTCCCGGGTTTGGTTGGACCTGCGGGTGGACTGGCCGGGTAGTGGGCGTGCAGGGCAGGTGGGTGGGGCGCTGGGTTTGGTTGCCTGCCGGGCCATTGAGCAGCAGTGGTCGCTCGACAAGGGAATGGGGCTGGTGGATGTCTGCCTGGTGGGTCGGCTGCCCAGTTCATCGGTTTGCTCCTGGTCTGGGCAGGTACGTTGCCGGGGTTTGGGGTGCGGGGGCCTCCAATGCGCAGGTTGCGCTGGGGGCCTCCTTTGCTGGCGGGGAGGCTATTGCTAACTAGTGACAGGTGCTCTCCCCCTTCGAGGGCACTTGGACGGGGGGTGTGCTGGAGGGGGGAGGGGTGTGCTGGAGGGGGCGAACTCAACCTGGGTGTCTAGTGTCTTTTGTGTTCTGATAGTAGAGCGAATGTCAGGGTGGGTTTAGTTCTCCTTCTGGGATGGGGCTGGGGGGACTGCCTTGGGGTCCGTGGGGCTTGGTGGTGCTGTGGACGTGGGCCCCGGGTTGAACGTGCCATGGCCTCCCTCCCCTGGTGAATCCCGGTGAACAGCGGTGCCTATTGGGGTCAGTGGGACATTTTGTCTCCCAGTCCTTCCCTCCCCATCCCCGAACACCTCTGTCCATCCGCTCCATCACTTTACCACTCATATAGGGTCTTGGGGCATGGGCACATCACTGGGGTGCGAGGAAGGGTTTCCCTCCTCGCTATCTCGTGGCGTCCTGGCTCCCAATTTTAATATACAACTTAGACACTCCCACTTATAAAATTTTCATGCGACAAGCATGTAGGGACTTTGGGGTGGGCACACTTTTCGGCATCCAGACGGGGAGCGGTTTAATCAGCTTCACCTCTGGTGCCGGTGCCCACTGTAAAACCACATATAGACACTGAGGGCTCGGGGTGGGTGTTGGGGGATGTGTGGCTGCCTTCCCCACATCCCACCCCTCTGTTTTAAATGCACATTATAACAACACGCATCAACACCATACTGGAACGGGAGGATAGAGGCTAGGGGTCTTCTCACACCCCTGTTCGCTACGGGCCATCAGGGGTTGGGGTCCGGAGGAGGAACAGGTGGTCTGGTCGGGGTCCTGGGCTGTCGGGCTGCTTCGCCAATGTGGGGCCCTTGGTGGTCTGCTTGTCTCCGTCCTAGAAGGTAGGGGGTCCATCTCCCGGGTTCGGGGGCTGGTGGCTCTACTGGGGCATCGGTACCTGGACCTGGGAGCATGAACTGTGTATGGGGTGTGTGAGGGTACAGCGTCATTTCTTGGGTGTCTTGGTGAGTTAGTGAGAATGTATGTGTTTAAGAGGGAGGGAACGTACGACTGTGTCTGTATGTCTTTGTCGGCCTGTCAGGTTGGGTCTTGGGCTCCCCTCTCGCCTGGCGCACCTCAGGCCTTACATTTAATGGGGGGCCTATTTCCCCTCCGTCACTCCCCGCCAGTGATGGATGCCCCTGCCTACTGGTGCGTCGGTGGTCAATCCGGTTCGGACCTGGTGAGTGCCTGGCCGGGCCTGGGGGGGGCGGTGTGTCGGTCGGCTGATGCGCTGGGCCGATATCTTCCTTTGGTTTGTTGGGGCACTTCTTTTAGGGGTGCCAGGTTTGGGATTGTTGCGTGGTGCCTGCTCGGTGGCTCGGCGGAATACGGATCCAGCTGTTCTGTGCGCACCGTGCGTGGTCGGTTCATTGGCGGGTTGGACCGGCCCTGGCCTTTGTTGGATGCCTGGTCTCGGCACTCTGCGTTGCATGGGATCAGGACTCGGGAGCTGGTACAACTTGGTGTCCAGGTGCTGGCTGACCTTGGCCTGGGGATGCCGTCCATCCGCTTCGGCTATCGGTGGAGCGCCCTGACGTGGGGCAGGGGTGGGGCGCTGGGATGTTGGCGGAGGGGATTAGCCCAGGGTGGTGGTGGCACGTGGCGGCCGGCCGCGGCCCCTGCAGTGCCGGGGGCCTCTCGTCGGCCGGTCCCTTGTCGGGTCCCTGCTGGGGGGTGGGGAGCCCCTGGGCCCCGGCTCTCCCGGTCCATGGACCAACCCGCCCTGGCGCGGCTGGTTGCCGGCGGGGCCCGTGGGCTCGTCCCTGCTGCCCCCCCCCGGGCCCCTTCATCGTAGCCGCTGGACCTTCCCCTGGGGCTCTCCTTTGCTCCTCTCTTGGGGGATGCGGTTGGCCCAGCCCGGGTCCGCCTGGGGCTCTGGGGGTCCTTTGGACGTCCCGGCTTCGATCGCCTTTATATCTGCATCGATTCCTGGGAGACAGATTGATGCCTGCTCACACCAGCTATCGAACACTCTTATGGAGAAACCTTATATGCACCAGCATGCTCACACACACACATAGATGTGGGGTCTCTGTTTACAGATATATTCTTGGGCTGAGGTTATCATTACTAGAGCTTGATTAATTGGTACCATGAGTTTTTCTGTGACATTGTTGTTGTATTTTTATATCCATTTTTGTGTGATGTGTTTGTTTAGTTCTTAGTTCAAGATGTTTGGTTTGTTTTGTCGATGTTCCTTTTTCGTTTTTTGTTTTGTTTTTTCCCCTCTCTCTGCCGTCCTTCAATGTTTTCCTGTGTTTTCTTTGTTCCCCTTCCTCTCTTGTATTTTCAACTCACCCTCTCTCTTGACTTTTTGTTTCCTACCTCTCTTCTTCATCTTCTTTCTTTCTTCCCCTTAATTTTCCGTCTCCGTGTCCATAACATCAGGAAATAAAACCCCCAGCAATTCATAATAAAGATTTTTCACACATATCAAGTGGAGTACTGTAGCAAAAGCTGTAGTGCTCCTCTGTTGAAAGTAAATCTGTTGGGCTTCTACTTGGTACTCAGACACCATTTCTGAGCTCCACACTGCCAAACAGGACACGTAAAAAAAAAAAAAAGATATTTAAAAAAGCATCAAGATAAACCTTCAATTTAAATGACTAAATTATAATATAATGGTTAATAACATTCCTATAGTTTGTATTAACTGTCACTCACGTCTCCTAATTTGATTTGTTTTTGTTTCTTACAAACTTTCAGTTATGGTAAAAAAAAAAGGTTATTTAAGGTATTTAATTCTTAATTAAAATTAGTTAATTGAAGAATAGAATAAAATGACCAGGGATGCACCTAAAATACATTTTCTAAATTCTTTGATAGTTATCAATAATTATCGATATTGATCAATATGACTATTCCCTTTATCGATATGCTCTTTTTCTATATCGTCGAGCCCTAGAACCACTGATCTAACCCATTATCTGAAAATGAACAGCGCAAAGATCCACAGTTCAGGTGGGAAGATCTGTTGGTAGGGCTTGTGTGCCACTCCTCATATCTGGCCTTTATGGTAGAGGAATGATAAGAACTCATGGTGGGAGAAAACGCCTTTAGGCGTTTTAAGGATTTAATTAACGTGTTGATCAGACATGGAAGAACAGCATACACAGTAGTGTTGTATTTAGAAATCAGGGTTTATCTTCTCTGGTACGTCCCCCTTCAGTCTTCTTGCCCCGCTCCTGAAGAAACCGGTCCATGCCACTGATATTAAAGCATGAAGCTGTCCTCCAAGGCCAGAACGTCCCAGAGGTAGCGGCTACTCCGACGTCCGTCGGCCTGTGATCTGACACATCATGGTTGTTCTCTTCAGCCTGACATCATTCCATTCCAGCAAACAAATTTTTCATCCAGGATGAGAAATGCAGTCACTAAGGGATTATATCCATACCATTAATAATTTCCATATCAAACCATAAACAGAGGCAGAGCTACAATGGATTAGCTAGTATATATGTTATTGTATTCTCGTTGTGCCCACTGTAGAATTCTCACTAAAGATGACCGAGCAGGAAGAAGTTAGATCACCATCCTAACGAATGCCCTTTTTCATGCAATTTTCCCATCTTTTACTGTTCCTCATGTACTGCCGTGTGTTTTTTCTATATCCATTCAGTTTGTCTTTGAGAGTGGCGTTATTGTCTTGTGTACAGGTATTTTTCCTAAACCAGAGTCCTCTCCCTCTTGTTCTTCTCTGAAGCTTTTTTAATAAAGCCACACAATGTGCACCTTTGTCAGACCTGCTCCCTTATCCACCTACACAGGCAGAATCCCAACCCCACCCCTCTCCAACGTGACCTGCTGTACCCGTTATTCCTCTGTTGTTGATGCTGAAAAAAACACCTGGCAGAAAAATCTTGGAGACTCACTGCAGGATAAGAGCGTGTTCATTCAGCTGCTTGTTTTTAGGGAGGAAATAAAATTACATGACATAAAAGTTTACAGGAGGATATCCTGGCTTCAAATACTACATGTTGCTAACTAAATACTGTGCTTATTTGGATTTTATTAGGTAAAATACAGAGTAAATGAATAACGTTCAAACTGCACAACTGTAGATATGCAGATGAAACTAGAGTTAAGAGAGAATTTGTAGATCGTACTGAAGATGATTGGGGGAAACATTGCACCAGCAAAAGAGCAAATATTGTAAAAACTAAACGGAAAAAAATGCCATCATTGGAGCTCAATATATAAATTTTTTTGGAGGGTTGTTTCCCAGATCAAAGATGGCGGCATCTACAGTAGCAATGTGCTGTGTTCCCATGGGAAGGATATTTTGGACAAAGAAAAGTCTGAGGCGGCGGGAATGTTTTTCAGTCTACAGTCACCCAAACAAGCCTTGGGCTGCTGTTTGTTGACCTTGTCTTATCTCTGGAGGGCTGGAGGCACAATTTCAGGAAGATTACCCACACATTAGGATCAGACAGCTGCATTCATACTGTTCAATTCTTCCCATGCTAAGCAGGGATTCCTCCTGAAAGACATTTCAGTTCACCGACGAGGTGGAATCCGTGGGTGTAGCAAGTAACTCTAATGTACAGCCATGTACTTTTAATAGTAGGTCTCTGGCACCAGAGGGGGGAGTCGGGGGATTAGAAGCATCAGAATAAGCCTTTATTGCTTATTGACCGAGAGCTTTGCTTAGTGAGCAGCCCAACAAAGCAAGCAGGACTGCAGGTTTTCCTACTTAACGAGTGCATTCCTGTTTTTGTCACCACTTCAAAAACAAGTGGTATCCTTTGCATTTTTCAACCATGTAGTTTTTGGAAGAATTATTTTGGTGGTCTTCGAGAGGCTAAAAGCATCCATATACAAAATGAATAGATGCAGGAATAAGCTATTACAGTAGAAAAAATACTGTTAGCTGATTAGGGCTCAGTGTCTTTTTTCGTTGTCCGTCATTTTGACCGGAGGGTGAATGAAATCCCGTCACAATAAATTTTTACCCATGAATTTCTAAAATGATAATGACATTTTCAATTGTATTTTATTGAAAATTAATATTCAATGCGATCGTGGCATCCCACATACTCACACAAGCAGATTATATGCAACTTTTTCTCCACCGTGACAAAAACCAGTAGCTTCACAAAAAAAAAACTAAAATCAGAACATGGACAAAAATGCAGACTGGCGCATATCTAGATATAATCTATTCATCACTGCATATGGTACTGTGTTGTCAATGCAACATTAACTCTTAACAACCCTAATTTCCACAAAGCTGACGTGCAACAAGCAAGCATTGGTAGTTCATGGAAAATAATCAGTCACCACCCTTCCAGATTTCAGGAGGGAACATTAAAGTATTTCTGGGGTTAGGCTCAGGGGTTAGACAGACCCGCGGGTCAGATGTTAGCACGCCACCTTGACCTGCTGCATTGTTGACATTCACTTCTGTTCAGTGCTGTCATCACTGCTGCCAACAAGGTGTGAGTGATTTGCAGAGGGTCTCTGCTGTGCTCCCTCCTCTCATCCTGTCATGTCTTGTTGGTTTCACACACGATGGCCGTGTTGCTAAGCTAAACATTGACTCGGAGCTGAAGGAACAGCAGGATCTCCTCTCAACACATGCATAAGAGTTGGAAGATATGCTGTTTGCTTTTGGAGGTGATGTGTTTAGATACTGGCTCTCGTTCCCCGATTAACAGCTTGTTGCTCGCAATTTCTCACTTTTCTGTTTTTTCCTTCTTCCTCTCGCCTCCCTGAAATGCCACATTGGCTGTGTTAGCCTCTGCATGCCAATAGGCAAAGACAGCGAGTTCAGGTTCCTCTGGTTCTGCAGTCCAACTGGAAATTTTCATCAGGGCTACCACTAACTATTTGTAGCAAAACAGTGAGATGTATTCAGTGTTGCCTCGTGAGATACACCTCTTCAAAATAGAAACAGTTGGACTATCACCTGCTTGTGTGTGGATTGCAAGCTATGTCCCACAAACATGTGATGGCAGAAACTTTACACTCATTATTTTAAGTGATTTAACCATTCTCCTGTTCCTTACGTCCTGTTGTGTTTACATAGGCCTCCTTTTTAAATCTCTGTTTTCACTTTATCTGATGATTGAAATATCAATGTTAATTCGTTCAACCCTTACTTTAACAAGTCCGCCTTGCCATTCTTAGTAAACCCAATGATAACCAGCTGGAAATGGTTTGCAGTGGGCTCTTACATGAATGGCCCTTGAAATTGACTGATTTTCACATTATCTCAGCGGTCAGATGCACATGTTCACCAACAAAGTCCGCCAATTATTTCTCTTGTCTCACAGACCACTGTGCTTTTGTGATCGTGCACATTTCATTTTTGCCCTGATGCGCGTCCGTGCACGTGGCGCTGTTTATCTGCTGCCTGAGGGCAAACACGCCACCTACCCCGCAGGGCTTCTTCTGGTATTCCAGAACAAATGCCTCTCAAGGCTTTCATATTAGCTCGGCACATCCCTCGCTTGTCACTTCAAACGGAGTGCGCGAGGGTCAGGGTTTTATCACGCTGTCATTTGGTACATGAGATATGAGAGCGAGAAAAAAATGCAGCTCTAAAAATAGGTGGTTGCCCTCGAGAAGTAAAACGGGAGATGTCGTTCGATGCCAAAATACTTTTGGTTGTGATGCGTCCATAGCATTCAGGCACCTTCAGCATGATGCAAGGAGGGAAGGGTGGTTCTCCTGTGGTTAAGGTGGTGTATCAAAATATTTAGAGTGTTTGAGCTATTTGCAAATCATTAGATCAGTTCATGCCTTTTCCCAATCAGCCTGCTGAGCTAAAGGTGTTTGTCCACATAGGGATGGCAAATCGGCTCATATGATGAGTGCCTAATGGCCCTGCAGATACGACTGTACTATATCACTGCCTCTCCCTGATGAGAGAGGCGTTCATAGGGCAGTAACTTATTATTACAACTATATTAGTCCTTTGATCTTCCAACAGCTGGAACCCTGGAGATTTTAAAGGGGTGGCTCATCAAAATAGCTTCTCAGATGGGCCCGGTCTTGCCTCGGTTGTGGGGCGAGGAGGCCTGGAGGTGTGCAGAAGCACCAGTGTGCTGGGAAACCTGGCAACACAGGCATGACACTGAGGTGTATTGGACCTCTGGTTCCTAATCCTTGAACAGATGTAAGAGTTACATTATGATTCATGCTTACCACTGATATCCGGTCCTCTGTTTCATCTGAGTGTACAATGTCTTTCAAAAGTATTCAAAACTCTTCAGGTTCTTCTTTTTTTTTACATTTCACCCACAAACATCAAAGTATTTTATTGGGATTTTATGTGATAGACCAACACAAAATAGTGGATGATTGTGAAGTGGATAGAAGTGTTTTTGTTGTTGTTTTACCTTTTTTACCAACAAAACCTTAATGTCTCAAATAGTCTGACACGACAAAATAACATTTCTTGCAGCCATTGCTGCTAACCCCTGCTTTCCACCGGATGCATAAGTGTAATGTAATAGACGGTTTTTACTGCTCTTTTCCTACCGGGAGCATTTCATACGCGCATTGCCTGCAAATCCATCACGAAATCACAGGAGAATTGCAATTGCATAACTTAAAGGGTAGTATACAGGGAGAAAATTTGTTAAGCAATCGGAAATCTGCACGTATCGTTTAGTTTTGAATTTGCTGGATGCTTTACACTGCTCCCGTGTCTGATTTCATTTCTGGTCCAAACTAAACTGCTGAGATTGACGTGTTCTGGAAGCGTAGTGCATAAGAAAATAGACTCGCTGTGTAAATTTAGGAGACTGCCGCGACACAAAATTCGTGTGTGATTTGCACCACTTCGCGTCCGGTGGAAACGAACCCATTGACTATAACAACCGGCAATCAGCTGCATATTATGCTTCACAGATGTTATGCGCCACTTACACCTCCGGTGGAAAGCAGACTTAAGAGTTGATGGGATGATAAATGCAGCTTAATCCAAGAAGAAAACCTGTAAGAGCCAAAACCTTGAGAGTGTGGAAGAAGTTCAGCTTCCAGCAGGTCAAAGACCCTAAACGTACAGCCAGAGTTACAATACAGTGGTTTATTCAAAGCATATTCATATGTTAGAATGGCCCAGTCAAAGTCCATACTTAAATCCAATTTAGAATCTGTGGCAAGATTAATTTTGCCCCTGTACCTTGACAAAATGTGAAAAGGTCCAGTAGGTATGAACCATTTTATGAGGCACTGTAGATGGATGATTTGTCTGCCTGGTGCAGATGGTTTTGTGGAAAATAGAAAAGCCAGGTTTTCTTTTCAAAGACTTTAAATATAAAGGTGGTTCCCTTAAATCTCTGCTGAGGAGCCGCAGTGAACCACAGGTTGTCATTCCAGCCAGGACATTCCTTTATTAATGACAAAGGCAGTGGGACGTCTCATGGTGAAACATGAAGAGGGAGAAGGGAACAGGAGAGTTGAATGGGTTGATTCAGGGGAGTGACAGGCGAGGCCGGTGGGTGACCCTTACCGTCCTGTCTGTCAGACTGCCTGAAGGTCAACTCTGCCAGGGCCACAAACAACCGTGTTGACAGGAAAAAGTGCTGCTTTGATTCGACTCCGTCACATCTTTTTTGTCTAAGTCGTAACTGCTGCTTGCATTCCCTCTTAAATCTCTTCCCACCCTCCCATCCTCCAGCAGTACATCTGGCACAGCACCCTTCCCATTGTGCATTCAGAGCCGCTGGCCCTCTTTAGGATCTGCATTAGAATGTTGTTTTCATATAACGGCAAGCGGAGGCATGTGGAGCCTCTTTTGAACTGCTCTGCAAACAGAAGGAGATTTTAACGCCTTTATGAGATTAAGTGAAACATTCCCATAAAAAATATATTTCCTTAAATCCATTCACCTTTCCCAGACTCCCTGTCTCTTACTCTTTTCTTTCTTTCCCTCTTCATCTCTGTCCCTTTAACTTCTGCCTTTATTTTTAGCTTCCCTTAGGCTAAGGCAATGCCACACTCCTGAAGAAAGTGAAATGGAAAGTAGACAGGTTTGATTTAACAGTAACTTAAAATCCTTGAGCAAGAAGGCTGCTACTGAGCAGATCCCAGAGTTCAGATCAAACTAGCAAACAGCTCCTGGGAGTGCAGCAGTGCTGGCGGACAGGGCCAGTTCTTGTTCCTCTTCTGTGTTCTGACCTTGTTTAACTGACTCAGGTGGGCTTGTGCCAAGTGAACCCTCCAGCCACCCACTCTAACAAGGGTTTGACAAAACACATTCGCAGGGCAGAGAGTGAGGCTCTGCTGGTTGAGGCTTAGTGGAATACAATAACACTATTTAGACTTTTTAGATTTCTGTTTAGATTTGCATGGCATAGATGTGTATTAGCCATCTAGAACAACATGAGAATAGCTGTAGGCGGTATAAAATTAGCAAATTCAAACTCTGCGTGGTGGACTTGTCTTTCATGAGACATAGTTTACCATTGTCTTTTAAAAGGCCTAGTGTACCACCTGGGTACAGTTGAGAAAACAAGGTAAACAATTGATTTATCCATTCCTGTGATATCCCTGTGGTGTCTGTGAAGTCCCTGGGATCTTAGCTCGGATTCTTTCCACCACATTGGGAGGTGATTCAGACTTTGATCTTAGGGTTTTCGGTTCGTATTCCTCACAAATGTTTCTGTATTTTCTTTCAAATATTTTAAATACGCTCTACGGGAAAAAATTGGCAAATAGGTGGATTTTCTGTGAATACCTTCGTTATCTTCCACAGAAAAATCCACCAGAGATCCACTGTACATCAAATTGAGAGGTTGTTCCTTCCATGATTGCTCCTGAAAACCGTTCTCTTCCAGTTCTTATTGTGTAAGACATTCACAGAGCGCTTCATCTCTTGGGACCTAATGTATTCTTAGAGCTTGGGTGTTTCATCTTGGACAGTGGCTCTTAGATTTCCTGGACCTTGTTCTTGCCATTGAACTAACTTCACAGAACTGGCTGATTTGTGTCTTTTTGACCGCTTGATAAATAAAAAAAGTCAGCAGGTTTACAAAAGGGTTTTTCACCGGTTTGCAGTCTTCCAGATTTGGCAGGGTTGCACAAATATAAAGTTGTGCAAAAACCAAACTGTTTGCTCTTCTGCTTAATTCTTCAGGTGTCTGCTGATCACCACTTCCACTGCCTGGTGAGCAATTACTGCTGAGAACATCAAAGGCATAGCTCAGTAGCAAATTGTGTTTGCAGTAATCTGTGTAATGACTCGTGATTTAGTTTGAGGCTGTCATCTGCTTCAGCAGATTTTCTAAATTACCTTTTAGCCTGGTTTTAAGTGCAACTCTTCATTGTTTCTTGCATGACAAGACCCTCTAGGATCCTTAGGCCCACTTGAGTTGTGGGAGTAAAAGATAAAGAGTGATCTTTATGTTTCTTTGCTGTTTTAATGGGGTTGGGTGTGTTAAAAACTAGTTTGGGACAACTTTACAACCATGTAAATGTTAAGGGTGAATATTTTGTATTTTTGATGGCAGTAACATTAGTAGAAATGAGTAAAAATAGGTAACGCTGCACTGGTCCAACAAGGCTTGAAAGAGTGTGCTTGATAATAATCATAATAGGTCAAACTTTCTCAGGAGGAAATGGCAAAGTTAGGGTGTTTTATTGATATAGGGTGATTTAAAGAGTCCCTCTAGTCCCTAATAGCTTTCAGCAAACCCCAAATAATCACAGATTCTGTAGTGGAGAAGTATTCAGAAATGCTCCTGAAACCGAAAATTGAAGAACAGATTCAGTAGGCGCACCCACAAGCCAACAGAGGAAAGCTTACATCCACCTTGTTGGGCTGGGTAGTTGGGTAATCGGGGTAATAGTCCCTGTCAAAGGTTTTCACATGCTGTCACATTACAACCACAAATTTCAATGGGCCTGATTTATCAAAGGTTTGCACTTGTTGAAACGTGCACAAACCCGACAGCGGATGCAAAAACTGGCAGCAGGTGATTTACAAAGCAGGCGCAGATAGGACTGCGCCTGTTAAATCCGCACCGAGATGCGCGCAATCCATTTAGTTGAATATTTACTATGGTCGTTTCTGTCAGAAGGCTCACAATATTGGAGAGTATGCAATTAAGTAGGTGTTCCAGGCGCAGTGTGGTTTATCAAGCATGAAACTGTTTGCGCCGGCTGTTTAGGCGCCTATTTTTACCGCCACTGAAAGGCATGTCTTAACTTTGCACCACCATGATTCAGCATAAGTTTAATACTTACAAACGAAAAATATAATTCACACACATTCTGATCTAAAAGTAATGAACACATTAATGGCCATAAACCTGACAGTTATGTCTTTTTGTCCCCTTTTTTTCCAAAGTAGCATCATAACTCACTGCACACATCACGTCTGCACCTGCTGTTTATTTGTTCATTTATTTGGATACCCATTAGTTTCCACTGGAGTAATTACTAATCTTCCTGGGCTGCAATTAATAAAATATAATAATTATGTACAATATGACTATGACAATTACATATGACATTTTACAAACAAAATTCATACATTTCAGATTACATACAAAAGACAGATATAATTAAATTGCACATTTCCAACCTTGAACAAAAGCCTAAAACATTCAGGTAGATCCAAAGCTAAAATTAGATTTTAATACTTTAAAAAAAATAATATATGCACTTTAGTTCTCTAATATTTTTAGATCATTTATTCCCTTCCTGAGACGCTCTGTAGACAGCAAATTTTAGCAGGAAGTTTGTGTTTGAGTAAATGAACCCTTTGTAAAAGGATTCTGGTTGACCTGTTATATTCATTAAAAATTCATAAAAATATATATATAAGTAGGTTATGCTGCCACTTGACATTTGATAGAGGCCATGATAAAGTCTGGTGCATTTCAACAAGGTTAGTAGAATATGGATATCTTAGGACTAAGCGAGCAGCCTTGTTCTGGACAAGTCTGACTCTGGAATACGGAGCCTGCATGGAGCAGAGAGTGGCGCATGTACACTGCACACATGAAGTTTATTAATGACAAACGAAGAATAACACTGAGACATTCAAGACGCATCATGAATCCACTTCGCCTAATCCTCGTCTCTCTAGCTGTGGCACAGTGCATGGGGCAGAAAGGTTAGCACACACAGCAGCGGACGCAAAGTCCTCATTTGAATACTGCTCTTTGTGCCTGTTATCATTTGCTCACGCAATCTTAGTAGATCACCTGCAAATCAGGAAAACGCTGCATGCAATTCTGCGCTCTTTATTTGGAATATTGATAAATCAGGCCCCGTGTGTTTTATTGGGATTGTAAGCAGTAGATCAAGCGTTAGTGTTGTAGAACCACCTTTTGCTGTAACTGCAAGCCTTTTGGGGTACCTCTCTGCAACACGTGTCAGACTCCAGTACTTGACTCTGCCAGTTTCCTGCAACTTTTACACACGTCTCTGTTTCAACAAATGGGAATCAAATAATTAGGTCATCCTACTGAGGAGGCAATTTAACCATTTCATTCAGGTGTGTTGGACCAGGAACTCGTCTAAATGTTGCAGGACATCAGCCCTCAAGGACTGCTCCACCAGCCCTGCGCATTTAGAGACTAAAAAGCTTTCCCCTTTTTCTTTGCAAATGAGCTGATTCTCAGTCTGGTTGGAAGGAGACTGCATATAAACATTGATTTTCAACTCTTGCGACAGACTCTCAACGGTGTTCAGGTCTGGACTTTGATCAGGCCACTGAAGCACATCGATGCCTTTGCCTTTTGCAGCCTCTGTCAGGTTTTCATCTACCTTTCAACTTGGGTGCCCACAGCATTATTTTGCCACTACCGTGTTTGATTTTCTTTTTTGAGAAACTTGATTTTTTTTTCTAGCAAACTAGCCAACAGAACATCCACTGATGAGAGAAAGTCTCTGGACACTTGTTTATGTAATGAACAGAGTATTACAATAATAAAACAAACAAATTGGTTCATTTTTTGTTAATTCGTTTGTATCTAGGTCAAGCTCATTCACAGAGACCCTGTATGTGTGTTTGTGTGTGTGGGGGGCGGGTTGTCAGCATGCTGCTGGTGTTTGTGTACGTGTGTTTGCTCTGCAGAGAGACATGGCTCTGTGCTTGGCCTGTTCCAAGAGTGAATTCCTGGAGGCTTACAAGAGCTGTTGAAAGAGATGGAGGGCTCAGGACAGGAATGATGGGAGGGAGGGAGGAAGGGAGGCTGCTCAGCACAGTCGGAGGGGGTGTCAAGCCCTCACTTACAGGCCTGATTAAATAACAAGATGCTTTATGAAAACAAGAACATTATCTGCCTCTTAAAAGGCCGGGAGAGGCCCTCTAATTGGCTTCCCCCGAGTCTCCATGTTGACGCCCGTTTGTTAGAGCCGGCTTCAAGGGAATCAGGCAGCACTCTTTCTCAACCTCCTCTGGTCTGAGCTCTCATCTGTGCTATATTACAGGAATGTATCAACACACTGATACAGGCACTACAAAAACGGGGTGTCCTTTTCAACTCATAGGAGGATTATTGCTGAGCGAAGCTTCTGATTGAGTTCGACGGCGACAATAAAGAGATAGTGGCTCCGATCTGGCATCGGATGGCTTCTCATGTGGCAACATTTACAGCTGGGGTTTCAAAAATACCCTCTGTGTGTGGGGAGGGATGAGGAAAATGTCAGTGGGAGAGCTTAGAGTGTGTGTGTGTGTGTGTGTGTGTGTGTGTGTGTGTGTGTGCTTGCCTGCTAGATCAGAAAACAGTGTACCTGCTTTTCCTCTTTACATTTCTCAGCTTGCCATCCAACCTATGGGGTTTCCCTGATTATTCTTTATTGCCTCCAAGTGTGAACAGTCAGTGTTATTTATGTCCTACCACAAACGTCTATCAATTTTTATACCAGATCAATGCAAAGTAGTGCATATTAGTAAAATATGTGCAAAATTCTACAGTATATGGTCTTTATGGCCAGTTTGAGAAATCCCGAATGTGGTTTAGCATCAGTCATGTAAAGGACACCACACATCACCCCGAGCCAGGGGTCGCGTTAACTGAACATTTTCCGTATGACCTTTTTTTTAAATTTTTTACGGTGACGGAAAAATCTGAAGGTCATCCGTCATTTTGACAGATTAGAATTCACACCTCTGAATACTTGATGCAGATGCGCAGACATTTTCAACTTTACTCACGGAGTACAGGTAACTGAATCTATCAAAAAAGGATTCCCAAGAGAGCCTCTGAGCATCGTCTCAGACCTGGACACCCTACCCAGTGAAACACGGCGGCGGCAGCTTCATACTGTGAGGATGGTTCTCTAATGGGAAAATGTTGCTAAACATCGCAAAATACCGGACAGGACTGGAAGAAACCCCATTAGTGACTGCAAAAGAAAAAAAGAGTCCAGCTGGAAAATGACCCCAAATTTATTATAAATATATTTGTTGTAATTGCACAGGAAGGTGGTTGTATTGACTCAGGGGGTTAGAATATATATATGAAAGCTATCCTTTTTTTAACTAAAAAAACAAAACAAAATCGGTTTTTGTTCCCACTTCATAATCAATGTTGCCCTGTTACATACGACAACGATTTGTGGTTTGTAACGTGACGAAATGTGAAAAAGCTCAAGCAATATAAATGCTTTTGCAAGAAGTTTTAAAAATTGAGTATTATTCAGCTAGTTTGGTTCAAATCAATCAACTTGAAGTTAATTATTTGTGAGTTAACATTCACAGGTTTTGTTAATCAACTTTTTTAGGGGCAACATAATTTTTAATAAAAACAAGACGTAGATTTTTAGCTGAACAGATAACTAACTTCTATAGTTGCAGTCAGCGGTAACTAGTTGCATGTAGCCTACTCTGTACTTTTTGGAAAAAATGTACTTTTAGGAGTAGTTCTACTGCACCGCACTTTTTACTATTACTTGAGTAATATTATTATGAAGTGTCTCAACTCTTACTTGAGGAAACCTTCTGGATCTTCTACCCACCTTGAGTAACTTCACTAAGCTCTTTGTGCTATTTGGAGATCAACAAGTTACAGTAAACACCATACATTGTCACTGGAAGTACTTCATGCTTAAAGTTTTATATTGCAAGCATTTCAATTGGTCTTTTATTCTGCCTAAATTTGTGATTTTATAAGTATGTATTTGTATGTTTTCTTCCATTTTAGTCTTCAAAATACCAGAAATTTCTCAGAAATTATATTTTTTCCATCTGATGACATCATCAGTTACTCAGTACTTGAGTAGTCTTTTTACGTCATTCTTTTTTACCTTTACTTGAGTCCTTTCGTAGATGACTGCTTTGTACTTTTACTTGAGTAAAAACATATTGCATTAGTGCTAATCTCATGTGAGTACAATCTCTGGGTATTCTCCCCACCTGTGCTCTTTCCAGCCAGAATTTCGTTACATTATTCTTGTGTACAAAAAACCCCCCAACAACCTGTCTTTGGTTCCCCCTACTGGTAGCACTGTGAAAGACATTTTGATTTGAATACTTTCCTTCAGACCCCGTCATGTTTTCATGCCTGTCCCATAAATGTTCCCAACTGTTGATCCATGGTATGAGCAGCATATTGGGAGCCTTCTTATTCTCAGCTAAAAATGAACTCTTTAAGTCATGAAAAACCTGTTTGCTGAGTTGCTTTCTTGCAGTATCCACTCTGGGTTCTATGTTAAATCGGAATCCAGAACAAGAAGGGAATAAACTAGAGAGGTGAGGTCTCTGTGGCGTCGCTATTACGCTCGGCTCGTTGCTACAGCTTTGCGGCTCTTTTTGACACCTTCGCCGTCTTTTTAACCCTCGATCGTGGGTAAGTCAGGATGTGTAGGTCACGCAGTGAGCCTCTCGGCTCCATCATCGCTGCTGTCGCTGGCACACTCTCCACACTGATCCGTCCCACACACACACCTACACACACACACACACACACCTCCCCAGGGTACGGGTGCTCGCTGCTCGGCTCTTTGATGTTGCCGTGATGTGTTTTAGCAAGCGATAGCATATCAGATGTTGCTTGCTTTTTCTCTTGTCACCTCGTGCTTTGCATTTCAGATGTGTAAAGCTGGGCCTGCTAATGAGAGGGCGTCAGGCTCCAGCTTTCATAGGGGGCGCTCCTCAAATGGCCGCTGTTATCCGCAGGTCTTATCCTAGCGCTGTTCTGTCCTACAGTATGTGCAGGTAAAGATGGCTGAGGCCAGACTCTGGATTTATTGTGCGTGTGTGTGTGTGTGTGATGAATGCAAACTGAAAGTAGGAATGTGTGATTCAGAGCCCACCCCTCCAGGGCTTAAACTTTTCCTGAGAGGTAAAATCTGCTCACCTGCCGTGACTTGCCCGCCCCTCCTTCCCCCTTCTTCCTCTCCATACAGACCGTGCCCCCTCCCCCAATTACAGTGGCCCCACATCAAAGAGCTCCTGTGAGTAATAGATACCCAGCGGGGCCACACCCTTCCCTTCCCTTCCCATCCCTCCAACCAACTCAGCTGCCGCTCACCCAGAAGCAAGCAGGCGGCAATTCCATGCGCACACGCAGCAATTATTCACACATAATTTAGACGCAAATATACAGCCTCCAAGCTTCATAAACAATATTTAGAGCAAATGCTGTGTTTATTTTCGGTATTATTTACAAAAAACAATATCTGGGGGGATTTCAACCTTTATATCTGCGGTCCTGTGCTGTTAGTGAATCCTTACTGAACTGCGCTCCTGTATCTGTACTTCCATTCAAAGTGGCTCATTTGATCCAGTCTTCATGACAAGGTGCGACCAAAGGAGAGATACGCACAACACGCAACATTTTCGCTGTTGGAGAATATTTCGCGAGGAGTCCAAAAATGAATTAATATTAAACAAAAACATGTAAGTGCCTCGGCTACAATGCTGAGAGTCTGACCAGCTGGTAGCAAGTTCCGTAAAGAAACCACACCAATCTGAAGAGAGCATGAAAGGTTAACTTCATCACTAGCCACTGCTGGAGCGACATGTGTTGAGCACAAAAATACATGTTAAAAGTATTTCTTGTGCAGGAGTAATGTTCACAAGACAGCTGTATTTAAAGCTAGATGCTAATAGGGGTTTGAAACATCGGATTTTTTTCTTCCATTACGCTCTGCTTGCATTTACAACTGTTTCTGAGATGCTGCATTTGATGGAAAAATCCCTATAAGCCGTTATTCACTGGAGACTGATGGGGGCTGGAACAAAGCGGAGCGTAATGGAGCGGCAGCGCTTCACACCTACACACCAACTCAGATCTTTGACTGCCTTTCTCGGCAGCTCAGAGGCGTAACGGCTGTGAGTTGACTTCCAACCGCCAGACTGTAACGGTTTTAGCATGACGCACATCCCAGCTTCAAAGGGCAACGGGGTATATATAGAGTTATGGAAGGAAAATAGCAGCATAAATTAGTGCATATGATGCTAAGATGATGTGTCCTCGCCGCTGAGTTGGTGTTCTTTTATTACTTACAGTGCCTTGCTAAAGTATTCACCCTCCTTAGGCGACAAATTAGGTGACTTTGGAACGCAATTGTTTGCAATAGATTTTATTCAGGGGCATCAGAGGAAGGGGAGTGATTTCCTTCCACTTCACAATTAGCTTATGCACCATTTTGTGCTCATCAAATCCAAGATGAATCAACGAGTTGTACCGTAAGAAAACGGTAAAAAGATTAGTTGTTTTGTCATTTTTGTCATTATGAAGCATTGTTTTGCTTTTTAATGTGTTCAGTTAAAATTCAGATTCGAACCCAAATGTTGGTACTTTGAGGTTGAACCCATCGAAGCAGCTCAGTCAACAGTTCACACAAGGAGTTATTGACTGTTCCTCTCTGGACAGGTCAACCGGCTTGTCAGAAAGTCAAGGCCAATGCTTTGGTGACCTGCCGGTGTGATAGTGAGCATTATATAAGCAGAGACACATACATGCTGAGGGGCTTGAAGGTTTGCCATGAACTCGACGTCGATTTAGAGACCGACGAGTAAAAGTGACACAAAGTGCACCTGTTTGAAAACCAGTATCATCAGCGAGCCCCCCCCCCCCCCCCCCCCCCCCTTCACCCACGTGGTCCACCGAGCGTCTAAGTAATGATTCCAGTGTGGCCGTGTGGAGAAATGACAGAGCAGAGCGTCGGCCTCAGACCTTCAGGCCCTGAGCTCCTTACTCTGTCATTAGACACCAGAACGCTGCAGCACCGCAGCCTGGGCGCCTCGCTCCTCTCCCGCCCTCGCTTCTTCCCTGTTCCTTTTACCTTTTCCACTCTCACTCCTTCCTCCCACATGTGTCATCCCACAGTGTAATGTGCGTATGCACCGAGTGATGTGGGGACTGAGTCTTGATGAGGGGCGTAGAACTGAGTTTACACAGGAACTATAAAGTTAGAGATGCGAGTTACGGTCCTTTTTTTTTTTTGTGAGGTTTGTGTTTTTCTTGGAAGCAAATGAAGAATAATGTGGCATCAGGTTTATGGTTAAATCTGACAATCTCTTCCCTTTTCCATTATTTCAGTTTGGATGTTTCATTTTTGGTTATATTGTTGTGTGTTATTCCTTGAGAAATGTCATTTTCCCATAAAATCTGCTGTAAATAAGGAGTTCTGGAACTAGGAGGCTTCTTGATAGGTTCCTGGAAGACCAACTGTTTAGATGCACAATTTGGGCTCGGATAGTGTGTCTCCTTCTTTTAGTCACAGTGTCATACGAAAAGATTTTGGGTAATAAAAAATAAAAAAAACTTCCAAGACTGTGTCATCCACTCCACATCAAACCCATGACCAACCCTGACTTGTTACCAAGCAAAGCATCTTGTCAGGCGATGGAAAACCCTCAAGCTCATTTCCAGCGGTGCAATAAAGACATCAGAGCGGCGTCGTTTGTTTCTGCTCGGTCAACAACACGCGGCGATGCCAGGCCCTGCTCGCAGCATTCCCCGTATCGCAGGCCACACTCTGCCTGGGTTGTAAACAAACAGCCCCGCCGGTCCCGAGAACGGCCACCCACAGCTGCGGAGGGTAGATCACTGGCTCCGACTTGTGTTTACGCAAGAAGCGCTGTGGTTAATACGGAGATTTAGGGGCCGGCTTGTTTGTGTGAGTCATCGTCTTCCATCGGCCCATCTCTGAAGTAGCTCGAAGCTGCTGTCAGAACAGTTTTTCACTGATGTGGCATGTCCATTAAGTGCGATCGGGTTAAAGTTAAAGTCCCAAAATAATCTCCTTAAATCACATGCAGACTACGTATAGTTCATCGTGAGCTTATTTTGGCAAGTCTAACAAATCAAACAAAATGACAGTTCTACGTAGAAAAAAACATATAAAATGGTCGCACTTTATTGCCACTTAATGTGAAGCCATCAACAAGCACTAAGGTTTCCATTCTAAACTTTACGGGGGACATATCATGCCTCTGTTTAAACAAGTTATAGTTGGTCTATGGTCTTTACGAAACGTGTTAATGAAGTTCTTTGAACAAATTTCTGTACTTTTCAGAATGATGTTTTAAGGGCTCTGTCACTTTTATGCAAATTAGTGGTTGCAGACCACGCCCTCCCATCTTGTTACCAGGCTCCGGGTTTGCCACACAAGAGAATGGCATGGAATTGGTGGGCGGGGTTTGAAAGGCGGGGGGCGGTGATATGCAAATTTCACATATTGTAACTACACATTAAGGCTTTTTTAAAAGTGGTTTGTAGAATTACAAGATTTGCGACAGCAAGAATCTGCAAAGAAAAGGGATGGATTGTTTTTATTCATGTTTGGAGTCTGTTTAGAGGCAGCAGAGACCAATAAAAGGATGAAAAAAGTGACATTTGTATAATATGGCCCCTTTAATAAATAACAAGTAGATATATTATAGGACTCAGTCTATTTCTGATTCGATTGTGAGATCTTTCAGTGAATAATCCCGTATTTAAACACAAATTTTAACATGTAAAATTTACTAAACTCTGCTGGGACTTTAGTTGGAGCCGTGTGCTTTGGTCAGAAAAAAATTTCAACACCAGCCCACACTTGCCCAAAACAATACTTTTTAATTGCAAAGCTATAACGATTTTGGTTCGGAAGAATAAAACATTGTTTTATTCAAGAAATGAATATTAATATCTGCCGATACTTTAGTCTTTAGTATCACCGTTTCTTATGTACATCTACAGCTGTTTGTCAAAGAAAGTGCCTGTGTGACATTTGAGACATGTAGCTTAGATTCATAATTGCTTTTTTGTCAATACTTTTTGGGAAGAAAAATATCTAGACATCGAATTTCGAACAGATTTCAGCTGAAAAATGTCGAAGATATAACTTTTGGTCCATATCGTCCAGCCCTAGAAGTGTTTATAATATGCTATGGAGAAGAAAAAAAATCGGCACATCAAATATAGAAAAATGTGATTACTATTTTATCCCCCAATATATTGAATCTGACACTATTTTCTGAATAGAAATGCTTCAAGCAACAACAAGCACTTTGATGCACTTTTAAGATATGCATCCTTCATTTTCTGTTGGATTCAGAACCACGGCTCCTGAAAATCGCTTAAACTGGCATTGGCCTGAAAAAGCCTGATCGGTGCTTCTCTAGTTTCACTTACACACACACACGTTTGGATCTGACGCAGTAGGAAAGGTGAGGCTGTGAAACTGATTGTTGGGGATTTCTAGAGGCAGCCTCGGTGTCATGGTGCCGTCTCTGTTTATAGCATCAGATTATTGCTTATGTGGCTAGTTATGATTTCCTGGTGTCAAACAGGGTTTGCAGTCGGGTTTCCTCGGATGTTTGCGACTCTACCTGCTCTCCGTGTTGCCTCCACCTCAGCTGAACTCATTCCTCTCACAAGTTACAGCTGTACCACCCCCCCCCCCCCCCCCCCTCCCATGTTTTCCCTCTCCCTCCATCAAAAAAACCCCGCCCGCATTAAAATAGGAAACAGGCCATCGTGGCTTGCTTGTTGTTTGTTAGTTTGTCTCTGATGACGTCTTTGCTGCGTTGCTCCGTAGACCGCAGTCATTTCCGACGCTGCAGTTGTTTCTGCTCGCGTTGCCAAACAGTGTGTAATCACATGTGTCAGGTTGCTCCTCGTGAGGATAAGTGTTTACTTAACCACAGCCATGTCTGTTTCAGCTCCGACCAAGGCTGGCGGCGGACCCCGGGATGTCGAAACACTCGTGTTGATGGCCTTGTTAGCGTTGGACGTCCATTTTCTCTGCACCATTAAAGTTTAAATATATCTCCTTTTAATCATGTAATGAGATCTCTCAGCCTGTTTCCGGATCTGTGGCTCTGGGGAACCACATGGCTTGGCAACCACAGTCTGGAACCACTACTACTAATGCCGAGATATAAAAAGACCACAGCGGTCGTTTAGGAAGTGTGTGATGATATATTTCAGAGCTGTTTGTATGTGTGTGTTGGACTTTTGAACCCCAGGTAAAGCAAATTCCCACATGTCAAAACGGCAGTTAAAAAAAAAATCTTTTTATGTGACCGCACCTCGTTTAGGCCCGAGCATGCACTACGATTACTATTCTGATGAAACAGGGGAGAGGCTGTTGCTACAGAAAGCTGCGAGCCACTTGACCTCCTTTTGACATGAAGCGCTTGATCAATACTTTGAATGCCACAGGCTTCTCCTCAGGGCCAACTTTTCTTGTGCACACGTGTGGACAGTGTTTCTGTGTTTTTTCTTTAAGTCATGTGCACGACTTGTGCCTATAGGTGTTCAAACTCGCGTCTCGTCCTCATTAAGCGTTGGCAGATGTCAGACACTGAAGAGCATTTGATGAGACGTTGAGGAATTGGCTGCTGTTTGTTTTCACGCCGACTTCTGTCAAAAGCTCTCTCGGGCTTCTGCGGAAGCAGGTCAGTGTCAAAAAAACGGCCTTCTGAAGAAGCGGCATGGTGATGTCTCCTGACAGCAGATCCTAAAGACTTCATGACGTAGGTCAGCAGCCCAGACCAAACTCATCTGCTTTATTTATTGTTTTTGTCACAGAGACAACTTAAAATCACCAGATCCAAGTGCCTTCTTGATGTGGACCTTTCTACAAAACAGAAAGGTTTTAAGAATAACAATCTGAAATCTGTGATGTGTGTTTATGAGATACTTTATTTGTATTTGGATGCTTTCAACTTTTTTTAGTTATAGAACATAATGAAGTCTTAATTAATTTCAGGAAATGAAAGGGAGGAATTCAGGATAAAAGGTTCTTTGTTAATCAAAGTTTAAAAAGAAAAGTCAAATGCACATTTATATATTTTATTTATAAAAGTGTACCAAACCGTGAGTTTTGTGTACCGTTACACCCCTAGTATTTATATTTCATCTTATTTAGCCAATGAATTATAAAACCATTTCGGAGTGTGTCTCTTCCAGCTTTGATAATCTGCAAACTCAAAGTTTTGCCCATTCTTTTTTGCAAAATAGTTCAAGGTCTGGAACTTTGACTAGGCCATACTAACAGAAGCAGGATGTTTAGGGTGATTATCCTGCTGGAAGGAGAACCTCACAGCGGTCTGTCCTGAAAAAAAAAAGCATGCCCACAGCATGATGCAGCCACCAACATGTTTCACAGGGGGGATTGTATTTCAGGGTGCTGAGAAATTAAAGTCACAAACTGCTGGACGCCTAATTACTTATTAGTTCTGAATTTATTGCACTAGATTTTATATAGGGTTATCAGAGTGGGTTAATGAAACCACAATTTTGTAAAAACAGTTGTCTTGGTCAAATCACATCAACATGAAGAAGTTGAAGGGGTATGGATACACTGTAACTACACCCTGATCAGATTCAGACTTCTAGCTGCCATTATTTCAAACGTCACACATTTTAGGAGCTTTTAGGAACACTGCTTGCTATCTCTTGGATTATTAGCACTTCTAAAAGCACTCTGTCCTTTTTCCACTCTGAGAGGAGACTCATCCCTTTACACATCACACGCTGTAAATCACAAGAAAAACTGGCATTGTGCAGATGGGGGGGCAGCAGATTTTTAAAGCCTCGCCAGAATGCATAATTGTCCTCATTTACATGTTGGACTGATATCGGACATACTTCCTGTCATCCGTCATTGCCCTCCTTTTGTTTTCATGCCATAAAACGATCCTCTCTTGATTTCTCTACCCGTGGTCTGAAGAAAATCTTAGGAAGATAATTAGACCATTATTGTTCTTTTGAGTCTGTGCTGGACTGTGGAAGGGACTTGTTAGGTCCTTGGGTTAGCTAGTCCTGCCAGGTCAGGGCTCTCATTTATAAAACATTGTGTAGAATCCCTACTAAAAGTGTACGTACGACCAAAACAAAAAGTTTGCGTACGCCAAAAAGATTCCTGATTAATAAAACCATGCCTACGCACAGGTGTAAGCAATTTCCCCTTTATAAATCACAGTCTTCTTGGAAGTTTGCGCACGTGAATTTGGCTCATATCCCGCCCTGAACACGCCCAAATCCGGCTATAAAAGGTCAATGCAAAGCAGGACATGAATATTGATGCATATGAAGAAGAGGGGAAACATGGCAACAACAAAAAAAAACAAGAGAAACTGTACGGAGATGGAGATTGAAGTGCTAGTGGGTAAAGTGGAGGCTAGAAGAGACATTTTATTTGGTGGACACAGCAGTGGTGTCACAAATAAAAGGAAGAACTGTGAGTGGCAGCATGTGGCGTCTGCAGTGCAGACTGTCAGTGCAACTGACAGGATGGTACCCGAAATTTAAAAAAAGGCACCAAAAAAAACTTGCCTCCCACCGCCAGAGTGGGTCTGCTACTGGAGGGGGTACGTGTACACCCGTGCTGACACCACTGGACAGGAAGATGGCAAGTATCATGGGAACATCAAGCGTGTACGGTATTGTGTGAGAGAAGGAGGGCGACGCCGACCTGGCAGAAACGACAGATGAACCTGGTAAAGCACCTTTTGTATATATTTTATCACGTGGCTACATTAACAAATTTGCATATTTTAAGGAGACAGCCTAATATGCCGTGTCTTTTCAGCTCTTCCACAGTCGGTAGGTGGCGAGGATGAGGAGGCTGAGGAAGATGAGGTTGCCCAGCGTCCGGCTGCCCCCAGCACCAGTGCTGCCGGTGCCCGTTGTGTATCCAGCAGTGGTCGGGTTCTGACTGAAGCTGTGATGCAGACACAGAGAGACACCATCAGCGCCATCAATTCTGTGACAAACGAGTTAAAGGAAATAAAGAGTGTGCTGTGCGACATAGTGACAGCCATTGGTACCTTAAATGATACAATAAAAAATGTTAATAAATGAACCTTGTCGTTGTTATCTCAAACGCCGCATTACATCCTGGCGGATCCTTGCTCCCTGGGTGAAGGCTTCCTGTCGAGGAGGAGGAGGCTGTGGGTCGGGGTTCTCATGCTGGGGAGGGGGTAGGCCAGGAGGGAGGGGAATTCCAATTCTCAGTGCCATGTTATGAAGAATTCCACATGCCCCCACGATCTTGCAGACCTTTGTAGGGTGGTATAATAGTCTGCCACCCGAGGCATCCAATGGGCGCCACCTACATTTTAACAGGCCTATGGCACGCTCCACAACTGAGCGCGCACGCGTGTGACAGGAGTTGTAGCGCATTTCCTCTGCTCTCTGTGGGTCTGGGAACGGGGTCAGAAGCCAGCTCCTGAGAGGGTAGCCACTATCACCTGCAAGTGATGACACGTTTAATTCAGGCGTCAACAACCAGCATTTCTAATGACGGTGAGGACTTACCGAGCAGCCAGCCATCACGCACAGCGCCTGCCTGCAGTCTGTTCCCTACACTGCTGTGTGTCAAGATAAAGGAGTCGTGTGTTGACCCAGGTCATCATGCCACCATATTAGTGATCATCATGTGTGAATCACATATGATTTGCACATTAATACTGTGTACATGTTTCCGATTGACGAAAACAAATTCATCCCCGGACGGGGCCCTTATAGCAATATGGGTTCAGTCAATTGCGCCGATTATGTTTGGGAAACTGGACATTGCTGCAAATTGCATCTTAATTTCGGCCTGCTCCCCCACAGTATATGGAAACGTGATGTATCGCCTGCTCATTTTAATGATCCCATCCAAGACTGCAGGCATTATTACTCTCAGGGACGGCTTTGATATCCCAGAACTAGTAAGTAAATAAATATAACATATTTGAAGGCATTATTTCCAAAAGGGGACTTTGGGCAGAATAGTAAGAATCATGTCACTCAGACACATACCTGTCGGCTAATTCCCGCTGGTAACAACCAGTACAACAAACCCTAGAGTGGTGAGCACCTGCAGCTGGACCGGAATGGCACGGTTCCGCCTGGACGGTCTCTCCAAAACCGGGCCCAATTCAGCACAGAGATCCAAGAGCACAGCTCTAGGGAATCTGAATCTGCTTATTAGCCAGTCATCATCATGGGCAAGGAGGTCCGCATGATCCCTGAACACGCGTTCTCTCCTAATCCTTCCATTTGCAAAATCTTTTAGCAACGCCAGTGCATCCATCTCAAATATTACGCTTGAAAGTAGTTGGGGTATTTCTATTGGCAGCAATAAGACTGATTGCTTCCTTCCTTGGCACAATGAACGTGCCAATCAATGATATATGGTACAGATGATTCCATTTATAAATTGGCATACAGTCCCGACCCTTTTATCTGAGAAATTTTATGTATTTATTTTAATATTGAAAAATGTTTTTAGAAGAGCTATAGCTCACTGCAAAGCTACAACATAGATATCATTGCTGGTTTGGATGTTTATAATATAATAATAATCCATAATTAATGTTTGGTGTGAGGTTAAATGATATGTGTGAGAGGAGTAATATGCAGTCTAGCTGCAGTTCACCACCTCACCAACTGCGTCGTCGATTCCCCCCGTCTCCAAAATGTCCGTACGCACGGGTCAGAGTTGGCGTACAGGTGCGCACATTTTCCCGTCAAGTCTGTTTTTTATAAATCAAAACTTTTGCTTTGAAAGTGGCATACGCCAGTTTCAGGCCCCATTTTGTGCGTAAGCAACATTTATAAATGAGACCCCAGAGCTTTAGACAGGGCTGGACTGCCACCTAGTGAGCATTTGGGATAAATACACCTGTGTAACTGACCTGTAGAGAGTTGATGTTTGTTGCTTTGGTAGCAGGTTAGTGATAATAAATTGTGACATGACTGTATTCCTTTTTGTTGTTCCTCCCTCAGGCTCGCATAGCGTTAGAAAAGGGAGCCCAGGCTGTAATCTTCGACGTCAGCGATGATGCCATCGCGGCCGCTGAGGTAAATGTGCTGAAAAAGTTGTACTCACTCAGAATATAAGTACCCAAAATCGCGCCGCTGTTTGTTTCTTCTTTGTGTCTTTTTGTTTATTTTTTGTCATCCTTTTTATTGAACTGACCCCTGAACATATTCCCCACACACAGCTGAAGGAAACAGACTCCCTGCTCCGTCCAGTGGTGCTGATAAAGGGAGTGGACGCTGAGGACCTGATGAATCTGGTCAACAAGAACGAGGAGGCCACAGTTGTTATTGAGACCAAGGTGGAGCCCAAATGGGTAAGCACTGACAGGAGGGGGAAAAAAAAGAAGCAGCAAACTGCTGAGAATCACCAGGATGTCTTCTGATGTTTTAAAAAAAAAAAGAAAAAAAGAAGAAGGAAGAAATCCAAAGCAGTTTCATGATGAAGGAGGAACGTACGTTTTATGCTGACATGCGTTCCTTCATTTGCTTTACAGCCGCATTATGATGTGAGTATCCTGCTCACCATCGTCCTGGTTATTCTCACCATCGTCCTGATCTTTGCTTTTCGCTACAAGTGCAAGTCCAACAGAACTTGGGTGAGTGACAGCTGCAGCTGTTTGGTGCTCCAATTATTGCTCAAACATGATTGTCTTTTTTTTCCTCCCCCCTTACTCTCTTATCTGCTGTGCGTCTAGGACTCCCTCCATCAGCAGACCATGGGGGCTATTAGTCGGCTGGAGACCAGAATCTACCGCTCCCAGAGCTGCTCTGGCTCACAGCGCCACCATGGGGCCTGGGGCTCGGCCAGCAGCTCTAACTCAAGCCCCGTCTGCGCTATCTGCCTGGAGGAGTTCCAGGAGGGGCAGGTAGGGAAGAGACTGGAACAGGTTGTGTTTGTACAGTATCATGCGAATGAATTTATAGCCGTTGAATTTCTTCACTTTTTGGTGCTTTAAGACCACAAATTTTAAGGTATTTTATTGGAATTGTATGTAATAGAAGCATTAGATTGCTAAGTTGAAAGGAAACCAATGGTTTATTTTGTATTTTAAAAGTATAAAATACAACATGAGAGACAAAACATTCCAGCTATTATTAATTGCTTACTCAAAGGCAGCTGTACAGAGATGGATGTTTTCGCTTTGATTCAAAGAAAATCAGTGTTTCAGCAGCTTTGCAGTGATCTGGAATTTTTTTCCAGATAAGGGGGAGCATAGAAACAGAAAGCTGCTTCTCCATGTTTGGTTCTAATTCTAGGGATGTTTAGTAAAATAGAGTTGGAAGACTTGAGTGCTCTGGGAGGTTGGCATAGTGACAACAGATCTTCAACATACTTTGGTGCTAAGCCATTAAATGATTTATAAACTAGTAAAAGGGAGCCAGTGTAAGGACTTTAGAACTGGGGTGATGTGCTCTACTTTCCTTGTTCTAGAGAGGAACACAAGCAGCAGCGTTCTGGATCAGCTGCAGCTGTCTGATTGACTTTTTAGGCAGACCTGTGAAGATGCTGTTGCAGTAATCAATTCGACTAAAGATAAATGCATGGATGAGTTTTTCGAGGTCCTGTTGTGACATCAGTCCTTTATTCCTAGAAATGTTCTTCAGGTGATAGAAGGCTGACCTTGTTATTGCCATTATGTGACCCTGGAGGTTCAGGTCTGAGTCCATTACTACACCTAAATTTCAGGTCTGATCAGTAGTTTCTAGCTCTATTAACTGGAGCTGTGTGCTAACAGGCAAGAACCACATAGTGAATTTGGAGGAGCTGCAGAGATTCACAGCTCAGGTGGAAGAATCTGTAGAGATGCGTACTGTTGGTCACGTACACCTCCAGTCAGACCTTCATGTACTGGTATGTTCCATTTGTAATCGGACTTCCCACTCGGAAAGTCTGAGATTTTCTCCTGTGCCGACATCCAGTTTCAATATGACCGCTTCTTGCATCAACAGCAGTAAGCTCTGGTGGAAACATGTCTACTTTACAAGACACACTAAGCGTGCATCTAAAATTGTACATGTAGAGCCTGTAACTATAAACTGAACAAAATAAAAGTTGTGTTTGCATATGGAAAGTACAGCTTATAATTATGTTTGTAAGAGGTACTACCAACTATGGCTACCTGGGCGTCGTATTGAAATCTTGTCCCATCCCACTTAATTAACTGGAATGCTGTTTACTCTGGTGTGACGTACAAACCCAGCTAGGAGTTCTGACTTTCGAGGTAAACGGAACGCACCATATGAGTGGCAAGAAGAAAGTACATTTAAAGAAAGTACTAGGTAAAGTTAGAGATGGCAAAAATACAGCAAAACACTATACTGTATATAGTTGAAATCAAACAGTACAACACCCTTAACTACACAAAGAAACATGGAGATGGCTTCATATTGCTGTGGGGCTAGTTTTTTAACCATGCGTTATTATTCTTTCACTTCAGTCATGCTCTACCTTGTGTTTCTTCATCATATAAAATCTTGATAAAATACAATAAAGTTTGTGGATATAACGAGACAATATGTGACGGGGTGTGAATATATTTGACTGTTGGTTCTGCCTCTCTGTTTCTACCGTGCCAGAATCTGAGGATCATCTCTTGCGCTCATGAGTTCCATAGAGACTGTGTGGACCCCTGGCTGATGCAGCACCGCACCTGTCCTCTTTGCATGCACAACATTATGGGTCAGGACTATACATGTGTTTCACTTATATACTGAAGAAAAATTCAACTCTTCACTTTTATTGATTAAAAGTGTTTTGTTTTTTTGTTTTTTGTGCCAAACTCGGGAAACAAATTTGGAAATGCTTCCCTGGTTTATATTTCCGTGTTCCCTAAAGGGCTTTCTGCTCTTTCCTTGTCTGTTGTTCGCAGGAACGGAGCGGCAGGCTCAGAGAAACAGAAACCAGCAGAGTTCAGAGCGAAGCCAGAGCTTCCTGCACCCTCAGCCCTACGGCAGCCCTCACAACCATCCTTTCCCTCAGCATGCTATCCCCTTCTCTATGAGACCCCACTACCCCCGTGGGCCCTCAGGACCCTATCCCAACCTGGGCCACTACAGTGGATCCTCTCCCATGGACACTCAGACTCTACACTTCCTCAGCAGTCGGCAGCTGGGTGCTAGCTGCGGTTACCACCTTCCTGTGGATGTTCCAGGGAGGCCCCACAGGATGGGCACGAACTGCAGGACCTCCGCCCATCACTACGCCTCGCGTCGGTCCTGCCACAGCCACCGCTCCTCCTGTCCGGCCCAGCGGAACGTGCCGGGCTCGAGGCCACAGCACGGCATCCCGGTCACGCCGCAGAGCTGCGTAGTGGCGGCCCACGGCCGGCAGGACGACGGGAGCTGCTCCGGAGGCAGCTACCACACGGAGCGCAGCGGGTACTTGGCCGACGGGCCGGCGAGTGACTCCAGCTCGGGGCCCTGGCACGGCTCCTCCAGCGACTCTGTCCTCAACTGTACGGACGTGTCCCTGCAGGGAGTTTACGGCAGCTGGTCCACCTTCCGCAGCTCTCTGAGCAGTGACTATGATCCGTTTGGGTATTTTGGGGGGGGGCCTGGGCACCCCCACCGCAGGAACAGTCTGGAGGCTGGGGCCCAGAACCGGCCCAAGTCTCTGGATTCTGTTGTCAACAAAGCGGGCTGCCTTGAGGAGCAGCCGCAGACTGTTTTCAGCCACATCCACTACCATCGCCACAGACACCACCACTATGAGGAGGGGGAGCACAGCCAGGCTCTGACCAGAGGCTCAGATGAGGAGCAGGGGGCTGCTGCAGCTGCTCCCTCTGCTCCTGTTCAGGACAAAGACTCCCCGGCGTGCCCCCCAAAACACAGCACCTGCCACTGCCCCAAGCCAGAGCCCACCGACCGACCCAGCCCGGGGACAGAGCGACAGGACCATGACCAAACAGGACATCCTGTCATAGTTCCCTCAATCCCCTTACAGCTCCAGCCCCACTGCTGCCGCCAGGGACACGGACACGCTACCGCCCCTCTAGGCCGAGTGGGAGGCTGTCTACTCGATGGACCCTCTGTTCACTTTCACCAGAGTCTGGACCTGCAGGACGACCGCAGCATCCACATCCACTACGGTCAGAGTCCGGCCTTCTGCTGCTCTCCCCCCGAACTGCACCCGGCCTTACTCCCCGTGCCTCTCATCTTGGACTCGGCAGGGATAGAGGAGTGGCCCTGCTGCACGGGGGCTCACATTGTGTGGCAGGGACAGGTCCAACAGGCTCACTCAGAGCCTCAGCTCATGGGACCCGGAACCTCAATGGACAGGCCTCCCTGCAGGTTCCACCAGGGCCCCACAGCGGAACGCAACACAGACATTTGTTTATACTGCAAATCCATACAACACAATCAGGGTGAGGATCTTTTCTATGTAGTTAGAGCTGCTGGCCAGGTCTAACTCACATCAGATGTAACATACTACCTATTGAATATTTCATGGTCAGATGTTCTTTTTGTTTTGCTATTTTGTTTTAAATCATAATTTCATCAGGGTAAAAGCTAGCCTCCCGCAAACAAGCTCCCACATGCACCTAATGCTAGTGAGCTCACATAAGGCAACTTTTTCCTCTACTAAACCCCCCACCCCCCTTCTCTCTCTTTTCCATAATATTTTCAGTCAAATACCTCCTTTGAAATTTGTAAACTAGCAGCAAAATGTTGGAGCTATATGTAAAGACATGTCAGTTCAATTCAAAAGTACTTTATTGATCCTAAAGGGGCATCGGGCGGTGTTGTAACTCATACTATTCAAGTTTCTTTCAAGAGTTGTAGTACATGCAGATGGCTGTGGGCAGGACTGACCTCCTGTGGCGGTCTTTATCCTTTGCAGCGTCACGAGGGGGGCCGGTGCAAGGCGGGGTAGACCCATAGACTGTATGTATATAAGATGGGACGGAGCCTCCGTGGCTTCACCCGTAGGTTTCTGATCTCGGAAAATACAAAAAATGGACAAAGAGGTGGAGCTGAGACTGGGGGGTGTGAGGGTGAATCTAAATGAGATATGTCTACATGATGGAACGATTAACAGCACAACTGCAGTTAAAAACTCCAGTTTTTGAAAAAAGGTGGCGGCCAATCAAAGACTTTCTCAAATTGTACACAAGCCTATGCCTCATTATAAAAAGTACTAGTTCTTAAATTATTAATATATCTTTCTCTTTCTTTTTTCCTTTCACTATAATCTCTGTAATTATTTTCTATCTGTATCCGAAAAATAATCGTAATATGTGAAGCCCAGTCTCAGGAAAATGGTAATGTTTTGTAATCGTCTTTTATTGTTAAAGTACAAAAGAAAAAAAAAGAAGTCATCTCAAGCTAATGCTAGACATTTGGTTGATGAAAGGAGAAGTAAAATACTTGGCTGCAGTGAAATGTTTTCTCCTTCATTTGGCTCAGGCACAGAGAAAAGAAAAGTTAAAGCTGCGGCTAATGGGCAAACATTCAGAAGGATCCTTCTGAGATAGCAGATTTTTGTTGTTTTTAATGCTATTCTACTTCTTTTAGTCATATTAATCCTATTCTCTTGTGTCGACAGGATCAGAGGAGGAGTCTGGGGTGTAAGAAATTGTCTCATCCCTATCGCTGCCCAGGAGCCACAACGGAAAAAGTTCTTACAAAATTCCACCAGTGATGCCAAGCAATACACAAGCTGCCTTAGGACGACTCCCATCCTCAAATAATGAAATTATCTTCATCTTGGAAATAAATGCAGAATGTTTGATATTATATAAACATGCTTCAAGATTTGAATGTGTGAAGATAGGACGTTGCAGGGGAAAACAACTGTCACACCACAAAGTGGGGGGGAACAAAATCCCATTTTTCCTGGTCAGATGCAGGAGAATTGTTCACATGATCGCTGTTTCCTCAAACTCCTCGGCAACAACCACCCAACGAATGGTCCCGCTTTGGGGCGTCGAGCCCACATTGAAATGAGACTCTGCATCACTTGCTTTTTTATTTTTTTTTATACAAAGACAAAGCAATTTGATTTCTTGTAGTGGTACTTCACTTTCATCGACATAATCTCTGCCTTCCTTTGCTGAGTCCGCTCTCAGCTGAGAAATGCTTTTCTCTCCAGCCTACCTCAGCTCAGATCTCTTAACACGCCTCACACGACGACGGGGGGGGGGGGGGTCTTTAAAGGTACTGCTGTAGTTTTTTTTTTGTAGATTCCTATGTAGCTTCTACAAACTCACAGTATACTTCTCCTCTCTGCAGTCTGGATTGTTCTAACGGAGAGGAAGGTTGGGGTTTTTTTGTTTTTTTTTACATGCTCAGCCCCCTCAAACAACGAGCCTTCACTGAGGTCATTCAGCCTTGCATTGGGTCTCGTTTTCATTATTTCAGTAATGGCAGCTGTTTTTGTCTTTCTCTTTTCTGTTTTGTTTTTTTGTTGTTTTTTTGTTGGTTTGTTTGTTTTTAACTCATCGAAACCGACCGGTTTGACTGAATTATGTGATGGTCATTACAAGCTATTGTCATGTTTTTTTTGTCATTTCTCTTGCTAGTGGTTATTTCAGTGCCTCAAACAGAGGCTTCATCAGAACGATGGCAATCACATCCTCAGATTTCTTTCTTCTTTTTTTTTTACTCACCGTGATGTTATGCTGTTTGCTGCAAAGATCATCCTTTCCCCTCCTCTTCCGCAACCTGTAAAATAGAACCCAATTGCTTTGTAGCGTAGCTGGAGTAAAGCCATGTAACAGTATCCTGCTAAATATTCACCTTGTCGAACCTTTTTTCACTCTCGTGTTACGACTGCACACTTTGGTGGGTTTTATTGGGATTCTTTGGTTAGACCAACACAAATAAGCGCTATAAATGTGAAGTTTAAAGAAACATTAAAATAAAACCAGGTTTAAAAGGGGGTGCTTTCACTCTGATAGCGTTCTGAAGCCAACTGAGTCGGCAACAAAATTGAAAATCATATTCAAACTCCACTGCATCCATAAAAGGCGTTCATGGATGAGTGGCAGGAAGAAGGTTCGTTTTTAAAGAAAGCCAAAAGAAGTCCTGTTATTTAGGAGGCAAACATGTGGAAGAAGGTGTTCTGGTCAGATGAGAACAAAATTGAAACACAATAGTGGCAGCATCATGCTGTGGGGGATGCTTTTTTTTGTTCAGCAGGGTCAGGGAAGCTGTTCAGAGTTAGTGGGAAGATGGATGGAGCTAAATAGAAGGCAATCCTGGAAGAAAACCTGTTGGAGGAAACAAACAACGTGAAACTGGGTTGGAGTTTAACTTCAAACACGACATTAAACATACAGTCAAAGCTGCAGTAGATTGTTTAGAATCAGCTTGTTAAACTACGGCCCTAAATCCTATTCAGAATATTCAGCAAGACTTAAAAAATCACTGTTCATAAATGCTCTCTATCCAGTTTCACTCAGCTAGAGTTGTTTTTTTAATTAACTAATGGGAAGAAGGGGAAAAAAATGAGCAAAATTTCAAATTTTAGTTGAACAAACGTGATAGAGGTACACACCAAAAGGGTTGAAGCTACAATCGCAGCAGAACTATCGACTTAGAGGGGCGTGAAAAAAAAGAAACCCTTCCACTTCATGATAATGTATTAATTTGTGTTGGTTGATCACGTAGAATTCCAATAAAGTACATAGGAGTTTGCTTTGATGTAACAAAACGTGGGGGCGTGAATACTTTTTGCACAGTGTTGTAGACGTTCTGGTTAGCCTGTTGCTAGCTGTGGCACCAGTTCGACGAGAGCTTGGTGACGGTAAAGAAGGGGCTTTACCGCCCAACGTTTGGATCCACCTGGACCTCAGCGACATTTTGAATTCTACAACTTTTTAACTCTAAAACATGTTATTGTCCAAAATATAAACACACTTTAAACAAATTGTGATTGAGATATTTGTTACCTCGTGTTCCGATGTATCCGTTGACCCGGGGGGGGGGGGGGGAATAAGCTGAGATCAAACCGATAATAATCATGTTTCAGCACATTCTCTGAAAGACTCAGTGAATATTTGAAGTTTTTTTTTTTTTAATTATAATTATATCTTTTGATTTTATTTTTTATTTTGGCTGACCAGCTGCGGCTGAATAAGGGCTCTTGGAAACTGCAGTGGAACCGGAAGCACTTATGAAACCCTCACATGTGCCTTATTCATTCAGACTAAAACAGGAAACCCCAACAACAACAGCTCTTACCTACCCAACCAAAGAGGCAAACTCTTGAACACAGTGAACCCTGTTGTATGTGTAGTCCCTTTTCTTTTTTTCCTCCCACTCGCCCTTCCTTTGAGTTTCTTTGTGTGCTGACAAGAGAGAACATGCTCAGATTGAAGTGGTAATAATTTTGAGCAAACATGCTGAATCAATGACCTGTAGTCCCTTCTTACAAATACCTCACTTTGAATGTGCCTTTAGCTAAGGTATGGGGGCTTATGTGTGTTTTTTTTTTGTTTTGTTTGTGTGCCCAAACAGTCCCAGGGACTGACATGGTAATGACTGAATTATAAGAAGCACTTTGGCCTTAAGATTTTATACCTAAATGAGTTTAAATTCCTAGTATTAGTGCGAGCCAGCCCCAAAACCATCAGCATGTGAAGAGTAGCATTTACCACAGAATATCTGGCACCATATCATCCTGTTCAAGATCTTTCTCTTTGTATTGTTTCTTTTTTTGTTGTTGCAAGAATTAGGAGCTGAAACTGCCTTTTGTAATAGACTCAAGAGAAAAAAGAAAGAAAGAAAAGAAAAAGTGGTCCCTCTAGAAACGCTGTGGGATAACGTCAGTGTATTTTGGATACTTTGTGTACAAAAGAGAACAACAAAACCCAGAAATAAAATAGTGTTGTATTTTATATATAATAGAACATTTCAATATAGTGACATGTCACTAATATATTTATTTACTAATATATTTATCCATTTTTTTGTCCAGGTTTGAAAGAATGGTTTCTGTATAGAGTGAATGTTTCTGTATAGAAACTGACCGGTGCCATTGCAAATATATCAACCTGTCCTCATTCCAGTTATATGCAAATAAATTATTTTGAAATAAAAAACTTTTTTTTTTTTATTTAACTCTTGGTGTCATTTTTTAATGGCATTGTTCCTACCTCAGTTGTCTGAACTCATCCCACCTTGAACCCTTCTAATCCTTCCAGTTTCACATCAGCTCGTCTCCCTTTCTTTCACACACTTTCGGTTTCTTTTCTTTTTTTACTCCTGAGCATACATGTCCATCTCTCCAAGTAGGGTTGTGCCATATGGACTTGTACATGCATCACAAAATGTGTTATTAAAGAGTAACTAAACCCCAAAACAACTTTTTTTTTTTGTTTCTAAACTGTATAAATGGGTCTTTACCAATGCGGTCTTTCAGTTTCTGGGGATTTTTTTGCATTTTGGTGTAAACTTGTGTAATTCTACACTTTTTGGTCTAAAAACGTCTTAGTGCTGCCCTCTTAGGGTTGAACTGTGGCTACTGCATTTGAATTTTGTGATTGGTGGAAAGCGGTACATCCCTACGTCACAGGCATTGACTGCGTCACAGCAGCCATGGTCTCACAGACACGCCCCGTGGGTTTGGGTATAAAACTATCAGACATACCGCCCCCCTCCCTTTGGCGAGTTTGGAGTGGGATTGCATTTTTCAGGTTACCATTATTATCACATTAGCACTTAGTTAGCATAGCTAACATACTGTTTTGAACGTTAGCCTATGTTAGCATTACCACTCAGAGACCCGACCCATCCTGTCTCTCTCTCCCTCAGCAGCAGCGGCAGCCTCGGGCAGCGCTGACTCAGCGCCCCGAACCAGCGGCTCTAATTGATACGGCTCGCGGCCGCTGAGCTCCATAAAGCCTCCCTGTACTCCTCTATCTCCTATGACGACGGAGGAGATCCGCTGGTTCAGGGCGCCGAGCCAGCGCCGCCCGAGCTCGGTGCTGCTGAGGCAGAGGAACACAGATAAAACTTCATTTAGTGTAGTGTAGACAAAGATGTGCAGTGTAGGCAGTAGAATGTGTGTCCTGTTACTATTACTCCTGTCACCCCTGTTACTATAATGTCAACCCTGTTCTCATTAATTTGATTTAAAAAAATTTTTTTGACAATTTGAATGGACTTTCAAGTCTTACCATTGCAATTTAAACTACATTATATTTTTGACTGGGCCATTTTTCCAACATTTCTCTTCTAGAAAATATCTTACTTTTTGTAACATGTGATCACCATGCAACATAAGGGTGCGTTTGATATTCTGCATGACGAATATCTAACTGGAGAAAAAAATCCACAATTAAAAATAATTTGAATGGAAACAGAGACTAAAGTGGTGTGTGCCATATATAGCATATTTATAATTAGAAATATTGTATGAAAACAGTACTAAGGGGTAAACAGTGATAAAATATGAAATAACATGGCACGATATAATTTCCTGTCATTTCAAACATTCTTTGATTCCTGGCTACTTAAAATAAAAAATAAAAAAATATAGTTTCAATTCAAAATTTTCAAAATTGAAAAGGCACCGATTTCATGGAATGACCCATTTATTAATGTCTTCAAAATCAGAAGTTTACATACAGAATGATTACGGTCTCTCTAACAAATGAGGGCTACGCTACCAAATAATGAAGACATGTATGTAAGCTTCGGATTTTGAAAACAATATTACGCAAATCTCTTAAATGTTCCTTCATCATTGTGGCATTTACCAAATAGAAATAATTGTGTTAATTCTAACTGACCTAAAAAAAGAGAAGTGTGGTCTGATTTAGATCTAGAGGGCTAGCAGTAGCCCTCTAGATCAGAAAATGAATCACTGCTGCGCAGTTAGCATTGTATAGCTAACCATCTGAAAACAGCAACAAAAAAAACCAGGTAGCTCTACCCTAGTTTGAACTGTACACCATCTGAGGGTACATCCTAACACACACACACACACGCACGTCTTACTATCCTTGTGTTGACATTGTATTGACTTCCAGTGATTTTACTATGCCTAACCCAGACACTTTCCCTAAACCTAACCATTACTGATACATGCCTAACCCTAACCTTAACCTAAACCTAATTCACACCATACCTCTAAACCTAACTAGTAGAGTTTAATAGCTAGTTAAACATTGTGGGGACCAGGCAAAATGTCCTCACAACTACACATGTCCACACAAGGGTGGTGGGCTGTCAAAGGTTGGTCCTCACAAGTATAGGTATACATGTACACACACACACACACACACACACAGCTTCAATAAATCATGAATTTTTGCTTTGTTTATGGGAAAGGCTAAGCTAGCTAGCTGGCTACCTGTGGCTCATCCTGGTCTCATGGGACGGGGGGAAACACTCAGATGTCTTCAATTTTTTGATTACCTGCATAACCTTCTTTAACACACACACACATGACCGAGATAAACAAGAGGTTCTTTATTTAGCCAAGCACAATTTACTGACATCTTTGAAGAAAAGTGCGATAATGCTCACAGCTCGTCACATAAAGGATTTTCAACACTTTCATGTGTGTTTGACATGCTTGCAGCTGTGGCGAGTATTTTTCGTCTCCATCTTAATAGCCCACAGCCACGTAGCCCTCAGAAGGAGTTCTCCGCCTGGTTTCCCCGGATCAGCGAAAGGCTTTGGCCCTTCCTTCGGGTGTGATCACAGTCAGGTTGCCCCTGGCATCTTGGTCCTTCTCAATGGCCTCAAAGAGAGACTTGAAGTTTCCCGCCCCGAAGCCCTGGAGAGACAGAAGAAACACTCGTTTCAAATGTGTGCCCCCTCTGAACTCCCAAATTAACGGTAGAAATATTTTCACGGATAATCAGAAGATCAAGTGTTGGTGGTTTTGTCTGAGGGAGTCTTTAGTGTGGTTCCGTATACAGTTACACGCTTTCATCCTTTCCGTCCGCATCTGCACACCCTGGAGAGCGACAGTACTCGCCTGTTCTGACAGGCAGGATGGGTGCCGGGTGTCATAAACGAAGCGCCACAGGGCGCAAGCCAAGGGAAAGATCCCCCCCCCCCCTTGCTGTGTAGAAAGCGAGCTTTTTAATCTCAATCTGTCCGTGAAAGATTTACTGAGCTTTTACAAGCGGGCTGGCCTGATACAGTTCTCATTGGGTGGGAGCTGCAAACAGATGTTCAGGCAGTTTTCTGCCTTTTTAGAAGGGGGGAAAAGGACCACAGGCCTATAAATCCAATCAGTTTAAGGTGACTAACCAAGCAAAATTGTAGCAAAAATCTTTGAATTAATCTATTACTAATTGCTTTTATTGCCGCAGCATATAGTCTCGCAGTAATACATTTAGACAAATCTACATTTTAAGTTCATTTATTATGTGGAGAAAACACATAAATAATAACTTTTATCAGTGGTGGGATAAATATTGGGACCCTTGCTGTCAGTACTTTATTCAGCTGAGGTGAATGACCTTCATCAGGGTCATTCAGGGTCCTTTGCTCTCCTTCTTTTCAGGTCAGCCTGCAGGTTCTCTATTAGTTTAGGTCTGGTGACTAACATGGAGATATTGGAAGGTTGATTTTGTGTCTGCTGAAACATTTCAGTGTTGATTTTGGCCATATCATTTGGATAATAATCCTGCTGAAGTGAAACATTTTTACTTTACTGGAATACTCCAGCTGTTTTTTTGTTTGTTTTGTTGTTGTTGGTTTTAAATGTCCGGGCAAATTGAAGTGTTCATGTTAACGTGTACTCTAACCAGGATCCCAGGGCCTGTGGGAGAGAAACAGGTCCTCAGGGTGACGGTGTAGGTACCAGATCTGCTCGGGGCCCCTGCGCTTGCCGATAACGTCACACTACGGCAACTCCACTGTGACAAACTACATTGCAAACTACATTTTCTGGTACTGCTCTTTCACACATAGGCTTTGGAAAGAGTTTAGAAGGTTGTTATTAACTGGATTTTGATGGATTTTCCCTCATGATGGAAAAATGTTTTATTCTGGGGTTTCTTTTAGAATACCCCAAACAGATGATAAGTGTTTAACTATACATCAAATCAATATCAGACTATCAAGAAAAAAAATGGCTCTCAAAAAACTATTCATATATGTAGATTTTTGCATGTACAGTATTTATATAACACCCTTGCTAGTTTGTATCTGTTGAATTCTTCTGTATACTTCGTTTGTTCGTACGTTGTATACTTGCTATTTGTTCAATAAAGTTCTTAAAAATGCACACAACGTCAACATGGTAACGTCCAGCCAATCATGCAGCATGGTGTTAGCATTCAGCCAATCATACAGCGTTGTGTTAGCGTTCAGCCAATCATGTAGTGTGGTTTTAGCATTCAGCCAATCATGTAGTGTGGTGTTAGCATTCAGCCAATCATGTAATATGATGTCATAATTAGGCACAGCCCCCCAAGCAGATCTGGTACCTACAACGGATCCTCCACTGTTCCTCACAGTGGGCATTAGGAACTTTTTCACACAATCATTCTTTTGCTTCACGCCAGACCTACTTGGAGTGTTTCTTACCAGGAAGCACAATATTAGCCTCATTCAAGCAAAGCCCAAAGTTCCACTTAAAGACCCAGTAGAGTTTAAAAAATCTGCATTTGTTTAATTTTGAGATGGTGGAAAAAAAATATTTTTTTTTCAGGCACGCCTCCCAAACTTGTTGATTGTTGTTATGGAGCCTTTGTGTTCCCGAGATGCCACTCTTTAATGCAGTTCTCTAACAGTGAGTTCTGGAAAGAAAATAAAAAATTAACAACCTTACCCTCCTGCTTACTGATAAACATAGGTCCTCCTTGGCCTGCTGGACATTTAAGGCCCTCAGAATGATTTTGTGCGGTTCAAGAATGATACAAATTTGGCCTGCCGCAACAGCTGGTTGATGCAGATAGATGGGTTTCTAAATTTTGGTTGATTAAGACTTTTACCAACAAATTAAAACTTCCTTGAAATGGAAAAATTTTAGGTATGACGCACAGTATTTCACTTTTATTAACCAAGCTTTCAGCTTATTTAATTATTAATAGCATCCTTTGTTGGTCTGTTTAATTCATCTGGTTCTTAATTTCTTCCAGCGTGTAATAAAATTTAGTATGATTATGCTGATGTATATGGAATATCACTAGTTGTAAAAAATTAAGTACTAATTACTAATGAGTGTAAAATGATTCATACACCTGGCAGATTTAGATTTAAATTTATTTCCCTTCAACCAAGAATTTTGTTTCTGATAGGAAATGAGGCAGGAATCTCTCAAAAAATACAACAATATAAAATGGGGATCAGTTTTTTAAAAATGGATCTCTTTTTATTCATTGTTAATATTTAAAATGGCATGTCAAAAGTTATGTGTTATTATCACCTTAATCTTTAGATCCCTCTGCAGATTCCCTGTCAGATTCAAGTCATGACTGTTCCAAAATGTTCATACAAAATTAAAATGACTTCCAAGCACATCCGTGTTGGTCAAAATAAAAGATTACGTGAAACCCAAATATGCCAGGGGTGTGAATACTTTTAGGTTTTACATTTGGGTCAGTTGGTGGCCACCAACAAACATTTGGTGTTCCTCTCAGTGACTCTCTGATGGTACCATTCCTTTGGTAGAATTTACAGCTGGCAACTTACAAAGTGATTGTTCCTCTGTATGACCTCCAGGAAAAGCGTCGGTCTGTCTTGCACGGGTTTGGTGAAGATTTGAAGGAGGTAACCCTTGTCATCGAAATCCACCAAGATTTTTAACTTCTGTTGAGGAAACACAGACCACCGATGTGTTGATTATCGAGCAAAAACACGAGTCTGTTTAAAGAGCAGAGTAAAAAAAAAAAAAAAATCTCACCTGTAAATGGTCGAGGTCCTCCTTCACCTGGATTTTGGCCGTTTGGAGTTTCTCCCGCAGCGTATGGTAGTATGCGTCAGGAGCTGAGAGGAACTCTATCCCTCGTTCCCGCAGGTTTTCAATCTGTTGAAGACGAAAATAGCGAAGAAAAGCTGGATCCACAATGTCCCTTTATGTTGAAGCTTCTTGCTAATCGGTCACTCACAGCTTTAATAATGTTTGACGTGTTGAGGGCAATGTGCTGAACGCCTGGTCCCCCGTTATAGTCCACATATTCCTATGGAAACACAGAGATGTTGGACTAGGCTACAGAGCATTGCAGAAACATGTGTACACCTTTAGCTTTTTCATGTTTTGTCACCATGCCAACAAATACTTTAATGAAAAATAATGAGAATTGTGGGCCGCTCCCCCACTGTGTTTTATGGTGGGTATGGTGTGTTTTCAGGTTTACCTGCAACTTCCTGTTAAAAATCCCAATAAACTACCTTCAACTTTAATGTGACAAAATATGAAAAGGTTCAGGGTATTAATACGTTGGAGTAATATATAGGAATAGTTCTTATTTTGACAAACCTACTGCTGGAACATGGAAGGCTGAGAGAAAAAACTACGTCCCACCTGGATCTGTGACTTCTTTTTTCCCACGGCGGGTTCATTAATGGGCATCTTAATGGTCTCTTCATAATTTGTCACCACGATAGACCTCAGCGCACTGTACTGTGTGTGAATCTGCTTGTCGTCTATCGACCAGAACCGATGAAACATCAGACATGTTTGATACCTGGAATGTGAGGAAGAGTGCTGGTTCTTACATGAATTGAGCTCCCCAACCTACACCCAACACCCCTCCCTGCCCTTGCTCCCCTACAAACAACCAAAAAACCCACACACTCCCTGTATGAATCACTTTCTAGCATGAAACTGTCACATTTTAATACGTTACATCAGAGTCGGCGCCAGAGGAGGGGGCGTTGGCTTATTCTGAGAGGGGGGGCAGTAAACAGTTCTCCTATATAACCCCTTAGTGTTTTTACGCCCCATTGGTGGTATGTTACACATTTCCGGGTCAAATCTGCTTTTTGTTGCGACACTGGTCCAATTAATGTACTCTAATAAAATAGTTGCTCCACAACAAGTCTTACGTCCCCAATCCAACGTAATCTGTCGCTCAAAATTCCTTCCTTGTATGTATTTCTCACAAAGTTTTCATCATAACTACAGTTAGCATGCTCATAAGTCGTCTTCTTCTTCTTCTTCTTCTTCTTCTTCTTCTTCTTCTTCTTCTTCTTCTTCTTCTTCTTCTTCTTCTTCTTCTTCTTCTTCTTCTTCTTCTTCTTCTTCTTCTTCTTCTTCTTCTTCTTCTTCTTCTTCTTCGCATTACTGCAACTGGTATGGAGTGTGGACTAGAATGTCACTCCAGGTTGCACTAAGACTGCTGATGTATTAGCATCATCCTTGTTTGTTCTAGCTTTGCTCTTGTTTTCATTAAGCCAAGCTTTAATGTCCATCAAAGCATCGTCTTTACCACCACCAAAAGTCCCAGTTAATAGCCTACAGCACCCTCCGTTGGTTGTCTTGGGTCAATACGTTGCATGGTTGCAACTTAATTGACACAGGTGTTGTTAACAGTCTTGGGCAGGTCTGGTATCTGAATGGGCGGGTCCAGGCTCCCAGGCCTGCCCTTTTGAGCCGGGCCTGCGTTACTTTTTTGACCCAAATAAGCACTCTATTTTTTTTTTTACAGGTCAAAAAGAAGGTCAAAAGAAGCAGATAACTTGCTGATCATTAACCATTGGCTGTATACGGCTGTATTTTCTTACAGTGAACCACACTTGGACGGGACCCCTTTACATTAACTAGACACATTAAAAAGCTCCAGAAAACTAAATCAGGACACAACTGACACATTGCTTTGTAATTGCTTATTAAGGCTCTCCACACAGGCTGTGCCGCCCTGGGTGGAGAGCCTTAATGTTCAGATCAAAATGTACCACTGTTGAGAAACATTAAGCAGTTTTGTAGGGAGGCCTGTTTTAGTGTCCAAACATGTGACTCTCCAACAGTGGTGGGGTGTTTACTTTGTCCCTTTTTGCCCCGTGTGACTGCTCGACCTGCAGCGGGTGTACGTGCATTCTGACATGAGTCTTACCAGTCGGAAATTGGCACCATTTGGTCATCTGGCTGGTTTCCCACAATGTGATCGATGAAGTTCAGACCAGTTGGTGGACTATAGAGAAAAGGAGTGAACAGAAAACTTCATGGATAGATTTCTAGGAAATTCCAATAATAAAAAAGAAAAAAAAAAGAGAGATTTCTTTCTTATCAAATCCTTCGTGGGAATTTAGAGAGAACATTCATGAAATTAGTTACAACTTTTAGGTCTCAGATTCATGATTCATTTTCCTGCAGTGAGGACTCACAGCTTGGCCAACAGGGGGTCCCTAAACAGAGGCTCTTGGTAGCCCGGCAGGAACAGGCCTTTGTAGACTTCGAGGTACTCAATGAGCGTGTGGGTTGTATCGCCATACTGCGAACAAAACATTTTGCACAACATCATTGTTCAATCTCAGATTCGGTGGTGGTGTGTTTACATGGGGCTTTTGTGTGTGAATCACCCTTTATGTACCGTCTGAATCACAGCATACTTGACCCTCCCGTGGCTGTCCTGCTCCACCCAGGGCTCCTTGACAATCACAGCTCCTCGCTCCCGGGCTATCTGTCGGCGGAGAGGAAGTGGGATCAGTTTCGGAGAAACAGGAGCACCCAACAGTGTTGGAGTGATACACCACTTGGCAAAAAGAGAAAGGCGTTCATACCCCCCTTTAACATATGTCCCTGCTACAAATAGAAGCTGTTATGACAAATCTAAAAGGTGTGGTGTGAATTTGATTAAGCTGCCTTTACTCTGATCCCATTTAGTAAAATCTAGTTTAACTAACTTCCATCTGAAAACTCCACCTGCATGTCATTTAATCTCAGCATTATTCCAGCAGTCCTCATTGTTTTCTTATAGAGCATTAGAGAGCAATCAGCGTCATGAAGACCAAGGAACACAGCAGACAGCTCCGGGAGACAGTTGTGGAGACGTTTAAAGCAGGATTAGGTTCTTTAACAATAACCCAAGCTCAAGGAGCACTGTTCAATCCATCACGTGGAATCGAAATGAGTATGGCACAATTGCCATCCTACCAAAAGATGGCAGTTCATCTAAACTGAGAGGTCAGGCAAGGAGAGCATTGACTAAAGAAGCAGCAAAAAGGCTTACGGTAACTCTAGAGGAGCAGCAGAGAGACACAGGCTCAGGTGGGAGAGACTGTCGACAGGACAACTACCAGTCATGCTGTCCACAAATCTTGCCTTTGTGGAACATTGGCAAGAAGACAGCTATTGTTGAAAGAAAGCCATAAGAAGTTCCATTTGCAGTTTGGCACAAGCCACTTGGAAGAAGGTGCTCTGGTCAGGTGAGAACAAATCTGAACTTTTTGGCTGGCATGTGAAGTGCTGCGTGGTGGAAAAATTAAAACTGTATACACCATCCCCACTGTGAAACATGGTGGTGGCCGCATCATGCCGTGGGGATGCAAAAGACATCACAGAAGCAGAAATTATATATATATATATATATATATATATATATATATATATATATATATATATATATATATATATATATATATATATATATATATATATATATATATTAGAATGGCCCAGTCAAAGTCCAGACCTAAATCCAACTGGGAATTTGTTTTCTTGAAGACTGCTGTTTGCAGACACCATCCAACCATCCTTACATAGCAAAGTTTTTAAAACCCATTTATAATCTTTCTTCCATTTCTAAATGAAGAAATCCTTTGTTTGTCTATCATATACCATAGAAATTTCGAATAAAATACATTGAAGTTTGATTTGAGGTGTGTCAAGGCTCTGTAAGACGGCTCATGGACGCCCTCCAGTGGCTGAAGAACAAATACCTTTCCATATCTTTTCTTTTCAATTGCTCATCTGTAGTTAATAGAAATATGTTGCTAGACTGATATCTGCATTGAGTCAGCAGTGATTCTATCATTTTGCAGCTACCTGACAGCTGACAGAGACCGTTTATATAAGCCTCCAGTCTGACCTTGACTGTGAAAACAGTTCAGATGGGCTGCGCCGCCGTAGAATCTGTGATAAGGTTGTCATGTTTGCTATTATTTCAACACACACACTGTAGGAAAGCAACAGTTAAACATGAAACAGTTCATTGGAACGGGTGAACCTTTGTGAACTGGAGGTTAAACATTTAACACCTATGTGCTTTCTTTTGCTCAGTCTCCGTCATTGCTCAACGGCCCACATGCATAAATTGTGATGAAAACATACAGACCTTTTTCACATATAAGCTCTTGTAACATTTATCAGTACCTTTATTTTTAAAAATGTCCTACCCAAAATAATTCGGTGGAAAAAATATGTATAGTTTTTCTGGCTAGTATTTACACCCCTTGATATTTTTTTTAAATATTTTTTTTATAGAACCGTCAAAAACTTCACTGTATTTCATGTGAGCTTTATGTGATAGACCAAGAGACTGGGATGTTTCTATCAGTTTTGCACATCTAGAGAAAGGAATTTGTGTCTTTTCTTCCCTGTAACCTGAATTAATCTTACTTAGATCGGATGGAGAGCATCAGCGAACAACAATTTTCCAGTCTTGCAACTCTTCTCTTTTCAGTTTAGGTCTAGACTTTGACTGGGCCATTTTGACCCATGAATATATCATTGCATTGTAGCTCTGAATGGATATTTAAGGTTGTTGTCTTGATGGATCTTGAATATCTGCCCCAGTCCCAAGTCTTTTGCAGATGTTTTGTACATGTTTTTTTTTTGTGTTTAGCTCCACCCTTTGTCCCATAAACTCTGATCAGTGTCCCTGTACCTGCTGATGAAAAGCAACACCACACCACGATGCTGCCATCAATAAGTTGCACCACCAGGATGGTGTGTCCAGAGTGAATGGCATTGTTAGTTTTTCCCCACAAATAGTGTCCTGCAAAAAGTTCCGTTTTGGTTTCATCTGTCCAGAGCACCTTGTGGACTCCCCTACATGGCTTGTGGCAAACACCGAGTGAAACTTTGAAGTCTCTCTCCAAATCTGATCCTAAATGTCAGGTTTGCAGAGAACATGACTAACAGTTGTCGAACGACAAGACTGCCTGAGCTGTGGATCTCAGCAGCTCCTCCAGAGTTAACATGTTTGCTTCTGTAAATAATGCTCCCCTTGCCCAGCATTTCAGTTGATGTGGATGGCCATGTCTTGGTGGATTTGACCGCTGTGCCATAATATTTCCACAGATTGAACAGCACCTGAGCTGAGATGTTCAAAGCTTGGTGTAATGTTTCATAAACTAGGTCTGCTGTAAACATCTCCAGAACCTTTTCCCTGACTTGTCTGCCATATTTTTTTGGTCTTCATGACGTTTTTTGTCCTCTAATCTTCTTTAACAAATCTTGGAGGCCTTCACAGAACAGTTCTGAGATTTAATTACATATGCATATCTTTATATCTCTTTAATAATTCGGTTACATCGGAAGGCAGCTGGTTTGCATACATTTTATTGAGGAATGCCAGAGTAAAGGGGGCTAAACATAAAAGCAAGCTATCCTTCAGATATGCATTTCTAAAACCAGGTATAATTGTCCATCTACTTCACATTTATACACTACCTTGTACTGATCTATAACAAAAAAATTGTGACCAACCTCACGCCAATGACTGACGCAATCTGCTGGGATTCCTTAAATAGGAAACTTTTTAACTGATTGGAATGTTTGTATAAATGTATTGAAATGACTTCTTGTTAGGTGCCTTGAGATGACATCTGTTGTGAATTGGTGCTACATAAATAAACTGAATTGAAACGGAATTGAATTGATAAAATATATAGATGTTTGTGGACGTAATGTCACAAAATGTAAAAAAGTTCAAGGCACATCCCATCCCCTGTCAGGTTACCTTAACCAAGAAGTCACAGTCCTCCACTTGGAATGCAATGTCCTTCACCCCATCTCCATGTTTGATCAAGTGTTTCCCCATCTCTGAAAGAGGAGACTAGCATGTTGAAAAGCAGATACATCTGCAAATCACGTTCAAAGCCAGTCAGAGTGTCTCAAGTGTCCCGAGGAGCAAACTTGCCTTCGTTTCCAGGGTTTAGAGGAGATTGGAACACAAAGATTATCTGTAGAGAGATGGGAGGAGGTTGTGCTTAAGCAGATGGTGGGAATGTTTTAAATACAGACGCTCAGATGCGTGATTTAAACTCCGCACTTTGTCTTGCTTGATGACATGAGACACCACTTCTCGGCTGCCGGTCTCCAAACCCTGGTAGGCCAGAGCCTCAAAGCCCATCTTGTCACAGTAGAATGAGGCTGCCTGGAATGTAATTAGACTTCTGTGACTCTGAAGAATCATTTACAGATGAACTCTGAACAAACCAAAGCAAGGCCTTGAGCTGAATCACAACTATCTTTTATGTTTGGATACCAACCTGCTTGGCATTACCAACCCAGAAGGTGATATGATGAAACCTAACAAACCGTCCCCTCAAAGGCTACAAAGTAGAAGGGCCAACAGAAAAATTACATTTATGAAGGGTTACAAGTGGCAAGCAACACAAAAACTACATCAGATCATTTAAATCTTACCTTCTCCCCTTTATCTGTGTAGCTTGTCTAATATAAAAAAGAAACCAAGTATAAGAACTTAACGGGCAAGCTCTAATATTTCTAATGTGCATTAAATAGGTGGTATTCCCTCAAAAAGCTGTTATCCTCATCGTGTGATCATAGTGAAGACTCTTACCATGGTGTGATTGTAGGTGGATCTCAGTTCAGTCAAGAGGGAGATCAGAAATCAGCGTCTGGCCTGGCAGCCTTTAGATAAGTACTGACCTGATGACCAGCTGTGATTGGTCCTGTAGGATCTACACCCACTTGTCCGCCTCCTCCTTCCTTGATGCATCTCTTTTGAAAGTCTGTACTGCAGTCGACCAGGTTGAAGAGATGAAACACGCATACATTATTTGCAGCAAAGATCTATACAGTTATGGAGGAGGATCAGGATGTGACACATGGAACACATCTCGGATTCTGGCATTTTTAAGTTTAGAGGATTTACTGATTAAGAATAGCAAGGAGGCTTTTAAATGTAACCATGATGGGAAAAAAGGTAAAAGAAAACAGTTTGGCAGTGAAAACGAAACAAACTCACAGTTAGAAAGAGGAGGGTAAATAAGAACTTGACCCTTAGCTCTGCGGTGGTTCTCAGAGCACCTTCTTTGTTTCTAATTTCTTCCACCAGAGGGCGCAGTTTCCCCTTAAAGAAACAAATCAAAATCCTTTAATCAGCTGATCGATAACCAGAAGGTTCTCCTTGGATATGATCGGCTCTGATTCGTTACGGTGACTAAGATAAATTGACCATACCCGCATTAATTATTCACATAAGTGTGTAATAACTAGCTACATTTTCTCATACATTTACTTGAATATTTTTGGGGAAAATGTCATTTTAGGAGTAGTTTTGAAACACCGTACTTTTTACTTTTATTTGAGTAACAACATTGCGAAGAATCGCTACTCTTTCTTTGAGCAAAACTCCTGGAGACTCTACCCACTGCGAGTAACTTCACTGAATGGAGAACAAACATATTTAAATCCGAAATGAACACAGGTATCGGTATTTTTACAGTTTATTTTGTGTTTTTTATTTTAAAATACCAGAATTTGCAAATGACTTTATATTTTTGTCTGTCTGATTAGATCATTGTAAAATATTAAAATAGATGCTATGATCAGTTGCTCCTCAAAATACACTGCCCTGCATGTTTTAGATGTGTCCTCACTTCTTCAGTACACATTCTTGATGGGTGATAAACGGGCTTTTGTTGAACTGCAATCACCTGAATGAGGCGTGCTAATGCAGGGAACATCTAAAACATGCAGGACAGAGGGCAGATAACCATCTAAAACATGCAGGGTAGTGGTCCTTAAGGACCAGGGTTAAAAGAAACACTCCGTACTTGAGTAGCCTTTTTACAGAGTACTATTTTTTTTTATCTCTTGAGTAATTTCTTGGACAGCTACCTTATTACTTTTACTTGAGGTAAAATATGTTGAAGTTACTTTTACTTGAGTACAATTTTTTTGGTACCCACCTTTGATTATTTAATAGTACTGCTTTCTAATTTTTCGTTTTTAAACACTAATATGATCAATCACACAGTAGTGAATATCATTTCTGTGGGTTACTGTTGGTAAGGAGGCAGGTGTTGTGCCAAAAAGTGATGGTCTGCCAAAAACTGATCAGCCACCACGGAAGCGCGCACGAGTTAGGCAACACTGTTTTTCGACGTAACTCACAAAGATTGCAGCTTAAAATTCGGCAAATAAAACATTATCGACATTGAAAAAGCACAAATATCCTCGACAAATAGTTTACATTGTTTTTATTTTTATTTAGTTTGATATGAAGCTAAAGTTATTTCTTTTTTTGTTACTATGGAAACTCTCCATGGCACATTTTCACTTGAAAAAACGTGATCAAACTGATCAAGCTTCTATGGTTTTACAATTACACAGTGTTACTATTTATAAATGACTTTTTGTTTAGTGGTGACAAGATTAAAGCATAAATAGAACATCTTAGAATTGTGATTATTCTCTTGCCAAAAAGTGACGATAACATCCTGTTTACCTATGAAGGGTTAAATATGCCTCAAAATGTCTTTATTTCTTATTAATTTATTGTAGACATCACAGCATACTGAGTCTTTTGCACCATCTTTGATACCCCCAAAACGCTAAACAGGATCATTGGACTTGCCAAAGATTGATTATAGCATCGTGGTTACATGTGAAGTGTTAAACATGTCTTGCAATAACTTTATTATCTCTTGATGTTACTGTACACATCACAGCATACTGAGTCTTTTGCATAGTCATAAATACCCCCAAAACGCTAAACAGGATCAATGGACTTGGCAAAAATTGATTATAGCATCTTGTTTACTCATGAAGGATTAAGCATGTCTCAAAATCACTTTATTTATTCTCTTGATGCCATTGTACCCATCACAGCATACTGGGTCCTTTGCATGATCATCAATACCCATAAAATGGCAAAAAAATGACAATTTTACTTGCCAAAAATTGATTACAGAGTTCTGGTTACATGTGAAAGGTTGAACAAGTCTCACAATTACTTTATTTATTATCTGTCATTGTTACTGTACACATCCCAGAATACTGGGTCCTTTACATGACCATAGATACCCCCAAAATATCATGTTTGTGTAATTCAGGACCCAAAGGCAGCAAAGAATAAACCTTAAATGATTTATTTTTGAACAAAAAACAAGGAGTAAAACCTACTGAACCAGGAGAACAAAAATGAATAGATCATTCAGAATCAGATGGGCAACAGGGAAGGCAGGAACTGAAGAATGACAACGGACCAGCGAGTAGTGAGTGAATGCAAGCAGAATATATACTGGGGAGGAAATGAGGAAGTGAGAGGAGACCAATGACCATGTTGTGATGGGTACAATAACATCAACAAATAATAAATAAAGAGATTTATAGGTAAATTTAACCCTTTGTGACGAAACAGGATGCTCCAATCACTTTTTGGCAAGTAAAATTGTTGTTTTTTGCACTTTTGGAGGTATTTATGACGATGCAAAAGACTCCGTATGCTTTGATGTGTACAGTAACAATAACAGATAATAAATAAAGTCATTTATACGTAAATGTAACCCTCTGTGACTAAAGAGGATGCTCCAATCACTTCTTGGCAAATAAAAGAATAATTTTTTGCCATTTTCAGGGTATTTATGATCATGCAATTTGACCCAGTGTTCTGGGATGTGTACAGTAACAATGACAGATAATAAATCAAGTCATTGTGAGACATGTTTAACCTTTAACATGTAACCAGGACTCTGTAATCAATTTTTGGCAAGTAAAATGGTCATTTGTTTGACTTTTTGTGGGTACTGATGATCATGCAAAGGACCCAGTATGCTGTGATGGGTACAACAGCATAAAGAGATAACAAATAACGTAATTTTTTGGAAAATTGAAACCTTCATGATTAAAAAGGATGCTGTAATCAATTTTTGGCAAGTAAAATTGTGTTTTTTGCCATTTTGGGGGTATTTATGATCATGCAAAAGACCCAGTATGCTGTGATGGGTACAACACCATCAAGAGATAACAGATAAAGTCATTTTTTGCAAAATTTTAACCTTCATGAATAAAAAGGATGCTGTAATCAATTTTTGGCAAGTAAAATGGTTGTTATTTTGCCATTTTGGGGGTTTTTATGTATTCAAACAGAACTACAACATTTCTGCCATTTCAAATTAAATACTGTGGTTAATTTACAGGAAGTCGTACATTCCTTGAATGCCTCACGTCGGCTGTACTCTCGCTGCTGTACATGTGAGCGGCCGCACGTACCGCGCTATTTGTGTGTACCCAGTTTGTGCCGCGCTGTGATTTTCTATTGGTGCGCTTTAAGCGTTTAGTAAGATTTGATTGGCTCTGTTGTGGGCGTGTTCAATTCGCTTCTTTTACTCATGCCAATTGTTATTGGCCGAAATGAACGCCGCAGCGCCATTGGCTTATATTGTGTCGTTTGTTTGCTCGCTATTGGCCGGCATTTTCGTCATCGCACAAGAATGCGGAAGTTGTGTAGTCTACTGAGTCACCGTTGTGTCAGCTGATTCTTTCTGAGTGAGTAACTCGGTTTATTTCCTTAAATTAAGTGACTTCTGAGCTGTGCTTTTTATGTGACATGCTCCTGGGCTTTTAAACTAAGGCGGTATTTGTGAACCGTGGGCTAATTTGTTGTTTTCAGTGAACATATGAGCGAGTTTTGCCCAGCTGCTTGTAATAAGATTGCTATAGCGGAAGCTAGCGTGCGGCTAGAGCTTTTGGACACAGTTCTCCCTGAGAGACACGCTCACGCTTTCGGTTTGTGGAGTTGTCATGTTGGAGGCACAGCATCAGTATGCGAGCTGGCCGCCGGCGTCGACTTTCACTTTCGCACGGCGGGTCTTTAAACTTCACCCACCTGGTGTACACCTGTTGTTGTGTTTCCACCAGCCCCTCAGACAACATGCTTGCTTCTGGAAATTTCTGACCACAGTTTCGGTGGTGAGTGAAAAGCTCCCTGGAATCTCCATCCTTTACCTCAAAATGAGTCGTTACCCAGAAAGAACGGACACCGCATCTACACAAGGCTCGCTATCAATAAGTTCTGGTAATAGGCATCGCAAATAATTTATTTCATCAATATATTTCTCCCTAACATGTTTGAAATAAGCGAAGGTTAATATAGATTTAAAAAAAAAATGCGAGTAGGAAATTATTTTGGTAGTCTGAAACAGTACAGAAACCGCTAGGTGCTGCAATCATAAAAACAACCTCAAACTGAAGCTATAGGTTGACTGAGTTATTAGAAATATTGTATTATTTTTTTGCTATTCATCTCGTTCTTTTGTTTATATTTTTATAAATAAGATCACTAGTTTTCTTCTGACATTTTCAAAATGGAAGATGATTAAAAAGCACTACATTTGGATTAGAAGATTTTTGGTGGGCTGTTTGGCATAAATGAATAAACGTGATATGTCTTTGTTACATATGTGTAGAAAAATTAAGTCAGAGTTGTAGATGGGTGGGAGACATTTTTAATTTATTATAATTTAGTCATTTGAAACATTTAATTAAATTTTTCTTGAGCAATTTGTATTATAATTTATTTATTATAAAAGTAAAACCAATACATAAAAGGTGAAAATGAAGATGTTTAAATTTGTTTTAAGTTAAAATCATTAATTGTATTATCTTTGCATGTATTCAGAATTAGTTATATTATGAATACAAGTTATTTTTTTTGTCTCTGACACTTTCAAAATAAAGTAAACTAAATACTGGCATACCTGATGCCCTGTTACACATTTAGATAAAGAAAAAAACAAAACTAGACAAATAAGGGTTATTTTTTTTGCATGCATAATTGTTACATTATTTCAATATCCTTTTCAAATAAGAGTAGAATAGTGTATAGTTTGTTCTGTCATGTAGAAGCTGCTGTGAAACCTCCAACATATTTTTTAAGACAACCAAAGTCTTAAAAAATTTTTTATTATTATTTTTTTTATCTGTGTCTGTAAGCCGCCAGGCCTGTACTTTTAGTCTGCCATGTCTAGCAGTCTGCCAGGGTCTCTCAGGGCCCACACGGACTCCAGAACTTTGTTGCTGTGCTGTGCTGGCTCTGCGCGTGCCATAATAAAACTCCTGTTCTAAAGCTGGCCCAAAGGATGACAAAGAAGACCATAGTTAGAAATATGAGCAGAAGAAGAACGTGGACATCTTTAGAGATGAGAGCGGAAACGCCTTCTAGAAAATAAATCCAGCCCTATTCAAGTTTTTTTTAATTTTTTTATGAAAAAGGGTTGACTAAAAATCTAAGCTAACATTTTGGATGCTTGTTCTGAGACGATTTGCAATAATAATCGTCGCTTGGCCTCTACAACAACAGAAAATGCATAAAAGTTCCAGTTGGAAGTAACATGTACCTCTCTTCTTTATAATACACAGTAGACAAAGTGGCTTGTCACATTATTGCCTCTTATTTTGGACCGGAAGAACAAACTGTAGGCTAAAGAGTGAAATTATGGGCACTATGGATCCAAAAATGGGATCCATGTAAAAGGAGGTGATCTGAGGAGATTGAACTGGTTTTGAACATCTGAACACAAAGAGGCTGTTTTGAAGCTTTAATACAAAATGAATAATTAGGTTTGTGAAAGAAATGAATAGGGCTTTGTTTTACCAGATACATTGGTGTGTTGAAGTTTGTTTGAAGTCTGTGGTAAAACTTGCTGAACATTTAACCTGGGAGCTGAAAAGTACCACAGATTCACTAAACTACTTCAATCTTGATTAGTTAGCATTCATAGGAATATAATACCACTGATGCTTTAGGTATAAAGAACTACACTGTTTCTCCAGTAACTGCAAATTGGTAACTTTAACATTAAAAATGAACTTTTTCCTTGCCAGATTTAACTTCAGTAGTGGTGATTTGATGTCTTTATAAATATTTGATGCCTTCCCTTTGTCCCAACTGAAAGGTTCTCTGTTGATGTTTAGTTGAAAGTCTCAAGATGTGTAGCAGAACCGGCTTTCCGACGGTTGGTACGCTTTCTGTGGAAGGAGCATCACATGATGCGTGATATAGCTCTTTTCCATTGAAACTGCATTAAGCTGAAACCTGGGGGTGTGTTTAGTGGATGGCTGTATGCTCTTAAAGGGGATTGGTAAAGGTTTAAATGTTTAGCAGACTTGAGATCAGTGCATTAGGACATCCTCTGTAAAATACCTGCAGTAGCTCCAGGTTATAGTTCACCGAAAAAAATAAAGGACCTTACCTACTCGTACAGCCGGATTTTCACACCCGGTCATATTGGAATCACAAACTTCAATGAATTTTCTTTGATAGAGATGTTTGAATGTGAAATGGGAAGCCGCTCGATTGTTTCTGAAGTGTTTGCAAATAACAATCTGAACAGTATGGCCAAACTAGGAGAAATGTTGCCTGTCGTCATAAATCCTTTAAACAACAATGTAACCATAGCAAGGGTACACTTAGACACTGCTAAGATAAAAACGAGAATAAACTATGTTGAACCATTGATATTCAGCGAAATGTGGCAGAGATGATTTGACAACACATCAGGGTATAAATATGAATCCATGTCCATTGTCGCCATGGTGACTCTATGTTTGTAAAACTGCTGTTTTGAGTTTCAACTTAAGCATCGAAACTTGATTGGTTAAAATTATTCCTAGTTGAACCAATATATCAATTTGAGTAGCTATTTTCAAAAGGAACATCAACACACTGAACACTATAATCACTTTAAAACAACCATTTACTTGCATCTGAAGACACCGCTACATAGATTTGGTTTTCTTTTTTGTAGCCTATTTAAAAAAAGATTAACTATATTTAAATTGGTTTAATAGAAGGGTTGGGCAACATGGGGAAAAAATCTGTTAATATTGATATAAATCGCAATATAAAATTACTATTTTTGTCAATATTTAACATTCCCTGGTACTATTTAAAGATATCAGGTGGTTATTTTTTATTTAAAGACTTACTTTCCAAAGCTGAACATGTCATCGGACATTATACAACTGTTTCGGAAAAATGAAAGGAGGTTAGGGTCGCGCAATATGGATTAAGAATAAAATCTAAGGTTTTTTTCATGCCAAATTCAATTTTTGATAATAATCTTTTTTTTCACTCTATTCTTAAAAAGAAATTACAAATGACAGAAAATATTTTTTTTAAACTTGCTGTTAATTTAATCATCCCTTCTCGAAGCTGACCTGAGTTCAAATTCCAATTAAATAAACGCTGTAAAACATGCTTGTAAATGAAGACGGAAGGCCTTGGGCAGGCTGACATCACTTTGAACTATGGAAACCCAAGAGGTACATTGAGAAAAAAAAAGAAAATTTAAATCACCAATTCTTTTCCAAAAATTTAATCTTTATAGACAGAACATTTGACATGTTGATATAATCAATATATTGCGCAACCTTATTTAATAGTTGATTTTTATGTATGACATTCCAGCTATTATTAATCACTTACCCAAAGGCAGTTCTAAACAGATGGGTTTTTAGTAGTGGGCGATATGAACGGTATAAGGTAAAAGTGATATAAATTTAACCAACTGTAGAAATTCTGACTTTACCAGCCTATCGTGATTGCGTATTTTGATGTAATCAAGCTGCCTACATACTAGCTTTATTTTTGAGGGATATTAAATTTATAAATAGGTAATCAGGAAATCAGAAATAAATGTTTCTCTTTTTACATTTTGCAGGTCATCCTAAACAATTGTGAACTTTTTCATAACATTTAACTTATTTTATTTTAAATATCTTCATCTTTATTTATGTTGTAAGAATCCTTGTGTTGCCATTTTCGTAAAAGGATTTGAATTGTTTTTTTGTTTTTTTACATTCATTTTGCACAATGAATGTTCTTTAAATGGGATGCTATACTTTTTTGTAGTCTTTGTTTTGCTGCAATGCATCTGGGATGTGAGAATGTTCAAAAAGTCATTTGACTTATATAAACTGAAGAAAAGAATGTATCGCAATGAATATCGTTATCGCACATTTTTAAAATGATATTGCAACATAGATTTGAGTCCATATCGCCCAGCCTTAGTAACAAGTCTTCCACATACTTTGGTGCCAAGCCATTCAATAATTTATTAACTAGTAAAAGTATTTTGGAGTCTATTCTCTAAGCTACAGGGAGCCATTGTAAGGACTTTAGTTCTATTGAGGATGCAAGCAGCAGTGTTCTGGATCAGCTGCAGCTGTCTAATTGTTTTTTTAGGCAGACCTGTGAAGACGCTGTTCAAGCAATCCGACTAAAGATAAGCGCATGGATGACTTTTTCGAGGTCCTGTTGCGACATATCAGTCCTTTAATCCTAGAAATGTTCTTCAGGTGATAGAAGGCTGACCTTGTTATTGTCTTTATGTGACCCTGGAGGTTCAGGTCTGAGTCCATCACTACACCTAGATTTCTGGCCTGATCAGTAGTTTCTAGCTGTATTAACTGAAGCTGTGTGCTTATTCTTGATCGTTCCTCTTCAGGTCCCAAAATAAATAATTCAGTTTTGTTTCTATTCAGCTGGAGAAAATTATGGCACATCCATCCATTGTTCTGCTTAATGCATTTGCTTAAAGTTAGGATGGGTTCAAAGTCACCTGGTGACATTGTAATGTAAAGTTGACTATCATCTGCATAGTTATGGTAACTTATGTTATTGGTTATAATCTGGGTTAGTGGGAGCATGTAGATATTAAATAGGTGGGACCCCAGGATGGAGCCCTGGAGCACCCCACATCTGATTTCTGTTCGTTCTGATCAAAAATTGCCTGTTGACACAAAAAATTTCCTGTTCTTAAGGTAAGACTCAAACCAGCCCAGTACTGTACCAAAGAGTCCGACCCAGCTCTCCAGTCCTTCCAATAGTATATTATGATCAACAGTGTCAAATGCTGCACTGAGGTCCAACAGAATGCAGATGTCATTGAAAACTTTGACGAGGGCAGTCTCAGTGCTGTGGTGAGCATGGAAACCAGACTGAAAAACGTCAAAGCGCTTGGTCATTGTTAGGAAGCTATTTAACTGCTGAAACACAGCTTTTTCAGTAATCTTACTGATTAATGGAAGATAAGAAATTGTCCTGTATTTCTGCATTAACGTGTTGTCCAGATTATTCTTTTTTAGCAGTGGTTTAATAACTGCTGTTTTTAAAGCCTGGGGGAAGACACCTGACAGGAGGGATGAGTTCACTATTTGAATCAGATCAGACCCAATGACAGGGAAAACCTTCTTAAGAAAGATCAGTGAAGTCCATCCAACCGGCCAGCAATATTGTTGGCATGCAGAACTTTCATGCATAGGACACATTGATATTACAAGGACTGCGATTGAGTATAGTGAGCTCTAGTTTTATTTCAGTCATATGAATGTGTGTTTAAGCGTGATTTGACTTGCAGAAGTAATCACATGACTGACAACGGTGGGGAGTTCTTACCAGGAATTGTTTAACTTTTGTAACCCTTTTTTAGCCACAGGGACACGCCTCTTTAGCTGCTGCTGTTGTTCCTTCCAGTTCCAGATACGTCGTTGCTAGCCGTCTGTGAATGTGACGACACACGAGCTGAAGCCTCAAGGGTCCATCTTATTTTCCTTGGGATTTTCTGTATATTGCACAAGATAAGTAACTAAATGAGTGCCATTGTTTTTTGATACCAGTTTTAGTTGATAAAATCTCTCAATGTTACAGTGAGCAGGATGAGCAGAATCAGTCTGCTGTTGTTGTTTTTAAAATTTAAACTGGATCTTTTCTGGGATTTAGTGTAAATCAAAACTGATTTAAATTGCATGCTTAGTTGTGCAGACTGAGGTGTATTAAGCTAACAGGTGTTTATTTTTTTTATTTTTTTTATTTTTATTTATTACTAAAATCCATCATGGCCTCATTAGATATCATTTCTTGCCAATGAAAAAAAACATGTCATGGTTAGGTTTTCTATTTTCTTGTAAAATCATCAACATAACCCCCCCCCCCCGTCAAAAAAAATAGAAGCGTCCAAAACACACACGTCTCTGGTGCCTCTAGATATGGCAGGAATATTTGGCAGCAGTGATGGACAGATCGAATCAGGTGATTCCTCCAGTAAAAGTTCTGCAGTGTTTATAAAGTTTCTGAGTGATAGTTATGCACTGAATTTTAAGGAGGATTATATAAGGATTCCTACTCATTTAATCATCACTTTTTGCTTCAACTTTCTCCTACATTGTGCCTCAGGGTCATCAGAGTCAAATCCGGGCTCAAAAACACAAAGCTGACCTCCCTGCAACCTGAAATGTGTCTGATTCTGTATCAAACATTGCCTGTTTACAATGTTTACTAATGGCACCTAATTTGCTCAAGTCTTGTGAATGCGTTGTACTTTAAAAAGCTTTTTAAAAAGTTTTTTTTTTTTTTTTTCTCTTCTCTTTTTTTGAGTGAATAGAAATGTTATTCTGGGATGTCCCATGGTTGAAATCTGTCCCTTGTTACCCACCCGTGTTGTCGGTGTACATTTGTTATTGGGGGGAATGTACCACTGGATCTTTAACCGTTCTGTTAGGGATGTAAGAAAATATTGATACGCATAAAATATCGCTACATAAAAATATCACAATATTGTATCGACATTCAAGAGCAATGTATTGTTTGTTTTGTTTTTAGAATTTGAATGGAACCATTAATGACAGTCAATATTGAAATAAAAGTAAAAGTATGACCGGTAGTTTGTGCCCTTTTTTTTGTCCTCATTTGTTCCAGTGGATCAACTAGATCTGGTAATAAAACTGGATGTGTTAAAGTATGAAACAGTTTGGAGTGTTCAGTATGCTGTGACAGTTTCTCTACAGTTAAATTCAGTTTTAAAAATCATAATATATTGTCGTACTCATAGTATCGCAATATATCGTATCGTCTCCCCTGTACTGCGATACATATTACCAGATTTCTACCAATACACATCCCCACGTTCTACACATATTAGATTGTTAATGCTCATAGTCTGAGTCAAGATAATGAACAAAGTCATTTTTAAATGCATCTTTTTACACATTGCTCACTTCAAAGTTAATCCACTGCCTAAGTTTACTCAACCCCCCCCCCCCCCCAAAAAGAAAAATATAGCTGTACTATTAATTTAGATTCTTCTGGCCTTTTAATTGGTAGATACTTTTTGAGAGCAGAAAATGTACTGCAGAAAGCTGTTAGATATTGTATAAATCTGAGGTTGTCAGGGTCTGTGCAGCAGGTCTTTGTTTTGTTGACATTGGAGAGTTAGTCCAGTAAATGGGTCGTTACGTTTTCAGTGATTTCATACCTCTTCTAACTGCATGTATAAAGCATAATTGGTGTTGTGCGATTGGCCGTCTGATAAAACGAGTCACGGCTGTGCAGTATGTTGGGAACTGTTAGGAGTAAGTGGCCCGCAGTATGATTTATTTCACTTCAAGGATCGAGGCAGAGTGGGAGGGAAGGACGAGTAAGCCGTAGTGACAGAGGGAAGAGGAAGGGTGGGAGGGAGGAGAGGTGTGTCAATGCACTCGAATACAACCAGTTTCTGTTTGGGAGACGGAGGTTACTGCAACTCTTTACGGCTCTGATTCAGCCTTTTAAAAAGTAGAGCGAAGTTTCCACAGAAAGTCTGCTCCAACTCTGAGGTAAGGTTACATTTAAAGTTAGTTAAACATTTTTTTAATACATATTCTGTTCTGTAGAGCGGTGTGCAAAAAGGGGTGTGTCACAAAAAAAAAAAAAGCTAAGCGTCGGGAAGTGAGAAGATGGCAGAGTAAAAACTTTGATACAACAATGTGAAACTATAATTAGTTTGTTTAGTTTAGTCGTAAACACAGGGAAGTCCACTCTGTGTCCATGTTGGGTCTGACTGGCATTGAATTTTGTAAACTTGCACTGAGCATGCTCCTCTTCCTCCTGACTGAACTTGCAAAGGCACAAGAATGCACTGAATGACTGCAGCAGCAGCAGGGAGCTCTAAATTCATTTAGGCAAGAAAAAATATTTAGTTTTTGTGATGTTTGCATTGTTATATTGAGGTGTCCACTGTTGTATTATGTCTTAGAAGTATAAAAATGGCTTCAGCTGTAGTATTTAGCTTCAGGTCACCTGTGTTTACTACAGAAACCCAATACATAATCACTGTTGAGGTAAAGTTTTTAGAATCTGTTATTGGGTCGGCGCATCCACCTGGGGTCCTTCTTGTGTTTTGGGTGTGGAGAAAACCTATCCCGCAATGTTATCTGTTTGACCGCCGATAATCTGAGAGGGAACATTGAGTTGGAATCTCTCTACATGTGAGAGAGCCTCCGGCCCGGTCAGGACGGCCGATCTGTTCCTGTGTCACTATGTTGGTGTCGGAGTACACGTCTGGCACGTTCCTGCTTGTCTGCCTGCAGCGCCGCATGTGTGCTGCATTGTTTTGTTTTTTTTGTGCTTCGACTTGGACTCATTTACTAAGAGCACTTCGTGTCCCAGGGAGCCGGTCAAACCATCAACATTTATCTCCAACACTATTTAGAAAACTGTTGGACTGTGACTCTTTACTTGCTCTGCTCACACTCTGCTGCTTTATAGTTCATGCTGTACTTTGAACAAAAGGCCCGTTGGTATCCAGTCTTTTGAGCAATCACCCACTCTACAACCACCCACACACAGAAGTCTGAAGGTAATGCGTTTTCTTATCTTGGCAGGATCCATCGCTGCCACGGCAGAGCCCAGCAGACGGGAGGAGAGGGGCGGAGTCTAAAGGGGAGCACCCACAGTGTCTGTCTGCAACACCGATGGCTGGTAACATGGTGAGCCAATCACACCCAGGAGGGCAGGGAATATGTTAAAACATCCTCTCCTCCCGATTCCTGATGCATTGTAATCCACTTGCTACTCTAAACCCTGTACACGATTCATCTTAACTAAAGCGGCAAGTTACGACTTCACTCTTTTTTTACAGGAAATGGCAAAGTGTGGTTGCAGGTCTAAACAAGGCACGAAGAGTTCCACACAAGCTTTACACGATCCACCTTAAATACCTCAATCACTCCGACAACGCTGGTTATTACGGGTTAAATGTGTCCACCTCGGGCCTTATTAGAGGCCAGATGAACCTTTACCTGTTATCACGTTGTAATTGTTTTATTTTTATTTTTTTACAATACAGGAACAATAAATAGCAAGCAAAAAGTTGGGCTCAGTTTTCCATTTTAAAACAGATGCAGTTTATAAAAATCTGTGAAGGAAATGTAAAATTATTGTTAACATTAACTAAAAAGTTGGACTCATTTCTTCATAAAACACTCTGGGTTATTCTTATCTGAACCAAATCTTTGGATTCCAAGAAACATTGTTGTTGTTTTTTTTTTCTTGGGAGACCAGTCAGGAATGATGTAGTTGTTGCTGCTATAGTGACTCCTTCTGGTTCCACAAGGTACCATCATCTTCAGACACTCGGTGAAAGCAGTGGAGCAGGTAACAAACAAACGTCTATATACAGCAGGGAGGCCGATCATATTCTCTGTAGAGAAGTCTATCAGGCTGACATCCTATCACAGGTGAATTATAACTAATTACATTTACTCTTTTACATTTACTTGAGTAACTTTTTTTGGGGGGGAAATGTACTTTTTAGGAGTAGTTTTACTACACCATACTTTTTATCCTACTTGAGTAATATTATGAAGTATCGCTACTCTTACTTAAGTAGAGTTATTGGATACTCTACCCAACACGAGTAACTTCAGTGAATGAGGGAAAAAACACATTTTGACCAGAAAGACACGAGACACAGACACACACTTACAGTTTACGTTAAAGTGAGACTTCTTGTTTGCACACAAGCTTTGTTGTTGGCTGAGGCTGTTGTGCCATTTGGACATGAATATACGTTTAACAGAATATATCATTGAGTTTTTAATGAGTACACTATTAAGTATCTTACCCTTTTGTAACATACAGTGTATGTGTGTAAAATTACTTACTGTATTAGTTTCATAAGTGTTTTATAAAAAAAAAAACTTGCATGTTTCTCATGCTTGAATTTGTTATTTTGTAAATGTCTTAATTTAGTCTTTAAAATACTAGCATTTACACATAATTTAATATTTTTGTCAGTCTGACATCATTTTAAAAATTGTGATTTGTGTAAATAATTATTCAGTACTTAAGTAGCCTTTTAATCAAGTACTTTGTTACTCGTGTGATTTCTTGGATGGCTACTTTTGAGTGAAACTATGTTGAAGTAGTGCTACTTTTACTTGAGTAAAATTCTTGGCTACTCTACACACCTGTGTCCTGTGAAAACAAAAACACTGCGCTATATTAAATGTGACATTTAAAACTTTAGACGACAAAACTCCAGAGATTAAATGGTTATATTAGGGGGAAAAATGCTGGTAGTAAAGACAAATAAACACTTGTCTACAACTGAATGGTGATTTGACCATTTAATAAAAATCCTAAATGTAGTCTTTTTTTATTTTTTATTTTAGGCCTCATAAAGTCATAAATCCATCCAGATTTTCAATTTCTAGGTCTTAAAATGCATTTAGCTATGTTAAACCGTTACAGTTGTTAGGTAATTGCTTCTTTCATAAAGCTTTCTTTTAGAAATGCGCTGGAGGCGTTCATTTAGTCTGTGATTTTTAGCTCTAGCTAAGGAGTGTGGGTGTTATGCTCTGACAAAACTAGAAACCAAATCAAGCAGGGTAGCAAAGAGCCCAGTCGACGGGACTTGATCCCCTGACATTGAGCCTTCCGTTCAAACCAGCTTTTTTTTTTTTTTTTCTTTTCTTTTTTTTTTTGTCATGAATTCTCTTATTGAATCTGTCTTACTTGCTGTCTCCTCAGATTAGTTGACGGGGTGATTATGTGCCCTCTAAGGCAGGTGAGACGAGAACGCTAACCTGTGAAGTTTAATTCCATGGATTTCTTTCACCATCAGGTCTCTTATCTTCCTTGGTGTGCTGTGGAGTGGTTGGGTGTGGTCACAGTTATGTTCTGCAAATGCAACCACACTCGAGCTGCAATGCTAGGTGTACCAAACACAGTCTAAGGTAACTGAGTCACAGGAGGTCAACTGAGGCCATATTCTTGGCTATGATTTGTTTATCCACATTTACGCATGTTGGCAGTATTTGTGCAACAAGTGGTTTGACCTTTGCGGCCTTTAACTCCATCAGGAAGTCATAGTTTTTTTCAATAAGCTTCTGAATGGGTTGAGGGATGAGGTATTTCTGCCGGTTTGAGGCTCATTTTTAAGGTTTAGGGCCTCAGGTGGGATCGTTCGCCTCCTTTCCAGCTATAGCTACTGCAGGTAATATGATCCTGTTAATCCCCTCTTGTGTGAAGGAGATTGTAATTGCTTCCCAGCCTCGAGGTTTGTTTTTTCTTTTTTCTTTTTTTTTTCTCTCAACCAAAACAAGATGGAAGCTATTGAATTCATGGCGTTGTACGCCTCTGCCGTTCATTTGTTAACAGGATAATGGGAGCATGGAGACGAGGACAATAGCGTTGATTTTTACTCTTGCCTCTGTACCCGCGTGTGTTGAAAAGCTACCTATGATTATTTAGAGTTGGTGAGAGGAGTTGACACACCCACACCACACAGACGAGGCGAAGGTGCGTTTTGTGTCACTGCTCCGTATTAGCTGAGCTTGCTTAAAACCAATTGAATCACCTGCATAGGTGTGGGTGGTTTGGGAAGCAACCAGTAGGCTTGTAAGTTAAGGCCTGAGGGTTCATTTAAGGTTGCTGTTAATGATTCGACAGAAGGGACCTTTGCTTCTATCACAGTTTGATCTTGTTTGTGTTGTCTAGTTTCCTACTATTTCCCCTCCTTTCAGTCAAATACATAACTTTGGCACTAGCTTTTAATTATACACAGGATTTCTTCTTTTTTTTTATCACTTTGAAGATGCATAATTGTCCAATTTTGAACAATCTTTTACATCATATTAATATGATTTCCTCCAGTTATTGAAATGGCCAGGAAACGGTAGATATTTTTACACCTTGTAGCCTCTACTGATTTGACCAGTTGGACAGCCAGCCTAACGTCTCCCATCTTAGCCACTTCTTATTTCTATATCTGTGCGTGAACATGTAGGCTGACACCATGCATTGGTGACTCGCTGCCCTGTTTTCCTAAAATAAACCCCGAGACATGAGCCCAAATCTGCTGCTCACTTTTGTGGCTGGTTAAAGCAGAGCTTTTCAATTTAGACAGGATCACACATTAGCCATGGCTAGCTTTATACACAGGTTATTTAATCATCTCAAAGGTTCTTTGTTAATTTTTAACTGGTATTATAACCAAAGGCGTTTCTGATTGCAAATAAAAATGTATGCTGAGATAAATAAAAAGATAAGGTATTGGGCCATGTTAATGAGGATAATTTGCTAGGAAACTTTAGCTGACATGCTGTATAAATGAAATTGTAAACTGTGCTTTGCAGGTTTTTCATGTTAAAACTACAAACTTGAGTGAATTTTATCATATTGGCAGAGCAAAGTACAGCTGTTCTTCTTTCTGATGTTTTGTGTTCCAACCAGGAAAGCTGAGCGAAAATGGTTCCCCTTTTTTAACAATAATAAACACTCCACCTGGCTGAAAAAAGATTAAAAAAAAACTTTTTAAAATCCATTGTTTTAGTTTCATTTCAGCTTTTTTAGTTTCAGGTGATATTTACACGCACTGCTAAAACAGTCTACATTTAACAAAGTAAAAAGAAACAATTTGCATACATTGTTTTTGGTTAGATTTTCAAAGCAAAATTTCCAAGTTTTGCAATTTTAACCGTGGAAAAAACATTCAAATGAATAACATTTTATTACATTTTCTTTTAATTCACTTAGCAAAGTTAGTTGAATTCTAACCGCTTTTTTGAATGTAATTATTATAATAAATTAGTTTGCTTTAAACTAGTGTTTATTGACTCCAACTGTAGCCACAACAGACGGTGTTAGTAAAGTTAGTCTTAGTACAAAACATCTGCACAAATAAAGTTCATAAACGGGAGAATTACATTTATTTAAAATTTCTCATTACAGAACTATCTTCTTTAAAATACCTTTTAAACTTAAAAATATCAAATAAACCCAAGGCTGCAGTCATTAATATGCAGTAAAATGTTTAATGGCTGCAGACGTCTGTGCTGGGTCCAGTTCTGCAGTAGAATCCTGTATAACAATAATTTTTTTTCTGTTTCTATTTTTAAGAGGGGGGGAAAAAAGCAAAAATGAGAATTATGGCTATAACGGTACATTTTATTGTAAAAATGCAGTCCTTGTTGTTCGCACTTGAAACAAATGACTGCCTGTGGTTTTATTCTCAAAGTTTATATGAAAACTAAGTGCCCAACTGTACTTTCCGCTGCACATCTTTAAATAGTGGAACCAAAACAAGGCACTAGAGTCTGCTGTTTGGGAATATTGAGTTTTCCCATTTAGTGTCTGTGAGAAGCAGCGATAAGGTAGTTTTTATTGTTATAAAATAATTTTATTAATTGACAAAATCAAATAAAATCTCTCGTCATTCTGTACTGACAAGTGGTTTTGTTTACAGAAACCTAATTTCTTATTCTACCACATAAACTTTCTCAACCACAAGTCATGTGACCGTTCCTACAAAAGTTATATTTTTCTCAACTAGTACAACCCATATAACCATATCACCCTTATCTTTTCCTGCTGGACAGCTCACATGCTAAGTAACTGTTGGCTGAACCAACATCTTCTGTTGGATTCTAAACAAATTCTTATTTCCAGAATTCCAGACTAATATGCTTGATTGAAATTTTAAATCTTTTTTGCAAAATGTAAAACCCTCCAGAATAACTTTTTGTGTACCTAAGCTTAATAACTACCGCTGCTGCAGAAGTGCTGCACTTAACTGACCTTCAATGCTCCAAATTTCTTTATATTTGTATCAAAAAAAAAAAAAAATATCAGTAATGATGGCTGTGTAATTTCCTCATGTTAAATGCGGCTTTATCATGTAGAATAAAATCTCTCCATCAGTGAATTTAATACTACATGGCAGAGCTGCATTCTGTCTCCAGCCTATGCTCTGTGTACTTCAGTGCACATGTTACATAATGTCGGGGGGGTCAGGCAGCTGTAGGTGAGTAGCTGTCACGACTCAGCGGGCTGGGCTGGGGGGAGGGGGGTTATACTCTAAGACTTCCCCAGTAAAGCTCTGCATCCACTGATGCAGTCCACAGTGTGCAGAGACGGTGGTGAGGAAGTAGTCTCATTAAACGCTGTGTCACCAGAGCTCCCCAAATAGATTCACTCCTCTATAGCCCCCCACCCCTCCCTGGATCTAGTGCAGCAGTTTTGTGATGAGAAACCAATCACCGGCTAGATGTGTCCGCCGCCCCCCCCCCCCCCTCTTTTTTTTCTGTCTTGGGATCAGGTGGTATTGTTTACATTTCATGTCCATTAATTTCCAGTACGTTCATGGCGCAGCTACAAGCGTACCCTGCGTTCGCCTCTGAGTGTGCTGCGGTTGTCGATTGGCACGTGCGTGCCAGCTTCTCCTGTTGGCTATGCCGCCACGATGCTTAGCAAGTACCATATTCCTGTAAAGGAGCTAGCACCGAAGGGTGAACGGGGGGAGAGGAAGTGGGGGAGGAGTATGAGATGAAAGTGATACAGGAGGAGAGATGTGAGCGTGTCAAAGGGAGAGAGGGAGGTTGATGCACATGCGGAGGGTGGAGCTTAGCATCAGGCAGTTCCCTCTACGTCTTCCTTTCTCCCATTTTTCTCCTCCTCTACTCCATGTGCAGGCTTTTTCAGCTCTTCCCACAGTTTTAGCTCTCCGACTCAGTTGGGACTGCGGCACCTCTTTGTGCCCTTCATGGACTATCCTCTTTTTCTCAGCCGTGCAACGGGGGCCGTCTTCAGACACCAGTGTGCTCCCTCTCCCGTCTCTGGAGTGGTGGTGGGAGGGGGGGAGGACTGGGGTTGGGGTCCTAAATGAGACTAGTGTGTCATCCTTCAGCGCTTGTTGAGAAGAGAGAGAACCCCGCTAAAGGTGGCTGGGGGTAGCCGGGTTAGAGGGGGGCCGGGGTGGCTGGGAGAAGGATGGTTACGCCGGCTCCTCGTGCTGCAGTCGTGCTGCTCGTCTTTCAGCCACAGTCTTGCTTTTCCTCGACATGAGCCTCGCAGCGAGGGTGTCCTGCTCCATGCTCAACTGCTTTGTAAGTTCACACTTCTGTTATCGTGTTCACTTTTGTCCCAGTTCAGATCACAGTGGATGTATTCCTGCTCCCCCCCTCCCCAACACGAGTGCTGCAATTAATAACGAACACCAAGTTCAGGTGGTAAAGGTATGTTGTGAAGGAGGCTGATGGGTTGGTCCGGAGAAGGTCATGTTCCTAATGTTTGTGCCCAAAGTTAGAACAAGATGTGCCACGCTAACTGCAGTGGAGGGCTAAAGCTGCTGTTTATAGGGAATAAAGAAGACTGATGGGGAACAGGTGTTATTCTGGCGTTTTAGAGCTATGAGAAGGTCACATCTGAGTATCTAGGTAGGACAGTGTGTCTATGGACCTAAATAAGATGATGCATCATATGAACCTCCTGACTTTTCAGTGTTTACGTTTTATTATCCACTGTAACTTTCTGCAAGCCAGCAAGAATTCAGTGTTCTGCTTCCTACCTATGAAATAGTATACATGATCCGATATTGTATGCCTTTTAAATATATTGAAAGTTGACAAATGGCAGAACCAACATCTTGTAACTCAGAAGTTTCTCAGTAAAAAATATTTTAGTTTTAAACACTAAAGCTTCTCCATTAGTGCAAAAATGTATAGATCTAAAGCAAAGTTAGTAATTCTGCTTTAATCACAACTCCAGCTTTGTTGGTAGCTTTGAGGGATCCTGTTGGTGCGCTGCCATGCTAACATGGAGTATCTGGTGCTAAGTGAGGACTAAGTGAGACCAGGGGTCTCTAGACCCTCAATGGTCGGCATCTTGCATGTTTCAGTTCTTTCAACACACCTGTTTCAAATGGAGCAGAGACTGGGAGGACACTGACCCTTACCTCTGGTCTAGACCTTTTGGCTACGTTCACACTGCAGGCTGAAATGACCCAATTCCGATTTTCTTTTTTTTTCTTTTTTTCTCCCCCCCCCCCCCCCCCCCTATGCGACCTGTATCTGATCTTTTCATGACAGTCTGAACGACACAGATCCGACCTTTTCAAATGCGACCAAGGCCACTTGGGTATGTGGTCCAAAATCTGATACGTATCCGATCCTTTGAAATGCGACTTCAATCTGAACGGCCAGGTCGCATGTATCCGACCCGCACGTCCGCACCTGTTGCTAGCCAATACACTCCAACGCGTTTCTGCACTGTTATGGGCTGCCACAGACATGTCTCTTTCCCGTGACAGAGTAAATCGAAGGCGCTTACAAACATAATCAAAAGTGGATCTGGACATTCGGAAGTTACTGATGAATTCTGTATTAGTGAAGCCACTCACATCAGTATCCCACCACTCCTGGCTGTGACTCCGAACCCACACGTTTCTCTGTGCCGATGTTGCTACCACTGCTCCACAAAATACCATGGTTAAAAAAAGGGCTAAAAACCTTGCTCTCCTCCTTTTTTATTTTTCTCCTTAAAGCGAGAAGATTGAAATTGTGCTGGCTCCGTTGTGAAAATAACGTTAATAAGGCTAAACGAGCTCCACTGTCAACATCTATGTGTAACTACTTCCGCAAACAAGTGATTTTGTTGACCGTTGAGTACTCTTCTGCGCATGGGGGTCAATTCTGGGTCATTTCACGTTCACACAGGAGATAAAAGGTCGCATTTAATTGGAAATGTGAACGGCCTTGCAAAAAAAAAAAGTTTTTTTTTTTTTTTTTTTAATTGGAATTGAGCATTAAGCCCAGCAGTGTGAACGCAGTCTTTGTTGTAGCTCTCTCTTTGGGTCCATAATCTTAGTCCTGCTTGAAATTGAACCTCTGCTCCAATTTCAAGTCACCTGCAGCACCTAATTGGTTGGTCCATTTAACTTCCCATCAGCTCTAATCAGATTCCCTGTCAAATGTATACAGTCCTGATCAATGGTTTAAGACCACTTGAAAGATGACCAAAAAATTCCTATTTAGCATGGTTGGATCCTAACAAGGTTCCTAATAGAGCTTCAAAATGCAACAAGAAGAAATGGGAGTGACACAAAAAAAATTTTGAGCATTTTTTAAGTTTAGGACCACACATCCTAAAAAATCAAAAACAAAAAAAAAACTGTTAACTCACCAAAACAGTAATCAAAGTTCCAAACATGAACTCGGTAATGAGTAGCTCCACCATTGTTAATCACTTAAAAAAATTTTTGGCAGCATGCTTGATGCAAGCGTTTCCATGAGGTGAGTGTGAACATTTCTCCTAGTGGTGAAGACGGCTGAACAAAGGGCATCTACTATCTGGAACTGTTGTCCATTTATGTAAACTTCCCGTGCCATCCGTCCCTCAATTGGATCAAGATCAGTGGAACACGCAGGAAGGTCCAAAAGAGTGATGTTCTCCTGGATGAAGTCCCTTGTCCTGCGGGCATTGTGTACTGTAGCATTGTCTTGTGGAAAAACCCAGTGGTTACCATGGAGATTAGGGCCCTCAGTCATGAGGGATGTTCTCTACAAGTGGTCCCCAACCGTTTTTTCGCCACGAACCGGTTTAATATCAGACAATATTTTCACGGGCCTGCCTTTAAGGTGTGGCGGATAAAAGATAGCTGATGGTATAAAAGCGGGTTATTTTTAAAATTATAACAATAGACGTAAATCCAATGTGTATTCGCAGCTTTATTAACAGCGTCCTCCTAACATCGAGCAGACAACATAACACGAGTAACACGTTGGTAAGAGCGTGAGCTGGGACCCAGCCCTGCCTGAGGGGAGGCACGGGCTGTCCCATGCCCGGGAAGAGGCCTGCTTCCCGGGTAAAAAAACAGCGAGCCTCAGCCCCTTGCCTTACCAGAGGCACCAGATGCAGAAAAAGGACTAAGTGTCAGCCCCTGCCCCCTAACGCTTTCTAGTCGCCATGGTAACATGTAAACATACCTTTTAATAATTCAAGATTTAACACAAAAAAATTACTCATCACAACGCTGAATCAGTAAGAGCCTTGGGCCTTTTCCCCTTTCCAAAGAAACGACCGAGAGACATTTGTTTTCTATCCATCTTGCTAGCTTGTGGGATTAATTTTAGCGGTAACTATCACGTGACCTATACAAGCCTCTTGACGTGTCAAGACTGAGCGATGTAACGGGGATATCCGGTCATTTTTCAAAATAAAACAGCGGTCACCCTCAGATAATAAATAAAACGGAAATACTGGAAGTTATTTATTCTTTGTTTGGCCCGCGGCCCGGTACCACATGACCCACGGACTGGTACCAGTCCGCGGCCCGGGTGTTGGGGAACACTGCTCTACAAGATCTGGACGTAGCCAGCAACCGTTTGATGCCCCTGCACCTCCTGAAGCTCCACTGGTCCAGACCATCATGGCTCCCCCTCCACTGGCACAAAGAAAACATCTCAAGTGGGATCTGTTTGTCATGCCAGTAATGTTGGAAACCTCTTACCAGAGAATAATACTTTATCCCCCTTTTCAATGTCCCATGTTTGGTGTTCTCTTGCAAAGTCCAAACGGTCAGTTCTGTTGCGTTTAAAGGAAACGAATCTTTTGAAGACGTTTTTTGTTTTTGAAGCCCTTCAGTCTCAGTTGCTGTCTGATGGTTATGGGGCTGCAGTCGGCACCAGTAGCGGCATTAATTTGTGCCGAGGATCGTCCAGTGTCTTGAAGGACAGCCAACTGGATCCTCCGGCTCAGGGCTGGTGGTTTATTTGTATGGGTCCTCCACTGTTTTGTTCCATAACCTCAGCACCGATGGCGCGCTGTGAGACCCTGCTTGTGCTGTTTACCAACCCGACCACATTCAAAAAGGGAAGGTTTTTTACCTTTGCCATCATAACGTGGTGACAATTTGACTACCTGACAGAAAATGACAATGAATCAGATTTGGCCTTGCTGTAAAATGGCCTGTTTCAATTTAAGCGTTTTCAATAAATTGCATGCTCAAAAAATGTTCCGTCTCACTCCCATTTTTTCTTGTTGCATGTTGACGCTCTACCTGGAACCTTGTTAAGATCAAATCCTGCAAAATATGATCACCACTTTTCAAGTGTTCTTAAACTTTTGATCAGGACTGTACTGAGGATGTTATTTTCCTTCCACTTAACAAAACACTCAACCTTGTTTTTGCTTGTAATTTGACAAAATGTTCAATAGATGTGAATATCTTTCTAAAAGAATCACTTAGTATTATTTAGTACTTGAGACTAAATTAAAATCGAGCTTTTTCACTACAACAGGGAACTGAAAGTATGTTTTGAAAGTCACATGAGTCAGAATTTCACTGGAAGACTTCCACAATTGAGCATGAGGGTGAATTAACAGTGTTTTGGTACTTGATGGAAAGATTGATTGAATAAAATCATGAGTACTTATTGAAAGAAAAAAATTAATGGGGAAGAATATTACATTCCTGCTAAAACACAATAGATCTTCTCTGTTTTTGCTCCGTCTGCTTTTAAATGAGCAATATTTGAAATTTATAGTTGAATCTTAAAGTGCTCCTCATACAAGATGACTAGAGGGTCTCAAATCTGGTTCAAACATCTCTTTAAAAATAAGAATGAAAAGTAAATCTTGTTAATATCCTTTTGAAAATCTGGGAATCTCTCTCTCACTTTGTACAGGAACAGAAACCTCGTCTCAGATTACCACTGTACCATGGGAGCTTTTTTGATTGGATTGGTGTTGTTTTGACATGTTATCTGAATTCCAACTTTTATTTCAGAGAAAACAGATCAAGTCAGATGTATGAAGCAGTGTGTCGTTTTCCCCCTTCTGTTTTGGTTTAAATAAAAATAAAAAAACTCAGCCATTCATTACACAATTTATGATCTCTCTTAAACATGTCTGCGGCACAGCTGAGTCAGCACTTCTTGTTTTGCGTCACTGTCTGTATAATTTAGTATCCACGTCCTCTTGCCTAAATGGATTCCAGGCTTGTCAGTCTTCTCCAGCGGAAGAAGGGCTGCAGCTTTAATCATCCGTCCTTGTCATCCTTCTCCACCTGCTCCGTGTGCAATATGTTGCTCACACTAAATGGAAACCAAAAATCTAATTGGATTGATTTTGATTTTTCAACGACCCTGATCAGATTATTCCCACTAGCTAAACGAATCAAGGAAAAAGCAAACGTTTTTCAGGATGGGCTCTAGGTGTCATTTCTTGCACTATTTTCATACCTGTTATCCCACTTGTACGCAGTCATAACTCTTCACCTCCCAAAAAGATATCAGACATAGTGTCGAAGAGCTGAGGATGCCGTCCTGATTATGGTGTTGTGATTTAACAAGGACAGTGGAGAGGGCACAGGAGAGATCATGATTTATCTCACACCTAAACCTGCTTATTTGCCTTCACAGTCATGTGAAATCTCTAGGGCTTAATATGACGTCTAGTCACCCTATGCAGCTACAATAGCTTCGGTGCTCATGGGAAGGTTTAGTTTTGTGTGTATGGAAGTTTTGACCTTTCTTTCTAGAAGTTCATCTGTGAGGTTAGACACTGATGTTGGACAAGGCCTGCTCTAGTTTTGCTCTAGTTTATCGTAAAAATGTTCCATTGGACTTAAGTCAGTACTCTGGAGACCAGTCAAGTTCTTCCCCGACAAACCCTTTTAACCACATCTTTATGGACCGGTGACACAGCTCATCTTGGAACACAATTATTCTCTCTGCACCAAACATTACACTTGGTTTGCAGGTTGAATGTCACTTGTCTGACTGCATTGTGCTAAGACTTGTCCATTGGATTACCAGACAGAGGCATGATTTACTCACAAGTCACTCCTGAACTTGTTGTCGTCCTATCAGAGTACCATGCTGGAATACCCTGAGCTCCGGAGAGCAAGCCATTCTCTCACAAATGTTTGTAGAAGGCTACAGGCTGCATGCCTAGGTGCTGGGTTTGATACAGTTGTTGCCATGGAAATGTTTAGATTCAGTGATGGGTAATTAAATACTTTTTGCATTATGGTGATTGCAATACATTTTTATTTAATTACATACTTACCATAATGAGTATATATTTATCAAAGGTACAAATCTATATAATAGGAACTTTGCCCTCTTTTAGGAAATCCCAACCGGTTCCTGTTCAGTGATTCTCAGTACTTGGAGGAGGGCCAAGTTAGGCAACAAAATGGGATCGATTGTTTAGAACATGGTGTTCTATGAAATATTCATTTGGCCAGAGAGGACAGAGGGGACAGGAGGAGTATGTTGGAATTCAGATTCAATCAGATTCATCTGATTCTGCCATCTTTTCATCTTGAACTTTTATCTTGGAATGTTTTCAAATACTCTGCATCTTTCTCAGTTGTTTTTTTCCACTGAAGATCTGCGGCATTCCACGATCTGCGTTTGTGCCCGTCACATCTTGAGCTGCACAGTATTTAGAACTGAGTGTGAGACTAATAAAACAGAACGATAACCTTGAGGAAAAAGACCCCAGTTTCATGGTATCACAATGTTAAATAGAGTACAACTAAAATGTATAGCAGGATTAAATTGCTTTTATTTAAAACCGAAAAACAGTTCTTCCTGCTGCTTCTAAAGTAATTAAAGAATTGAATTTAAAATCTGTTAAAATAATATTGTAATATTCAAGTGCTAATTGCACAAGTGCAGGACACATTTTTGCAGATTTTTATTTACCTTTTTTATAGTGACAAAAGTATGACAAAATGACAAACAACGGAACAACCTGCTCGGTCAAGCAGCCTGCTGATGGTCGTCTGCTGGAGCTTTAGTTAGTGTTGCTATCCCAACAGTGATGTGGTGGCACTTCGTTTTTTACACCATACCCATCAGAATGGCTTACCTAAAGTAGAAAATTACGAATTTGCATATAGGTTAAAAATCAAACCATCATATCAGCATACCTCAGACTACAAGTAATAAGTTTCCGTGTATTATTTTGCATGCTGTATACACATTACCTTATTGCATGCCTTATACAATCACAAGAAATGTTTAAATGTTTTCCATATGTTATTTTTAGGAAGTGGAGTCGTAACTTTGTGTAATGCTTTATTAAAACTGGTGTATTAGGGCCATTGTTAATAAAGGGGGGAAATGATTAATCATCTGCTCTTTCCAATTGTTTCTTCTGATTGCTTGTAATCAAAGACTTCTTTTGTTTGGCTTGAAAGGGCTGCTAGTCGATGGAAATCTATAGAATTTGCACATTGTGTTGGTTTCTATCAAAGTGATTTGTGCAACCAACAGCACAAGGCATGATCGTGTCTCTTTCTGCAGACAACACACAAAGTAGAGCAGGGAGTGACGTAGACCGCTAATCCCTCTATTAGTCGCGTTCTTTGAGCCAGCTGATTGCAGTGTGCAGCAACAAAAGGCGAGGGGCAAGGCTGCTTTACTCTTTCTTTGTTCTCTGTACAACTGGAGAAAACTCTGACGCTTCCTGTGGCGTCTCATTAAAAGCTCTATAAGTTGCAGGAATGGTATGATGGATCTAATGCTGTTCAACATGGCTGTTTTGTTTTTTCTTCGATAAACTCATACTAATAATATATTTGCCCAGCTAGACTGGCTCATAGTATAGAGTAGCATGGGACAGTGAACTATATTCTTACGCTTATGGAGAATAGTGGCATTATCAAGAAAACAGAAAATAATTGCCACCAATATTCCTTTTGGAATATTCACCAACAGTATTCTTTGTTCTCCTATTATGCAGTCCCCCCCCCCCCCCCCCATCACCTCCCTGTAGATACCTCAAAATCTATTTAAACCTGTTTTTCTTTTTAAAGTGATCCATACCAATCAGTTTAGAGTTGACAGCAGATATAGAAGCACATGCTCCCAAAAAGATAGGCAGAGGTCACCTTTGCTTTGTGCTGCTCTAATCTGCATAACTCCAGGACAAAGCCAAAGCCAGATTAAGTAAATAATCCGACAAAGGCAGATTATTTATATTTGTTTCTTTTGTAAAAAGCTAGTAAGGGACTCTGTCTCTCAAAAGTGCTGGTTGTAGCTATGACAACCAGACACCTATTAGTGAAATATGTGCCAATTCTTCCCCATCTCCTCCAGCTATACTACCTCTGCAGCATCCTAAACTCCCTGCAGGTGTATTTTTATTATTATTTTAAACATATGCAGAAGTTTTCACTCCTTCGTTTCTCAGCTGCCGTCATCAGATCAGCTCAGATTGTAAGTCAATAAAAACCTAGCCTTATTTCAGACACCCTTCATTTGCCTCGACGCGACATCTTGTCACTAACTGCTGCAGCTGCTGTTTTGCATGTTTATCATGACTTGCAAAGTGACGATTATAACTGTAATGCGTCGAGGCACATGTGTGACATGGCTGTCGTCTCCAGCTTTCTGAGCGCCGGTTAGACAAAGGTTAGGGAGGGTGTTTTGCCTCCCAGCAGTGACGAAGCAAAAACACTGTCGGGGAGCAGGACAAGCTGTGCTCCATCTCTTGGTAGTCGGTCTGAAGTCAGAGCATCCCTGTTTTTTTGTTGCCCCCCCCCTTTAATCCACTTTATCCACAGCTCTCTAGGGAAGAATAAACTCAAACAGAGCTCCGCTCTGCATGTGTTTGTATGTGAGTGCAGAGTTTGGACTGCTGTGTTCTCTTTACAAGGTTTGTGGATGCTGAAAATCTCTATTAATTTTTTTTCCAGAACAGTTTTTAGATTAGTTTTTATGTAAATATCGTTACAGTTTGCCAGTGTTTTTTCTTATTCCAATGTTTAGTTTTACTGCCAAATGAACTTGTCTAGGTAACGGTTTCATTGCGAGTAGTGCTTAGTTTCCATCTGCTTGTGTCTTTAAAAGTACGCTGTGTTCCAGCAGGCCTCTTACCAGAATGCATTGTGAGGGTTCCTCCATATCATAATTAAGTAGGAGGTGCCAAGTGCTATACTATGGCTCAGCAAAAAGCATACTAGAGCCAGGGGACCGTATGGGTCATTAACACTGGAGCAGTCACGTGTGAGGAAGTGTCAGTCTGTGATTGCTAGAAAACCACATGAATGTTCTTCTGGAACTGATGAGCCTTGATTCAGTGAACTTTTCAGGTAAAGCAAACATACATCTAGGTGGTCTGAACAGGTCGACCTGTCTGGCTACACTGAGATCTGCATGTAATGGTGTGAATCTCTGAGGATTCTCCTGACCGATGGCCACTGTCACCATCCACCTGCTTCCAGGGGAAATGAGAAATACAGACGAAGCGCAGTCAAAGGTCATGATCTGAGTGGAATAAAGCCTTAACAAGAGGTTTTTACACTAATGAAGAACTGAGGTTAAAATGGTTGTCTTAAGTTTCTTCATCCGATTTTTTTTATTATTTTTTTATTTTATTTTTTTACTGTAATCTCAAATATTAAATCAGTCTCAACTAGGAATGCAGTGATATAAAATATTTGACATCCATCCATTTCATCCTCCGGTTATCTGGGGTCGGGTCGCGGAGGAAGCAGCTTAAGCAGAGAGACTTCCGTCTCCCCAGCCACTTGGGCCAGCTCCTCAGGAGGAATCCCGAGGCGTTCCCAGGCTAACCAATAACCCAAATTCTTTATATATATATATATATATATATATATATATATATATATATATATATATATATATATATATATATATATATATATATATATATATATATATATATATATATATATAATACCTACCTACACTCTAGACACCACTTAAAATAAACAAAAAACGTCCACACTGGCTACCTTCTCCGCTTTAAACACCCCACAAACCTGCACTGCATCACTATCATTGTCACATGACCAAACAAACAACCCCCTCCCCTCCACCTCCTCTAACGCAAATACCAACAACATAGAAAAATAAACATCGGTTGTTAATCCCGGCCCAGTTTTACCTATCGGAGGGATACAGATATTTTTAAATGAGTTAACATCGGCTGATACCGATGGGGAGGCCGATGGATCGTGCACCCCTAACCTCAATAATATTTGATAGAGCTGAAGAAATTGCATCAGCAGGTCAAAGCTTTACCAAATCCAGAATGGAAATGAGCAACAAAATTCAAAGTTAAATTTCGCTTAAAGAAATAATTTTTCATATGTCGTTTTGAATAAAATTAGATTCATGAATTCAGAATACTCTTCTAGCCTTCTTGCTGTGAGCGGCCATTAACTATTTATTTTAGGAGCAGAGGGGACAGGAGAGAGCAGTGGCTATAAAACAGGACTCTTACTTTATATAAGATACAGTTTAAAGAATAAACTGTTCCATTCACCGGCCGTTTGTTGGCACATAAACCTGGGGTATGACTCCCGTTATGAGAAGCCAAACGAACATTTACAACAACGTTGAGCTGAAATTCTGATTGAATTGTTTAGAATTGAATTAGTCCCATGGCTGTTTTGTAATATGAGTAAAACTGTTTTTAGAAATCCAGTATAAACTAGGACTGCACAAAAAGCTATTTATTCTTAACAACATAGGATCTAAACTAGTAGCTCCCCTCTAATCTATCAGTGAACTCCAGGGCTTCCTGCTCTTTCTACCCTCCAGAAATGAAATCATGTAGCAATAAACCAGAAGAAAGCTCCAACATCACCTTCGCCTTGAACGCATCTTCCCTAAAACTGGAAGCCCAGTTTTATTGAGAGCGCAAGGGCAGTGTTTAGAGCCAGTGATGCCATCAGTAATGTCAGAAAGCACTTAACTTAGCAGTGTAAACGTCTGTCTGGCACAGCTTTGGCACCCACCTCCATAAGCTGCCATCAGCATGGCCATTAAGTAAAATATATTTTTTAGATGTGGCAGAATGGCTTTGTTTCGGTTTTTTTACTGTTTAGTGACTTACTACTTTAATCTCTCCCATGCCCGTAGTAGGTCATCGGTTACACCATAAAAGGAGCAGAGGACTCTCCATCAGAAATATCTCAATTGTTGACACTCCTGCTTTCTGTTAACTCCCTAAGTCTAGATCAAGTTTGGAGACAAGTCTGTCCAGGGCTTAGACGATTAACTGTCAGAGGACAATGTCTTCATTAAAAGGGATTAATTAAAGCCAGGATTTTTATATTCGTAGATTTATGTTTATATTAAATATAAACTTTTACCAAACTAAGAGAAGAAACAAAATGTTGAACAGTTAAACTTAGTTAAAAAAATTTTTTTTCTGATTTCAAAAAAATAATTTCAACATTGACTGTAACCAGCTACCTGTACATTCTGTTTGCTAAATGCTAAGAACAGAACAAGAAGAACAAGAAGTTAGTACTCCTTGTGTAATATTCTTTTGAGACTTAACCAATGTTAGCTTGTTGGAGAAATATGCTTTTTCTTCACTGCTGTGTCTATCCATATGCCTTGCAAACCTGCTCCTCTTGAAGTTTTACTCCCCTTGTTTTCTCTTGCTATTTTTTTTTTTTAAATCAGCACAGCAATTTCACCTACATGCAAAACACTGTGGTAGAAAAACACTGGACATCAACCTCTTCCCCAAGATGAGACATAGTGGTGGTAGCATCATGCTGTGGGTTTGTTTTTCTTAGGCAAACTGATCAGGGTCGATGGTAAGGTTGGGGGGGGGGGGGGGAGGTGTCCCATACTTTTTGTTTCATTTAAAAAAAAAGTCTAACTCTTCTTCCATTTCACAGTTATCCTCAACTTTGTCTGTCACAAAGAAATACATTAAAGTTTGTGGCTGCAACATGAAAAAACGGGAAAAGGATCAAGTGATGTGAATACTTTTTCTGCATCCTGTAAATGTGAACTGTTGCATCATACAGGTTTAAAAAAAAAGTCATCCCTTGGCTATCGGGTTATATCCCAGGATGTCTCTTAAAGCATGCTGGTGGTTTGTAGGGCTGGGGTTGTCACTGTAGGGACACTGTCCATCTGTGACCAGTCAGCTCAACGCATGGGTGGCTTATTGTGGGGTTTAATGAGCTGCGTGGAGATTTTGGTGATGGTCATTGCCAATGAGGCTGTGGTTTTGCAAGGTTTGACTTTGTCAAAGACTTTCCTTTGTGGCATCGTATTGCCGTTAGACGTGGCATCCTCAAAAATACAGCACAAAGCAAAGACGCTCATTCTGATGACATGAAGGAATGTCAAAAATGTTGTCCTGCCCGTATTGGAAGAGCCGTTTGAGAGGGTAAATGTGTTCACAGTATGCTGAAATAAATCTAATTACAGGTTAGGTTTGAGCTACCTGGAAGCTGTTGAGGTGAAACAGTCTTATGTAACTCATGTTAGTCAATTAAAAGAAAATAAAGGCCCTATGCAGGTGCTTCAGTCCAATCACTTAATTCTCTCCAAGGATTTAAAGTATGACCTGATAAGTGTTCATTCAGCCTGAGTAGGTCACCAGCACCCTTGGCTGAAAAAGGACGGCGCCGGCTGCTTTCCTTTGTTCCTGTCTAACTGTAGTCTAATTTTAGTTGCCCATCCATTACACTAAAGGCATACAGTTCATAAGGCCGCGTGGCTTTTTGGATTCATCAGCTGTCAGAAATGCTTTGATCACGCCTGTTTAGATGAGTATGTTCATTAAGTGGCAAATCATTTCAATTTAATTTTTCAATGTCCTTTTCAGTTATACAGACTGTACAACTAAATGCAGTAAAATATAGAAAACCTCCTCACTCAGCCATTTGTATTATGATTAAGAAAAACATATATTTGCAGACTGGGCTGTAAACAGTTGAAACATAGGGGTCTTAAGGTTCTTATTGAAAGTATATTTTAAATCTATTTATAGTCCGTCTTTAATGGAGAAAACTATAAAACTTCCCTGGCACCTGTTTTACACCAGCTGCTGAAAGTTACAAAAAATCTCAGAGCTATTGGATATTAAAATCAAATTCGGTCATGTGGCCTGTTTTTCAATTTTGGATTTTGGATCCAAGACTAAAATGTAAAATCTGAAAAGCAAGACCTTTTTTCAGTTTTATTTTTTTTATTTATAAAAAAATTTTTTTATTTAAAAACAAAAGACAAAGTAATTTTTCTTTTAATTAAAATGTTGTTTGTTTGTCAATCGAAAATAGACAGGACGAATGATAGACGGATTGCTAAAAACCCTGATAAGTGCTTCATTCAGCAATGCTGAGAATATTACCTGTGGTCCTTCCAGGGATTCGTTTTAATGTTTGAACCTGCTGTTATTGTCTTTATTCTTTCCCCTTTGTGTGTACATGTCGTTTTTTGTTTTGCTGGCACTGTGTATAGTATTAAATGCATTGTTGTACATTTTCCAGGGTGAAGAGGGGCCTCCCAGTCTGGAGTACATAAAGGCTAAGGACTTATTCCCTCAGAAGGACCTGGTGAGGGAGGATGAAAGCCTTCAGGTGAGCTGAATTTACTGCAGTAAATATTTGCATTTGAATGCAACTGATTTATTCTGCTGAGAGGCATCATACTTGTTGCATATTTATTCTGAATTGTGCTACTAGTTACAGATATGACTTATAAACTCAGCAAAAAAGGAAACGTCCCTTTTTCAGGACTGTGTATTTCAACAATAATGTTGTAAAAATCAAAATAACTTTACAGATCTTCATTGTAAAGGGTTTAAACAATGCTTTCATGCATGTTCAATTAACCATAATCAATTAATTAACATGCACCTGTGGAATGGTCGTTAAGACCTTAACAGCTTACAGACAAGAAGCTGAATACAGAGAGCTGGTGGACCGCTTTGTGACATGGTGTGGAAACAATCGTCTCACCTTGAGTGTGAACAAAACAAAGGAGATGATTGTAGATTTCAGAAGAAACCGGGAAAAGTCAAACACTGTTTCCATCACGGGAGAAGAAGTGGAGGAGGTTGAGGAATATAAATACCTCGGAGTTCACCTTGACAACAGACTGGACTGGAGGCGCAACAGTGAAGCTGTCTACAAGAAGGGACAGAGCAGACTGTACTTCTTGAGGAAGCTTAGGTCCTTCAAGGTTTGCAGCAAGATGCTGGAGATCTTCTACAAGTCTGTTGTGGAGAGTGTAATCTCTTCAGCCATCATCTGTTGGGCTAGCAGCATCAGAGCCAGGGATTTAAAAAGGCTAAACAACCTGATAAAGAAGGCTGGTTCTGTTCTTGGGACAACTGTGGAAAATCTGGAGATGATGATGCAAAGAAGGATTCTTCATAAAATCAAAAAAAATTATGGACAACCCTGAGCATCATCTTAATGAGACAGTCATACAACAACAGAGTGTCTTAAGTTGGAGGCTTCTTCAGTTTCGCTGCAATACAGACCGCTGCAGGAAATCCTTCCTCCCCACAGCCATCATCATCTACAACAACTCCTTAAAGAATTAATTATATGAGCTATACCAACACTTAATTTCCCTCTGGGATCAATAAAGTATTTTTGAATTGAATTGAATTGAAATTCAGCATTTAAGGTCACAGTTCTAAAAACGCAGGACACTAAAGAGACTTGTCTACCGTCTGTGAAAAACACCCAAAGAAAGATGCCCAGGGTCCCTGCTCATCTGCGTGAACGTGCATTAGGCATGCTGCAGGGAGGCATGAGGACTGCTGATGTGGCTAGGGCAATAAATTGTCATGTCTACACTGTGAGACGCCTAAAACAGCACTACAGGGAGACAGGAAGGACAGCTGATCATCCTCGCAGTGGAAGACCACGTGTAACAACACCTGCACAGGATCGGTACATCCGAATATCACACCTGGGTGACAGGTACAGGATGGCCACAACAACTGCCCGAGTCACACCAGGAACACACAATCCCTCCATCAGTGCTCAGACTGTCCGCAATAGGCCGAGAGAGGCTGGACTGAGGGCTTGTAGGCCTGTTGTAAGGCAGGTCCTTACCAGACATCACCAGCAACAACGCCGCCTATGGGCACAAACCCACATTCGCTGGACCAGACAGGAGTGGCAAAAAGTGCTCTTCACTGATGAGTCACTGTTTTGTCTCACCAGGGGTGATGGACGGATTTGTGTTTCATGAGCGTTACACCAAGGCCTGTACCCTGGAGTGGGATCGATTTGGAGGTGGGGGTCCGTCATGGTCTGGGGCGGTATATCACATCACCATCGGACTGAGCTTGTTGTCATTGCAGGCAAACTCAATGCCTTGCGGTACGGGAAGACATCCTCCTCCCTCGTGGTACCCTTTATGCATGCTCATCCGGACATGATCCTCCAGCAGGACAATGCCACCAGCCATACTGCTCGTTCTGTGCGTGAGTTTCTGGATGACAGCAACGTCAGTGTTCTGCCATGACCAGTGAAGAGCCCGGATCTCAATCCCATTGAGCACATCTGGGACCTGTTGGATCGCAGGGTGAGGGCTAGGGCCATTCCCCCCAGAAATGTCCAGGAACCTGCAAGTGCCTTGGTGGAAGAGTGGGGTAACATCTCACAGCAAGAACTGACAAATCTGGTCCAGTCCATGAGGAGGAGATGCACTGCAGTACTTCAAGCAGCTGGTGGCCACACCAGATACTGACTGGTACTTTTGATTTTGAGCCTCCCTTCATTCAAGGACACATTATTCTATTTCTGTTAGTCACATGTCTGTGAAACATTTTTAGTTTATGTCTTATGGTGTTGACTCTTTTAGTGTTCATACAAATATTTACACCCATTAAGTTTACTGAAAGTAAAAACAGTTGAAAGTCAGAGGACGTTTCTTTTTTTGCTGAGTTTATTTTAAACCATTTTTGCATATGTGTGAAATACTATTTTAAACACATTTTAAGCTAATAAACCTCTTGAACCAAGGCTATTAAATCTTTTCCCAATGCTGCTAGCACTGTCGCATGTTTGCCCTACAGTACTCTAAGAACAACATACAGTACCAGTACCAGGGCTGCTCCTCCTGTAAACTATGACATCATTGAATGATTGAAATACATCTGTTCTGCTGCTGTCAGACAGCCGTTTTCTAAAATAATCTGATCAGTTTATTTTTGGCTGAGTGGTGAAAGTCCGCACATCACACACAGGATTATGAGTGAGGTGCCAGTTGTCGCTCACATAGGTAAAAATTTATCAGTCTCATCTTTTTCTCTCTCAAACACTTCAGATTCTCTGCTTCCACATGAGACATTTTTATAAACATTTTTTTTCCAAACGCTTTCAGAGCCCAGATTTGCATCTTTGAACGCAGCACACTGATTAGGACTGAAAGCTTTCAGTGCAGATGCATTGATCAGAGATTTGTGGCTGATTTCCTATCTCCGGTTTTTGTTGACCTTTGACCTTCCTATGCAAAGTTTAGCTGATCCCGATTTCTCTTAAGGTACTATAATATAGTAAAACATTAACTATTGCAGCTGAGAGAGGTCATAATTGTTTAGTTTCAAAAGTGTCTTAATAAACAAGGTTTTGTTATATTACAACACAATTATTATTGAGCTGACATTCTAAAGCCACAGAAAGGAAATGGACGGCAAAAATGAGCGAGTCAGAGAACGCTGTGGTATCTACGTAGAAGTGTAACCTGGCCACGCCCACCTTGGCTTGCGACCGACCACAGGAAGCTGGGGGCCAGAGAGAGGAGAGCGCATCTCAGCTGGTGGAAGCTAACCGTTAGCAACTCCACAGCATGGCAGAACAGGTTTGGTCTTGGGTTATTTGTGGACACAGACATCAGCGTTGCATTTCTTTACCTAAGAGAGAGGAGCTGAGGAAGAAATGGTTGGAACACCACCAGTGAAGTAAGTTAAGTCAGGTATTTGTTGGGAGACAGCATAAGAGTCGCATTGCTGTTAGCCAATCAGAGGCGAGACTTTGGCACATCAAGAATATTGTCGAGGAAGACTCTTAATCCTGACATTTCCCCGCACCCGCTCCTCCAACAAACTGTAACCTCCTGAAACAGCAGAGAGAGAGAGCATTTCTTCCACAGAAAACGACTCACAAGGCTTTCATTCAAACTAGAGAAATCAGCAAATTTATTGAAAAGACGAGTGAATGAGACCTTTAAAGTTTAGCCTTTACCTTTGTGTCCGAATCTCCTTTCGTATTGCTAAAGGCTAACATTATGAACTGTTAGTTACTGTATAAAGGGGAATGTTACATGTCAATTACGGAATAAATCAACATTTGTGATACTTCACTTTAGGGAAAGTATACCAAGTTGAGATGATATTTCTAAATGCAGAACTGGAGAAGTGACATACATTTCTGCTGGAAATTTGAACTAAATCACTGCAGATGATATTTTTCATCCTAGAGTGGAAAGAAAAACCCAATATAACAGTAGAGCCCCACATGATTTGTTCTAAAACAGAAAGCTTTCTTACTGGTTTTAATAGGGTTTCCTCCCCAAAGTTATAAAAATGTATCTTCAAATAAAGGATCAGTCACTATAAACAGCCGAAATGTCATCTGTGGTGCCTGTTTGTGGGGCTTTTTAAAGAATACACCTTCATCCTCCGGTTTCACTATAACATCATCTGCAGAGGATTAAAAAACAGGGCAGCTGCAAAACATTTGGGTCATATGAGAGAAGGACTTGTTAAATTGTTGGTGAGGATGAGGCTGAAAAACGACGATGGGCATTTTTGTGTCTTCTCTCTATGGAGTCGAGTTAGTGCTTTTAGGCTGTTTGGGTAATGGAGCAGAGCATCATGTTCATAGAGAAGATGACAAAAGAAAGATGGATGGTGGGAGGGAGAGATGGAGCCACCCAACCCAGGGTTACTCTCTGCTGCTTCTTTTACCATTTTTCAATGGAATGATGCTTCCACTTGATTTCCAGTGAATTGACGGGGATATCCGCTTGTTTAGAGTTTTTATTTCTAAAGTGGCCTGCTTTCAAAGCTTTCCAGTGAAACAGTCAGAGATGGGTATCAGTCTGAGGAGGTAAAAGCTTGATGATTTTCCTCATTGCTCTGCCTCCCCCCTCAATTCACACATGCGATCACACGTTTTATCTCTTCTCATTGTTCCCGCACACATCCATCACACATCCCGTTTCTCTCGCTGCCAAAATGACAGACATGTTTGGTGCTCTGCTCCTCCTCGTCCTCTTGAGTCTGCACATTTTTCTGGTGCGCACTCGGAGCAGCGTGTGTGCATGCCCTGACATGCAGGCTGCCCGAACCGGAAGTCACGACTCGCTAGTCGGCGCATTATTCATGGGTGTTTTTTATTCTCTGCCTCTTTCCTTCCGTGGCTCTCCTTTTCATGTTTCTGCAGCTAAAGGCTTCGTAGAGGAAACGTGACACAGTATCTTAGGCTGCACTTGCCAGCTGCCAGTGACTCATGCGCCTGCTTTTGGAGCGCAGCTTGTTTGATGCAGCCCCCCCGTTTTTACAGCATGTTAACTATGTCAATCTGGGCAGGACGTGCTGGGTGTCTCCCACAGACCTAAACAGTCTGGAAATGGATCCAATTTAGTTAAATTTGATTTCTAGAATTTATTCTAGACCTGTGGCGCTCAAGGTGGCAGCATGTTGGAGTAGCTCTGTTGCATTAGTTCTGATTTGCTCTTTTTGTAGACTTTTATTTACAGTTTCTTTGGTTGCAGCATGTCATGTTTGGACAATTATTCCTTCGGGTTTTGGATTCTGTGCAGCTTGAAGGATTTTTGCTCTCAGACAGAATTTCTTCTTTTTCTTATTCGACAGTTATGATGTTGAGTTGTGGCAACAAGGTATTGTTTTTACAGCTGGGAGCAGCTGATTGTCATCTTAAAAGCTCAAATAATACTTGAACTATGACCCCAAATCCCGGAGGAGTTGAAAAGGAGGCTTCATGGATGCAGAACAGGACCAAAGAGCCTAGGGAGGAGGAAGAAGTTCAAACCATCTCTTCCATTGATCATAATGGCCAAGGATCATCTCACAGACTCCGTTATATTTTCCCCTAATCAACCAAAGCACCTCAAATTGCCTCGTTTCTGAAAGTTTGCTATACAAATAAATTTGCCTTGCCTCTCTGCCCAGCTTTCTAATCTTTCACCCAGATAGAGATTCAAGTAGGAGTGGCTAAAGCAAATGAGGTGGATTAGCAGTGCTTGCCAACAACTGATGGTATCATCCATTGCATGTTACTGTGGAATATTGTCTATCATGACTGGCATTGCATGTTAACAGCTCAATCTCCAGACAGCAGACTGTCCTTCAGCAACAGTCTTAAGTCAGAGGCCTCTTTATATGCGTTGTCAGACTGACTGCTATTGGAGATCCTCCCTGCCCACAGCATCACCATCCACAAATACTCAACATTTAATAAATAAAAAATTTCTGAATTTGAATGGAACATTTTCCAGGTCTGGATATTCATAAGAGTTTGGAAGAAATTGTTATTTTTCCCGATTTCACTGTCTGAATGCTGGATCTGTCCATCCGTCTATTATTTTCTTCATCTGTCCATCCATTTATTCTTCCTTCCTCACCCCCCTCTTGTCGTTTCGATATTTGCAGGTTAAATATCCAAAGCCTAACATCGGTCATAAATTCATAGATGGATTTTTGTATTTTTCCTTTACCAATTGGGTACAAAAGTGAACTGGAATATTTCTGGAAAAGTCTGGAATTGTGACCTGAAAAGTGTGCATCAACCCTGACACAGGCCCATTTTCATCTTCAATCACTTCAAAGTTAGCTTATTACAGTTTTATTTCTATTTAAAACAAAACAAGTATTTGAAGTGCTATTAATAAATTTTTAATATTTAATGTTTCCCCCTCCGTTGCAGCGGGGGGAGCTGCTGCCTATATTTGGGTCTAATGTTTTACTGCAGAGTACTATGTGCTCCATTTCCCAGGTTAAGCTAGACATTTTCCCCCTCTGTCTGGACTGATGGTTGCAGTATTTGTTGAAGAGCTGAAGCAGGTGCAGAGTAGACGTCAGGGGGTTCTTTAACACACGTCCACATCAAAACGGACGCACAAAAACACACCAATTAGTATCCTTAACATTTTGCTTAAGATTCTTTGGAGACTGCTTTTTTTTTTTCTTGGTTCAAGTGGTCAAGTTCAGCGTGAGCAGTTATTCTGTATTTTTATGGTTGTGAGTCGCATCCTGCCTGTTAGTTTAATGCGTTACAGTTTTGCTCTGGAACAGCTCTGGCTGCTGCTGTTTCTCTCGTTTCAAGTCTGCCCGATTTCTCTGATAATCCCCCATCTGCCTCGCTGCATGCCGTCTTTTCAGCGTGCTCTGGTCACTCCAGCTCTGTGTGACTCAGCAATACATGCTAATGCAGAATGAGGTAATGTGGTCTCTAAGCAACGCCATTGTCCTCGCTGACGGAGACTAAACAAGATCTAAGTAGCCATTCATGGTCCCCTATGACCGTAAAGTTATTTAAAGGAGCCTGAACCTAAATGATGGCAGCCTTCGTGTTCTGCTGCAGATATATAAACACGTTTCAGTTCAGAGTCCTTTTTAATCCTCCTGAAAAAGCATCGGTAACATTCAGCACCAAACTAACAATCACTCTAAAGGGAGGTGAGAAGCCGACCACTGTGAAGGTAATTAAAAGCTTCAGATTATCTTTGAATGAAAATGTTACTTAGAAGTTGGCAGATGTAACAGTGTGCCACATCCACCCGCTTGGCTTTTAGAGATAATTCTCTGCCTAAAAGGAAAAGAAAAAACAAAAAGTTCTATTGACCTCTTCTAGAAACCAATTACTTTAATGTAGGGTCTTGCTGGGCTTGGCTGGGACTATAATAAAATGAGTAGAAGTAAGAATGTTAATGGAAAGTCTGGGATGGTGTCCTGCAGCCCTGCCTCTTGTTTGTCTGCTCATTTAGGCTCAGCGACAAGCCCTTTATGCTCACAAAGGTTCCTCTGTAAGACTGCAGGCATATTCTAATGGGACACCGTAGATATGCAGGCCAGCTTGATTGTCTTTGGATTTTGATAATTGGAGGTTTTGCTTTACAGAAACTTACCCATGTGAAAATAGTCATACCCCTTGAGCCTTTTTCCACACTTTGTCCTGTTACAGCCCCAAATGTTAAAATATTTTAATTAGATTACATGCGATAGACCAACACAAAGCAGTAGATCATTGTGAAGGAGAAATATAAAGGATACGTGGTTTCGAAAATTTTCTGTGTAAAAATCCCATGCCACAGTTATCTGTGCGAGGCAAAAATCCAAAACTTCATGACAATAACCTCTGCAGCAATCCCACTATTTGATCACGCACAAGTGGCTGCACATTCTAGTTCCATGCAGAGCAGGAGGAACCTGTGTGACTGTGTGTTCAGGCCACAGCAGATGACTGTTCATATTTTAAGTGCAATCGTTAAATTTCATTATTTATATGTAGTTCTCTGTTCAGCTCGTTTCAAATTGAATATTAATTATTTATAGGGATGTAAGAAAATATCGATACACTGATGTATCGTGATATTTCATGTCATGATATTGTATTGATATTGTATTGATATTCAAAAGCAATGTTGATTTTTAGAATTTGAATTGAACCATTGACAGTAATTTTTGTAGTAAAATTAAAAGTATGACAGGTAGTTGGGGGCTGTTTTCACCTTCTTCGTTCCAGTGGATTGACTAGATCTAGTAATAAAACTGGATGTGTTAAATATGAAACAGGTTTGAGTGTTTAGAATGCTGACAGTTTTTCTACAGTTAAATTCAGTTTTAAAAATCACAATATATAGTCTTACTCAAGTTATCTCAATATATCGCAATATATTGTATCGTCCCCCCTGTGACGTGATACATATTGTATCAACACATTCTTGCCAATACCCATCCCTAATTAAAATGAATAAAAATAGATACTAGAGAATATGTTATAATTTTAAAAATTGACTGGTAAAAATAGATTATGACCGAACCAGAGTACCTTCTCCCACCTGCTTGCTGGCTTGTAGCAAACTGCAAACATATTCAACAGTTGTCTGTGACATGTTGAAAGTAGTGTGGTATTATCTTCTAACGTCCTTCTGCTTTAAGGGACTCCACAAGCATACAGAACCCGTCTGTGTTCCTTGGTCTTTATGATGCTGTTTGTTCATAGATGTTCTTTAGCAAACCTCTGAGGTTGTGCTGGATTTTTTTTATGGGTATTAGAGTAAAGGAGGTTGAATTATCCCTGTCGCAATAAATCAATTGCCTGATGAATTCAAATGACCTCGATAATTTCTCCAGCCACGATCATTTCCATTTGCATGCTTGTTTGTTTTCCTCTCCTGTTATTAGTCTGCACTTTTTGTTGACAAAACTCCTAACTGGTAGTTTTGCCTGTTTTTCTTGTATGTTTTTTACAGGGCGATTTTGTTTGGAGTTCATCCAATTTTTTTAATGTTTTGGTTGTTTTTGTTAATCTATATTGGATATTAAAATGTCTTCCAGTTGTAAAGGTAAATGTTCTTTAGAAATTGAAGTTTATTAATGGTTTAGAGGGTTTACATACATGCATTACACTAATTTAAAGTGGTCTCAAAATGACAATATTACTGTTTATTGCAATAATTTCTGGAGCAATGTATTGTCCATCCAAATTTGTTATTGTGACAGGCCTAGGCTGAATTCACCTGTATGGCTGTCTTCAGATTTTTCTCAGTAAACATTGTTAAACCATCTTTCATTTTCAGTCCACTTTACAATTATACTATACCGATATAATGCGTTTAAATCTTAACAAAATGCACTGAGGTTTGTGGTTGTTATGAAACAATTGGAAAAAGTTCAAGGTGCATGAATACTTCTGCAAAGCATTGTATGTAGAAGAATTTTGATGTGTTGGTAGTTTTAGCAGAAAGTGGTTTAGGAAAACACTGTGAACCCAGGTTTGGGATGGTGATCATGGTGCTATAACTGAGGTACATCAATTCAATGTACTTGTGCAACCAGAATGTTTTTGACACACTTCAACATCCCTTTGTGTCCCTGCAGGTACCATTCCCAGTTCTTCAGGGGGAAGGGGTGGAATACCTTGGTCATGCCGACGAAGCCATCATTGCCATTTCCAACTACAGACTCCACATCAAGTTCAAGGACTCCGTCGTCAATGTGAGTGCCCGTCTCAACGGAGGAACTTGTGGATTTGTTTGCTTCTGTACAAATAACACAAGTGTCTGAGTGAGCACTGCTGCCGCGATGCCACGCCACTACAGAGGCCAATAGCAGCAAAGAGGAGGGTTTGCTGTTTCGTTTGGACCCACACAGGCTGCTCCCTTTCACCCCATATAAATTTTATAAACCCGTAACTGAGCTAACAAGGTAAATAAAGCTGGGGAGTTTGCATGGAGTACTTGCGTACTTGCGACGTGGTTTTAATCCTGTTTCAGCAGAGTTTGTTGTACCACAGGAGTTGCAGGCTCTCTTTGATGTACCGGCGAAAAAGGCTGGGACATGACAGCCAAGCGTTAAAGCCCGGCCCCCGCTGGCACTGCCGTCCACCCCTGTTGACGTCAAGCCTTGCTCAAACACAAATGAGCGTGTTGTTTGTCCTCACTGGCAGAGAAATGTCTCCTCCTTCCCAAATCCTTGTCAAGTTTTCCACAAGGATTCAGTTTCTGGAAACGGCAGCAGGATTTTTAAAACGAGTAGGGAGAGGGAACCGATCACCTGGGCATTAAAGGCTTTATATCTTAGAAAGAGCAACTCCGTTTTATAAGACACCAACAAACCATCCCCATACAACTGATTACCCAACCATTCTGACTCCTGCCTTTACCCCAGCTGCACAGATGAACTCTGAGTGTTAGCAAGCCACAACCTCTCACCCACATGCCCTTTCATAACTCCCACACCCCCTCATTCTGAGCTCCTTTTACCCTTTGCTCCCTTTTTTGTTTGTCTTTCTTTCTCACCATGATCCGTGTTTGATTTGGACATGTCGTTAGTAGCACATCCACTCAGTTAGCTTTCATCTTGCACTCTTTAGTTGTTTTCTTTCCTTTTAACTCTTCATTTCCGTGTTGTCTCCTAAGCTTTTTGGGTTTAATTTTTTTTTTCTCCATTTCCTCCCGTCTTGTGTCTCCTCTCCCTCCCTCTCTTTGTGTGTGCTCCATGGTGGCACTGTGTTTTAGACCTACCCTGGTGCGGACAATGAGATCTCTGTGAGTACAATATGATCAAACGCATCCCTCTGTCACAGATTAGACAGCTTGGTCATTCAGCCCAACTCTTTGTGGTTATAAAGCACTAAAGACGAAGTGTCTCTAACATTAAGCTGAGCGCTGGCCATATAATCATATAGTCATTCAGGAATAATCTTAAGACTAAAGTTTAACTTTCTTATCTGCTGGTATTCTGCCTTATAAATGTAGCCTCTTCAGAATCAGACATGGGGAAAAAGTATTAGTATTGATAGATATTGATTTCTAGCAATGAAGTAATAAAAGGTGGTGATTTCTTTACAGAAGTGTCTTCTGCTTTGTGGGCCAATAGGCTGATATCATCTGCTCTCTGTCTCCCCCTACAGGTGCCGCTCAGGCTGGTAGAAAGTGTGGAAAGCCGAGATATGTTCCAGCTGCACATCATCTGTAAAGACTCCAAAGTTGTCAGGTAGGAAAGGCAGGCTGCCACAGAAATGTTCCTAGCTGGAGAAGTTGTAATGCAGTACAAATAAGTGTTCAAACCACTTGGAACCTTTTTATTTTTGTCACATAACGACAAACTTGAACATATCACAGTCCATGTTTTTAATCAGTTTAGACACCTCTGTTCTTCCTTTTTCCGATTGAACATAGCAATGTCTTGTTTTAGCTCAGCGTGAGAAACCTTACTGTATTAAGTTTTTTTCAAATTGATTATGTTTCTGTTAAATCAATCAGTTGTTATATGAGCTGAGACTAAAGATGGAATGGCTAAATCTGGCAAACTGGTGAGGCCGTAGACAAGGAAGCTACTTCCCAACATGGAGGTTCGTTTCCAGTGGAGCAAAAGCAGAGAACTTTGTTACAGCTTCCAGAAACAAAATTAAAAAAAGGATGGAGATTCAGTATCATTCTTGTTTAAAGGCTCAGAAATCAACCTTGTCTTTACACTTTTTTTTTCTTCTAGTTCCTAAAGCAAAGTGTTATATGGTGAGTTCTGACTCTCATCTAAACTGTGGATTCTCCACAGATGCCACTTTGCAACGTTCAAGCAGTGCCAGGAGTGGGTGAAGCGCCTGAACCGGGCCATAGCCCACCCATCCCGGCTGGAGGACCTGTTCGCCCTGGCCTATCACGCGTGGTGTCTTGGAGCCAGCGCAGATGATGAAGACCAGCACGTTCACCTCTGTCGCCCAGGTTTGCACCACCAACCTGACGTCACTGTGCATTTTAAAAGTGTTGCCACTGTTTAGTGTTTACATGTACTGTGTGTGCAGGGGACCATGTGCGTCACAGAATGGAAATGGAGGTCAGGAGGATGGATTTTGACACGCAGAACGTATGGCGAGTTTCTGACATCAACTGCAACTACAAGTATGTCTGTGCGGTTCCTCGTCTGATACATGTAGCTGTGAGCTGTGTGATGCTGCTCTGGCAATGAATGTTGTGTAGCAGGAATATGGACATGTAGATCCAGTGGAAACGGAGAAAGGTAAATATTAGGGGTGTAACGGTACACAAAAATCACAGTTCAGTACATATTTGGAGTTATATACATAATACTTTTTTTTTTACTTTGATCAGGATTAAACAAATGACCTTTTTTCCTGATTTACTTCCTTTCAATTGAAATCAGTTTGCTTTTATATAACTTAAAAAAGTTGAAACTATAGAACTGACTAGGAAATTTGATTGGATTTTTTTGAAAAAAAATAGCGCAAGCAGACGAAGCCAGAGTATAAAACAATATAACCACAATCATATATAGTAAATATTAAGTCTAATACAGTATATATCCTAGTAAGCTATAGTACATTTTCCTTCGGGAAGGTACCACCTGTGCAGTCTTAAATTCTATCAAAGAAAGATGTTGAATCTATTTAATTATTATAGAAGAATAATTGAGTTCTGTGCATTTGTTTTACACGTGCATTAAATGAAAATTGATTAGGTTGATTAAGCATCATGAGGCGGAGCTGGGGGGTGGTTCCTTTTTTTTTTTTGCTGGGAGTTGGCAACCCTAGCCGCCGGTAAAAACAAAAATCTCTTGGACTTCCGAAATGGAATAGTTTGGCATTTTAATATCCGTTATTTTGTGTGTGTGTGTATATATATATATACATATACATACTGAGGTCACGTTTGACTATGCAAGATTTTGAATATTGAGCGTGAAGAAGCTGATACACTCCTGAATAATCTGTTAGTGTGTGGTGTGTTCCGTAGTGCACACTATAAGATCAGCACAGAGAGATCTTGTGCGATCTGTTTTTTGTTATCTTCTAGTGTGTGGTCTCTAAATCTGTGAAGGTTTGAAGAATCCTGTAGTGTGTGTGTGCCAGCCTTAACCAACGGGGATTCCGCCAACTTGCGTTTTTTTCCAAAATGAGGAGTTTGGGCTGATTGGATGCTACTGGTAGCCATGTGGACGTCTGTTGGTTTTTCCTCTAGTATCAGTGATGTTTACATTAGAGCTTGACATTGTTTCAGGTTAGTCAATCAGTTCAGTGCAGAGCGTGGTATGGACCTTTATTGATGTTGAAAGATGACAAAGTTCTGGTTCGGTCCATCTTTCTTTTTCTGCTTTAGCTGCTTGAGAACCCTTTAATGTTCCTAAATAGCAGAGTTTTGTGATGGCTGAGAGTCCTTTGTTTTGTTTTGCTGTCACTTTTTTTAAGGTTGCACTGTGGAACGTTGCACTGCAGTCTGAGTTTTGCACATAAACATTATGCATGTATTCATTGGGTACACGTGCGTACCGAAACGACAGGGCTGTAGCGAAAAATAAGAATACATGTACATGTTACACCCCAGGTAAATAACTACTCAAGGAAAAGGTCAATATGTTCCTAATGTAATCAAACTCGGGAAGATTTATTTTTAAGCAAGAATTTGTATGTTTTCTGCCTACTTTTTCGGTTAAACTTTGGTTTTGAAAATTATCCTGTGTATAGGAAGGTCAGTCTGCTCATCGAACCCATACGAGCACATCCTGTTGAGGGAGACACACACAGGACAATAAGCTAATTAAACAAGCTGCAGCCTGCTGAGTCCCATGACTCAGCGCAGTATTTCACTTTCATCCCTACTAATATACACAGTCTGTCTCTCCCTCAGCAGGTGGGTAGGAACCGAAGAAAATATCGTGAGAGAGGAGACCAGAGACAGATGGTGTTAGGCAGTGAGCCTGAGCTGAGAGTTATTAATGCTGTTAGAAACTGCTTTTTGTCCTCTGCTGAAAAGCCCTGACCTGCTGTTTCTCCTGAAGGTTGTGCTCCAGCTACCCGCAGAAGCTTCTGGTTCCAATCTGGATAACTGACAAAGAGCTGGAGAGTGTGGCTTCCTTCAGGTCCTGGAAGAGGATCCCTGTGGTGGTGTACAGGTAAGCTTACCCACTGACACCGAGCGCAGCCTCGAACCTCTCCAGTTTGCACATTTAACGTGTTTCTCACTTCATATTCAAGGCATCAGAAAAACGGGGCAGTGATCGCTCGCTGCAGCCAGCCTGAGATCAGCTGGTGGGGCTGGAGGAACACGGATGATGAGTACCTAGTAACGTCCATCGCCAAGGCCTGTCACATGGACACGAGAGCCAAGGAGACGGCAACTAGCCGGCAGAGAGGGGAGGCTTCTGACTCCTATGATAGTGATTTTGGTAAGTCCGCTGTTTTGGTGTTTGTGGATCCATACTTGTCATGTTACAGCACTGTTTGAGAGTGTTGGAACTGCAATACAGTTTTGTCCCGTCATATAAATTCAAGGAGAGACTAGGCAAAATCCGTAAAGCAAAGCTAGAATTGAAAGAAATTTTTAATAAATAGACCCAGTTCTTAATTCAAAGACTTAGGATAAAAAACTTTGAACAAGGTAATAAATCAGGTAGATTTTTGGCTAACCAGCTTAAAATTAATAAAGAAAAAACTACTATATCTGCTATTAAAGATCAGACCGGGAATACAGTATATGATCCCGGAAGAATAAACAACACCTTTAAAGAATTTTACAAGGCTTTATGCTCACCAGAGATAAACCCATCAGATAATGAAATTGAGCAATTTTTGGATAACATAACACTACCTAAATTATCTGAAAGTCAAGCGATGGCCCTGGATTCACCACTAACAGCGGCTGAACTCCAGGAGGCCCTCCAAAGCATGCGCAATAAAAAAGCTCCAGGCCCAGATGGATTTCCAGCAGAGTTCTATAAAGAATTCTGGAATATTCTGGCACCAACATTCCACAGAATGCTGCAGGAAACCAAGGAAAATGGCCGACTTCCACCAAATATGAATTCTGCCTGCATTAGTCTTCTACTAAAATCAGGTAAAGACCCTTTGTTTCCTACCAGCTATCGTCCCAAATCCCTCATTAATGTTGATCTTAAAATAATCTGCAAAGCCCTTCCAAAAAGGATAGAGAAAATAACCCCTCTTATAATGCATCCTGATTCAAATTCAAAATTCAAATTCAAAATTACTTTATTAATCCCAAAGGGAAATTAAATGTTGTTGTAACTCATTATGCAAGTTCCTTCAAAGATTTGTTGTAGATGCTGATGGCTGTGGGTAGGGATGATCTCTTGTAGCGCTCTGCAGATCTGAAGAAGCCTCCGACTGAAGACGCTCTGTAGTTGTATGACAGTCTGATGTAGAGGATGCTCTGGATCTATGGCGTCTTCTTTTCAACTCATCAGGGTTTTGTGGCTGTAGTTGAGGTCTTATTTGAGCTTTTGTGATGTTAATCAGCTGCTGCCAGTTGTAAACCACCTTGTTGCCATGGTTATGCATCATAACAAATGTCCAAAAATAAAAAGTATCAGCAAAAATCCTTCCAGCTGCACAGCATTCAAAACCAAGAGAGAACAGTTGTCCACAAAACAATGTTTCTACCAGAAAAGGAAGAATTAAAGTTTTAAAAAAGAAAAAAATATGAACCAAAGTAACAGAGCTACTCCAACATGCTGCCACCTTGAGCGGCGCAATTCCGGAAAATTGATCAAACTCTCTCTGCCGTCCTTTAGGTATGGAGGCAGACTTCAATGTTTTCCTGTGTTTTCTTTGTTCCCTTTCCTCTCTTGTATTTTCAACTAGCCCTCTCTCATGACCTTTGTTTCCTACCTCTCTCTTCTTCAACTTCTTTCTTTCTTCCCCTTAATTTTCCGTCTCCGTGTCCATAACATCAGGAAATAAAACCCCCAGCAATTCATAATAAAGATTTTTCACACAAATATCAAGTGGAGTACTATAGTAAAAGCTGTACTGCTCCGCTTGTGAAAGTAAATCTGTTGGGCATCTACTTGGTACTCAGACACCAATTCTGAGCTCCACACTGCCAAACAGGACACGTAAAAAAAAAAGGAAAAAAAAAATATTTCAAGATTTTGATTAAAATACTTTATTTTCTGCTAAGTATTTTTTCACTTTAGATAGAGGATTTCTATCACTAGAACTTTTCCACATTTGATGTTACAACCTCAAATTTCAACATATTTTCTGTTACAGTAAAGGAAAGAGTTCATAATTGTGAAGAGGCAGAAAGGATAAATAAAATCTGAAACGTGTGGGACGCATATGTATTGTGTTGCTATTTAGTTTAATGCCTCTAATTCCAGTTCTACCAGTTGCATTCATATTTAAACCCTGGCTCAATACTTTATGGAACTACCTTTTGGTGGAGTTTAAGCTATAAAGCATCTCAGCATGATGCTGCCACCACCATGCTTCAAAGCGTGAATGGGGTATTCTGAGTCGAGCCCAGTGTTTTCCGCCACACACTGGCTGTTATCAATAAATTATTGTTTCTTCAGTTTATATGGAAATTTAGAAACACGGGAAAATTTACAAAGGAAACAATTCTTTGCATCTTTCAGCCCTGATTTTATTGGAGGTCTCTTCTCAAAGTTTTCACCAATATGTCGATCTGCAGTATTTCAGCACTTCTGCATCAGGAGTTATTTTTCTGCACGTTACATATGGGCTCCGTTTCTGTTCATGATGTCCACAGCGCCTCTTGTCTCGCCCCCTCGTCCCAGCACAACGCTTCACTCAGCTCTGTCCTTCTGCCTGTTTTCTTTCCTCAGACTCCTCACTGACTGGCGGCTCCAGCTGTGATGACAGCACCGTTCCCCAGAAGCTGCTGATTCTGGACGCCCGTTCCTACACCGCCGCTGTGGCTAACCGAGCCAAGGGTGGAGGCTGTGAATGCGAGGGTTGGTCTGATCAAATATTTAGCAGATTTTCTATCTGCTGTTCATGTTTAAAACTCTGTCTTCAATAATGCTCTGTGATATTAATAATAAAATACTGATAAGGAAACAATACATGTTTAGAAATGTATAAATGTCTGTATCTTCCAGTACAGCTGGGCTTTTTTGACCTATATTTGTGTTGTATTTAGAGTACTACCCCAACTGTGAGGTCATGTTTATGGGAATGGCCAACATCCATGCCATCCGCAACAGCTTCCAGGCTCTGAAGGCTGTCTGCAGTCAGATCCCAGATCCGGGAAAGTAAGTTGATCTGTTTGACCTTTCTCTGTCCTCGTTTGCACCTCCCTGTCCTCTGTTTTGATGCTCACAGTAAAGCAACACCACTCTGAAATGGGAGCGTTGCCACGGTGCAGTCCTTTCCCCCGGGTTAACCCGCTGTCTCTACACATAACTGGTAATCACTGGTAAAAAAAAAAAAAGATTTTTGAAAGTTGTGATGCTTAGTGAAATCTTCATAGTTAAACATGGTGACCAAAAAAACACTCCATGATACGCTGAAGCGGCCTTCTGTTATACAAGCTCATTATCACACCACTTACGGTGGATTTCAACCAGTTGGTCTAATCGGCCCCTTGTCACTGTTTCAGCTGGCTGTCGGCTCTTGAGAGCACCCGATGGCTGCAGCACTTGTCGGTCATGATGAAGGCAGCCACTCTGGTGTGTGGCGCGGTGGAACGGGAAGGCCGGCCAGTGCTGGTACACTGTTCAGACGGTTGGGACCGTACTCCCCAGATAGTAGCCCTGGCCAAAATTCTTCTAGACCCCTACTACCGGACCCTGGAGGTGAGAGTCTGTATAGATTAGTCCGTTTCTGTTGCTTTTAAATGATTTTCCGTTTGTTTGTTTTTGAAGTGGTGTGTTAACACATGTTTAAATTAAGCACCGTGATAAAGCTTTTCCAACAAATCTTCACTGATAAAAACATTTCTCCAAAGGGTTTTCAAGTGCTTGTGGAGACTGAGTGGCTGGACTATGGTCATAAATTCGGGGATCGATGCGGCCACCAGGAGAACACGGATGATGTGAGCGAGCAGTGTCCTGTCTTCCTGCAGTGGCTGGACTGTGTTCACCAACTGCTCAAACAGTTCCCCTGCCTGTTTGAGTTCAACGAGGCCTTCCTGGTGGGTGAATGTCCAACTCTCTTCCCTGCATGTTCCACAAAGAAATCTCAGACTAGAGAATCCAGGTCATTTATAAATTGGCAATGCAACACTCTCGTTATTCACGTTAATAAAGTCGATCACATGCAAATGCATGAAAGAGCAGTAAAATAACACTGCATTATCCAGTATTACAACGATCAACATTAGCGTTTTGATTGTGTACCACAATGACTCACTGATGTGTGACTTTGTTGCCTCAGAGTTTCTTGACAGCAGTTGCTTAAACAAAAGTTAAGACAAAGGCTAGTAGAAGGATCTGACCATGCCTCACATAAAACCTGTTAATAATTCAGCTTACAGAATATTTAAAAGTGGATATGCCATGCTTTTAAATTCTTCCTTTTTACATCTATATCATTTGGTTGTGGTCTATATACAGTGGAAATGCAATTCTTAGGTCTGAATTCCTCATTATTTTAGCTCTACAGCCCCCCCCCCCTCTTCTGAAAAGTCTGAGAGGAACTCGTTTTGGTGCGGTATCTTTAAATGCAAATGAAGCCCTGCATACTCCGCCCCCCTCCATGTCGCAGAACCTTCCACTCAATCCCATTCAGCTGATTTTGTAGTTTGACAGAGATAAAATAATCTAGCAGTGCAGAAACGTTATATTCGGAATTTCTTTAAAAGATGTCAGGAGAGATGTCCATCCAGCCATACATTTTTACTTTTGATATAACATACCCACTAACAATATATAAGATGACTGTTAAATGGCCCAAAACGTCATAAAAAAATATAATGTGCTATGTTTAGCAATGCATGTGAATAGGCTTGGGACAGTATGAGATTCTGACGGTATGATAACCGTAGGCAAAAATATCACGGTTTCACGGTATTATGATTACAGCTCTAAAATCTCTATTTTGAATGTCTGTATGTATTTATTTTTTTTAAAGGAAAAAACACTTTTTAGTGAGGCAGATATGGCTAAGATCACCATTAGCATGCTAGTTACCATATCTGCCTCAGTTTAAAAAAAAAGTTACTAAGGATAGAGATGGAGAAAAGATAAGATATGGTAGTTACCATATCTGCCAAGGTAACAAGCTCATTTCACTAATGTCAGACGCTAATACGGTCGCTCATTTCAAGACAGCATTAACTTTACCTTGAATTTAGCAAACAACGATGGCTGGTGCTCCCGAACATGCGCTATCATATTCGATGCATTGCCTCCTCGGGCTGCCACTGTTCTCAAGCACGTTTTGCATGTCGGGCGACCTTCTTCTTCCAAATTAAATTGGGGGGGGGGGGCACTTTGCACTGCAGCTGCACACAGCATGAGGGATCTTTACTTTCTCCCTGAGGAGACGTCACATAAAAAATAAAAAAAACGCTTATACCGCAGGGACGGTATGACAGAAAGTTTTAGGGGTTTTGAAACCTTGACTTTTTCATACCGCGGTACACCTCGATACCGGTACCCGGCCCATGCCTACATGTGAAACACCATCACTAACACAACAATACGGTGTAACTTCAAAGCTAGAAAAAGAGGCTCTTCTTACAATATAAAGAAAAAGATTATACTAAATAATGGCAGTTGTGTGTTTTAAGCAAATTGACTACATGAAAAATACCAAAGAAAAACTTTAGCAATTTTACGTTAACATATGCTGTAGTCCTTTTAATAATATTACTAACACTTTAACACAAACTACTTGTCAGGTACCACGTAATTATATAAACGCTACCATAATAATGAGATGAATACGGCCGTCGTAAGTTTGCTACTGCTAGCTTCAAGCTAACGTCATTGAATGTGTAAGGATCATACATTCTCAAAGACAAAAAACTGAAAAATAATGCCAAACTGTTTGTCATAGTACTATTTAAAAAAGACGTACGTCATCAGGGAGCTAAAATACCGAGCACATAGTGCTAACATAAGCAGAAAGTCCAATGCCATTGCTATCAAAACAATGGCCAAGAGGCAACAGGTGAATGTCTAAAATAAAGTTTGACGTCATTTTTGCGTTATTTGAAGCGTACCGCTTTGCTGTGTTCATCATTTCCATAGTCAGAAGGACCCCTCAATAAGACGGTCTGTCAACAAATCCTTCTCGATAATGGTGGAGGTTGCTGAAGCCCTCGTTCTTAAAGTGCTTTGCGCAAACAAAACGCACTTTCCCCACAGATACGGGTACATTACCATAAAAAATAAAACATAGCCAGACACTTTGCAAACTGTATACAACAATATCTCCACAGCAACTGTAGTGGCTAATCTATGCTTTTTTGCCCTCCTAGAGACTAAATGCACAACACTGTTTTTAAGGGCTAAAAAAGTGGAATTTGCATGATCTGTCCCATTTAATGACACTTTAGTTATTCATGTGACCACAAAATGAACAAATGTCCTGCTTCATAAAATTACTGCTTTTTCATTTAACATTATAAAATTTAATTACTAGTGTTTCAGCTGCTCTCTGTGTAGCTCTTCTCCAGAATCCTGATCACAGTGCAGAGCAAGTCACATTTCTGCAGTCAGTCTCACAGTGAGCAGCTTTTGTACAAGATGCAAAAAAGCTGCATTTTAAGTAACCGCATTTCTAAAAGTGTAAAGCATGTCAATATATATTACTAACTATGGGAGCACTTCACATAATGTTAAAAATGGATGAAAATACCTTTTATTGGGATCCCGGTCCAAAAACAGGACATCTCTACAAATTCTGCATTTACTTAACTTTTTTTTAGGTTCTAACATTTTACATGATTCAGCTGTCACTTAGCGCTAAAAGAGACGTATTGTCCTGAACTTGATGCATCCTCCTCCTTTTTGCAGGTCAAGTTGGTGCAGCACACCTACTCTTGTCTTTATGGCACGTTTCTGTGCAACAATGCTCGAGAGCGAGAAGCAAAGAACATCTACAAACGGTCCTGCTCCGTGTGGTCCCTGCTTCGTGCAGGAAACAAGAACTTCCAGAATTTCCTCTACGTTCCCGGTCACGATGTGGTAAAACCGGATTCTATATTACATATTCTTCATGTGGTTAAGCTTCTGTTGGAAAAACAAAGGATTATCTTTCATGTGTTCTTAATAAAACACCGGTAAACCAAAATATTTCCATCTCGAACTCTCTGTTAATGAGTGACCAGAAGCAGCAGATTAACTCTGAATAACAAACGATCTGCTGCTTATTGTCAGCAGGAACAAAATAATACACAATCATGACTGAATATTGAACTCCTGTGTTTGTCCTTGTCTCTCTTGTCTACCAGGTGCTGCAGCCAGTCTGCCATACTCGGGCACTACAGGTGTGGACAGCTGTTTACCTGCCCACCTCCTCCCCCTGCACAGCTGTGGATGAATCTGTGGAGCTCTACCTCTCCCCATGCGTCACTGGAGATGAGCTCACCTCTCGCTCACTGGACAGGTATGTTCTTCTAAATAGCTTCAAAATTCAGAACTTGTATTTCCTCGCAAAAGTATTCATGTCTCTTGAACCTTTTCCAATTTTATCACATTATGACTGCAGGTCTCAATATATTTTATTGGGTTTTTATGGGATAATAAAGCAGCACAAAGTAAGCCACAGCTGTGAAGTGAAAGGAAATGGATAGATAGTGAGAAATCTAAAACGTTTGCCATGCATGTGAATTCAGCCTCCCTGGGTCAATCATTCTTCAGAACCACCTTTCCCTGCAGCAGCAGAACGTCTTTTTGACATTTTGGAATGTTTTGCTTCTTCTCTTTGCAAAATAGTCTAAGCTCAGACTTGATGTCCACTGCAATTCTGGTCAGCATGTCTCGCCAAATATTCATATCATAATTGGACTTTGACTGGTCAATTTTAACATGATTATACTTTGATATATATAAGCAGCTAAACTGACCATGTCAATTTTGCAGTTGTTCCTCTTCCATTTTCATATGATAGATCGGACATTGTGCGAGTTTGGGATATTATTCTTTAATCTAACCCTGCTTTTAACCTTCTTCATGACCCATCTGCTGTGTTCCTTGGTCTTCATGATGCTCACCAGTGAAACCTTCACAGAACAGATGAGTTTAAACTGAGACAGCTTTACTTATCGGACTGATAGTGATGTCGAAAGATGACTCTAATTGGCCGATACCGGTGTAAGTGTCAGTATATCATGCATCCCTACTAAAGCGACATTTGGCCTATAATTATTGATTGCATTCCTTCTTAATCCCCTGGTTGCACTTTTCACATTTTTCATTAATTAAAAAAAGAAGAAATTTATATATTTTCTTCCACTTCTCAGCTATACACTTCTTTGTGTTGGTCTACCAAATAAAATCCGAATGAAACGTATAGAGGTTTGTGGTTGTTAATTGATAAAAAGTAAAAAACATACAAAACAACAAAAAGACATCAATGGATAAGAATACTTTTAACCCAATACTGTATTATACAGTTGGAAAATAAAGCATTAGACTGCCCTCTACAGTCCCACATAATGAAATGTCCTAGAAATAATATTTGTGGTCCTTTCCTGTCCAGACTTCCCAAGACTCGCTCCATGGACAACCTGCTGTCAGCTCTTGAGAACGGGCTGCCTCTGACCCGAACGTCCAGTGACCCCAATTTGAATAAGCACTGCCAGGAGGGGCGCTTGGCACCAGAGCCTTCAGTTGCTGTAGAAGACGCATCTGCAGACAGCTCTGAGGAGGACATACCTGATGGGATTGAGGAGGTGCAACCAGTCGATCAGGGTTTGGACAAGAACCCTAAGAGTGTAGCAGGGGCGGAGTGCTCTGAAGAACCTTGTCTCACCACTCAGCCCCTGCCGTCTCCACCCCTCCCCCCTGTCTCCGTCGGTTTGAACGACTCACCCACACACTCACAGACTGCCTTCACCACTCCTGTCCTCCACCAGGCTGCACCTCAGACCACAAACCCTCCACCTCCACTGGAGGCTGAAGGTCCAAGTAGGACTCCTGAACCCTCCTCACCCAGTCATAAGTCAGAGCCATGCTTACCTCTCCCCTGCAAAAACACTCAACCTGCACCAAACACCTCCCCTTCACCGGCCAATGGACACGTTGATGTCGATGCCAATTGGCTCCCACAGTCTGCCACCCTGCTGACTTTGAAAAAGCAGACCGCTAGCATGGAGGACTCCACTGAGACTCTCACTGATGAGGGCGAACTTCCCCGTGCCTCACCTTCTCCGCTACCCCAGCATCTAACTCAGAGCCATGTCAGTGATGAGGATCCGTCACAGAAAGAGAAGGAGAGCTTAAGGACAGAGTTGGCGAAGGGAAGAGGGAGGACGTTGAAAGATACAGCAGCTCATATGGACTCTGCCCAGGTGCCCCCTCAACATCTGACCTCCCAGGGCCAGCTGTCAGACATGCCTCTGCTGGACTCTCCATGGGACAGTGTCCAGGGTCTGGGCCAGTCCGCCTGCAGTCACTCTGCCATCATCCGAGCCCTGCACCCCAGCAACTACCAGAGCCGCAGGCTTGCAGGTAAACTCCTCCGCTCACAGGGCTTCGCTGCTGCCACTGGGTCCCAGTGCTGCCGAAGGGAGGCCGTCTGCTGTTCCGGCAGTTCTGGATGGGCGGCTTCAGCCCGGAGCTCAGGCTACAACGGCCTCTGCGGCCCCGCTCTCAACAGCTACTCGTTGGCAGGCCACCAGCTCCTACCAGCATCATTTTCCTCGCCATCAGCTTCCAGCTCCCCTCCCCCGCCCCAGACCCCAGCGTACCTCGATGACGACGGCCTGCCGGTGCCGTTGGACGCCGTGCAGCAAAGGCTGCGACAGATCGAGGCTGGCTACAAGCAGGAGGTGGAGGTGCTGCGCCAGCAGGTGCGACAGCTGCAGATGAAGCTGGAGAGTAAACAGTTCAGTACCCCGCCCTCTGAGCCAGACATCGACTATGAGGATGACATTGTGAGTTGCCTTTTCCAGTGATGACACTTCTTTCAGACCACAAATGTTGTCCTTTTCTTTCTGTAGATTTCATAAATATTTTGTCTTCTGTTACTGTGTGTCCTCTAAAACTTCAGACGTGTCTGCGGGAGTCAGACAACAGCAACGAGGAGGACTCTCTGTCCACCCACAGTGAGGACCGTCTGTCCGAGGGCAGCTGGGATCGAGTTGAACCCAAGGACACTGAGGTCCGCATCTTTCGTCCACATGTACAGCTTCTGTCTTTCCTCCGTCTCACTGTCCTGGCCAGGAGCACCTCTTGATATCGCTCACTGCCCTGTCTGTGTGTCTGTAGGTTACGAGGTGGGTCCCCGACCACATGGCCTCGCATTGCTTCAACTGTGACTGTGAGTTCTGGATAGCCAAGAGGCGTCACCACTGCAGGTGCGACATTATATTAGTCTTCTTACCTGAATAAATATGAGAATACTGAGTCAGTCACCAATAATGTGGAGTATTTGTAGAGATGTATCTTATTGGCGTTGTATTCTTTCCCTTTACTCTGATGCCGCTAAAACGTCCAGTGCAACAAACTACCATCAAAAAATTAGTAAATGGAGTCTTCCTCTGTGAAACGGGTGATAAAACAATATCCGAGGAAAGAGTTTGGCACAACTGGAAACCCACACACAACACATGACCGTCCACCTAAACTGATTGGTCGGACAAGGAGAGCATTAATCAGAGAAGCAGTCAAGAAGCCCATGTTAACTCTGGAGGAGCTGCATCAAATGACATTACAAATGTCATGCCATCACTTGTATGAAGATGATACCATACTTTACTGTTGCTCATCTTCAATCACCCAGGCTAATGAGTTCTTGCAGTCTGCCTTTTCAGTAGTTCATTCCTACTTGCATTTAATGAAATTGGTGTTGAATGCTGAAAAAACTAAAGTCATGGTATTCTCACATTCAGCTACCAGACAGTTTCCCGTCATTATTGGCTTGTCAAGGTAAATCCATAGAGGTAGTCTCAAGTTATTAGTACCTTGGATTTCTGCTAGATCTGGACCTGTCTTTTCAGGCACATATTGGAAATTTGCTCTGTAAACTGAGGGTGAAACTGGGTTTTTATTACAGAAACAAATCCTGCTTTAACCTCAGAGCTCTTAAACTTCTGGTATTTGCAACCTTTTTACCTTTTTTGTTGGATTGTTTTGTATATGAATGCCTCTATAAAATGCCTTCAGTCTTTTAAATTCTGCATATCATTACACTTTGAGATTTGTACCAGGCTGTAGTCGCCTCACACATCACTGTGAACTGTACGCCAGAACAGAGTTGCCTTCATTGAGATTACATGATTAGGGGATCAAATAAAAATAGCAGTAAAACCCAGAAAGCATAAAAAGTAAAAACAGCAATAAAGCAAGAAGCCCACACAAAACATATGATACATGAAAACATTACTCAAAGGCAGCTCTAAAAAGATACGTTTTTAGTTGTGATTTAAAAGAACTCAGTGTTTCAGCAGCTTTGCAGTTGTCTGGAAGTTTGTTCCAGATTAGAGGAGCATAGAAACTGAAAGCTGCTTCTCCGTGTTTGGTTCTAATTCTAGGGATGTTGAGTAGACTGGAATTAGAGGACCTGAGCGTTCTGGGGAGGTTGGTATACTGACAGTAGATCTTCAACATACTTTGGTGCTAAGCCATTTAATGTTTTATAAACTAGTAGGAGTATTTTGAAGTCTATTCTCTGAGCTACAAGGAGACAGTGTAGGGACTTTAGAACTGGGGCGATGTGCTCTACTTTCCTGGTTCTAGTGAGGAACACGAGCAGCAGCGTTCTGGATCAGCTGCAGCTCTGACTTTTTAGGCCGACCTGTGAAGACGCTGTTGCATTAATTAAACCGACTAAAGATCAATGCAGAGATGAATTTTTCTAGGTCCTGTTGCGACATCAGTCCTTTAATCCTAGAAATGTTCTTCAGGTGATAGAACGCTGACCTTGTTATTGCCTTTATGTGACCCTGGAGGTTCAGGTCTGAGTCCATTACTACACCTAGATTTCGGGCCTGATCAGTAGTTTCTAGCTGAAGCTACAGACGTGCCGTCATCTACGTGATGTATCCCGTTAATTGATAGTGAAGTGCAGGGAAGCGATGCAGTACTACCGAAAAATGGTAAGGTTAAATTGACTGATTCTTGTTGAGGATTTTAAACAGTGGCTGAAGCCTGTGGCCAAAAACAACAGGGAGACTTGCTGTGCGCTTTGTGAAAAGATCAGTGTTGCCTCAATAGGTGTCAACATGAATGGAGCTAGCCACAAAATTGCCGCCGTGAACATCCGCAGTGATCAATCGCTATTTTTTTTCTAAAGCTGCTACTGTGACAGCGGGAGCACCTGTAAAACCTGTTAGTCATTGCTGTGGAGGTGGTCGTGTTGGGGAGTGGTGTACTGAGTGGTGCTAGTGGGCTGAGATGAGTGGTGTTTACACACAGCGGTTAACCAAAACTCGCTAAACTCTTAACAAGGGAATGAATGGAACTTTCCAGGCTGTTTCTTGACTTGGCGATTGCAAAATAATTTAATATTTATTAGTGCAATACGATAATGCCATAATTTTATTTTGGAAGGTCTTAAAGTCTTGAAAAGGTATTAAAAATGATTTTGAGATCACTGCGTATACTCTGTCCTAGAAGGAAACCTGTAATAGACTTTAGACTAAGGAGGTTGTTCACCTTCCAGCAGGACAACAACCTTAAACATGCTGTCAAAGCTCCAATGGAATGGCTTAGATCAAAGCATAGTCACATGTTAGACTGGCTTAGTGAGACTTCAAATTTTCCCTTAAATCTCTCATTCAACCTGAGTTTTGACTAATATAGAAATGTTTTTAACAGTTTGAGCAGGTAGAAACATTCCCTAAAAAACTGCAGCTGTAATTGTAACAAAAGGCAGTTCTACAAAGTACTGAATCACAGCGGCTGAATACAAATACATCATTTTCAGTTGTAAAAATTGTTTAAAAACCATGTACAGTAATTTTCGGACTATTGAGTGCACCTGAATATAAACCCCACCAGCTAAATTTTAAAAGAAAATAAATTGTGTACATATATAGGCCGCACTTGAATATAAGCCGCCGCTTTTCACGTTGTAACATGAGATATTTTCACAGACGGTACATGGAGGATTTTTAATTTAAGAAGTGCTTTTTATTTTCAAACTCTGCCTGAAAATCTGCGGTACGGTATCAACACAACACGCCAGTAACATGCCTGGTTAGAAAATAAAACATACTTTAGCCTACCAGAAAAGACATGGGTCACTATCTTCCTCTTACCCACAAAAGCCAACGTCTCACCATCGGTTCATTGATGCCAAGCGTACGTGCAGTAGCTCTACTTCCTTCTGTGATGGCCAGCTCGATTGACTTTAACTTCAAAGCTGCATCATATGGGTTTCTTTGTGTGTTTTTCATGATGAGGGTGTGTGCATGATGTGCAACAGTTCAAAATCAAAACTAGTGTCTTCTTCGGCAAATAATCTTTCCCCACACGTCTCACTTTTGTGCTTCCTGCTAGAGTGGAGGTCGGAGGCGATTTAGCCGGTAAAAATCTAGAAAATAGCCGCATCGTTGTGTAGGACACAGGGTCTAAAGCGTGTGAAAAAAGTAGTGGCTTACAGTCCGAAAATTACTGTATCTTTTTCCTTCAGTGCACTACATTTTAGTGCAGTGCTCTTCAATCTCACAGTGCAGCTGCTTGAACAGTTAACATTTAATATACAAAACCTTGTTTGTCGTCAATTTGCAGGAACTGTGGTAACGTGTTCTGCAAAGACTGTTGTCACCTGAAGCTGCCCATCCCGGACCAGCAGCTGTACGATCCGGTTTTGGTGTGCAACACGTGCCACGACCTGCTCCTGGAGTCCCGCACCCGCGAGATCCGCAGCCAGCAGCTCAAGAAGGCCATTGCCACGGCGTCCAGCTGAGAGATGCACGGCGACGCGTGGCCCGCCTCTGCTCTGTCCTGCTCGTTTCGAACCGACGAGCAGAGCGACCCAGTCGGCGACCTCAACACGCCATCGTTTTGGCTACGAGGGGTTGGGCGAGCGATGAGGAGGAGACATTTGTCTTTGCGGGGTGCAGTTTAGAAGCGCAGCTGCACCAGAGACTAGAAGGTGACTGTATGAAGCAGGTTAGCAGGAAGCGGAGGCGGTGAGAATGCTGTTCAGATATTTTTCAGCCTGGAGTGCTGCAGCGTCCTGCTGCCCCCACATGGCCCAGTCCTCTGACGGCGTCCTGTCTCTGTCCACCCACCTTTGTCCTGAAAGAACAGCTGCACCATCCTGGCAGACTCTGACTCGCTCTTTAAAGGACAATCGCTCAACCTTCATGTGTCGGGGACTCCAATGCCTCCACATGCACCACTGGAGCCATCTTTAAAGGGGGGGGGGAATGCTGCTACAGTATTTAAAAGTCTAATTTTGTATTTTTATTTTGTGCACTACTAGCTGTTGTGTATTTGAGGGAGACCAAACTTGAGCAAAAGGGAGAAATCTGCTGTTTACTTTGCTAATGCATCTTATTCCTTAGAGCCAGAATGTAACGTGCTGGGAAGACTGGATCGATTTTTGTTCTCGCTGGACTCAATTAAATGTTTGTTACTGCAACGTCTTCTTAGACTTCTGTGTATGCACAGTCAATGTGGTTCTGTCTTTGTCATTGCTTTGCTCCACCGCAACCAGGTTGCGATTTCAGACATCCTGAATACGAGAAGCTGCTTGTTCTCTGAGACGGCTGCTGAGAGGTGAGGGGAGGTGAGGGGAGGGGAGGGGAGGGAGTCGGGATCGGAGATTTTAAAGGTGCTGTTGGCTTTCCCTGATGTTTGTGCTGAAACATCTCCGTGTTCGCATAAAGCTTGATGTCCATCGAATTATGAACTGGCAGAAGCCTGAACAGAATATCTTTTTTTGTTCTGGTGTGGATGTTGGCCACCCCCCCACCACCACAACCACACATACACACACGCACACACAAAGAAAAATGTGTTTTGTGTTGACTGGTTGTTTCTTGAATCAATAGTGCCATATTTGGTTTTGTCTACTTTAAAAGCCCTTTTCTTTCTTCTGGACAGCAGCAGGTTTCTAATTGGCCACATCTGTGTATGATTTATTGGTGCAAAAATATTTAGCTGCTTAATAACACTGATTTAGACTAACAAATTGTTGAGTTAGATTAAAGACAATGGTGGGATATAACTGAACTAGTAAACCTTTGAGGTTAACCAGTGTGTAATGTCTGGGATGTTTTTTGGTTTTTTTGCACGATATCAAAGTCAATTATCAAGATGGGATCAAAAATGTAACAAACTGTTATCTGATCAGTAGTGATGGCTAAAACCCGTTACCTAATAATTGTTGTAAAGAAAATGCACTGTAAAACTGAAATCCCATGAGTTCAAATAAACCATATCAACTCAATCGGTTTCCTGCCTTAAATCACTGACTCCTATCATCTTCAAGCATTTAGAGAGATTTGGGAGGTGGACTGATTGACCGATAAAATGGCTGTCTCACTGTTCAGAATTAATATCAAGTTTAGCCCAACAAGGCAACTTCATTTGTATAGCACACTTTCAACAATAAAGCAATTCAAGGTGCTTTACATCATTAGAGGATTAAATAAAAAAAAGAAAACACAACATTAGAGACTCAGAACATATGACACATTTAAACAAATGACATTCCACATATTACTAATTACTCAAAGGCAGCTCTAAACCGATGAGGTTTTAGTTTTGATTTAAAGGAACAGTGTTTCAGCAGCTTTGCAGTGGTCTGGAGGCTTGTTCCAGATAAGGGGAGCATAGGAACTGAACACATTCATTTTTATATTGAGATGCTGAATACTTGCCCGTATGAAATAAAAACCTCACTGCCATTCAAAGTGTTCTCCTGAACCTTTGACATTTAGTCACATTACAACCACAAACATCAATGTCTTAACACAACAGTTGTGAAAACCAAGGTTAAAAAGATACATGATTTTCAAAGAGAAATTTGTAAAGCTGGTTTCACTAATCCCTCCTGCGACAATTAGAACCACTTTTTGATGCAGGTACAGTTGCAAGTATTTCAGGGTATTCTTCTACCAGTTGGCACATCAAGAGACATTTTTGCAAATTCTTCTTTGCAAACTATTTTAACCTGTGTATGGCCACAAAATTACATTTTGGTCTCCTCTGACCAGAGCCTCTTCCTTTACAAATTTTAGGTGTCTCCTACGTGTCTTGTGGCAAACACGACTTACAATGGGTTCCTTTCAATAATAGCTTTCTTCTTTTCTTCTTGCTACTATAAGACCAGATTTGTAAAGTGCAACGTGACGAAATGTGGTAAGGGGTATGAATAAATTTGAGTGCCTCTGTACTTGTCTGTCTTCAGGTCTCTTTGTGGGGTCAGAAAATCCATGCATAAACGGCATCTGTGTGCCACATCTACTTATTTCCTACATGTTTATAATTTACGCAAACATGGAATAAACCCAGCTCAACAGGAAAGAGGAGTTTTTAGGGTTTCAGTGACTGCTGCACCAGCTCTTTTCTTGTTTGACCACTAGATGGCATTAATTCACCAACAGAAGCACAAGTGCCCTGCAACAAGCCCAGCACCTTCAGCCAATCAAATCAAGAGTTTTAGATAATTTTACTGTAAGATGTTTCTTAATTCTCTTCCTTTCTCTGGTAGAGAGTGAGTAGAGTTCCTCCTTTTTTATTAGTCGTTTCCTTTGGAGGCTTATGTGGAAAGTAGAACTTAAATCTGCATGGGTTTGAGGATGTTTAAAATAATTCCCCATGGTTACAAAGTGGACAAAGTGAAAATACACAAGGACAGGACTTCCACAGTTTCATCCCAGTTCTTCAGAAGTGGGAATCATTTCTTCTTTGGTGTAGCACAAGCCAAGTCCTCCTTTTCAGAGGAACTGCTGGTGATGGTAACTCAGCATTATCAATTATTCAAACTGAGGCTGATTTAGGTCTCTACAAGGTGAGGTGACGGCGCTAACTTTTTTATGGTTGAAAAAGTAGAGGCGGAGTGCTAAGATTTTTGCAAACGGCTGCACTACCTGCATTTTCTAATGCCGGGATGCATGCTGGATGAACTGGACCTGAAAATCTACAGTTTTTACTGCTGGCCCAAGGCACACGCAGTCTAGGGGACTGCTCGTCTCCTGGCCAGGGGTCCCCAGGAGCTCATGACTTTTCATAGGGAATAAAGATCTTAAAATCTTCATGTCTGGGGTATATTTGATAAACACTGACCTTAATTTCTAAATTGACACCGATCTTGATTGGTGAATTTAAATGAATTTTAAAATTCATTTAAATTGGATATATTAAGAGAAAAACAATGACGTATACAGAAGGTAACTTAATTCTTGTTCCTTGAACCTTGCACCTGTCTGATTTTGCACTGATCAAAACCTGCACCCATGTATATAATAATCTTTTTACCCCATTTTATTTTTATTTATTGCATCCTTAGAAGTGTTTATCTTATGTTTGCATAAAGTGCTGCAGCAATTTCCTAATGTTGTGAACCTGTTCACTCATATGGCAATAAAACCTGTCTGATTGTGATTGTGTTTGAAGACTCCTCACCAGGCTTCCTCAGTTCTGATCCTGGGTGGAGTTTATAAATCGTTGTTTGCTTGATCACTCTAAAAAGGCCGTTAAGGTTGCATGGGTCGCTACGCCTCTCATACATTCTGTGAATTGTTCGGGTTGTTGGCACTTGTGAAAAGTGTCCCGATGAGGCTGTCGTGTGAGTGGTTTTGGTCACACGGTTTTTCCCCAGTACAACACAAACGATACAAATGCAAAACCCATTGTATTTGTTGAAAGATAATATCCCCCCTCCCCATTCTTCAAATTGGTACAGTCCACACAAGATGTTTCAAAGGTCAGGGCTGACGGCTGCGCCACTGCTCCTAGTTAGTTTCAGTAGCAACAGTTAATGGGAGATGGGAACCAAGCTGTGGGGTCTCTGCATTTGGGGCATGCTTAAATTAATCAGTAGAACAGGGTTGTTCCTTAGAGTAATATTATACAAAGACCGATTCTGTTAACTAGAGGATTGTGTTATAAACATTTGTGTATAACTATCTAAATCTTTGCCAGAATACTGACGAGCTCAGTAGGCTAAATCGTCTTGAAGCAGCGATTGGGGCCAACCCCATAATGTTTGTTCAAATGATGAACATCTGAAATCACAGTGCACATGCCCAATGTGCGCTCAGTAGACATCCGAGAGGCACAGATGCCACAACCCTAAGCTGAGATCCCGCTATCTTTCTTGATAGAGAAAGGCAGAAATGCGCCATCTGGAGTTCAGTCTGCTGGAAATGTATTAGAAGAAGAAAAGATCCCGCTATCAAACCACAGCAGGATGTGATGCGCCCCATTTTGCTAAATGCGAAACTTGCTTGTGCAGCATAACTCATATAAAAATATTGGAATAGCACACGTCACATTTACGTTCTGTTGGATAGAAGTGTGCAGCCATTTAATATCGTTGCTAGCTACCAAGACAGAACAAATTAATGAAGTAGATTTTTTTGATGAAGTCGAAATTTGACGCGTTGCCTCTTGAACGGAAATTAGGGATTAAAGATTTGGGACGTCACCAGCCAGTGAATTTTAACATCATTCAAGAACTTTAAGAGATTATTATAGGTTTAAAGGAGATTATTTGAAAGATTATACAGTTATTGACAAGTTTGCCCAGATGAAAGATATGCATTTTTTCCCCCAAGAACAACACTGGTGAGTGACCCTTTATTTGTAATTTCATGTTGGCTATAAAAAAGGTTTCATTCTTCAATTACATTTACATAAAATTGCATTTGTAGTGTGTAGATGTGAGCTGTTTTTTGTGCTTCATTTAATATTGAATCAATATTATTGATCAAAGTCAGATTGTATGCATCACAGAAGAATTAGTTGCGCTATTAGGTGTTGAGTTGCTGTGCCCCACCTAACTTATCATGTCTCTTATCTCACCAATTGTTCTATGTGCTCCAATATGTCTGTTAGATGTGGTCATAAAGGTGGAACATTGCCACTCAATGATTTTGAAAAATATCTGTATAATTCAACAAGAGATATTGTTTATATCAATATGACCAATGCCTTGTTAGCATAAGTTAGCATTAAAATTTGCATTTTTTTGTATGGTGGCTGTGGCCCTGAAAAGCAAGCCGCATCAACAAATCACTAAAGGCAGCTTCATTACGTACATTTCTCTTCACCGACTGCAGTGGGTTGCCCTGCGACGGACTGACGACCTGTCCAGGGTGTACCCCCCCTCTCGGGGAATGACTTGGACTCAACAGCTTGATGTTTAAAAGCACGATGTGGATTCTCTGTTCAGCTCATTTGGATTGGATATTAATTCAAATGAATTCAAAAAGCCTAAATACTATTGAATATGTTACCATTTAAAAAATTGACTGGTAAAAATTGATTATGACGGGATTTTCTGACTGTCAGTCAAAATGATTGTCTACCACAGCTTCTGATTCAGCACCATGAAAAGCAAAATGAAAGCAGACTGAAGTTGGTTATAGGTTGTAAATTTGACAGACATTTATCCCTGTTCAGCAGAGAGTTTTTAATGTTTTTTTACCAAGTTGTGACCGATGCAGCTGGTCTGTTAATCTCATTGTGTTGCTGCTGAGCACAGCAGGTCATTTAGTGGCTCCAAAATAAAATCAACAGATTTCACTTCATGTTCCCTGGTCACTCCAGGATTATTCTACTAGATTACAGAGATCTTGTAGTACTTTACCTTTTAGGCTTCACATCTGTCCACACTATGCAGGAGTTGCTCTGCTAGTAAAAGTAGCCATGTAATTACAGGACATGTTTGATGTTGGATTATTCTTAAAAGTATTTCATTAATAGTTTTGAAACTTTATTTTGAGACATAAACGTACTCTCTAAAATTTTACTGTTTATTGCCCCCGATTGAAGCTAATCGGAGTTGGGCCGAGAACACAACCGACTTCTGCGAGATTGAAACAGCTGTCTTACAAATTTCATAGCAGTTAAAAAAAAACATTATTAAACTATCATATTCAAATTTTCTTTAAAACTAGTATATCAAAAATGTTTCCTGTGCCATTTCATGTCCTCAATTGACGTCGTATTACATGATTGGCTGGACGCTGACATTATGCCACATGATTGGCTAGACGTTAGCATATTGACATAATGTGCAGTTTTTTTTTCGTTTTTTTTTTGAAGAACTTTATTGAACAAATATACAACACGCAAACAAATGAAGTATACAGAAGAATTCAACAGATACAAAAAGCCAGGGGTGTTATTTAAATACTATACGTACAAAAATTTACATGTATGAATTGTTTTAAGAGCCTTTTTCTTGATAGTCTAATATTGATTTTATGTGTAGTTAAACATTTATCCTTTTTTTGGGTATTGTAAAAAAAAAAAAAAAAAAAAAAAATTCCATCGTAAGGGAGAATCCGTCTAAATACGGTTAATAACAACCTTTTAACATATTTCCAAATCCCATGTGTGAAAAAGCAGTACCAGAAAAGGTGTCACCTTTTCTTGATGATCCCCACAGGAGCTGTTAATAACATTTAAATTTCACCATTTAGTGCTTGGCAGGGTAACAAATGGGCACGCAATGTAGTTTGTCCAAGTGGGACATTATCGGCAAGCGCAGGGCCCCCCGAGCAGATCTGGTACCTGCAACGGCTCTAGACTGAACACCTACTAGGTTAGGTTTAGGGTCAGGGTTTAAACAGAGGTGGGTGGAGTTGCCAGAAATTGTACTCAAGTAACAGTAGCACTACTTCAACCCTTTTTTTACTTTAAGTACAAGGTAGTAATTTTAAAAATAATACCCATCCATTTTCTATAATGCAGGGTTTCGGGGGGCTGGTGCCTATCTCCAGCAGTCAAGGGGCAAGAGGCAGGGTACACCCTGGACAGGTTGCCAGTCCATCACAGGGACAAACAACCATACCTAAGAAAAACCAATTAACCTAACAGTCATGTTTTTGGACTGTGGGAGGAAGCTGGAGTACCTGGAGAGAACCCACACATGCACAGGGAGAACATGCAAACTCAATGCAGAAAGACCCCAGGCTGGGATTTGAACCCAGGACCTTCTTGCTGCAAGGCAACAGTGCTACCAACTGCACCACTGTGCAGCCGGAATAAGATGTTGTTAGCTAACTTGCCATTGTTATCCATTATACCAATACTACCATTAAAGCTAACATTAGCATTTTAGCTAATTCTGACTTAATGGCTAAAGTTAACATAGTGAATGGATTGAGATACAGTTAACTTCTTGAGTACTCAGCAGAAATGAACTCACATTAAAATGATGAAGCTTGTGTACTCCCTGTGGGTAGTGGTCAGAAGTTTTACTCAAGAAAGATTAGCAATACTTTGTGAAAATATTACTCACGTAAAAGTTCTCATAAAAGGTATTTTTCTCCCAAAAAGTTACTCTAGTAAATGTAACTGAGTAAATGTAACTAGTTTCGATCGACCCCTGGGTTTAAATAATAGTTGGCAGCTTTGAACAACTTTTCTTGATCATTATGTAGCTTCAGCCTTAAAGTTTTTGATCCTTTGAGGGCCAATATGATTGAGTCATGATTGACTCCATCTGATTGCCACATGTCATCAGGAAGCTGCTTGACTGAATCAGCATGACAATGATGATTGCGTTACTCTTTCGGTTCCCTCCCTCACCGGGAGCCCATTGATGGGGGGGGATCACTGCAGAAAGGCGATGCTAGAAAAGTGGGAGGGGCCATGCGTTCTTTCTTTACTTTCGATGCATGGTGATAGATAAGTATAAGGACACCCCCCCCCCCCCCCCCGGAGGAATGCGATCATATCGGAGGGAATCAAGCCACTGTGTCGCCTTGTCTTGCCTGATTCAGAGACGCTCCAAAATGCAGCAGCTGCTCATCCTGCCCGCTCTGCTGGCATCCTTCTGGATAGTCTGCACCGGATCAGGAGGTAGGTCATTATAGGAGGACAGCACCTGATTTTATCCATTTATGCAATAAGAACCTAAATAGGTAAAATCCAGGACTGATACTAGAATGTCTGGATTTTTGATCAATTATTAACCCTCATGCTCCATTTCTAATGTCCACCCCCCATCTAATAGCACCACTGTACCATAAGACAGGGATGCATACAATTGTTTTTAAGCCAGTAGGATAAAGTTGCTTTGGTTCCAAGTCTAAATATTCTCTAATTTCACACAGACAGGAGAAGGAGAGATTATTGAAAAATTTAAATAAAACAAGACGCGCCTTGGATCAAATGACCCAGACCAACCAGGACAGCCGCACCTGCCCTGTCCATCACGCAGGACTAGGCTACAGTGCTCTCCAAAGCGCGTCCAATATTCACACCTTACGACGTCCTAAACTGAATGTGAGCTGCGTGTGAGGACAGGAGAGAGGGTCCCTGAGGGGGGAGACGCACAATGTGATTCCCTGAGAGCCTGTGAGCGCTTCGGGCAGCCTCATCCTCCTCTGCTGGCGCACCTGCTCGGTTCCGCGCAGAGCCAGTTTTCGACGAACGGAGTTTTGCCGCATATATCTGACCACCATCAGTCGCTGTGAGCCGTAGGATGGTTCGAAATCACTCGGAGCGTCAAAATTACGCACGACGAACTTCAGTCAGATCAGATTGTGCAGGCAACGCAAAGTGTCCGACTGATTCACATGAAAAGAGCTGATGGTCATTAAGGAACTAATGAGCTTTTCTGCAGCTCACATGTTCGCTGTCATCTCAGATCTATCTGCTCTATGAGCTTCAGAGCCCCGCTCACAAAAGATTTTACGTGTCACCTTCCGCTTTTAGAGATGCGCAAACATGACCAAAGTTCAAGTTATTTACATCTTAAAAATGGCCAAATGAGGTGCGCCAAAAGTAGCCAACTATCAAGGAAAATAAAGAATCATACAGACATGCATGAATAAATACAGTTGGCACTCATGGAAATGTGTCTTTTCCCCGGTTAAATGAGCATTTATAAAAACTTAATGGAGACAAGATTATCTTGCTATTGGTAGCAGTAAGGATCCGGCAAATGTATAGCAGTGGCCAACATTTACGCACTCACGCAGTGATGTAGCAGAAGAAACAACTCAAGGAGGAAGAACTAACATGATAAACATAACCAGAAAACTAGAAGAACGCAGACCTCCGCCAAGGTAGCTCAGTCCGATCAATTTCTAACTTTTTTAGATTCCTTGACCATGAAAATACTGATATCATTATTAGTTCAGTAGCCTACTTATTCAAGAAAATCACTTTTTCAGTAATGGCCGGGGTTTTATTCGATCACCCCCAAATTCTAATCATTTGTTCCTGGTCCCGTTGCCATTTCCTAAATGTTTAATCAAAATCCTCCGACAACTTTTGTTGGAGTTCTGCTGCTCACAGACATACACACAAGCAAACCCTGGCGAAAACATGACCTCCGTGGCGAAGTAATAAGGCTTCTAACACTGAGCTAAAGTGATACAAATGCACGTTTTCAATCTAAAAGAAGAATAACAGATTGTCTAAACTGAATAAAGACCATTGTTTATTTTATAAGTATACTTTATGCCCCACAGAATGTTTTACATTTCTTTAGTAAACAGTAAATACTGCCTTTAGTGATTCATTACCTGATCCCTTAACCTGAGTTAAGGTAAGATTAGCTCAACATTCTGTTGGCATGTTCCACATATTTACACTAAGACAGTGAACACAGATGTCACTCTAAAATTAAAACGTATCCATTATCAAATAAACTGATTCAGTAAATTACTTCCATTGTGTAGAACATTTATACCCCCCCCCAATAATTGCAAACAATCATATGTTGAAATATATTGATTGTTATTTATACTGTCATTAAATCAGCTGTGGAACAAAAATAGTTTAAACAACAAAAATAATGATCCCAACTCTGTTATCAGTGTTTGGAAACTCAAACATTACGATAAGAAATGACCATCAACCAAATCAATCGCCATTTTAAGCTGTGATAAATCCCTAAGTGTTTGGTGTTGGAGCTGTGTCTAACAGCTTCAAATATATATATTCCCACAGCATGATGCTGCCACCATCATGTTTCATCAAGGGAATACTGTGTTCTACATTGTTTGGCATGTAGACCAAAATATCCATAACTTGGGTCTTCTCTAACCAGAGTGTCTTCTTCTAGTGTTTGCACCGTCTATATCGATTTTGGCAAACTAGAATTCTAATCATTTTCTTTCAACAGAGGCTTTCTTCTTGCCACTTTTCCAAAAAAAGGGACATATTCTTGGAATTCTGGACTAAGGGTTGCCCCGGCAACAGATTCTCCCACCTAAGTTGTGGATCTCTCCAGCTTTTCCAAAGTTACTGTATGCCTCTAGGCTGCTCCTTTGGTTAATGCTCTCCTTGTCTAAAATGACAAATGTAACACATTATTGGAAACATGTACCTGCCTATCTTAAATTTCTGTAAGTAAAAAATATACTTATATAACTGGGGAAGCAGATTTACAGGGTTGCCTATTTATTTATTTTATTTTTAATTTATTTTTTCAGTGTCTGCATTACATAACCACACACAAGCCAGAAAGTATGTCTAAACATTTTGGTTTATGAACCTCAAAGGTGATGTGTATCTAACTATCAAACTAACTGAAAGAAACCTGTGGGTTCAGTTAGGGCACCAAAACAGACTCCACCCCTGAGGCCCACATTCTCCTAAATCCGGCCCTGCCAATATCATTCAAATGAAAGTTGTGTTTAGCTGCACCCTAATTGCGCACATTTCTCTTTACGCCAAATTAAAGCGATGCAGCGAGAGCGTCATCGGGTCCACCTTAGAAACTCATGTCTGCGTTAGTGTGTTTCAATTTAATTCAATTCAAAAATACTTTATAGATCCTAGAGGGAGATTAAGTGTTGGTATAGCTCATATAATTAATTCTTTAAGGAGTTGTTGTAGATGATGATGGCTGTGGGCAGGAAGGATTTCCTGTAGCGGTCTGTATTGCAGCGAAACTGAAGAAGCCTCCGACTGAAGACGCTCTGTTGTTGTATGACTGTCTCATGAAGAGGATGCTCAAGGTTGTCCATCATTTTTTTGAATTTATGAAGAATCCTTCTTTTCATTATCATCTCCAGATGTTCCACAGTTGTCCCAAGAACAGAACCAGCCTTCTTTATCAGGTTGTTTAGCCTTTTTAAATCCCTGGCTCTGATGCTGCTACCCCAACAGAGGATGGCTGAAGAGATTACACTCTCCACAACAGACTTGTAGAAAATCTGCAGCATCTTGCTGCAAACCTTGAAGGACCTAAGCTTCCTCAAGAAGTACAGTCTGCTCTGTCCCTTCTTGTAGACTGCTTCACTGTTCAGTCTCCAGTCCAGTCTGTTGTCAAGGTGAACTCCGAGGTATTTATACTCCTCAACCACCTCCACTTCTTCTCCCATGATGGAAACATTTTTTGACTTTTCCCTGTTTCTTCTGAAATCTACAATCATCTCCTTTGTTTTGTTCACATTCAAGGTGAGACGATTGTTTCCACACCATGTCACAAAGCGGTCCACCAGCTCTCTGTATTCAGCTTCTTGTCCATCTCTGATACACCCGACAATTGCAGAGTCATCTGAGTATTTCTGCAGATGACAGGTCTCTGATTTGTACTGGAAGTCTGAGGTGTACAGAGTGAAAAGAAATGGTGAGAGTACGGTCCCCTGTGGTGCTCCTGGGCTGCTGATCACCTAGTTTTACACACAATTCTTCAGTCTCACAAATTGTGGTCTGTTTGTCAGTTAGTCATTGATCCAGGCAATTGTTGAGGGCTCCACCTGTGTCTTCAGGAGTTTCTGACAAAGCAAATTAGGCTAAATTGTGTTAAATGCACTGGAGAAATCAAAGAACATGATCCTCTCAGTGCTGCCTGCTTTGTCCAGATGACAGTGGGTTGGTTGAAGTAGGTGGATGATGGCATCTTCAACTCCAACTCCACAGCGATAAGCAAACTGCAGTGGGTCCTGATACGTTCTTGTTTGCTTACTCAGGGGTGCCAACAGGAGTCTCTCCAGGGCCTTCATAATGTGGGATGTCAGGGCAACCGGTCTATAGTCATTGATGACTGATGGGTGAGTTCTTTTTGGTACTGGAACAAGGCAGGATGTCTAACACAACACTGGAACCTTCTCCTGAGTTAGGCTAAGGTTGAAGAGGTACTGCAAGATCCCACAGAGCTGCTGTGCACAGGCCTTCAGGACTCTGGGGCTGACACCATCTGGACCTGCAGCCTTGTTCCGGTTCAGTTTCTCCAGCTGCCTCTTCACCTGACTTTTGGAGACAGAGAAGTGGGAGGTGGAGGCAAAGGGGGTAGCAGCATTTCCTGACTTGGTTGAAGTCAAACTTGTGGAATCAGAAGAGTGCATATGGCTGAGGTGAAAGATAAAACATCCGAGGTGTAACAGGAAGCTGTTGATCAGAGGAGAGTGGGATGTGTGGGAGAGGAGGATGCTGAGCTAGTTCCTGAACTGAACCTGTTGAAGAATGTGTTCAGTTCATTGGCTCTGTCCAGACTTCCATCTATCCAATCTTTCCTGTCCTTAAAGCCTGTGATCTTTCTCATTCCTGACCAGACATCTCGGATATTGTCCCTCTGTTCTCCAGCTTCTTCCTGTATGCCTCCTTGCTGTCTCTGATCTTGATCTTAAGTTGCTTCTGTATACTCCTCAGTAATTCCCTCTCTCCCTCCCTGAAGGCTCTTTTTTTCTTGTTTAGCAGTTCCTTCAGGTCACTGGTGATCCAGGGTTTGTTATTAGGGAAGTATCTCACTGTTCTGGTGGGGATGATGTTTTCCACATGTTTATATAGTCAGTCACACACTCAGTCGTGGCATTGATGTCCTCTCCATGTGCTTGGCAAAGAGTCATCCAGTCTGTGGTTGCAAAACAACCCTTCAGGGCTTCTTCAGCTTCCTGTGACCATTTTCTCACAGTTTTCTTTGTAACAGGTTGCCTCTGAACAAGTGGTTTATATTCTGAACAGAGAAAAACAAGATTGTGATCTGATTGTCCCAGAGGTGGTCTTGGTTTGGACATGTATGAATCCTTTACATTTGTATAAAACAAATCCAAGGTCCTGTTTTCTCTTGTAGAGCAGCTGACAAACTGTTGAAATGTTGGAAGAGTGGTAGAGAGCGAGGCATGATTAAAATCACCAAATATTGCCACAAATGCATTGGGGTGCTGTGTCTGTAGCTTAGCAACAACGGAACTGATGACATCACATGCATTGTCGGCAACGGCTGAAGGTGGAATGTAAACAACTGACAAAATTACACTGGGGAACTCTCTTGGCAAATAATATGGCAGAAAACGTACTGCCAAGAGTTCGACATCTGGGCTGCAGAGACGACACTTCACAATAACATGTCCTGGATGACACCATCTGTTGTTGAAAAGCACTGCTACTCCACCTCTTTTTCTTTTCCTGCTCGTTTTCAGATCTCTGTCTGCTCGTACAGTCAGGAAGCCTGGCAGACAGACGTTGGAGTCGGGGACATGATCCAGCAGCCACGTCTCAGTAAAACACATAACACTGCATTCCCGGTACTCTGGCTGAGTCCTTGTAAGGGCTTGGAGTTCATCCATCTTGTTAGCCAATGATCTTACGTTGCCCATTATGATCGATGGAAGAGATGGCTTGAACTTCCTCTTTCTTTGTCTCTTTTTTGCTCCTGCTCTGCATCCACGTCTCCTCCTTATCAACTCATCAGGGATTTGTGGCTTCAGTTGAGGTATTTTTTCAGCTTTTGCGATGTTAATCAGCTGCTCCCGGCTGTAAACCAAATTGTTGCCATGGTCACGGATCATAACAAGTTGTCAAAAAGTGAAACATTTACAGCAAAAATCCTTCCAGCTTCACAGCACCAAAAACTAGAAAGTATACAGGTAAAAAAAATGCAATCTTCTTCAAGAAAAAAGAGGAACCAATGTACAAAAAACCAAAACTTAATATGTAGCCAACAGAGCCACTCCAACATGCAGCCACCCAGAGCAGCGCAATTCTAGAATTGGTTTAAGATTTAGATCCGCATCGTGGACCCAACCGAATGAGATCAAATTCTGGGTGTGTGTTCACGTTTCAGGGATTTTTCGATCTGACCAGACTGGAGCATGTTTGTTTTCTCCTCTCTGCTCACTGGCAGAGCCCTCAGATCTAGTGAGACCACAAAGTATTGAATCTACAAAATTGACATTTTGTAATGAGAGACGGTTCTAGGTTACGTAAGAAATTACTAAAGCATATATAGTAATAGTACTTTGCAACACTCCTTTTTTAGAATAGAATAGAATTTCCTGTTTTTGGGTATCTGAGTACTTAGAAAATTAAGTATTTAAGAATTAAAAAGTGAAAGGCTTGAAAACAGATGACTATTAAGAAAAGATCAATGAATTTGATGCTTTTTGTTTTACAGCTGTACTTTTCTCTGCAGTTCCAGTCAGGGGTTCCTTCTCATTTTGTGCATAACCTTCATATTCTTTTTTTAGCTGTTATTGGTCTATTTGAAACATTCTTTCTGGGTCGACTGGTATTAATCACATCATACAACTTATTGTCGTCTCCCTCTAATCCACACATTATACATGTGTTTATGTACTTTTTAAAGATCTTTATCTTAATTGTTTTTTTTCTTCTGGCGCTGGTTTTTAAGCAACGACCATACATTTTCACCAGGACTGAGATTAGAGCCTCATTGAAGCTTCATGTTAGCCCTTCATCCAACTCAAACCAGCTTTACTTGGTGTTTGGGAGAGATTTGCTTTTGGAGGATCCAGTTATGTTGAAGGTTCAACCAGTTAAACTGTTGGTGGTTCTCCATCTTCATTATTCCATCCGATTTGTGCATTATTCCAGTACCTAGGGCATTTTGTCCATCTAAAGATGAAACCCAAACATTATCATGTGAGGAATAACAATGATAGGAATAGAAATAACCAGGGCAACTCATTTGTTCTATGAACAGTCTGCAAAACTAAGATCGTTAGGTGTACTATCTGGGCTAACATTAGCCTTTAGTCCATTAGTCCTCAAGAGTTTGCTCTGAGATGTGACCCTCCCCATATTACTTCACTCTCATTTATATATATTTTTTCAGAAATATTTTATTTCTAAGATATTTTTCTCAGAGTGAAGGGAGAAACATGCTAACTATCCATCCATCCATTATCTATACCTATCCATCCTCTGCAGGGTTGGGGGGGGCTTTTGCCTATCTCCAACATTTAATGGGGCAAGAGGCGGGGTACACCCAGGACAGGTCGCCAGTCCATTGCGGAACATGCTAACTAATTATAAAATATTAACAGGCTGACAAACATGTGAGAGGGAGCTCTGCTGATAGCAAAGTTTGGCTCTCTGTTTATTCAGATAATGTGGAAAGATAAAGCATCAGCAGCAAGTTTTTGGTGAATAGGATCACAATTCCTGGGTATTGGGAAGCTTTTTTGTAGCATAAATACCAGGAGTATCCGACCACCAGAACAATATGCTGTTTGCAGAAAAAAAAGAAATATAAACTGTTATACGAGACTTTATTTGTATATGTTCATAAAATCCTCCTGGACTCCTGCCAGAAGATATGGAAACAGAAAACATCCTATTATGCTGTGAATGAAAGCTGCAGCTTGTTGATGTCAGTCAGAGGTGAACATGACTGACAGACTGCTTGCATTGTCTGCTGTGAATAAATGACTGCAAACATTTGGTAAATAAATGACTGTTTCTGTTGCAGACTGGTGCTACCAGAGCCAGTTTACTTGTGAGCATCAGTGCAATGGTGAGTTTTTTAAAACAAAACGTATGATAAAGATTTGCTAAAAAAATTCAACTATATTTTCTGGGAGTTTGTTAAAGAATTTGGGACTTAGTTGGAACTTAAATGTATAAGGCAAGTGAATGTTACTTAAAATGAACACAGACTGCCCTTTGCCCAGTTAAACAAATTTCTGAAAAAAAAGAAAAGAAAGATCCATATGAACTCTAAGACAAAAGCCAAATCAATGTATTGCTTAGTGCTATGCAGAGTAAAGCAAAGGACCAGTTGATCATCCCTGTGGTACTCCAAATCTGATGTTTTTGGAACAAAGTCAGATAGAAACCCGATTGTCATCTTCCCCAACATCTATTTAAGCTCAACAGCAATCAGCTGAACAGTCATCACTGGTAGTTATCATCTTTCAGCACCAGAAAAGTGGAACCATGCCAACCAGGACTGTGGGGGAAGATCCCAGTCACCCATCAATATCGTCAGCAGAAAGACTCTGAAAGATGAGACTCTGACCCCTCTTCAGTTCAAAAACTACCAGCAGATCTTCAGAAGCTCCATCAAAAACAACGGCCACTCAGGTGAGCTCAACATCAAATGATCTTTGAACTCTTTGAAGCTGTTGTGTGAGCTCTTTGTGCTCACATTGTGTCCATTCCAGTTCAGGTCGGTATTCCTCTTATCAGCACCATCTCGGGTGGAGGCCTGTCGGCCACGTACAAGGCTGTACAGTTTCACTTGCACTGGGGCAAAGATGGACGGCTCGGCTCTGAACATATGATTGATGGGGAACAGTACCCCATGGAGGTAAAAGACCATCAGAAACAGCCAACATTGTATTTAGTAAAAAAAAATATATATAACTTGAGTTTGATCATCAGCTGAAATACAGATAATCCCAAAGGGAAATTCCTGAATGTGAACTCCACAATGATTGTAGCTCGTTTAAATAAACCTTCCTTTTCAGCTGCACATTGTTCACATGAAGAACCATTATGCTGATCTGACAACAGCACTGAGAGATCCTACGGGGGTTGCGGTTCTTGGGTTTTTCTATGAGGTAATCCAGCTAAATCCCGTTTTAAAGCTTGCTTGCAGTTTTACAATGAGACACTTTTTTCACGTTTCTCTGTTTGTGTTAAGGAGTCCAAGAGTGCAAACCGAAAGTATGATTCCATCATCAATGCGCTGCAAAGTATCAGTGCAACAAGTAGGTGTTAAAGTTCAGAATGCGATCCCAAAGCCTGGTTCTGCATAGCTGTGAAGCTAACATGGGGATGTTTGTGTTTTCAGATGGGAACACCTCTCTGCCTCATATCTCCCTGGCACAATTGATCCCTCCTGAGCAGAATCTGACCTCGTACTACCGTTACCAGGGTTCCCTGACCACCCCGGGATGTACTGAAGCTGTGGTCTGGACTGTGTTCGAGAACCCCATCCCTTTGAGCATGGAGCAGGTTGGAATAGGAGATGATGTTTAAAGTAAATAACAACCTTGACTCTGTCCCTGACCTGCAGCCTAACATTTGCGTAAATCTTCTCTTGCAGCTGAGAGCTTTCTCCAAGGTCCAGTTCCACGACGGCAAGTCGATGGTGAACAACTTCAGGCCGGTCCAGCCCCTCAACGGCCGACATGTGTTCCGCTCAGGAGGTGCCGTGCTCCTGGTCAGCTCAGCCCTCCTTGCGGCAGCCCTTGCGACGGCGCTGGGGCTGTCCCAGTCCAACTAAACGCTAGTCATCCCATGTTGCACTGCGGCATCAATGAACTCAAGCAGATCTGCGCCAATCCTCAGCTAAGACTCTTGTTTCTAACGTAACTCTGACATGTTTGCAAAGACGATGGACCACGTCGTAGTGCAGGGATTGCTCAAATGGTGTTTTCCATCTTATGACACAAATGACTTAGGCGTCTGAGAAACACCTTAAGGAATATGTCGTAAGGGTTCAGTCAGCACCAATGCATGTGTAGTGAAGTAGTATCTCTTATTTAAACCTCGTGAATGTGCCATAAAACAAGTTGGGGGCACTCAACATGAGTAGTCAGACTAAACACCAGATCTGTTCTTTGGACTGGATAATTTTTTTCTTTCTACATCTCCATACTAGCAACCAGTGCACACACACACTCTTCTTCACACATCTTTAGCTTTCATGGTAACTCATCCACCTTGTCCAATGTCAGGTAAATTTAGTATCTGTTAATACCAGAGTGAGTTGCCAATGTTTTAAGGACCAGAGAGCGCTAATGTCGACCCCATGACTTGGCACATGATGTATTGGTATTAACGGAGCAGGAGTGGAGTTATAGATAGCAGGACTGAGTCATAAAAAAAAATCTCCAACTCAAAGGTAGGGGTCAAAGGAGTATGCAGTTTGACCTTTCTCTCAAAGTACAGCAGATCACACCACTGCAGCCAGATGGAGGCCTCTCAGTGTCGGTCAGCAGCTCTGTTCTGAAGGTGCATGTGGGGTAGGTCTTGTTGTAGCTCACCAGAAACCATGAAGAACAGAGGCGTGAAGTTCTGAAAGCATGGGTCACCTGGGGCAAAGAAAATGATCTTAACATCCCAGCAGTCGGACAGAAAGACAGTTCCAGCTCGCTTTTAAAGAGGGAGCTGTGAAATCACAAGGACACCACCAAACCTTTAGATTTTTTTACCTTTAGTTTTATGCACATCATATATGAAGAGCATGAGTCTGCATGCTGTGATGTTTCAGATGTCTGAGATAAGCTACATGGCTACTGGAAGTGAGCTTCTAAACTTAACAAATTATTTTCCTAAAACAGGCGCTTGAATTTCACAGAAGCTTATTTTTCCAGACTGTATCGTTTTATTGATTATTTATTGATTATTGATAATTGTTACCAGTGAATCACACACTGTTGTGTTTTTTCAGGAGAACTTGCCATGTATGCAGAAGACTATGTGCAATTAGGCAGCAAGAGCTATTGTCATGATGAGGAAGGAATCAGTGTATCTTCCATAGCTTCAGAAGAAATCCAGTTATATTTCTATACGGTTTTATTTTACACATGTATTTATGTACTGAACAGTACAGCACAGTTATTATTATTTATGTATTGCAACATTTCTATAGAATGCAAATCTATGTATGAAGCTTGAAACTGTTTATGATCACTCAAGTTGACTTATACAGTTGAAGTGTTTGAGATGCCAGATTGTAATGCTTGAATATGTCATAAAAAAGATATAATGAATGTTACTGGTAAATAATAAACTATATTCCTTTTTTAAAAGATGCTTGCTTTTCCTTGCATGGCCACAAAGGAAGCAGTCAGGCCTCAACTCTGCTTTACTTCCATCCAAACACAATCTTTACCTCTGATGCTTTTCTGCAGGGGGTAACACGGTGCTTTACTAAAGTATTCACAACCCTTTTTATATCTTTTTATATTTTGTCACATTCCTACCACAAAAGTCTAGAGCATTTTTTGTGAAAAAGCAACACAAAAAAACAACATAATTGTGATGTGGAAGGAAAAAGATACATGATTTTCAAAGATTTTCACACAAACAAATCTGAAAAATGTGATTTTTATTCAGCCCCTTTCCTACAATTCCCCTAATACAAATCAAACTGCCTTTAGAGGTCACCTATTTAGTAAATAAGCATCCACCTGACAGGCTGGGAAAGGAGAATCATGATCATAGAACTCCCATCACAGAAAGCCCATCTTAACTGTGGAGGAGCTGCTGATGTTCACAACTCGGGTGAGAGACTCTATAGTATAACTAAAGGTTTCACACTTTATACATCTGGTTTACATGGAAGAGCAACAAGAACAAAGATTGAAAACAAACATGTTCAAAAGCCAAAAAATGTTCCATTTAAACTTTGCCACAAGCCAAGAAGGAGACAACAAACATGTGGAAGAAGGCAGAAATTTAGTTTTTGGGCCTACGTGCATAAGGCTGTGTATGGGAGAAAACCTAAAACATCACCCTGAGCACATGCTAAGCATGGGGAAACATGGCAGTGGCAGCATCATACCATGGGGAAGCTTTTCTTTAACAGGGACAGGGCGGTTAGTCAGAATTGATATGAAGGTTGATAGGGGCAAACACACAGGACAATAATGAAAGAAATCCTGTTAGAGGCTTGACCCTTAAAGTACAACCATAAACACAGAGCCAGAGCTCCAATAAAACGGTTCAAGTCAAGGCATAGTCACGTGTTCAAAATGTCAAAGTCCTGTTTTCAAAGTAATTGAAAACCTGGGGAAGACTTGATTTATGTTTAAAGATGTTCTGTAAGGTCTAATATTCCTCAGGACAACATGGACACTGAAGGTATTATCAGAATCTGAAGTCCTGGTGACTTACTGGAACTCCTTTTCTTCCTTCAATAAGATAACAAAATATTGCATTTTATCCGTTTGCGTGTCTGTGTTTGCAAAGGCTTGCAGATACAAACATTAAATATTGAATATTTCAATTTACGTTTTTGTCTCTTTCGATGTAAATATAGGCCTGTGTTGCTCTGCAGTTTGCCTGCCAATGTGTGAACACAAGCTCGCTGAGCTCTTTCAGGTGTCATGCCAAGATCGAAAATCAATGTTCACTTTTTTTTAAACTGACACAACACACTTTGCTCCCTTTGCTTTTTTGCATCCCCTCCTCCCTATACTCCCATCACTTTAGCTGCCCCCCATTAGGGAATCAAAAGACTTAATGAGACAGTCAAGCTTGGGAAGACAGCTCCCTCCCAAAGAGGGATGGAGGCTGCAAGAGACTGCACAAAAAACGTGAATGAAAGCCTCCTTCATTCTCTTGCACAGGCTTCTGATTCTTCTTCAGTCTAGTTTCATGAGGACCTGTGGATATCTGGCAGTGGCAGTGATCTTTCAGCTAACAGCAGAGCATCCATACAGCAACACCAACCCCTGAATGTCTCCTCAAATCCCCCCGCATCCCTGGGGTCCTGAAAACACTAGGTGGCCTTTTTCCTAACAAAGAGAAACCAGAAGGATCCCCAATGTGAATATGACCCACCTTGAAACACACTCAGCCTTCCATCAGATAGCCAGCTGCTGTGAAAGGTCTCTGGTTCGATCTTTGTGCGTATGCTAACGAGGAAAACAAACAGTGTCACCTTTACTGTCTCTGTTCTCTCCATGGAGGCTACTGATCCACGCTGCAAGGCATGTATCTACCCAGCGCGGTCCCCATGCAGCTGGGAACTATCAACTCTGTTCTTATCCAATGGATTCAGTGCCACAAAAAAGTATTCGTACTCGTTGAACTTTTTCAATGTTTTGTGACATTACTATCACATACGTCCATGTGTATTATTGGGATATAATGTGATCAGATAACATTAATTTGTGGACTTCATTAGTCATGAAGTAGAAGGAAAATTTCACAGGGTTTCAATACTTCATAGGCCCACCTTCACTGTAAACACAACTGCAAAGCTGCATGTCTCCAATAGATTTGCACATGTAGACTGATATATTTGTCATTTTGTCTTTGCAAAATAGCTCAGTCAGATTGCATTGCCACAGATTTTTAATTCTTAATTGGAAGGTCTGGATAAAATAGGAGAGTCTTTGATTTGTTTCTGTAGAGCTCTGGCTATGTCTTTTGGGTTGTTGTCCTGCTGGAAGATGAACCTTCACCCCAGTCTTAAGCCTTTCCTAGGTTTTGTTAACTATATTTTAGGGTTGTCCTGATCCGATTGCATGATTGGAAATCAGCCTCGATCACATGATTTTTAAATGATCGGGAATCGGGTGGAAATGATAGGATATAACCTCATAAAACAACAAGTATGACGTTTTAAATTCATCCTGAGACAGAGATTGTCAAATGGATTGACAGTAACTTAGTTTTAATTTCAACAAGTTCTACTACATCGATATTCACTGTTTCATGGACGACAACAATATCGTAACGTCACACAATTTACGGCAGGCAGGAAATTCAGTCAACACAATCGTGAGCGGTTAGCTAGAAGTGCTAACGTAGGGCAAACGTGTCGCCTCACTAGAGCGAAAACGTCAACAGTTTGGTTGTATTTTCAGCTGAACAGCGAAGGCAGCGCAGCAGCCACATGTAATGTGAGCAAACTGGGCATTTGACGTGGTGGAAAAGGCTGAGCTTTATTCAACACTGAGAATCTGATACGACAAAAACACTGAGCCAGTCGACACAAAATGATACGTAAAAAAACAACAAGGAGAACTTGCCTAAGAACAACGAAAAGGTCAAAAAGATCATAACCAAGACAGCCATACCGATCATACTGGATGACGAGCACACGGTATGAGATGCCTTCTCATCACCACTTTACAGACACAGCTCAGACACAGTTCTTGTATCAAGGGTGTTTGCTTTTGAGGTTTACAACACGGACGTATGGAGCGTCGGTTTGTCCGATGTCACTGCAAACCTTTACTGCACAAAGGGTCAACTCAAGTTTTATTTACATGCGACCTTGCATGCGCAACACTTTAGCGAATCTCACATGGTAGAGAAAAATATACATACTTTAAGAAAAACCTGAAAGGACAATTTGGATGTGTTGTCCTTTTTCTTTTTATTATTTTAATGCATTGCAGAAAGTTCAGTTTCATCTGATCAAAGCACCTTCTTTTACATGTTTGCTGTGTCGCTTACATGGCTTGTGGCTAACTTTAAATAGAAATGGCTTTCTTCTTGCCACTTTTCCACAAAGAAAAAATAGTGTTTTCCCTCTCTCACATGAGTTGTGGGTCTCTCTAGCTCCTCTTGGGCAATTTGGTATCCACTTTCTTCCTAACCTGCCTGCTGGGTTCCTTGGTCTTTATGATGCTCTTATTGTTCTCCAACAAACTTTTGATTTATACTGGATTGCCACCAGAATGGCCTTGGAGGTAAAATACTTCTATACGGTATTATACTGAGATTAAATTACACAAAGGTGGACTCTGTTTTTCCACTTTATTTTATTCAAAGAGGTAAAAGTATTTGGGGCAGAATACATATCCATTCCTCAAATGTTCAGACTTTTATTTGTAGAAACACATGTCATCTTTTACCTTTAAAAACCTATTAAACCTTTGAAAAAGTTTTAATCGGTGTGAATACTTTTGCGAGACTCTGAAAACCTGTTGACCTTTTCTTATTGCTTTCAGCTGTATAAACCAGAAGCAGAGGTAACTGCCAACTATGAGGGTCATGGTGTAACTTTAGAGAGGAAGATGATTAGCCTCTAATACTTGACAGGTCATAGCAGCAGCTAGCCAACAACATGTATTCCTGTCATAATGCTCCATCCCATTTTACATTAAACCCAACTCATCTGCAAGTTGGAAAATTGGCGGGAATTTCTCATTGTTGTGGTCAGAGATCAGGCTAACTATTTTACTGTGGTAAAACAAGAAGAAAACGATGCATTTTCAATTGATCATCCTAGCAACTAAACGTTGTACGGGCTGGTGCCTAATTTATTCGCCACCTATATGGCGAGGTAGCCATATTGGATGGTAAGGTCTGGCTACTTGGTCCTCAGAGACCATTCTGAATCTAAATCAAAATCAGCTTTATTGGCTAAGATTGTTTGCACAAACAAGGACTTTGACTTCAGTTTTAAAGCACTCATAGTGTACAGACTCAATTTCAATTCAATTCAATTCAGCTTTTAATTTAGTTTGTGTATAGCACCAATTCACAAGGCACTTTACAACAAAGTAATTTCAATTCAATCATACATACATTGCAATTGATCCTACTTATTATACAGTGCTTCAAGTTCAGCTCATTATTCCACTTAGTTCAAAAGTTTTCTATCTAAGGAAACCCAGCAGATTGCATCGAGTCATTGACTTGTCGCTTTCACTCCTCCTGAACGAACATGTAGCGCCTGTAGACAGTTGCCGTTATTGTGTTGTTGACTCCACAACAATCCCTCATACTGGCCAAGCATGTAGCGACAGTGAAGAGGAAAAACTCCCCTTTAACAAAGAGAAAGGTCCAGCAGAAACAGAACCTGGCTCAGTGCGAGCGGCTAACTGCTACGACCAACTGACAGACATAAAGGATAATATATAACATGGTTTCTCAATGGGGGCTGTAGCGCCCCCCCCCGTGGACGTTCAGACTATATAAGGGGGCGTTGAAGCGGTTGAATGCTAATGGTGGGAGCTGATGAAAGAGGACTTCAAAACAGACAATGGCTCAGACAAAGAAAACGTGTTGTCAGTCCAATGTGGACTATCTTCGGTACGGGTTAATTCCTTCACCAACTCCACATGTGCCAGGTCAAATGTCCCACTTCCTATCATGTTGAGGAGGGGTTCAGCCAAGTGCTATACATGCAATCAAAATACAGAAACCGGCTATTCGCTGCAATCGGCTGCTTCGCTACTTTGCTCTCCCTTCTGCTTGCATTTTTCTGCATTTTTCTGCTTATTTTTATTTTTTTCCCCTTATGATCCGACCTGCAAGACTTTTTTAATACATATAAATTTATGGGAAAAACCTTTTTTAGTAGTAACGGCAATATTTCATAGATCTTTTATCTTCAGCGCTCTGTGTGCGTGGCCTACACACAGCTGAAGCCTGATCTACAGCATCTAAGCACTTAGCATTTAGCTAAAGCTAGATATAGCTCGTAAGGTTGCTAACGCTAAGCTACAGCAACAAGATGCCTTCCATCTCCACAATGGACTACCAGGACCTTCTACAAAAGATAACAGCACTGGAGAGGAAAGTTCAACGGATAGAAGTTAATGTGGAGGTAAATGGATTGTGTGGAAATGAAACAACCTTATCACTCTTTCAAAACAGTGGAAATGAGCAAGCTAACACACGGCTAAGAGGCAGAGATAACACGACCAAGAAAGAGGGAGCCTCTGCTCATTACATTAAATCACCGAGTGATAATCCTCCCTGGAACTGTCTTGGTGCTAAGCCAAAAACTAAATCATGTTTCTGGGAAACGGGAGGACGTAGTGCAGGCTGGACACAGCGAGCGGAAGTCTGTGATGAGACCGACTGGCCTGCACTCCCTACAAGAGAGAGGGCTTCTTCTACTCCCGTACATGAGAGAACACGGGACAGAACAGCTGCAAATGGGAAAGTTAGCCTCAAACTTTCAAAACAACGGAATGTGAAGCTGCAGAACAGATTTGCTCCACTGTTGGAGAACCCTGGATCTTTATCTGACGACCATCCACCCCAAGGCAGCGAGATGAGGACTGATAACCTGTCAGAGAGTGAGAGGCCACAGAGAAAGCAAAAGACTGGGCCTGAAACTCTGATTGTAGGTGATACCTCTGTAAAGGATGTTCAGTGGATGTGTGGAAAGAACACCAAAGTCCTCTGCTTTCCAAAGGATATGATCAGTGACATGAAGAAGAGGATTCTGAAAACTGTGACTAAATATCCAACAGTGAAAAACATCGTTATCCACACAGGGTCGAATGATGTGTCCAAGCAACAATCGGAGGGTCTAAAACGGGACTTCGCTGGATTATTGAACACCGTGAGCTCTTTGGATGCAGCAGTATTCATCAGTGGACCTTTACCACCCATCAGAGGAGGATTAGAAAGATTTAGCCATCTTTTGGCATTAAATAAGTGGATTTTATCTGCATGTGCTGACAAAAAACTGCAATTTATTAACAACTTTCAGATTTTTTGGGAGTGTAGACATCTTTTTAAGGCAAATGGATTTAGTTTGAACAGGTCAGGTGTAAGACTGTTTACCTCCAATATTTTCTACTTCCTGCTTCATCCCTCTGTGCTTGGAGCCAAAAAGGAGATACACAAAGACTTATCTCAAAAGGAAGACCAAACAAAGCTAAGTGCAGAGGGGGAGGAACCTCTTCTGCCCTCACTCATGGGAAGCTTCGAACAGAAGCAGGAAGAAGGATCTTTATTTGCCCCAAAAGCCCTCAACAGCCCTAAAGAACAGGACAGCGGACCTCAATCGCCCCCACAAACCCCTGACAGCCCACAGTCTTCCCTAAAGCCCCCCTCCCCCCACTCCCCCCATCTGAAATTCACTGAGCAGATGATGGAGCGGGTCAACATTGGGCTCAGATCTACCCCCCAGACCAATCTGTTTTCTTTACCCATTAAACCCCACACCAGGATGATCAAAGGTAGGGCAACAAGCCCGGCCCCCTCCTACCCCACCACGTAAACATGTACAATCTCCACAGTCTGATGTATGATGTGTTAAGGGTCCAGGCTGCGTGGATATCAGCAGTCAGAACTTTTCCCAGGACAAGCTGGGACCCTGTTCATTAGAAGGTTCGATCATTTCTGTACTTATAAGTAACAGAAGGGATGTAGTTATGTCAAAACACAGAGCACTGCATTCTAAAAGGTTTTTAAGTAAAGTAAACATACGCTGTACACAGCCCGCCCCAAAACACAAGGGGCACAATAATACTCTTAAACCTGTTAAGATGGCCTTATTAAATGTCAGGTCTATAGTAGGGAAGACATTTTTAATCAATGATCTTGTCACTAAGCATGGCCTTGATTTTATGTTTTTAACTGAGACTTGGTTAGATAAGAATAGCAGTGTTTCTCTTATCGAATCAACCCCTCCCAACTTTAGTTTTGTCAACCAGGCCAGACAGAACAGGAGAGTTGGAGGAGTTGCTATTTTATTTAATGAATCATTCCAGTGTAAGCAGTTATCTCTTGGAAGTTTTCCTTCTTTTGAATGTGTTGCTGTACAGCTGAAGGCCTCATCTAGAGCCATGTTTGTTAACATTTATCGGCCTCTAAATTACTGTGCTGACTTTAATGAGGATTTTAGTGAACTGCTGTCTATAATCTGTGTTGATTATGACTGTATAAGTATTGTTGGTGATTTTAACATCTATGTTGACAATCCCCAGAACAAAGGGTCTAAAGACCCGAGTAACACTCTGGACAACTTTGGGCTGACTCAGCATATAACAGAGCCCACACATAATAAGGGTCATGTTTTGGACTTACTGATCTCGAAGGGTCTGGGCATTTCCAAGATTAATGTGCGTGATATGGGCTTGTCTGACCATTGTTGTGTTTTCTTTGAGAGTATAAATTCGGTTCACATAAATGTTTTAACGGAGGTTATCACAAAATGATGTATAACTGAAAACACTAGTGAGATCTTTAACCAGGTCTTCTCTCTAACAACTGCCCTGTCAGGGGGTTCAGTCAATGAACTTGTCAACAGCTTTAATGCTAAAATATTAAATGTTATGGATACTATTGGTCCCACAAAGGTGAAGGTTATCTCTGGAAAGAAAAAGTCTCCATGGAGAAATTCCACACTGGTGAGAAATGAAAAAAGGGAGTGTCGGAAAGCCGAGAGCACATGGAGAAAAACAAAACTTCAGGTTCATTATGACATCTATAAAGAGAAACTTCACTCTTATAACTTACAACTGAGGAATGCAAGGAAGTCATATTTTTCTGACATCATCACCAGAAATAGTCATAGTGCTCGCACATTATTTGCTGTTGTCGACAGGCTAACAAACTCTCCTGTGTCAGTAGCACCTGAACTCTATTCCACCAAGGCCTGCAATGACTTTGCAAAATTCTTCACAGACAAAATCCAAAATATTAGACAAGTGGTTGGTTCATTAACGCCAGGTTCAGGTTATGTACAGTGTCCACGGAAAATCCGTTTAAACACCATGAAACAGTTTTATCTCATAAACAGCAAAGATCTGGAGGACATCTTACTTCAGAGTTCTGCTGCTGGTCTATAAAGCTCAGAATGGTTTAGGACCAAAATACATCGGTGATCTCCTGACCCAGTATGAACCTACTCGAACCCTCAGGTCATCTGGATCCGCTCTTTTATCAGTTCCCAGAGTCAGAACCAGACATGGAGAAGCTGCATTCAGCTTCTATGCTCCACATGTCTGGAACAAACTCCCAGAAAGCCTCAGATCAGCTGAAACACTCAGTTTATTTAAATCCAGGTTAAAGACCCACCTGTTCTCAGCTGCTTTTAATTAGATTTTTATTCTAAGTTTTAAATCTGCACGGCTTGTTTTAAGATTTGTTAATATTTTTTTATTTTATTTTATTTTTTAATTAATTTTTATTTTTTTTAAATCATGGTTTTTATTCCTGTACTTTTGCTTTTTCTGCACCCTGCTGTAATGCTTTTGATGTTGTATGTAAAGCACTTTGAATTGTCTTGTAACATGAATTGTGCTATACAAATAAACTTGCCTTGCCTTGCCTAAATCTGATTAACATCTCTCTGTCCACCCATAAAAACCCCACCAGGGACAAGGGGCTCACTAATATATCCATAAGCCTTATGACTCTGCTCTGGGCTACTATTTTGATGGTACATTTTTTAATGTTAATTGAATATTTGTTCAAAATGTTACAAACTCGAGGCTGATTCATTGTTTTTGTTGTTTCTCAAGACACTTGTGTACCATCTTATTTGAAATCTGTTAATTCTGCCAATTGAATATTTGTTTTTTTCCACTGTTGTTGTACCTAAAGGTCACTTATAACCAGTGCTCTGATTAAATGGTGGTTTTTGTATCAGAAAACGTTCCGTTTGTCTGCATGGGACCTTGTGGGGCAGTAAGGGATTTCAACATGACTTAGGGGGGAGTTCAGTTAAAAAAGGTTGAGAAACACTGATATATATAAACCTTAGAGGAATAAAATAAGGATGAATGAACAATGTATACATGTATTTGCAGTCAGTTATTTCATATATGAAGAATTTTATAAAGAAAAAAAACACAGAATAATTGTTGTAACAGTGGAAAAGTGCTCATTTTGTTTTACACTCTGGCTACAAGGTGTTCATTTTATTCATCAGAGAGACAGCCTGGGGGAAGAAATTGTCTCTGTTGTGCCAACCTAAAGGTAAAAGTCCAGTATGTGTGGGGTCTGCAGGGATGTTAGCTGCCTTTTTCCTGACCCTAGACCTATACAAGCCCTGGATGAAGGGAAGGCCAGACCTGACGAACCTCTCTGCAGACCTGATTCGTTCGTTGCAGCCTGGAGCTGTTCTGTTTTGTAGATGAGCCAAACCACACAGTGATGAACATGACATACTGTATAATGGCAGTGTGGAATATGACCAATAGCTCCTGTGAGAGGCTGTACATCTAAAGTTGCCCCGTAGATTAGACTATTCTCGATTTCAGGGTACAGAACACATCACACACAGCCAGCCAAACTAATCAAAAAGAACAAAACAGCCATTAAGTTGAACACTGAATTAAAAAAAGAGGGAATGAATAATTACAATTATGCATCTCTCTCTTTCATTAACTGCTAACATCTATTTTTCAGTAGCTGTTTCATCACAATGCAACATTTTCACAGATGTTTGCCACAGTCATTAGCATACATTTCCCTTCAGTAAACATGCTATCGCCTGTTAACACTGGTTCTCACCTTACATGCAGAGTTGTGCTAAATGAGGAAATACTAGGTGAAGCAATTTCACACCTATTGTTCTTATACAGCAGGATAATAAGTGGGTTTAATCGGTCTTTTCAAAAGGCCAACTTTACTGACGATTCCTGTTCATCTGCAGTGGAAGTCACAGGTTGTAGTGATCCACATTACAAAGACAATAAGAGTTAACTGGTCTATCGTTAAGAGTTCCTGTAGAGCTGTTCTCTGCAGTGCCAGACTCTGTAGGAAAACTGCTGTGTTTTCTGTTTAGAGGCAAAAGCTTTGTAGAAAGTGACTTGACGGACTGTTCTGTTGTAGATGATAGTTCAAGTGTGGGAAAAAAAAGAGGTAAGCCCAGATACCAAAAATGGACTCTATGGTAAGGAGAATAATATCCATAGTATTAGATGTGGCTCATTCATCTACAAAATTGAGAATATAAAAATTGGAGTCCAGATTTTCTGGGTTTGTCACATCATAAAACTCATATTTGACCGTTCCACAGTTATTTGTTTCTCCAAAGAGAGTCCATCCTGTATTCCGGTGGTGTTTTTACTGTTATTTGTCTTCATTTGATAAACACTTCTAACAAGGAGAGCGGAGAGTAAAGAAAAAGACATACAGTAAGTGCCCAGGGTCTGAATTCAGACCTGGAGAACTTTAGCCTTCATATATGGTGGGCCTGCTCTACCACTGAGCAGCATCGCTCCCATTCAGGTACCAACAACAATCAGATTGCTGGTATTCCGATATTTAACAGCAGCCTCACTGGTGTAACTGCAAAGCAAAGTATTTCAGCTCAATAAAGATTTATGAAAACATAAAACCCCGCCCAAGTACTGCTTCATGTCACACTGTGCGAGCTATAGAGAGATGGCACACTGTACATTCCAAGATTTCAGTCATGATTGTCTTAGTCAGACTGGACTTTTGAAATGCATGTATACACCTTGGTCCGACTGATGTCAAACTGAACTAGAATCAGTGATAGAGCAAAGGCACCCAGGTAATGCGATTGGAAAATCGAATTTCTCTGCATGCAACTTCAATCCCGCCTCAGTCTGGCTTTTCATGGGAAGTGACGAGACCACGGAAGCGGGAGTGACAACATTGGTACACAACAATACAGCAGCAGCAATGAGTGGAACACAATCAAACAGTACAGTACTCGCAAAATGTACTGTGCAGCAGCGTTGTTGTCGTCCATTTCTTCGCTCATTGTTCATATCCTGGTTTTACTCCGTCTGCTTCACTGCTGCCAGCATTTGTTTAGTATCTGTGTGACTCTAGGCCAGGGTGCCCAATTCTGGTCCTCAAAGGCGGGTCTCCTGCATGTTTTAGTTCTTTCCCTGGTTCAGCACATCTGAATCAAATGCAGAACTTTGACACGCTGAGGAGGTAGTTTTTTGACATCAACAGCTGTGTTGGAGCAGAGATACATCTACAACTGGCTGGAGACTGGCCCTTGAGGCCAGGAATTGGACACCCATGCTCTAGGCCAACCGGAAAAATCCAACGTGAAAGGGCGCATGTCGCCACCTAGCGTCGCGGTGGCGAACACACTTCTTTCAATAATGCGATTTTCTTAGAGAAATGTAAACTGGTCCAATTTTCACCAAAAGCTCAAATTAGATGTGCATGTAAACGTACTGAGTGAGTCAAACTGCACAACATCTCTCTCTCACAGGACACGCGAACATCCTGAACATACGTCTCAGAAATGCATACGTATCTAAAAGCCACCAGATACCCAAGATGGCAACGATAAAAACAAATCTTTGCTGTCAAAGCTCAATAAATTCTGGTTCTTTGTTGCTCCACATGTTCTTGCGTGTAACCTCCATTGTTGGTAACGTTGATACTTCTACTGTTGCATTATCCTCTCGTTATTTGCTTTTTTTTTTCGTCACTCCCTGAGCGTATTTTATTTTGGTCGACTCTGCTTGAAGACTGATGGAGGCTCGATTTAGTTGTCAGAGTGCTCAATAGGCTGCCGTTACACTGGACGGCCACAGACCTGTGAATCCCGAACCCATTCACAACAAAATAATTGTCTATGATGGCCGAAAAACGCACAGTGTGAACCGAGTTTAAGGTGAGAGTTTCTGACAAATCCATCCATCCATTTATTGTCTTCTGCTTATTCAAGGTTTCTTTATGAAAAAATCAGAGAGAAAAACCCATGCATCAATATTAGGAGCCAGCAACGAGGCATAGATACCGAATGTCCCCTTCCAATAGGTGGGTGTTCAGGAGCTTCACATGGATGACGGAACTCCTTCCACCATCTTTAAAGCTGAACCCTACTAATCTACAGAGGCTACTTGTATCCAGGATCTTCTGTTCTTTTTGTTATGATCTCCATATCTCATGGCCTTTGTTGAAGTTTCAGTCCTCTGCTTCAGCTTTTTATTTTTTATTTTTACAGAAACAAACTGAAGAAGGTCCACCATTACTGTAGATGAAGCCCACCCCATTTCTCGCTCCCTTCTGCCATCACTCAACAACAGGAGATATTTTACCAGCCAACAAACATCCTCAAATAACATTTCTAGCCATTAAAAGTTGAAATCTAATAGATTAATAAAAACAAACTTAAGAAAACACTGCAGCACTTACTAAGCTAACTGGATTTCTTATCTTTGTGCTGTTATTGGATCATGATTCCTTCTTCGTTTTAGAATTTACTGCAAGGAGGATCAGTGAACACAAAAGCAAACGTGTGTTTCCGTGTGACCCTAAACTACCAGAAGTAGAACAGTATTTCATATTGCGAGATTACCATAGCCACAATGAAGCACTCTCTCCCGGTGTGCCTAACAGAGGACTGGTATGACCCAGCCAGATAACTGAACAGGAACCACTTCAGGGTCATTCTGCAGTCTCCTAAACAAAATATGTTCTTGTGTCTATAGTCTGTAATCTAATAACCCTGACTTCTGCCCCTAATGAGGGCTTAACAGTCCATGAAATATTTCCATTACAGTGCTCTTGATCATCTCGATTTTAGCAAAACATCTGAAATCACACAGAAAGAAAACTTCTTGCAATAGCTTTAAAAGACAAACAAATCAACTTAGAGATGTGCTGTAAAGTGAAGCTGAACCAGGAAACAGCTCTGTGATGGAATGCCTAATAAGGGGTAAATTTGAGCTACTTGGTTTACAGATCTATAGCTTGGGTTTCTTATCAAAATATTATTTCAGCTGTGACAGAGAAAAAAAGAAACTACATTAATGAAAACCTCAGACAACAGGTTAGTGAAATTTTGATATGTGAAGCCAAAAGTTGTAGTATCTGCCATATCTTTTGAGATACTGCACATAACTGAGTCTCAATCCTCGGTATCCAATGTGTTGGTCACACGTACACTACATGTTTCATCCCTTCATCCCATTTCTTTCATTAAACATTTTACATTCAGATCTTTGTGGCATGGCCCTTGCTAATAAAATGGTAAATTGCCTGTACTTGTACAGCGCTTTATCAAGTCCTGAGGACCCCAAAGTGCTTTACACTACATTCAGTCATTCATGCACTACATAATAGCCAATGTTGCTCTAGGGCAAACTGACAGAAGCCAGGCTGGGGTATTCTGGCGGCACCAGGCCCTCTGACCAGCACCAGTAGGAAAGGCGGGTGAAGTGTCTTGCCCAAGGACACAACGACTGAGAAGAACAGAGCGGCAACTCTCCCTCGTGCCCGTACTTTAAACACACTAATAGAAAGCGAAGTTTGTTGGAACTGCTGACCATGCAAAGTCTTTGGGTTGTCAGTAGTCTGGAAAGTATTGGCGAAACAGTTTTAAATTAATTCAAAATTTCCAGTGCATGACCTTTCAAATGCTTACAGTTGTCCTTAGATTTGAACATCTAAACTAGCATCAGATGCAACAAATCAGCCTTTTGTTCCCGAACTCTTCAAATATATCATCCTTGTGCAAACAATGACTGCCAGTTTCCTATCTGCATGAAAGCACATCAAATAAAAAGCTAGGTGGGTACATTACGAGGCATTTCCTTAGTGAGTAAAAATGGTCATACTTTTACTGTAAATGTATTACTTAAGTTGGGTATTTGTTTTGCAACAAGAGCACAATAAATTGAAGAAGTGAGAGCAAGTTTCATCCACATAGCATAAAGCAAAGCCTCTTAGCTGCAGTCATGGCAAACACAAGAATTATTTCTTCTAGGGGTTTAATACAATAATGATATGACCTGTTCTGGTTTTTCTTAAACTAGTTCAACCTAACTGCACATGTAAAAAAAACACAGAATACAGAATCCTTTAGAAACCCTAGATATGTATAAAATATGAAAAACACACCAGGGATGTAGATTCATTTTTAAACCTTGACTGTAAGTCTGGCCACAGCACTGCCCCACAAAGCTAAGACTATTCTTCCGTCAATCTGTGCCTTTGATAAGTCCAACCAACTCTGCTTATTTAGGAAATGAAGATGCTATGTTGTTACAGAGCTCATATTTAATCCTAGTAGATCAAAAACACTCACTGGCCACTTTGTTAGGGTCCATTGTGGTGATACCAGGTTGGACCCCCTTCCACCTTCAGAACAGCCTTAATTTTTGTGCCATTAATGCAAAAAAGTGTCAGAAACATTCCTCAGAGACGTTTGTCCATATTGATATAAAAGCATCACATAGCTGCTGCAGATCTGTCGGCTGAACATAAATGATGTGCATCTCCTGGGCCATGAGTTAAAGCAATGCTAAGGAGTTTTTTTTACCTTAAAATAAGCTAATGTTTCCGAACTCGTGTCAGTGGTTCATCAACTCATAACAGGGTGAAACGGCACTTCTGCATTCACTTTGCGGCCCTCTATCGGCTATAACAGCACTATGTAAGTTTGGGTTGTCGGATAGCAGTTTTGTAGTTCAAATGAGACTATAAATGCGACTTGCTTTATGGCAGGCTTCACAAAAGCCGGTAGGTGCAGCATGCTGCAAGGCATTCTGGGTGCAGCATACTCGGCAGGTACATATAAATGGAAGATAACTAGCAGCAGGTAGCTTGAACAATTGTCATCATGACGAAGCCGAAATTGTATTCATATGTACGCCGGTGTTCCGACTATCTGTGCTACCCCTCAATCTGTGCTACGCTGTAGCACTGCGCATGCACATTTCCATGTTACGTCACAATTCGCTTACTCAGCAAATCTGTCATCAAGAATTCCTACCTGGAAGATCCATTTCGTCTGTTTTATTTCTTTGAAGTTTACGGTGAGTTTTATTCAAATTATTTTATTACTGGCTAATTTTTATTCAACATATTTTAAGGCTTTTCTTAAGTTACTTTCAAGTTAACATGACAGCCCTATATTAGTTTCACTTCTGTGATAGCCTATTGTTATACTGCATGTATACAAGTCCCATTAATTAGAGTCGTAGAATAAATGCGGTGTATTTTGCGGGCTATTTGTGCTTATAATCATACTACATTTTAATATTTTGGAGCAATAATACGGCTATATGCTCTACGTCTTACCAGCTTGGTATATATTCATTAGCTTTACAAACTTATAACAGATTTCCAGAGTGTGCTATTCATCTAAAGGTCTATTTAACAGGTAGGATATTCTGAACAAGGTTTTCCGTGCATCTTTATGTGCTAGTTTTAGCTTTATATTAAACTGGTAGCATGTTCTGTGGATTGACAGAAAAGTTTTCGTTATTCATACATTTTTGCTATGTTAGGCATTACTGCTAAACTGCCACTTCAATCCAGTCACTTGAAAAATATTTTCTGATGATTATGTTTAACATCAAAGCTAACAGTTGTTGTTTTTGGCATGTAAACATACTTTCGAGGGGTAGCACTGACAGATGCGTGCTACGGTAGGACATTCTGAGGAGGTAGCACAGATCGTCAGAACAGAGCTGTCAGCCATATAATAAAGAAATTAGACCGTTTCAAGTTATAACGTGGCCAGTATCACGTTATAACGTCATACGGTCAAATTTCTTTATTATATGGGTGACAGCTCTATGTCGCCGTGCATATGAAATGCTGAAATATAGAAAATGTGTCATGTTTGCAGGGTTTTATGACTCAAAGGCAGCAACAAAATCCGAACACCAGACAGTATTTTGGATATGATAAGAGGTATTTATTTTACAAATAGTAAATGTGAAAGTCTCTGGAAGAACGCCAGGAAATGGGTCCACGATGGCAGGCGGAGGAACTGCAGCAGAGAGTGGAGGTTAGATGAGGTAGACAGGTGAGTGAGGCAGAATGTAAATGGTTACTCACACGATGACTGCGACGTCTGATCTTTAGGGAAGGTAAGTAGGATCCAGTACCGGAGGTAGATGGAGGCTGATGTTGTGCAAGGCTGTGTGTGTTTGCAGGTGGACCGGGCAGACGGACGGAGAAAAGGCAGACCAGCAGAGGTAACGAAGCAGAAGCTGACCAGGAGGGAATCCAGAGTTAAGGTAAGTTGTTTCCAGGAGGTATCGCCGATGGAACGGAGATCAGAGAAGAAAACCAACTTCGAAGGACAAAGAAGTCTGGATCAGGATCTGTGAGGAAATTAGGAAGAATAAGCGCACAGAGGTCATGGAAGATAACTTCTCTAGAGCAAAGGTTGGCCATCTTTACCACGCTGGAAGCGAGAACAATCTGGCATCAGCTTGCACCCTTCATTCCTCTTTTAAAGCTGGGGTTGATGAGCCTGAACAAAGAACTGGAGGAGACAGGTTTGATCTGGGACACATGGAATACCGGATGAACACGGAGATGAGATGGTATCTTGAGTCTAACTGTAGTTGGACTGATGACTTTTTTGATAGGGAATGGACCGAGGAACCTTCTTGGTTGAGATCTGAGGGGAAAGTCTTTAGATGAAAGCCATACCTTGACCTTGACCCGATGAGTAATGGGGGTGCTGGTCGGGGTGCTGGTCGCCTCTTCTTATCTGCGTAACGTTTATTCTGTACTGCAGTGCATTGAAGGGCGACGTGAGCTTGATTCCAGATACGTCTGATGGCACGGATGCGAGCACGGACCGATGGCACCACTGGGTCAGGGAACGAGTCTGGGAGTAGAGAAGGTTGGCAACCGAGTGATATTTCGAAGGGAGAGAATCCAGTTGCAGATGAGACGTGAGAATTGTGGGAGTACTCAACCCAAGGGAGATGGATGGACCAGGTGAGTGGGTTTAAACTGCAAAGACAACGAAGGGTGTTTTCAATTTCTTGATTTAATCTCTCACACTGACCGTTTGACTGAGGATGATAACCAGAGGTGAGTTTGGAGGTGGCCCTCAGGGCGGAACAGAACTGTTTCCAGACGGCTGAAATGAACTGAGGACCACGATCGGAGACCATTTCAGAGGGGATCCCATGGAGCTTGAAGACGTGAAAAATGAGTTGACGGACAGTCTCTGTGGATGAGGGAAGCTTAGGGAGAGCAATGAGATGGCAGGTTTTTGAAAAACGGTCAATGACGGATAGAATGACGGTTTTACCTTTAGAAGGTGGGAGGCCGGTGATGAAATCCAGAGCGATATGAGACCAGGGTCGAGAAGGTGTGGAGAGTGGTTGCAGAAGACCAGCAGGAGGTTGATGGGATGATTTATTTTGGTTGCAGATGTGACAGGCAGAAATATACTCGGCTACGTCCTTGTTAAGGGATGGCCACCAGAAATATCTGCGTAGGAGGGCAATGGTGCAGCTGGTACCGGGATGACAGGAAAACTTGGAAGCATGGGCCCAGTGGATGGTCCGTCCTCGGATGGCTGATGGCACAAACAGACGACCGGGAGGTCCCCCACCTGGGTCGGGTTCATTCTGGAGGGCGTTTTGGATTGATCTTTCAATGACCCAGGTGAGGGCGCCGATAAAACAGGAAGGTGGAAGTATTGTGGTTTCTTTGGGGAGTGTCTCATCTGTCTGGTGAATTCTGGAGAGAGCATCCGGTTTCTTGTTTTTGGAGCCTGGACGAATAGGAGATGTTAAGGTTGAAGCGGGAAAAGAAGAGGGACCAGCGGAACTGCCTGGGGTTGAGTCTTTTGGCTGTTTGAAGGTATGACAGGTTCTTGTGATCAGTCCAAACGATGACGGGAATCTCCGTACCCTCCAGCCAGTGACCCCACTCCTCCAGGACCAACTTTATGGCTAAAAGCTCTCGGTCTCTGATGTCATAGTTCCTCTCTGCTGGGGAGAATCTTTTGGAAAAGAAAGCACAGGGATGAATCTTGTGATCTGAAGGAGACCTTTGGGAGAGGATAGCACCGACAGCGGTGTCCGAAGCATCGACCTCCAGGATGAATTGTTGGGTGGTATCAGGTTGAGTGAGAGTAGGAGCCTGGATGAAGGATTCATTTAGTTGCTAGAAGGCAAGATTAGACTCAGGGGTCCATTTAAAGGTCTTCTTGGAAGAAGTAAGAGCGTTAAGGGGTTCTGCGAGTTTCCTATAATTGTTAATGTATCGACGGTCGAAATTTGCAAAACCCAGGGAGTGTTGAAGTTGTTTACGGATTGTTTACTGTTTCAGGAGCTGGCCAGTCCTTGATGGTAATAACCATAGCTGGATCTGCCTTCACCTGCCCGTCTCCCAGGATGAAACCAAGAAAAGTTATGGAAGAAACGTGGAACTCACACTTTTCTGTCTTAACGTAGAGTCGATTCTCAAACAGTCTTTGAAGGACTTGCCGGACATGGATCTTGTGATCTTGGAGGAAATGAGAGAAGATGAGGATGTCGTCGAGGTAAACGAAAACAAACTGGTTCAGAAAATCATGTAGGACATCATTAATTAGGTTCTGGAAAACGGCGAGTGCGTTGGATAATCCAAAAGGCATGACCAAATATTCGAAGTGTCCAATGGGTGTCTTAAAAGCAGTCTTCCACTCATCTCCTTCACGGATGCGGACAAGATAGTAAGGCGTTCCTGAGATCTAGTTTTGAGAAAATGGAGGCTTGACTGACGGGTTCCAGAGCGGAGGAGAGCAATGGGAGAGAATATTCGTTCTTTATGGTGTAATGGTTTAGACCTCTGTAATGAATACAGGGACGAAGTGAGCCATCCTTTTTTCCCACGAACAAGAATCCTGCACCGAGAGGGGAAGATGAAGGTCGGATGATGCCGGAATCTAGTGAGTCTTAAACATAGTTTTCCATTGCCTCTCTTTCCTTGTTGGAAAGATTGTATAAACGGCTGGAAGGGAGAAGGTCAATGGCACAGTCGTATGGGCGATGAGGTGGTAGGGAGAGAGACAGATCAGATACCTGGGATGAAGACATTTGACACGCAACGAAGGCTGCCCAAGACGTGAAAATCTGTAACGTTAGAGGGTATCGCTTGTCAATGCACGTGAATCCCCTAGTGTAACCATAACAGATTTTACGACAGTAGTAGAAAACAATATATTTTTCCCAACTGTAGGGGGACCCCGAGAGCAAAACTTACTTAGTGTTGCTTTAAAGGCCATGTAGTTCTGTCACGATAACAAATTTTGCTGGACGATAAATTGCTCCAGAAATTATAATAAACGATGAACGATAATATTGTCGTTTTAAGATCATTTTAAACTAATGTAATAATAATGCCTGTACACCCTTTGAACGATCTAAAAAGTTTAATTTCTAAAGAACATTTACCACTGAAGCTGGAAAACATTTTTAATATCCAATATAAACTGACAAAACAACCAAAACATGAAAAAAATGGATGAACTCTGTAAACAAAATTGCCCTTCAAAAAAATATTAATCACTTGGCTCAGACAAGAAAAACAGGAAAATCAAAATCATTTATTTGTTTTTTAAAAGAAGAAAGTGCAAACTAACAATAAAAACACTCAGTTTGGATAAAAAAAGACATCCCATTTTACTCTACCACTACGGATATATGGACCATACATGCCTTTTTTCGTCCAGTCTCTTTGGTAAAAAGAGAGACATGGGAGGAAAAAAAACAGGCATGGAAATGATTGTGGATGGAAAAAATATGCTCATTTAAATTTATCATGCGATTAATTGATTTATTGTTCATTGTGACAGGACTACATTGGGGGTATAAATTGTCAGGGTTAAGAAAGTATTTTTAAATTCTTTGGATGGATGGTACTAAGAAATCCAAAGTGTGCCCAAAATATATCCGCCATAGCATTACATCACCGTCAGCACCAGCTTCGATGGCTCATAGTGGGGAATATTATCTCATGTTGCGCTGCCAATTAATTCATATCCTTTTAATTTTCATGTTATAACCAGAGGCTACAATGTCATTTATTGTTTTTTTGTGTGTGTTTTAGAAGAATCTTCAATTCTGACCCTGGCATCTGACGTCATGACTTAAATCAAAGGAGCTTCTTTAGCGACAGGTTGCTCTCCCTGAAGTGCTCAACTAAGTTCGTCCTTCGTGGCTCGATCAATCAGGCTTTATAACTCCACTGTTGGGAAAAAAGGGATGAAGAAGGAAAATGGGGGGAGGCATGACAGTGCTGTCTCTTTTAAACTTTTATAATGGTGGTTTTATTATTTATTTCATAAATCTTTATTATTATTTTTTATCTCCTTGTATATTGTGTGTCTGTGTGGGAAGAGTAGGCCTACTAATTTTCTTCGGGATAATTAAAATCTATCTAATTAATATCTATCTATCTATCTATCTATCTATCTATCTATCTATCTATCTATCTATCTATCTATCTATCTATCTATCTATCTATCTATCTAGATTCAATAGACCAGGCAATGTTTGTCCAGTCCTGGACGGTTCGATTAAGTGAACCTTCGTGAATTCTAGCCCCAGTTTTGTGTTCTTAGCTGACTGGAGTGACACTCACTTTGGTCTTCGGCTGCTGAAGCCCATCTGCTTCATGGTTCAACATGTTGTAGCATTCAGAGATGGCGTTCTGCATACTGTTGGTGATTATTCGAGCTCGTGCTGCTTTTCTCCTATCTCCAACCATTCTTCTCATTCTCCTCTGACCTCTCATATCAACAAGCCCTCTTCATCCGAACAGCTGCCGCTCAGTTGATATTTTCTATGTTCAAAGCGTTCTCTGTAAATCTGAATGCCATGAGCAGGGTTTTTTGGGGGGGTTTTGGTTCAATTCTGTGTTTGCATGTTTGATCATTTTTCTTATTTGTGCCCAACCTTAGTTATTTTTTCTTTCTTTGCTGTCATCGTTGCTCTGCTGTACGTCAGTCTTTCCAAAGCTGTTGTTTATTTACTAATGTTCATATTTGGTTTATTCTTTATGACTGTTTGTTGTTAGATTTATGTTTTGTCTGTGCTCTGATTAGTGTTTACTTCTCCTCTGCTCCTCTCGTGCCATTTCTCTCTCTCCCTCAGCCCATCTGTCTGGTCTCAACTCTCACCTGCTGCCTGTTTCTAATCAGCCACCTGTCACTTGTTGGTAATCAAACTCCCCAATACCTAAGCTCCTGTCTCTGCTTCAGTCCTTGTTGGATTCTCCTGTTTGCTCCTATGCCCTGGCTCCCTGTGTGATCCTCCCTCATTTTAAGTTTGTTTTTTCAGTAATAATAGAACCTCACGTTGCCTTCCGCCTCCTGTTCTACCTGCATTCGGGTTCTACCACTAAGCCTGTCACCGAGAGATGGCTTCATGTGACAGTAGTTTCTGAAATCCTTAGATAAGCCTCTCTGACACCTGCAACTATGCAACATTCAAAGTTTATTATTCCTCTTTCTTCCCCGTTCTGATGCTCGATTTGAACTTCACCAAGTCATCTTAACCATGTGTAGATGCTGAAATGCATTAGGTTGCCACCATGATATTGGCTGATTCCCTATTTGTATAAACAAGCAATTAAACATATGTACCTAAATATACAATAGCACAGACATTTAACTTTTAGACAGAATCATTAAATAAACCATTATCCTTTCTTGTTTAGCTCTTAAGTTGTACAGCATGCAAAGACTAAACTGGGACAAAAAAACTTTTTTTTGTTTAAAAATAAAAACCCTTCAAACTATATATGTGGCATTTTGCTGGTAAATTTTAGAACAAGGCAGTTAAAAACCTCTGGCTCACACCACAAACAGCTGATCATCAACAGAAAGTGACTTGCTCTACAGGTCCTTCTCAAAAAATTTGCATATTGTGATAAAGTTCATTAAATTGAAATTGAATTGAATTATTTTCCATAATGTAATGATAAAAATTTAACTTTCATATATTTTAGATTCATTGCACACCAACTGAAATATTTCAGGTCTTTTATTGTTTTAAAACTGATGATTTTGGCATACAGCTCATGAAAACCCAAAATTCCTATCTCAAAAAATTAGCATATTTCATCCGACCAATAAAAGAAAAGTGTTTTTAAGACAAAAAAGTCAACCTTCAAATAATTATGTTCAGTTATGCACTCAATACTTGGTCGGGAATCCTTTTGCAGAAATGACTGCTTCAATGCGGCGTGGCATGGAGGCAATCAGCTTGTGGCACTGTTGAGGTGTTATGGAGGCCCAGGATGCTTCGATAGCGGCCTTAAGCTCATCCAGAGTGTTGGGTCTTGCGTCTCTCAACTTCCTCTTCACAATATCCCACAGATTCTCTATGGGGTTCAGGTCAGGAGAGTTGGCAGGCCAATTGAGCACAGTAATACCATTATCAGTAAACCATTTACCAGTGGTTTTGGCACTGTGAGAAGGTGCCAGGTCGTGCTGAAAAATGAAATCTTCATCTCCATAAAGCTTTTCAGCAGATGGAAGCATGAAGTGCTCCAAAATCTCCTGATAGCTAGCTGCATTGACCCTGCCCTTGATAAAACACAGTGGACCAACACCAGCAGCTGACATGGCACCCCAGACCATCACTGACTGTGGGTACTTGACACTGGACTTCAGGCATTTTGGCATTTCCTTCTGCCCAGTCTTCCTCCAGACTCTGGCACCTTGATTTCCGAATGACATGCATAATTTGCTTTCATCTGAAAAAAGTACTTTGGACCACTGAGCAATAGTCCAGTGCTGCTTCTCTGTAGCCCAGGTCAGGCGCTTCTGCCGCTGTTTCTGGTTCAAAAGTGGCTTGACCTGGGGAATGCGGCACCTGTAGCCCATTTCCTGCACACGCCTGTGCACGGTGGCTCTGGATGTTTCTACTCCAGACTCAGTCCACTGCTTCCGGAGGTCCCCCAAGGTCTGGAATCGGTCCTTCTCCACAATCTTCCTCAGGGTCGGGTCACCTCTTCTCGTTGTGCAGCGTTTTCTGCCACGCTTTTTCCTTCCCACAGACTTCCCACTGAGGTGCCTTGATACAGCACTCTGGGAACAGCCTATTCGTTCAAAAATGTATTTCTGTGTCTTACCCTCTTGCTTGAGGGTGTCAATGATGGCCTTCTGGGCAGCAGTCAGGTCGGCAGTCTTACCCATGATTGCGGTTTTGAGTAATGAACCAAGCTGGGTGTTTTTAAAAGCCTCGGGAATATTTTGCAGGTGTTTAGAGTTAATTAGTTGATTCAGATGATTAGGTTAATAGCTCGTTTAGAGAACCTTTTCATGATATGCTAATTTTTTGAGATAGGAATTGTGGGTTTTCATGAGCTGTATGCCAAAATCATCAGTTTTAAAACAATAAAAGACCTGAAATATTTCAGTTGGTGTGCAATGAATCTAAAATATATGAAAGTTACATTTTTATCATTACATTATGGAAAAGAATGAACTTTATCACAATATGCTAATTTTTTGAGAAGGACCTGTAGGTTTGAAAGTGATTGTGGGGACATGCGGCCACTAGAGAAATAAATCAGTGAAGCATATCCTCCATGTCACACGTTGAAATCCTGTTAGGAAATGATTTTCTCCCAGCGAGACAGAAAAATTAGCAATTAGAAGTTTGAGTCACATTGGACAAAATAATTACCCCAGGATGTCCCATTTCTGGCTTAAGTTGCTGAAAGTGGTTTCCATAGATATGCTGTGAAGAAAATAAACTGAAGCTAAAATAATGTGACTGCTAATTTTTCTTCTATATCTGATTCTTTATAATCTGGTAACACTGAGAAGACAACTTTACTGAACATGAACTTGAACAACGTACCCAAAACACGAAGGGTGTGCAGCACTGAAAGGAATCCAGGTTCACCTTCTTATTCTAGTTTGTCTACACGGGTTACACACAGTTCACAGAGCTCTGACGTAACAGCTGGCATTATCTGAAAGCCACAGAACCGATGTGGTAAATTTAACTCAAACAAACTCAGAAATCAAGGTAAATTTACTCACAGAAAAGCAGGATACATATTTTGATATCTACCCTGGTGACTGGAAGAATAGAAGTGCAACAAGATCTTGAACTCTTTCCTTTGTTGCAAAAAACTTGTGACCCGAGTCCAAACCTGGACCCACTTGGCTTCAGTCTGCAGAGGATGGATTTGAAACAAAAGAGCAGCCAGAGGTATTCATTCACACTGATTGAGATGGTAACACACTGTAGCAGTTCTACTCTGGACTGTAGTTGGATTTTGGCAGATTTTCTGAAGGCAAGGGAGGATTCTGCACTGATGCCACATTCCTGAATGAACCTGGTTTATAATGGCTTGTTCTGGAGGTATTTTGAGAAATCAAAACAGCGATAATGTGCTCTTTCAGGGCGCATAATACGGCGTCTTGCAAATTAAAAAAAATTCAGAATCATATACCATTTTCTTTACATTGAAATTTTTTTAGCAAAAAAAACCAAAACAAAGTGTGCATTGTGTTGTATTCATTGTTCTTTACCTTTATACCCCAACGTAAAACTACATTCAAAAGTCACTTAATGAAAGCCTCACTGTGCCAATTCTTATCTTTTGCTGCAAGTCCAGAGTCGTTGGACGTCTAGACTTTTTCACTGTTTTCTAGTGATGGTGAGATGAAGCCCCATGAGGCATTGAACCACTTGAACCAATTGGTTCAAGAAAGGGTTCTGCTCACGGGGCTTCATGTGAACACAACCCCCCCCCCCCTACTGGCCAGGTACATAATCACAGGCAGCTGTAGCCCTCAGCCACTTAATGTGTGATGCATTAAAGTTGTAAGTTTGCTATGGTTCTTGGGAATGACTGAGTTCCCAAAAAAATAATTTCTCTTCATAAAATATTACAAATGTGAATAATAAAATATTTTTGAATGTATTCTGTCTGTAAATTGTCCCAAAACGGTAGTATCATATGTTATGGTAGGTTGTGTAATAATGTTTTTCTGTCACTTAAGGCAAAAGGCATGGGCTTAAGCAGGCAGAGGAAACTGATAATGCTTGTGGAACTAGAAAGAGGGCACTGAAAATGATTGTTTAACTTTGGCAATGATGTACAAAACAGGGGAAAAACGTTTTTATTCAAAAATAGCAGTTTCTCAACAGTTTTAGGTTTTAAGCGATTCCTTTTTCTTGACACCACCTCATCAGCCTTCAAAAACACACTTTCACAAGGCACAGAAGATGACGGAAAACACAAGTGCTACACTATATAAATTGGGGTACAGCAATTTTTGCTTTTCCCAATACTCCAAGGGGTTTTCTAACCTCCTAATATTTGGCTCCCAAACGAGAAATATTCCTCTTTGTAGCTGGCTCCATCCTCTCATTTATCTCTCTCACTGTCATGACTGTGACCAGATTTTTTATTTTAACATATTTAAAGCATGCATTCTCCATGTGGTTAGAATGAACAGTTTAATAACAAACTTCAGATAGGCTTTTACAAGTGCAAAAATGACTTCAAAATCTATAGAAATTAAATAATAATAGAAATAATTACTCTTCCGAATTAGAAAATGTACCAGAAAGAGTAATAGTTTCCTTTACTTGACAAAAGTTAAACAAAAATCTGAAATAACATTCTAAGAAAACAGGTAGGCTATTATTTTCTTTTCAATGTAATAGTAAAATTAAAAAGCAGCAGTCTCAAAAACACAATAATGCCTGCTCCATGTTTTAGATTTTATCTTTATCCTCCTCAGTCAGTTTATATGGAGTTAACTCGTTAGCTTAAGTTCAGGAGCAGGACCACGCTTCAACTCTAGTCGTACGCAGTAATCAACACTAACTCAACCCACCGGGCCTCCCAGATCTCTCGCACTTCAATTATCAATCAGCGATCTATATAAGCCAGGCTCGCCTCATTCCATGTCTCACGTTCGTTTCACAGCCCTCCCTGCCCAATCCGTGGTCTAACTTCAATCTACTTTACTGCTCCATACCCTCTAGTTTCATCCCCTTGAAACCACTTCTTTCATTCCTTCAACGCCATCCCTTAATCCCTTCAACCCTTCCCTCATCCCTTCGACCCTTCCCTGATCCCTTCGATCCTCATCTCTTCGACCTTTCCCTCATCCCTTCAACCCTTCCTCATCCCTTCGACCCTTCCCTCATCCCTTCGACCCTTCCCTCATCCCTTCGATCTTCATGCCTTCAACCCTTCCTCATCCCTTCGACCCTTCCCTCATCTCTTCGACCCTTCCCTCATCCCTTCGACCTTCATGCCTTCAACCCTTCGACCCTTCCCTCATCCCTTCGACCCTTCCCTCATCCCTTCGACCCTCATCCCTTCGACCCTTCCCTCATCCCTTCGACCCTTCCCTCATCCCTTCCCTAATCCCTTCGACCCTTCCCTCATCCCTTTGACCCTTCCCTCATCCCTTCGACCGTTCCCTCATCCCTTCGACCCTTCCCTCATTCTTTCGACCCTTCCCTCATCCCTTCTCTCATCCCTTCGATGCTTCCCTCATCCCTTCGACCTTTCCCTCATCCCTTTGACCCTTCCCTCATCCCTTCGACCCTTCCCTCATCCCTTCGACCCTTCCCTCATCCCTTCTCTCATCCCTTCGACCCTTCCCTCATCCCTTCGACCCTTCCCTCATCCCTCCATCCTCATCCTCTACCTCTCGTTTTAGCTTATTTACAGTTCTAGCTTCTCCTAACATCTCTTTCTTTCAGGTTTTTCTGGGGGGTCCTGAGCAGGCACAGGAAGACGAACTCCTGAAGACTGGATCCCCACACTGGGTCTACCTCCTGGCCTCCTTCGTCACATCTCCCCAGACTTCTGTTCCTGCCATTCACTCAATAAGCCTTTAATCTCTATCTATGATGTGTGGTCCTTGCCAGTGAAAGATGAATTATTATTATAGATTTGGTTTCCATGTGGACCTACTAGATCTATACACATGCCAACTATGCCAGCTCTGTTTGTCTGCAAAGCTACACTTGCACTTTATCTGGTAAACAGTCGCAACGCTGTGCGCACAGCACGGCCAAGGGCAAAGTGGTGCAGCGCATCACAGCCCACTGTCTGTTACGTCTATGAAAATGTTCAGAACCATCCACGAAAGCATCTATCGTTCTCAGTGACTCACTCTCCTAAATCTTCAAACTATCTGTCTCTATACTCAAAACTATCTCCAAACTATATAAACGCTAACCAAACTTTCCTATCCAAACTCCAAACTGACTGCAACTCTCCTACACAAACCCACATTTTGAATGGAGCCTGAGGGGATTTATATTGCTGTCAAACCACTCAGCAAACACTGAACCACTTCCAGAAGCAGTCACGTGGTACAGCCGGGCAGCGGGGCTTCAGACGTCATCGTTTTCGGCTCCTCCCCTAAATGAAGCAGGCCTCGATACGCGCTTTGTGGAAACGCCCCCTCCACTCTTTGACACATGCTTCATAGCCTCGGCACACATCGTAACATCACTACTGTTTTCCCTTGCAAAATAGTCTAAGCTCTGAACTGTTACAGGATCATTTCAACACATGAGCATGCTTTGATTTCTTTGTAACTCTGACTGTATGCTTAGGGTTGTCATTTGCAGCCTCTAACAGGTTATAGATGAAGCACATCACAGCATATCACCTTTGGCCAAGGTGTAGTATTCTGCACATGGTGGTTTGCATTCAAGCCAAAAAAGTAGTGTGCCTCTTCCACCCGTTTGCTGTATTCCCTTAATGGTAAACTAAATTCTCATAATCTCTTTTCCTTTTTAGATTATGTATTAAACTGGGTTATGTGAGATGCTCAAAGGTTAGAATATTGTTTCACATCCTAACCTTGCTTGAAGCTTCTCCAGAATGTTCTCACTCACCTGTCTGGCATGTTCTTTGATCTTCATGATGCTGTTTCTTCGCTAATGTTCTCTGATAAATTTCAAACTCCTTCACAGAACAGCTGGATTTAAATTGTGATGAAATTACACACATATGGATTCATGATTGTGACTAATGAAGCTGATTTATTGCACTAAATCTTAGTTGTGGGGATCAGAGGAAAAGGGGACAAATGCAAATGTACGCCACACACAAGCCAATCACACTAACTATTTTTGCCTGACTATACATTGCCCCAGAAGTTGTCGTTTTGAGACCATTTTCAGCTAATTTAGTAATAATAATGCATGTATACCCTCTGAATGATCAGTAAACTTTAATTTGTAAAGAACATTTACCACTGGAACTGGAAGAAATTTTTTTAATATCCAATATAAATTAACAAAACAACCAAAACATGGGGGAAAAAAATGAATGAATGAACTCCATTAACAAAACTGCCCTTCAAAAAAATATAACTCTCTTGGCTCAGACAAAAGCGCAAACCAACAACAAAAACATTCAGTTTGAATAAAAAAGATTTTACTGTGGCACTACGGATTTATGGACCATATATGCCTTCTTTCATTCAGTCTCTTAGGTAGAAAAAGGGAGACATGGGAGGAAAGCAAACAAGCATGCAAATAGAAATTATGGTGGTTGGAAAAAATTACCATGATCATTTGAATTTATCATGCAATGAATTGATTTATTGTGACAGGCCTAGCCACACATTTCAGATCTTTGATTGCAAAACTTTTAAAATCATAGATCACATAACTCCCAATTTCAGTTAGTTTGGCACATAAATTTACTCTTCGCAATGTGACAGTGTAAAAAAGTTGAAAGGATATAGATATTTTTGAAATGTGTTGTATTCTGAAAAATGAAAGCGTTTGTAAAAATGTGTGAAAGGTCTCAGAAATCCCACCCGTGTCTGCAGGTCTGATTATTCTCACCTTTGCTCTAGTTGCCATTGAAAGGCCCAGACCCATGTATGAGGATGTCAGGAAAACCCGTCCCATCCTACAGTTTTAAATCTGTCACTGTTATTCTAGGTAGCAACACCTAATGTTAACCAGTCGGAGGGAGCTGGAAAAAGTCTCACTTTCCAAACGGAATTTCTGAAGTCACAATGACTAGCAACAATGACTAGTAACAATGACAGGAAAGTATTTCTGTCTGACGATGCATCATGCTTACAACCCATTACCCCAAGCTCTCTGCTTCCCTTCCCTCGATACCGGCATGCCTCTCTCTGGGAAAGTAAACGAAATGCCTCTCTGGTAAAGTAAAATCGGCTGAAAAAGATCAAATTACATTAAAAGATAAAACAATGACTGCATGTTTCTTTTCTAAATATTATATTTTCAAAAGAAGGACCTAAAACCTGACATTTGTACAGCCTCATAAGGAAACTGTAGAACCAGAAACAAGACACAGGAATGTTCTTAGACATTAGTCAAAAAAAAAACATTATATACAGCTTTGGTTGTTCAACTACACTTTTTTGTCATTATTAAATGTGCATATTTCTGATTTCTGCATACATATTATTTCCACAGAAAGTAACAGAGGGCACTTTGAAGGGAGTTTAAGACACCAAACCTTTTTATGGCTTTTTTTCCCCATGGCGAGTTGATGAACGTATGACCTCGCATAAATTCTTGCATTCATCTGACTTTCACCGAACACATGACATAAAATGTTTAGTTACTCTTTCAAGGGGAACAATCAGTTTGGTATTAACTGTCCAGCACTTCCGTCCTGCAGGGTAACTTGCACAGGGTCAGGACAACTGCATGAGTGGATGAAGTTGGTACAAGTAGAAAGTTTTAGTTCTTCACAGAGTTAGAAAGACATACGTTTGGATTGATGAATCTTGTTTCGTTCATAAACTACATTAGTACATCTTTAAAGTTCTTGACATGATACATACTTTATCCTGCCTGGTGTGTAAAACTGTAGCAGCAGATCAAGGTTGAGGTCAGATCCATTTAAAATGAATGTTAGCGCTTTTTATGCTCCTTAAATGCCTGTTTGTTATTAGTGTCCTGCTGGAACACCTGACTTTCACTAAGGTGAGAACAAGTACCAAGACATCTCACCTCAGATTAAATGACAGGGGTGTCAATCCCGAGCGGCATTTGACCCCTGGACGTATTTTTGTGGCTCCCAGCCACAATTAAAGACTGGCATGTATTTGGTTCACCGGCACAGGCAACTAATGCTGATGGAGATTTAAAGAAAATAATTATTACAGCAATGTTTTTACTGACAAATCTTAGGTACAACACATCTTTCAATAACCATTGCTTTTTTATTTCATAGGAAATAGAATCACAAATACCTATTGACTTTTACTTAAAAGCAAACCTGGGTACACCCAAATCTTAATTTAATTTATTTATTCAGCTTCGCTAAATCTAGCAAACATTTTAAAAGAGTGAGACATATTGCTCTTGTTACAAAAAATAGAAAATAAAATAAACCCTAGACCCCAAACATTTGTAAACTCTATGCCTCATGAGGCAAAAGGTTTGGATACCACTGGCTCAGAATGTTCAAGGACGACTCAGGAACCACAGAGGCTCAAGCCTGCCATAGACCGTTGGAACACCAGGGCCGCTGTTTGGATGCAGTGAAGTGAATTTAACATCCCATGAACTAACATGGTGCTCACCCTGCTCCAAAATGTACCCCCTTGAAACTAAACTCAAATATGCAGCTGCCTTATGACATTGTACCAGGTGTTAAGCACAGTGGTGGTAACATTATGCTGAGGGACTTATTCCCTACCAGCTGCTGGTGCATTTGCTGGTAGAATTTAAAGACAAAGGACTGCCTTTTTAACTTTATCTCAAATCAACAACAAGATGGAAGCAATCATGTTTCAACAGGACAATTCCAAAACACCCATCATAGAAGGCTAATGTTAATCATCTGATACAGGCCCTAACCATAACCCATCTGAAAACATACAGACCCTGCTCAAAAACCGTATCTGTACCATAAACACAAATGATTTCAACTCATATCTGCAGATCTGCAAGATGCAGAAAAGCTGCATAGGGGTGTGATACATTTTCTGAATTTAACCCAAAAATAAAACATCTTAGCGATAAGGAGATCATATGTGACAGACATGCTACTTGAAAACCACTTGTTAGTTTCATTTGTCATGAGCGTTTCTGTGGGTTAAGTTCATGAACAGCAGAGTTTTAGGTTTATTAGAAAAAGGAACTGCATTGGTGTGCTAAGCTGTCTGTGGACTATTCTTAATTATTCCAAAGAAATAACTTTTTTATTTATTGTAACCTCATCTCATGGTTGTTACAGGAACCAAGGTGGGAATTGATGCTAGATACTCTTCCCAGAAAGCAACATAAAAAGCCAGATTATACAATAAGCAAACACAATCGGGAACAAAGAGCTCTCTTTCTGAGGCATGTCCTGGGATCTGGTAAAACTGTAATTGAAGTGTTTGACCATAATGACAAACGTTAAATACGACCCAGGTTTTGAGTTCCTTTTTACTAGGAAATTCTACAAAATACTATGAAAATGTAAGTGAACCTCTAAATTTAAAGAGAGCTTTAAAAGAATCCTCTGAAAAATTGCCTCACTTATATTTGCATTCAATACATGGAAATAATTTAGATTACTTGTGACTAAACTAAAACAGCAAAAGAAATTTGACAGATGGAAAGGAAAAAAGTTTTTTTTCTTTCATATAGTGTATGTAAACTTTATTGTATTTAATAAGCTTTTGCTTCTGGATGTTTTTTATAGGACTCTTTATAATTCCGCTTACAGCCTTTCAACAAGGTTCCAATGAATTGTGCGTGGATAAAACCTGAAGAATAATGTGTGTTCTGCTTCATAAACTTTGCTTTGAACATTGTAAAATTTAATGAGCAGTGTTTCAGCTGCTCTCCACAGACTGCCTGACCAAAGGCCACATGGTAGATGTTAAACTGTAGCAGCCAATGTAGTCCGTTTGCTAATGTAAACTTTATAGTAATGGGTGATAAACTGACTGTTTGGGAAAACCGGGATTCATCAAATCACAATACAATATATTTTGATGTGATTTTGCAAGTCGAACACAAGATCGTATCAGGTACTTGCTGGGATGCCGTTATTGAAAACCTATAAACAGACGACAAGAATACAACAAGGATCTGACAAGGAAACACAGAGAGACAAATAACAGAAGCGTTTTAGAACAGTTATTCCTGTTATTTTATTAAATGTTTTTAAATAAATTGCATGGCAATGTCAACTTCATTTTTAGTTGAAATGCATATGTACCCACTCCTAGTTTATGTTCACTTTTCCTACATCAGTGTGGATTTGGTCAGAATAACAGTACAAGCGTGTTATAATCTTGTTAATATAGATGAAAACAACAGTTCAGAACACATTTGTTAAAATCTTAGACTTAATGGCTTTTTATGATCGAGGACACAGCCTGTGCAGTCAAAGTAATAAAAAAAAAAACTATACAAAATGACAGGGGTTTTCACAGTGTCATCACTGGGTTTAGTCAGTAATTGCTTCACTCTTCTGTTACTGCATTGCATCCTTCATTTCTTAGTAACACTCTTAGGTAACAGTGAGCACTGTTAAAACTGAGGACTAAACAGAGTTGCCTGACTTCCAATGCCACCTGTTGCACTGCCATCCCAATCAGCTGGCATCAGCACTGATATCTCAACAACTATGGTAACAGAAAAAACATCTTTATAATATATTGAGCCATAAATGGATTATTTAGCACTAATTTTCTGCGCATAATTTACATTCAAAGGGCTAAAGGAGGACAAATTGAAGGTAAAAACTGCAATAACACAACATATTTTGGTATTTTAAACAACACCATAGCTCACCCAAATGATATGGAGAAAGAAAAAAAATCAATTAAAATCGGAAATCGGATTTGGTGAGAAAGAAAATCTGAGATTTTATTTTTAGGCCACATCGCCCAGCCCTACTATGTAGTGTGCTCCCTTAGCTTCAGATTGTTGATTTTCTTTTTCAGTAGGCCCGTTTCCACTGGACAAGTTCCGGGACATTTCTGGGAGGGAAAAGCTGACGGGGTGAATCAGCTGGCCCAGTCCTCTCAGCCCTTGTGTCTCATTACAAATTAGCCCTTTAAGAAATTTGCTAAGACTTCAGCATATGGTGAACATTTTGGCAATAGGTGGTGTCAATCATCAGCTGCAAAATACGCCCACAGCAGCAGTGAATAACGAGATGGATTGGAAGAAGCAGGGATTGTTGCTGCGTTTCTCTTTTCTATTGTAAAAACTGTTTCACCAGCAACTCTTACAATTTTCCATGAGTTACAACCAATCGGCATGAGTTAACCACAAGTCCCGCCCAGTGACTCTAATGGGCCTTTTTCAAATACATACCCCAAGGCTGGTACTCGGTTGGTTCCTGGTTCCTCGGTCCATTTCCCGAAGAGTCGGCGAAATGGAGACACGCGTACCATGAAAGTACAGAAAAATTCCCCTGAAGTTCAGATAGTGGAAATGCGGCCAGTGTTCCAATTGTTTCACGATCCTGACAAAAATCCCTGGGGAAAGTGGAATGAAGCTCACTTTATTCTTTTCTGTGTTGACAATACAACACATTCATTCATTCATTCATTCAACACGTTGCTTTCAGGTCTATTTTTCAGAAATACTGTCAGTTTTCTATGTACAGCCCAAAAAAGTAGTGTTTTGTTGCTCCTCCAAGTTTGAAAGCATGTTTATGTTTAAGAGAGGCTTGGCTCCCAAGGTTCTTAATGAAGGGCATTTTTAAATCACTCATCTGCTTTGAAGAAAAATTCAGAGGCTGATTCTGCTGAATCAACCTCTACTAAAGTTGCACCACTCATGGTGGCTGCATGTTGTAGTAGCTCTGTTACATTAGTTCTGATATTTTGGGGGTTTTTGTAGACCATTGTTCATAACATTCTTTGGGTGGAGCGTTGCTTTTTTAGGCAACTTTTCCTTCTGGTCTTGGATGCTGTGCAGCAGGAAGAATTTTTGCTCTTACTATTTTACTTTCTAAGTTCAAACCATCTCTTCCATTGTTCATAATGGGCAAGGATCCTATCCCCGACTAAACCCCTCTATGCCTGACTTTGTACTATATGTTCAGACAATGATTTAAAGAGACGGAGCAAAATCAAATGGAGGGATTAGTTGTGCTTGTCAACAACTGATGATGTTATCCAGGACATGCTACAGTGAAATATTGTTTTGCTGCCTGGAAATTTAGCGGTTATCATGTCATAACCAGCTCGACCAGGACAAAACTGTCCTGAGGCTCAGAGAGAGAAACTTTTACCAAAACTACAATCACTGTCTTTTAATGCTTCTTTACAAGTGAAGAACCTGAACCTTTTTGACTCTGAGCTGACCTTTATCCCTCACTTTAAAAATATTACCAAAATAAGTTTTCATCATCTAAAGAACATTGCCTGTCACGTGGGTGTGTGGAGAATGGACCCAAACGCACTCGCTGAAGGAAGGTGGAGGATGTTTATTAAAGGAGGTGATGATGATGGTGGTGGTGGTGAAGAGGACCACGGCAGGAATGGAGAGACTGGACATCGGGCTGGAACGAAGAGGCAGGAAGACGACACACCATGGGGATGAAGACAATATAGTACTAGGAGGACTAGGAGGAAGGAGGAAGGATGATCCGGCCGGGAGTGAAAGGAAGTGAGGGGTCTTAAAGGCAGGAGGTGAGTAGGATCAGGTGTGGATGATGAGACAGGTGAAGACACTCAGGCAGGAATAGGGCAGCGTGACAGGACCCCCCCCTTTAAAGGTGGATTCCAGACACCGTGGAACGGGCTCATGGACTGGAACTGGAACGGGCTCATGGACTGGAACGGGCTCATGGACTGGAACTGGAACGGGCTCATGGACTGGAACTGGAACGGGCTCATGGACTGGAACTGGAACGGGCTCATGGACTGGAACTGGAATGGGCTCATGGACTGGAACGGGCTCATGGACTGGAGCTGGAACGGGATCTGGAACAGGCTCACGGACCGGAGCCGGAACTTCCCCGGGAGCGGCCCCACCTCGGCGGCGTCGCTGTCTGCGGCGAGGCGCTCCCCTGGAGCAGAGGTAGGCCGTCTTGTCCCCATAGAAAAACTCGAAGAGGTCCTCCTCCCTGATGTGAGGAGCCCCCGAAGAGCCAGCTGGAGGAGGGACAAAGACGGCGGGGGAGAGAACCGGCGGTGGGTGCCACGCGGAGATGGAGCCGACGTTGGTGGTCCGTGTGGCCGCGCCGCCCTGCTCCTCGCTCGCTGAAACGCCGGTTCGGCGGGTCCGTCGCCTACGGCCAGATGGTGGAGGCGGAGAGGGCGGACCGATCGTCTGGTCCAACGCCTCCTGGCGAATCCTCTCCGCCTAGCGCCACAGATCCGCGAGCTCCCGGGCCGAGAAGACACTCTGGAAGTGAGGGAGCACTCCGAGGATCTCCCCGGCTCCGGAGACCCGCACAGGGAGGTGAGGAGAGGCAGCGAGTCTGGCCAGGTTAGCCCAGACGTCCTGGCGCAGGGCGGCGATCTCCCGGGCGAGTGCTGGGTCCATGTTTAGGGCCGGATCATTCTGTCACGTGGGTGTGTGGAGAATGGACCCAAACGCACTCGCTGAAGGAAGGTGGAGGATGTTTATTAAAGGAGGTGATGATGATGGTGGTGGTGGTGAAGAGGACGACGGCAGGAATGGAGAGACTGGACATCGGGCTGGAACGAAGAGGCAGGAAGACGACACACCATGGGGATGAAGACAATATAGTACTAGGAGGACTAGGAGGAAGGAGGAAGGATGATCCGGCCGGGAGTGAAAGGAAGTGAGGGGTCTTAAAGGCAGGAGGTGAGTAGGATCAGGTGTGGATGATGAGACAGACAGGTGAAGACAATCAGGCAGGAATAGGGCAGCGTGACATTGCCAGAGTCCGCCCCATTCTCTCTCGGGCCAACACGGAGACACTGATGCTTTTATCACCAGTAGGATTGATTACTGTAATCCCATATGTTCTGGTCATCCCAAAAAGAGTATCTCCGGTTTACAACTTTTACAAAATTCAGCAGCATGTGTCCTGATGAAGACCAGGAGGCAGGAGGAGCACACTACACCTGTCTTAAACTCACTGCTTTGGCACCCCGTATGTTTTAGGATCTATTTTAAGGTTCTTTTAATGGTTTTTAAGTGTCTTAATGATCTTAGGCTGCTGCGGTTGATTTGCTGTTGCTGGCGCAGATAGCTCCCTTGATGGCGTTTCCTCACCTCACTCATCTGTACTTGGCCCAATGTCATTTTTAATGTTATTCTTAAGTGTTTGTGTGCATGGGAGTTGGGTTGGGGGGACGGGGGTATAACTGTGATCATGCTTTTAAATCTGTGGGTGAGGGATGGTATTACAGTTTATGTGGGGTCATTTTTAATCTGTAGAGCACTTTGAGTTGCAACTCCTGTATGAAAAGTGCTTTATAAATAAAGTTTGATTGATTGATAACCGTCATGGGGCTGTCATGCAGCAACAGTCTTCAGTCAGAGGTCTCCTCAGGTTTGTTGCAAGACTTACTGCTACCAGAGATCCTTCCTGCCCCCAGCATCACCATCTACAACTCTCTGAAGATATTTGGAAAATATGAGTTATGATGCCCTGTTGGACGGGGGGCATCGACTGGGATGATCCTCCCAGTAACTGAACATCCACTGTGTTCTGTTATCAACTTTTTACTTTCTGTAACATAGAAAGTTCTCTTATATCAGATCTTCTGTTCCTTCTGTGTTTCTGCTCTGTCTTCTCAAACCCCCAGACGGTCGTGGCAGATGGCCGCTCCTACTGAGCCTGGTTCTGTTGGAGGTTTCTTCCTGTTAAAGGGGAGTTTTTCCTCTCCACCGTCGCTACATGCTTGCTCAGTATGAGGGATTGCTGAAGGATTGCTGTGGTTGGAAAGTCTGCATCAACGGGGCCCAACCTCACGCCAATGACTGACGCAATCTGCTGGGATTCCTTAAATAGGAAACTTTTTAACTGATTGGAATGTTTGTATAAATGTATTGAAATGACTTCTTGTTAAGTGCCTTGAGATGACATATGTTGTGAATTGGCGCTATATAAATAAACTGAATTGAATTGAATTGAATAACATTAAATTACTATACTGTAAGCTATACTGTAATAAGCTATACTGTAAGTTATGATGGTTATATGGGCTTTAGTAACGCCCAGTTTTCTGAACCAAAACCTTTTATTAAGATAAAAATTATAATTGCTTCTATTTTTCTTTTCTTTTTTTGATGTTCAGGCCACTTTGTACAGCTTCAAAACAATTACCCCAGATATTGTGAAGCAGTGCAGCCTGCTCCAGGTCAGTGGGACGGTTGTGTCACCTCTTGCCTCTGTGGCCAAAGCGCTGTGACCTTTCTAATAGCTGGTGAAATATCTTCCGTATATTGTTACACCAGGTCATCACCTTTTCCACAGTGGAATTAACAGGTCAGTTCCTGCCAAAAGTGCACTGTGGTCAGACTGACTGAAGGAAGAATGAAAAATCCAAGACCTTCCTCTGACATTCAAGACGTCGACATTAACCTTGTGTCGAACCATTTGAACAGAAGGCTGTTTCCTCATTAGTTTCAAAGGTGAATGGGACTCAGGGGAGTCTGCACCCTGCAGCTTTGAGGCACAGATGATTTTATTGTCTTTAATTTGACGTTTAAATAAATAAAAAAATCCCAGGACAGGGTTTAAAGAGGACTACTGAGTTAACCACTCATGTTCATATTGCCCCTGGTTATACTTAAAACCCCACTTCACCAACGTTTACATGTGATGGTGGTTACGATGATGAATAATTTCTCACTGCATATCAGTTGCCCGCGCTCCATACCGCTGTCCGTACAGCAGAATGTTGGCAGATGAAATCTCTGCTCTGCGCTGTGGGACACAGCGAGCCTCTCAGATGTCTGCTTCAAGTTCATTCAGCCTTTTTCCTGCTGTCCTGAAGAGGACAAGGGGCTTCTCTTTCCATCACTTCTGCTGACTCTGTGCTGATCTGGAAACGGACGGAGATAACTTTTTGAGGCAGTCTGCAGGCACCCCACAAGGCAACAGAGTTCTCCTTGTTTCATTTAATCTGCCCCCGCCCCGTTGCACATTTACCCCCAGACGCAGTTGTTTGTTGGCCCTGTGTGATCAGCTGCAAGTGGGTGTCCTCATTCTGCCCCGTATGATGTTGCTTAGATGACAACTATTGTCAGCATCAGATATTTGCGTGGCTGTTGATCAGGGTGTCACACAAACCCAATATGACGCAAGAGCTTCAAGCATAGGGTTAGGGGAAAAACGAAGGACTCTGTTAGGCACGTCTGCACTGATGATTAAGGAAGTGGTACTTTTATAGAAGGAAGAGATTTTATAGGGGTAATTGCCTAAGAAAAAATAAAATAAACTTGGTGGTTTTAGCCTATAAAGGGTTGTTTTAATCATCACAGTTACAAAATTACACAGGACAAGATGTTTTATAATGATGAATCCTCCTCACCCTTCAGTATGGTTTAGCTACAGTACAGTACAGGTATAATTATGTATCAGGAAAGGAAGTAATAGAAATAATTAATCTGATCTAAGTAGAGCTGCACAGAGTCAAGATTTGAGCAAAATCCCCTAATTTCCACCATAACTGTCCCTGATTGGTGGCCCACTGGTCAGGAACTCAAAAACCCCAACTATTACCAATCAGTGAACGTACCATTCACAGGGCTCCCAGTTATCAACCTGATACTTTCACTCTTCGCTGCAGAAGGTGTTACAAAGGGAACAGTGGACGTTTCATTGGACAAGCAAATTCTTTCGCACCCCACTAAAAATCCAGTATGGTCCAAGTGGCAAAAAGCTGTACTTTTTTGTGATTCACAAATGGAACAACAATTTTGTATATTTGAAACTGTGATTTAAAAAATATATATGTTTGCAGTGTAGAATAATCCGGGCAGGTCTGACCAGTCTGGATATTTTAGATTTTCAGCTAAGACTGATCAAAATCTTCCAAGTTACAATTTCCTTAATCAGTGAAACTTTGATAAAGTGTCAAATCAGATGTTGCAAATCAGTCCTATTTTCATATGGTGCTCACATCATCATTTAAAAATGTTGAAACCAGGTTTTACAACAACTGCTCTTTATTGCAGGCAGCTGGTGTCGACTTTACTCTCAATTTAAATATTTAATGACAGCTCATAGCAGGAAGGCTAGAAGAAATATGTTAAATGTTGCTCCTATATCTTCCTGCATTATATTTCTTAAAGAGAAACGGGACTCTTGGTTAAAATCATTATCTGTAGGTCAAAGCTTTACAAGAACTGAGATCAGAAATCGGCCAGAAAATTGTGATTAGTGCAAGTCTAGAGCTAAGCTCAGCCCAAATACGCAACCTTGTTTTATGCAAAAAAAAAATTATATACTGTAGTTAAAATTAATGTATTTTGAAGATATGGGAAAACAACAGATTGTTTTCAACAATCGGCTTGAAAACAATTTCTCTTTTGCCTGACTCAATGAATCTTTTGAGCCTTCTTCTAATCTCTCATTAGTTAATGATTACAGTCCTCGGGTGCTGCTGCCTCTTCTAATTTCTCTCACCCTCCAATCTGCACTTCATCATCGATGTTTGGCAACTCATTTCAAAGTGGCTAAAGAACAATGCACCACTTATATATTCATTTTACGCCATCAAAGCATGTATGCAAGTTTTTCTAAAACAAAAATACACAATACAGTTTTAACCCTTTGTTTGCAGGAGGTCTAATGGCAATTTGAAACTCTCAGAACATGAGTTATCTTTCCTATCTATTGTTTCCTCACAGGGAAAAAGTGTGTATGCTGCCTACATGTGGAGATGGACTTGTGCTGTTTTCAACATGGCGCTGGGGACAATAGTTTCTGATACACAATACTAACTGAGATATTACACACAGGTCATGAGGACATTAAAACCCTAAAAATGACTAACCCGGGTCGATATAAATGGAAACAAAGGAGGATGAGACCACACTTTGGTGTATATTTGAGTCCAATGCATGTAGTAAATTTGGGCAATGATTAATTCAAAAGGACAGAGAAAGTAAAACATAATGCAATAATTTATATAAACAGATAATTGTTTTACTTAAATTTCTATTTGTTGTAGATTCTTTACAGATAGTGTGTAATATTTTAAAATATTAACCTAAGAATCTCTAGGTTGTTTGTGTTTGAAAGTTATCTTTTGTTTCAGAACCTCCATGTGAGATGCTACACTTGGAAAAATGGTCAATGGACTGAACTTATATAGCGCTTTCTAGTCATACAGATACAGTCAGCAGAGCACTCATTCTGTATATAATAAGATAAGATAAGATAAGATAAGAGATACTTTAATAATCCCCATGGGGAAATTAAGTTTAATAAGCTATGTTTGAATTTTGTCGAAATCTAACAGATCTACAAATACATGCATTTATATATTTGAAACATTTGCACTATTTATAAGACGAGTATATATGTGCACACCAATACAGAGCTTGGTAGGCAATTTGGGGTTAACTCCTTTGCCCAGGGGCACATCGACATGTGACAGGAGGAAGCTGGGAGTGAACCTACGACTCTCCGATTGCAAGATAACTATATACTGTGGAACAGTTTTTGGGCTGACATCCTAAATGTCCATGGTAGTATCAATAATAATATGTCCTCTGGCAACACAGAACATGCTGTTGGTGGCCTCTGTCAGATATCCAAAGCAAGAATAAATATCGGCCCCGATCCAGATGTTGGATTGACTCAGTCCAATCTCAACTAAGATTATTACTGAAAATGTTCAAATTGAGAGACTTAATTTACTGTATAAAACAAATGGGATGTTACAGTCATAATTTAACATGTCATAAATTACAAAATACAGATCCTAAAAGTGTCCTTTTTCTTGTATAAACCAAATTTTCTGTATATACTCTGTATGGCCCACGGAACTTTAAATGAAACACAGTACAGAAGGTTGCATGCACAAAGTTCTCTTGATTTGTGCCAGATAATAATTCTTAAAAAGCAAATGTCATTTAACTTGATTTATGCAAGCTAAACTTGAACTTGGTTTTGGAAGGTAAAAACATTCAAATGTTAATCAGTCAACGGACAATAAAGCCATTCCAATGCTTTCATGATCAGTTGTGGAAAAAAAATCATAGTAAAGAAAAACATGCTTTATTTGCGTGATGAGTGAAACATGAATTCATTACAAAAGTCCTTTCAAAGCAAAACACCTTCTTTTCACTATAGTTTTTGCACATTTCCATACTTCTACATTTAAAAGAATAACGAGGTTTTTGCATGACGACACCTTCTAGTATTACAAAACAGTTTCTCTTTTTTTTTTACTTTGTGAACATATTTTAAGACCTCATTTTTCATCAATTACCTCCAGTTATTAAAAATGATTACTAATGGCCTGATGGTCAGATCAACATGGGGGCGTTCACCCAAACAGAATTATTATTCTTCCTGAATCTCTTGAATCAAGCTTTTTCCCACAGTCACTTTGGCTTCTGCTGGAGCGTGTTTGGGTTTTTCTGCTCCTGACTTCTTTTTCAGATGAACGGCTCTCAAAACACTGGCCCCCTGGATTATTAATATTTATCATTCACACATCCTGCCACGAATTATTCTCCAGAATAGGATGAGATTTTGTCAATAGCTAAAAAAAAAACAGACAAAAAAACCCAAGATCATGTTTATTTATAAAAACAGGGGCGCCTCTTTGGGGGACAATATTTGGGTCTTACATGCCCCCAGCATGACCTTCAATGATGTCATGAATAACATAGTAAGCAAGCAGGCCATGTGTCATTTGGTGGGGCTGGAGAATGTGTAATAGTGTGACTTTGCTTACAGTGATGTGAAGCAGGTCACATAGACAGACCCGAGGCATCCCGAACAGCTCATTTAACCCATTTTCACCACAAATTGAATTTGAAGTAGATATGTAATTGCTAATATGAAAAGGAGCATTTAGTTTATCCAGTTCCCCTAATAACCTACACCTATTCCCACAGCAGGGCGGCTGCCAGCCTGTCCTGCAGGTTCTGGTTCCCTATCTAGTTTTCCTTATGAGGCCAATTTTAGCAGCCAGCAGCTAACTGGAATTCAGTCATATGATCATTTGCTTATTGCGCTTCACAGCAAGATACTCCTTCACTGAGAATGGTAAGACCAGAGTTAGATCTATGTGCTAAACCAGACTGAAAAAATGTCTGTGGTCCTTAACCATGTTATGAAACATAGCCAATTTAATTTGCTGAATCACTTCCTAATTTTTACTGCATAAGTCTTCATACATTTAAGAGAGAAGCAAGAGATGTCTTTTTTTTTTCTTTGTGGCATTATGCATCATGTTCTGCAAAACACTGGTGAAGCATAATTATTGTGTCTCTTGGCCTTTTGTCTGGTGTCTGTGAATAACATTAACTGACATTAAGTAAAACAAATGTGATTCTGGCACCTCCAAAAGGAGTAAATGTTTAATCTGGAGTGACGTCTCCACACCTTAGTCTAATCCTGTGTTTTCAAGCCCCATTGAGATCATATTGCAATGTCATACAACTGTAAAACTTAGGCTGGCTTTTTTTCATTTTTGATCATGAACACTAACATATAAAGATGATGGCATCTCATCAAACAGACAACATTCAACATTAAGTTCCATTTATACTGTAAAGGACGAACATATTCAGTCTGTATCAAAAGTGAGAGCAATGCAATACAGTGGACCCCCAGCATTCACAGGGGTTAGTGACCACAGCCACATGGGAATAGCTAAAATTCGCTACTACTTGAGAGCTCTTTTTAAAAACACTTAGAACTCCTTATTTTAATAGGTCAAACACCAAATATACATCAGGGCGCATCAATACGCACAGTGGAAACCATCTCAGCACTACAGCAGAACCTTATGTTGATGGTCTTCCTTATCTCTGCTCTTGGGCGTACAGCCAATCATTGCTAACTAAAATAAATGGTGCTTCTGTATTGGGTGCTTTGCAAACGGCCGCCAAGTAGCATTGTACCTGTGTAGCTTCCAAAGCTGCATTTCCTTTAGAATATTTTAGATATGCTCCTGGAAAAAAAATCTACGAAAAGGTGACTCCCGCGAATACTGAAACACAAATAGATGGGGGTCCACAATACCACCAACATGCAGTCATTCATAAAAGCATAAAATTGTACAGAGGTAATTCAGCTTTTCCAGCATTTTAACATGACTTTTACTACTTCAAATTAGTATCAGATCCTATTAAAATAAAATGGTTTAAGGCCTCAAAAGTCCATGCATTATGTTTATGTTTAGCTTGACTAACACAGATTCAGTTTCTGGTTCATCCAAACTAAGCTCTGTTTCAACTCAAGTGAATTATCCCTCCATTTATTCTTATATCCACTTCAAGAAATGTTTCAGGCTCTGTTTAAAGGTTATAAACAATTAATATTTTACCTGTTGTACAAGACTCTATTGGTGTCTCTATTTGATATAAATCTAGATAAGTTTGTCCCCGAGGCTGAAGCTAATGGCTAGTAGACGTGTACAATCTTAAAACAACCCCAATTTAAAGACGCCGAAGAGGTTGACAAAATACTGTTTTATGAACCTTTAAAACATGACCCAGTTTGGATTGGATGGTGGTTAACACAAACCTCAATTATTTGTTTTGTTTGGAAACCATGGGTGTTTCTCAATGTCAAGGAACCTCGCCAACCGAGGTGTCTTGCTTACAAGGACACTGTCCTTCCTTGGTCAAAGAAAACCATTAAATGGAACAGACTTACCTCACGTGACTGCGGCTGCCCAGAGCCCGCCTTTTGCTTACGCGCTCTGTTTACGTCCAGCCTACGTACCGTAGCTAACCCTAACACCTAAGCAGATAACTGCTTTGGTCAGTTTGCTAAACGGCAGACAAACGGAGGACAGACTCCTCGGTAGAACATGTTTGGCGGTCCCAGATGACGTATCTCCTAGGCCAGTGGTTCCCAAACTTTCCAGCTTCTGATCCACAAAATAAAAATGCCAGCGGCTAACGACCCTGACTCTTGGTTGAGCATACAAGCCTTCCTCCAGAGTGATTTGAAATGGGGTACAATGACAACACAATCAGCATCAACATATTCACCAATATGTTGCTGTTATTTATTCAAATCCTGTCGTTTTATCTTGTCCACTATTTATGAAATACATATCCTTATTGTTATTTTTGGTATGTAGGTTATTGTCTCAAGAGGATCTCAAGACCCCACATTTTTATAGTTTTGACCCCAAGTGGGGTCCCGACCCCAACTTTGGGAACTACTGTCCTAGGCAACCGGGGCGAGACGAAGGCATCAAGGCGAGGTTCCTTGGCATTGAGACACACCCCATGGTAGAAAGAGGTTTGTGCACCACCAATGATCTTCCTGTGTGAAACATGAACTGAAAACAAAACATGTAAAACTTTCTGGTCAGAACAACTGTCTGGCAGAAGAAAATACATTTAGAAAAAGAAAAATATTAAGGTTGGTTTGACTGAATGTTTAAAGCATTCACCTAATATGCAATGACGCTTTTGAGATTGGAGTTGCTTCTGGGATCATTTGATATGCATTCTAACTTGGGCTGCACAAAAAGTTATTTATTGCAGCTAAAATGTTGACTGCTTATAACCTTTAAACAGAGCTTCCTTCAAAAACCCTGATGAATCTCTTGCATTCTTATGTGTGAGGAGGCTGATGTCCATCTCCATTGGTCAATGGTCAGTGATCAAAAGTACATGCTTAACAGGAATCTGTAACATTGCAGAGTGACACAAAGTAATGCGAGCATAGACTGCAGTAGTTTTGCAGCAGGGAGGAAGAAGGAGCATTCATAAAAATCGCTTGTTTGCAAGGAAGAACATTCAAAGACCCAAATAAAATGCGCTGCATTGTCAGTTCGAATCTGTCTTTAGTGCTTTTGTTATGTATGGAAATACATAATGATACTCAATCAAGAGAACTGGTCTTCTTCCTGGGTACAAATCAGCATGGCGACACCAAGGCTGTAAGGATATTAGCATTTAGCTTGATTAGTAATTTGTATGTGTGGATTAAACAGCTGCAGAAGCTGGAAGTCAGAGCTGGAAATGCTACACTCAACTCAATTGTGTTCAGTTATAAGCTGGAATACCAGGAAGCTTTGGTCACTGATAGGACATTTAATATTATCAGTTGAAGTTGACGACATTGGTACAATCAGGGATATAGAGCTGAGACAGTTATGTATAGTATAGCTGATTTAATGACATCAAACTGATATAGAAGTGATACCAAATAATCACTATGACAAAACATCTACTTGCTGTATTTTTGTATTTGTAGCCTACTATCACCTTAAGAATATCTCAAGGACAAAATATCTGATGTCTCAGCAGAACCTGGAAAAACTAGTCCATGCATTCATCTTTAGTCGGCTTGATTATTGTAACAGCGTCTTTACAGGTCTACCTAAAAAATCAATTAGGAAACTGCTCCAGAACTCTGCTGCTCGAGTTCTCACTAAAACCAAAAAAGTGGACCACATCAGTCCAGCTCTGAGGTCTTTACACTGGCTGCCTGTCTCTCAGAGGATAGACTTCAAAGTTCTGCTGCTGGTCTATAAAGCTCAGAATGGTTTAGGACCAAAATACATCAGTGATCTCCTGACCCAGTATGAACCTACCCGACCCCTCAGGTCATCTGGATCCACTCTTTTATCAGTTCCCAGAGTCAGAACCAGACATGGAGAAGCTGCGTTCAGCTTCTATGCTCCACATGTCTGGAACAAACTCCCAGAAAGCCTCGGATCAGCTGAAACACTCAGTTTATTTAAATCCAGGTTAAAGACCCCCCTGTTCTCAGCTGCTTTTGATTAGGTTTTTATTCTAAGTTTTAAATTTGCACGGCTTCTTTTAAGATTCTTTTAAGATTTTTTTTCCTTTTTTTTATCATGGTTTTTATTCCTGTACTTTTGCTTTTTCTGCACCCTGCTGTAATGCTTTTGATGTTTTATGTAAAGCACTTTGAATTGTCTTGTAACATAAATTGTGCTATACAAATAAACTTGCCTTGCCTATTCTAAGGCTAGTCATATCAAAAAAATATATTATGCAGGTTTGAACATCAGTAAAATAGGAGGATTTTCTAAAACATCAAGTCCTGTCATGTCTTTGAAGTGTGTGTTGACTTGATGTGTTCCCAGTTTGAATGGTATGTGTCTATTGAGATTCAGATTGGGGTTTTCACAGTGTTCAACTACTTCATGCAGGAGTACGTTACATATGCCATGACATGAACATCTTGTATGCTTTTCACATGTTTAATTATTCAACTGATCATCTGGGATTGAAATGTCAATGTTCTCAGTGCGCCCCAAGTGGTCAGATAATTATAAATTAGGTAATAAAGTAATGTTATAAATGGGTTATGGGTGTGATTTATTGTGTAAATGCTGCAGCAGCGGTGCACATGTGCACTACACACGATGTTTGCGAATAGAGGAGCTCCTGCTGTGGTATTTTTCTACATGTCCATTGCTGCTGATCAGATGGGGTACACCACAGTGTTAAATGCACAGACAAATAACAATGCTGAAGACAAATGATAATGCTGATGTATCATTTCTCTAAGAAAGATGCTATGCTTTCGAAGTGTACATACGTGCATTGTGTGATATGGGTACAAGGGCTTCTTCGGCTATTTAATTTAGAAGCTGAACTCAGAAACACAGCTTGATGCTTCCAAATGCAACCTTGCTAATTCAACATGTGAATTCCTAATCTTGTTCATGTGCAAGCAAGATGAACATTTGAATGACCTTGTTCTACATGCTTTGCTTCATTCTTATGAATTTTTAATAGATTTTCCTCTTTGGTTTTTTGAAAATACAATTTTAACTGTTGGCGGTTTCATGACTGAACTTGATGGATCACCCAAGGCATGGACTATAAGGTGAAAAACTACCATTCACAAATGAGTTTATAATAAGTCACTGTCTTTACACATATAAATGTCAGTGAGAGTTATGAGTCTCACAACCATTATGAACTCCCTCTCGTAGTCCGGCAGGCGTCCTCCCTAGCTGCTTTTAAGTCTCTTTTAAAGACCTACTATTTCCTTCTTGCGTTCAACCCAAGGAAGCCGCAGGCTGGCTTCCTTACTCGGTTTTGTTTCTTTTTAATATTATTTTACATAAATGCTATTCTTAGACAATTTTTATTTAGTCTTAAACCTTTTAACTTGTTATCCTCTTGTTGGATTGTTCGATTTTGTTTTACTGTGTCCTTGACTGTGAAGCACTTTGGTCAGCCGTATGGTTGTGTTTTAAGGAGGCTATGTGCAACTTTTTCCCCAAAATAAACGTAACAATAGCTTTTTTATTTGACCATTTATGACTCAAACATCTCCTGATGAGCATACTGACACCTTGTCAGCTCACAGTGGGTGCACCTATAAGCCTGTATCCAATTTTTTCTATTTTCTGTCGGGTCGGATTTTTGCTGCGCTGTCTCCAGCTGTCTTCTGACGTTAAGCGCGTGTCATGTTAAACGTTTCAGATCACTCTGCCACCACCGCTAGTCAGCACTCGCAAGCAGTGCAATGGATTGTGCGAATACACAGAAGAGACCAAGGACAACTCTGACACCAACAATAACTCCACATAAGACTAAAAAAGTTAAACCCCTGACAAGTGCCTGAAAAAGATCGAAGATTGAGCGCGACCGGCGTACGAGCGCGCGCTGTGAAAGCGAGCAGAAAGGAAGAGCAGTTACGTTTTTTGGCCACAGGTGTCAGTCGCGAGTTTAGATTTCAGAAAATTGCATATAGCCCCTTTAAAGTGCTATAAAAATAAAAGTGGTATGGTATGGTTAGCATTAGTGAGCCACTGAATGTTTGTTTCTTATAAATAAGGAACCAAAAAAAACGTAGAGATAAATTTTGAGTCTACAAAACAAAAATAAACGGATTGTCAGTTTAACTCTACAGTATATCAGAGGTCTCAAACTCCGGTCCTCGGGGGTCGGTGTCCTGCAAGTTTTAGACATGTCTGTTTCAACACACCTGAATCAAATGGTTAAATTGCCTCCTTTGCAGGCAGTTAGGTTCTACGGGATACTTCTGATGAGCTAATTATTTGATTCAGGTGTGTTGAAACTGTCTAAAACTTGTCTAAAACTTGAAGGACACTGGCCCATGAGGACTGGAGTTTGAGACTCCTGCTCTACATAATCTAAATCATGAGAGATAAAATTATCAGTATGTTTAAAATTCTTAGTTGGAAGAAACTGACACATTCATGTCAAGAACTCATACATTTTCAGTATGGGGAAAATTAGAGCTGAATCATGCTGACCACCGAGTTGGCCACCAAGATAAGATCTTTCATGACAAACATTGTCCCATTCTCATTGTGTTTGTTTGGTTGCAGGCACACGGCAAAGCTCTGAACCGGTATCCCCAGCCCACAGAGATCAGGCCCATTGTTTCAAAATCCGACCAGGGCATGACCTGAGGTGACACAGGATACCAGTGGGAGGTGTGAGTCTCTCTGGGGGTGCACGATGAGTCCTAGTCACATTACCCATCCACTACCTTACCCCCTTTTCAAACTTTGCCATATCAAAAACAAAACCTTCAATGTCTGTAGGATTCTATGTGATGAACCAACACAATGTCAGGATTTGGCCTGTCATCTAAACAAAAACGCAGATTTCCGGCATAAAAAACGATTACCAAAGGGAAGATTTGCGAATTCTCAGTTTTAAGCGTTTGCTTGTGGACAGAATTAACCAGGGTTTTAGGTTTTGCAACGTCACTGCCCGCGATAAAAATGCTCTGACATCACATTGCGCGACCATGTTTACACTCAGAAACAGCATGGATGCCCTCAGAGATGTGTTGGCATTCTTGATTGTCCAAGCCCTTTTTGCTTGCTTTTTTTTACAAGCTCGATTACAGCTCAATGATAGAATTTAGTAAGTAAAAAGTTATTCTGAGTGGATAGGATTTGGGGAACTACTGCTGCCTACTTTGGCGTGCCTATGAATTTGCCTAACAATGCACTTAGGCGTGGCTGTTTTTTTTTCTTCTGAAAATAAGGTGGTGAGAATATTCGATTTTTAAAAAACACCCGGCTACGTGTGTACATGTGTACAGTCTGCCTTTCTCGTCCCCACTCTCAGCTGCAGCTTGTTACCAATCAGCCACCTGTCACTTGTCATTAATCAAACTTGCCAGTGCTTAAGTTTTTCTCTCTCTCCTTCACTCTCCTTCACTACTTGCTCTTTTACCCTGCCTGACAAGTCCCTTCAGTTGCTGTAAGTTCATGTTTAAAATGTTCATCACGCACTTGCTGCCTTTGTCCGGCCTGCATCTTGGGTACAATAACCACTATAATCATGACACACCACATTGTGCCAGAATTTATGGTTTATGCTTTTTAATATTTTTACTAAAAAATATCTCAAATAGAGTGGTATTTTTCTTCACATCAACTAACCAGTTGCCTTGTCTCCGCTTGCTGTCACCACCAGTTTTCATGGCAAACCTTGTAACAAACTACACAAGGTACGCTATAGGGGTGGGAATTTATACGTTTTTATCAATATCACTGTCATTGTCGATTCTGCCTATCAATCCAATTCCTTATCAAGTCCTAAGTAGTTCAATGAGTGGCAAAAAAGGGATTCAACACAGTCTCCTGTACCAAGAGAAAATGATATCTGCACAAGACTGTGTAAATGAACATATTAAACTGACGGGGGTTTAAATCTGGGATTTAAGACCCTCACCATCTCTTTAAAATCATCAAAAAAATAAATAAAATAAATAAATACAATTAAAATCATTGGTCAATAATATTTACAGTGGTTAGGATGTAATCAACAAGACATAACTGAACATTTTAGCTGTAGCTAGACCGATGTCAACGGGCTAGACGCCTGAGAGCTGATACAGGACATATATTATGAACGTTACCATCGTCAACGGAGATCACAGAGGAGCTTGTATGATTAGCTACGTTAGCATTTGTGAGCAGGCATTCGAACATGACATTGTTGGTACTTAGTTTCATGCTGGGTAGACGTATGTTTTAGTATGTTGCTGGTATTTGTGCGATATTGGAGCATTGCAATGACTACATACGGCGGAATTCTCATCTTGTTTGGTGAAATGGAGCCAAATGTTAGATCGCACATGTTGTGACAGTCAGAGGAAATTGCAACATGACACAAAATTTCGGGAAAACCAAAATCAAGAGAATTGTTAAGAAGAACTGATAACATTGGAGGCGTACAATTCAAATGGAATTGGTCTGTTGGAGCTGGTACTAGATTCTCACCCCTAGTAGTAGGATACCTATTTTAACTCTTGATTAACAGTGGCTTTTTCTTGTTGCTCTAAATTAAAAGCCAGATTTGTGAATTGCACAACCAATTGTTGTCTTATCCATAGATTCCCCCTTTAATTTACTTACAGCTAGGCCTATCACGATAACTAATTTTGATGGAAAATAAATTGCCTCAGAAAATACGATAATACGATAAACGATAATATTGTCTTTTTGAGGGCATTTTTAACTTATGTAATAACAATGCATGTACACCCTGTAAACGATTAATAAATGTCCATTTCTAAAGAACATTTAAAACTGCAACTATAAAAAAATTCTAATATCCAACAGAACACAACACTTCACAACAACTAAAACAACAACAAATAAGGATCATGAGCTCTGTACACAAATCTTCCCTTCAAAAAATATTATTCACTTGGCTCAAAAAAGAAAAACAGGCTGAAACTGCCAGTTAGCAGTTTTGTAAACAAAACATGCAAACTAACAACAAAAACAATCAGTTAGAATCAAAAAAGACATCCCATTTTACTCTGCCGTTATGGATATGTAGACCATATATGCCTTTTGTCGTCCTTTTCCATCCACCCAATGGAAATTATTGTGGCTGGAAAATTTTTTGAGTTCACTGAATTATATTTAGGGACATCAGAGGAAAAGGAGGAGAAAACAAATGCATACTTTTTAGATTTTTGTATGTGAAATGATCAAGGGCTTTTAATGGCCCTCTACCCAACCCAAAAGATGACCTTCCTATGAAGGGTTAAAGACACCGTTGTACCTTGTAAATTCCAGATGTCTCTATGTACTTCGCTTGTTGTGGGATGTCTGCACACAAGGCCACAACTTTCTCATGTCCACCATCTTTTCCCCACCACTGCCAGGGCACATTCAGTCTTAATTTTCCCCACGCCTCTAAACTTAAACCTCAAAATGCCCCAAAGACACAGTACATCCATACGTCTGGGTCAGCATAGACTCCACACAGTATAAGATCTTCAAAACAATGTACAGAATTACTGTAGTTTGTTGCTAACGTAATGCACACAGTTCCTTTACTGCCAACAAGCTAGAGTTTATGTCGGGGGTTTACACACACTCTTAGACAATTATGATATATTAATCTGGGGGTCTTTATGATGCATTTGTAGTGCTCTTACTCTAGGGCAGAATGATGACATGAGATACAACTTCAGGGATTTTCAAAAACAACGATTGGGTGCACAGGTTTAAGTTAATTATTCATAGTCTGATATTTCACAGTAGGGTTCACAGTAGGGTTCAGGGTTTGAAGAGGCCACACCAGAAGCTTAAAGTCAGCCTGCTTTTTTCATTCTAATATATTTTATATGTCATCCTCTTGCTGGAACACCCAAATGTATCCAAGTTTTAATCATTTGACCTTAACTATCACCATCAGACATGAAAACAAGTTAAAATGATTTAGAACAGTCAGGGAACCACCAAGGTTCCTTTTGGACAGGAGATGGAAGACGCTGGGGCAACTGTATCACTATCCACAGTGAGGAAGTTTTAAAACCACAATGTAGTAAGACGGCGCAAATAAACCAAGAAGTACCTGCTCCAAAATTTTTGATTTCTAGCTTGATCAAAACTTGCGGCTATCCAAACGGAGAAACCAGTGTCTTATTTTAAAAGGTTTTATGGTCAGTAGAGTCTGAGATGGAGCTATTAAGCTACATGACAAGAATTATTGTAATGCAAAAGTCATTGAAGAGGATTGTTTTGAAATTCAGTGGCTTACTGTCAAAAAGGCTGCTCAGAGAAGGCCATTGGTAGTCCCTGAATCAATAATAATAAATAAATAACAATAAGTACAATTTATGACACCAGTTGTTGAAAATAAATGATCAGAGCAAAAACTTCACAGTAACATAAATATGTAAACAGTGAGTTTATATCAGGGAGGGAAAACACAATAAGAATTTTTTTGTCTGAGGTCATTAGGCAAAGTTATCTGACTGGACACATGACATTGTCACTGACATTTTTATAAGCTAATGTTATTTGGATTTGCAGTCATTGGGCATCTGCTGCTTCTTTCAATTCAGTTTATTTATATCGTGCCAATTCACAACACATGTCATCTCAAGGCACTTTACAAGAGAAGTTATTTCAGTTCAATCATACATACATTCCAATCAGTTTAAAAGCTTTCTATGTAAGGAAACCTAGCAGATTGCATCGAGTCATTGACTTGCAGCATTCTGTCCTCCTGGACAAACATGTAGTGACAGTAGACAGTCGCCTGCGTGGTCGTTGACTTCACAGCAATCGCTCATACTGAGCAAGCATGTAGTGACAGTGGAGAGGAAAAACAGACCCTGAACCTGGCTCAGTACGAGCGGCCATCTCCCACGACCGACTGGGGGTTTGAGAAGACAGAGCAGAGACACAAAAAGAACCAAAGAACTGATGTGGGAGTACTTACTATGTTAAACTTGATATCAGGAGAGGGAGAGCGTTCATTTACTGAACACCCTCCCAACGCGACAGTTGAACCGATTCCCAGACCAGGTGTAGCTTCTAAGAAAAGAAAAATACTGAGAGAAAACAAAGTTAGCTGTTGAAATAACAGCAAATTATGCAATTGGAGAGTAGTAGTAGAGAAAAGTAGCAGAGTGAAGAAAAGTGGTCAGTCTGTCTTCGAGCAGTCTAATGGCCCGTTCACACCGCCCAAAACATCAATGCCCAGAACGCCAAGATTACATGTTAAGTCTATGTCCCCTGAGCGTCAACCAATCAGAGCATCTCACTGTAGTGACATCACTACGAGTTTCTTGAATTGAGCGGCTTTTCTATCCACAAGTGGCGCTGATGTGCCCGACGACAACGTTGTCTAGCTTTATTTAGCAAACAAAGCCAAGCCACTCTCTCGGTCTGATCCGCCATTGCTTAAAACATGCGGCAACAGAGGAAGCCCCGCCCACCTGTTCTTTTGTTGCTCAGCAAGCTTTGCAAGCTTCAGGCTTAAAAATGTATATGCTTTAAACTAGTCACTTTGTGAGCGTTTTTGATCCCGGCAAAGCGTGGGGTGTGAACCCGGCATAAGCCTATAGCAGCATAACTACAAAGATAGCTCAGGATTATCCAGCCCGTTAGAATGAGACATGAGAGAGGCAGAGCCAGGGAGTGCTGTCTGATGACAATTATTAATTCAATTCAACTCAATTCAATTTAGTTTATTTATATAGCGCCAATTCACAACAGATGTCATCTCAAGGCACTTAACAAGAAGTCATTTCAATACGTTTATACAAACATTCCAATCAGTTAAAAAGTTTCCTATTTAAGGAATCCCAGCAGATTGCGTCAGTCATTGGCGTGAGGTTGCAGACTTTCCAACCAAAGCAATCCTTCAGCAATCTCTCATACTGAGCAAGCATGTAGCGACGGTGGAGAGGAAAAGCTCCCCTTTAACAGGAAGAAACCTCCAACAGAACCAGGCTCAGTAGGAGCGGCCATCTGCCACGACCGTCTGGGGATTTGAGAAGACAGAGCAGAGACACAGAAAGAACAGAAGATCTGATATAAGAGAACTTTCTATGTTACAGAAAGTAAAAAGTTGATAACAGGACACGGTGGATGTTCAGTTACTGGGAGGATCATCCCAGTCGATGCCCCCCGTCCAACAGGGCATTGCAGCCAAGCAGGATACCAGACCAGGTATATCTTCTATGGAGAGAAAAACACTGAGAGAAAACAAAGTTAACAGTCGAAATAACAGAATGTACTGTAATACAACTGGAGAGTCGTAGGAGAAAAGGAAGTAGCAGAGTGAAGAAAATTGGTAAGTCTGTCCTCCAGCAGTCTAAGCCTATAGCAGCATAACTACAGAGAAAACATTAATTAAGTGCTCTTCCAGTGGATAGTGGCGTTTCGGGGCTGCTGTGTGAGGTGAGCCGCTTGTGAGCTCTCTGACACGGGAGAGGAGTGGAGGTTAGCACCTCTGCTCGGTGGGTGGATACGCACTTAAAAATTTAATCAGTTGTTCCTGGTCCTATTGCGGACATTTCCAAATTCCATCAACATGCGTCCATAACTTTTAGAGTTATGTTGCTTACAGATGGACAGATAGACTATATATAAATATAATATACACACTACCTTTCAAAAGTTTGGGGTCACATTGAAATGTCCTTATTTTTGAAGGAAAAGCACTGTACCTTTAAATGAAGATAACTTTAAACTAGTCTTAACTTTAAAGAAATACACTCTATACATTGCTAATGTGGTAATTGACTATTCTTGGTGCAATATCTACATAGGTGTATAGAGGCCCATTTCCAGCAACTATCACTCCAGTGTTCTAATGGTACAATGTGTTTGCTCATTGGCTCAGAAGGCTACTTGATGATTAGAAAACCCTTGTGCAATCATGTTCACACATCTGAAAACAGTTTAGCTCGGTACAGAAGCTACAAAACTGACCTTCCTTTGAGCAGATTGAGTTTCTGGAGCATCACATTTGTGGGGTCAATTAAACGCTCAAAATGGCCAGAAAAAGAGAACTTTCATCTGAAACTCGACAGTCTATTCTTGTTCTTAGAAATGAAGGCTATTCCATGCGAGAAATTGCTAAGAAATTGAAGATTTCCTACAACGGTGTGTACTACTCCCTTCAGAGGACAGCACAAACAGGCTCTAACCAGAGTAGAAAAAGAAGTGGGAGGCCGCGTTGCACAACTGAGCAAGAAGATAAGTACATTAGAGTCTCTAGTTTGAGAAACAGACGCCTCACAGGTCCCCAACTGGCATCTTCATTAAATAGTACCCGCAAAACACCAGTGTCAACATCTACAGTGAAGAGGCGGCTGCGGGATTCTGGGCTTCAGGGCAGAGTGGCAAAGAAAAAGCCATATCTGAGACTGGCCAATAAAAGAAAAAGATTAAGATGGGCAAAAGAACACAGACATCGGACAGAGGAAGACTGGAAAAAAGTGTTGTGGACGGATGAATCCAAGTTTGAGGTGTTTGGATCACAAAGAAGAACGTTTGTGAGACGCAGAACAACTGAAAAGATGCTGGAAGAATGCCTGACGCCATCTGTTAAGCATGGTGGAGGTAATGTGATGGTCTGGGGTTGCTTTGGTGCTGGTAAGGTGGGAGATTTGTACAGGGTAAAAGGGATTCTGAATAAGGAAGGCTATCACTCCATTTTGCAACGCCATGCCATACCCAGTGGACAGCGCTTAATTGGAGCCAATTTCATCCTACAACAGGACAATGACCCAAAACACACCTCCAAATTGTGCAAGAACTATTCAGAGAAGAACCAGGCAGCTGGTATTCTATCGGTAATGGAGTGGCCAGCGCAGTCACCAGATTTGAACCCCATTGAGCTGTTGTGGGAGCAGCTTGACCGTATGGTACGCAAGAAGTGCCCATCCAACCAATCCAAATTGTGGGAGCTGCTTCTAGAAGCGTGGGGTGCAATTTCTCCAGATTACCTCAACAAATTAACAGCTAGAATGCCAAAGGTCTGCAATGCTGTAATTGCTGCAAATGGAGGATTCTTTGACGAAAGCAAAGTTTGATGTAAAAAAAATCTTCTTTCAAATACAAATCATTATTTCTAACCTTGTCAATGTCTTGACTCTATTTTCTATTCATTTCACAACGTATGGTGGTGAATAAGTGTGACTTTTCATGGAAAACACAAAATTGTTTGGGTGACCCCAAACTTTTGAACGGTAGTGTACATATATATATATATATATATATATATACATATATGTATATATATATATATATATATATATATATATATATATATATATATATATATATATATATATATATATATATATTCAAATGTGCCCTATATATGTACAAAATGTAAAGCTCCTTATGTTCAGGTGTGCTCAATGGACCAAAATTACAGTATTAATTTTCCATCTTTCCTCTTTTTCTTCCAAAGAGATGAAACCAAAAATTGGGTGGGAGGTTGTGGTGCTGGTTTAAATGTGTAGCCTCAGTGACTGTGCGGAGCAAGAGAGTCTTTGTGAATCGTTGCTGTTTAATCAAAGCTACACCATTGGGACCAAATGGGTGGATTATTGAGAGATTCATCCAAATGGACAAAGTGGATTCAGTTTTAACTGATCATCTTATATGTGGTGTTGGGCTTTGGGTGTTGTCTGGGTAGATAAAGCTCAAGTGAGAGGAATGAGAACTTCTTCCACCCTGAAAAAGAACAGTTCAAATAAGTCAACATTCACATGACATCCATACCCATAATGAGAATAGGTAAACGTCTGACTATATCTGTATAGGATCAAATCATTGTCCTGACAGGTTAATAATAAATGTATTAACTTATCATATTTAAGCTATAATATGAATGTCTTGATGTGGGAATATTGTTTGAAAACTTCACTGTAACTTTTTAATGGAGCTGACCTCTTTCAAAGTGCTGATTTTGCACAGAAGCTCTTTCTGAAAACCTTACTTTAACTTCTCCTTTAATATTCATCAAACATGTCAAAGATCTGCAGACCTGGGGAAAAACTATTTTCCGCACTCAGTCCAGGTGAAAACACGTGCATTATGAGAAGACCTTCATTTCCCAGAGTGTATGGAAGTACCACGTAATACTGTGGCAAATACGTGGCTACCTGACATGTATTCCATGTCCAGAATCGACTTAAGGGCGGCATGGGGTTGGGAAAAACATGGGAAAGTATCAAGGAAAAAAAGGTAGAAAGACCTTGTCCGCTTTCGGACAATGGATAAACAAAATCTTATCACGTCATGGTACACAGCATTCTTTTTGCAACAGGATATAGCCAGGAGGTAGTTCTGGGCTGCCTAGTCAACCCAGACAGATAGTCTGCTGGTGACATGTTGGTTGGCATGACTTTAACCAATCTGCAAAGACATTCAGCCTCCTGCATGCTGAAATGGACTGGTGGTCTGCTGAGTGCTGGCAGCATCATCTGAGGACCAATCTCTGTGTTTGTGTGATCACAAGGAAAAATTAAGTCTTTTGATAGATGACATCAGTGACAGAATAGGGGCAGATCACAGTTTGCTGAAACAATATATCCAAGCGTTGTGCTAAAGAAGGACTTCCTCTGCGAAATCAGCATGGTGTAGATAATTCCTGTTAAGGTGCCACAAATGGTACCAGGGAAATCTTTCATTCAATAAATATTTAAAACAGGAAAACAGAATTCTTCCCTAATATGAAAAGCACATTTTGTGTTTAACTGACTTTCCCTAACTTTTCAAATCTGCACTTAACAATAAAGAACAACAACAAAAATAGCTGGAAGAATCTAAATTGTTTTTCACGGAAAAGATGGTCATTTTCAACTCACTCCCTGCTGTAATGCGCATGACGGATGCAGAAAGAGACACAATCGTATCCTGTGTTGTTGGTTGCACAAATTGCTTTGATAAAAACAAGAAAACGTGCAAGTTCTATGGACTTCCATCCACTCACACCCCTTTTAGGGCAAACAAAAGTCATCTTTGTTTGCAAGGGATCAGAAGAAGATTAAAAAGGCAACAATCTGTAGAGATCACTTCATATCAGGTAAGCCTTAGCCAGAGGTCGTGCTAAAATTTTTTGTTGTCGGTCATTTTGAATGACAGGGTCAGAAAAATATGGTCATATTCTATTTTTACCCCCTCTCTCTGTAAAATGATAATAGTGACAAAGTCAGTAGTATTTCATTGTCATTCATTTAAATTAATATTCAATCCGAATAAACTGAACGGAGAATCCACATCATGCCATCACACATCGAGCAGATTAATAAGCTACTTGTATTAGTTATGAACATTTCACCTGTTGTGGCCTGAACCGAGCGCTGAACTGAGCTCCCACTTATAGAGGCTGAATCCGCCATTTGTTGCCAAACTTCTGTTGAACATTTATCTAATTAAAGTGATAAGAAATTAGCAAGGCTCTCTGAATGGCAGCTTTTGTGATCATTTTGGCAGGAAGGAATTCCCAGCATGCGCTCCTTCTGCATCATTAGTTAAGCTGCAGCGATCTGTCATCTCCAGTCTGTGTCCGGTGAAGATGCACTATGATATTTTATCATTTTCAAATTAGAATTGAGCTAAAAATAAAAAATACCAAATTTAAAATTATTTTGGCTACTCTTTAATGGTAGAGGTTATTCATTTTTTCCCCAACACACTCCAAAGTCAAACCAGCTGCATTAAATCCACCCCAACTTGAATGGAGTACCCAAAATAACTCAGATCAGCACAGTTTTATCCCGACTGAAAAATCCAGTTTCTGTGAATTCAAATTCAAAAATACTTTATTGATCCCAGAGGGAAATTAAGTGTTGGTATAGCTCATATAATTAATTCTTTAAGGAATTGTTGTAGATGATGATGGCTGTGGGCAGGAAGGATTTCCTGTAGCGGTCTGTGTTGCAGCGAAACTGAAGAAGCCTCCGACTGAAGACGCTCTGTTGTTGTATGACTGTCTCATGAAGAGGATGCTCAGGGTTGTCCATAATTCTTTTGATTTTATGAAGAATCCTTCTTTGCATGATCATCTCCAGATGTTCCACAGTAGTGCCAAGAACAGAACCAGCCTTCTTTATCAGGTTGTTTAGCCTTTTTAAATCCCTGGCTCTGATGCTGCTACCCCAACAGATGACGGCTGAAGAGATTACACTCTCTACAATAGACTTGTAGAAGATCTCCAGCATCTTGCTGCAAACCTTGAAGGACCTAAGCTTATATAATAATATAATAATAATAATGTAATAATATAATGAGTTATAGTTGGGGGTTGGAGATGCATATTCTACGGCTTGTAATTATTTCAGATTTCTGATACAGTGAGCATCTTCTTTCCATGAACCAGAAGTAGCATCTCTCAATGAGCGGTTCTTTGTCAAAACCGGTGAAACTTCACCTCTGACCACAATTCTCCAAGCAGTTCCAGCCACTCATTCGTTCATGTTCTGGTGAAAAAAGACTAATATCTCAGCCTGCTTCTGTCACTGAAGAGAGAAGAGCTATTAAAGATCGCTATCAGGTGGACATTCTTTGCAGAAATGTGTTGATAGATCAGTTTTCTCTTCTTGTTCACCTGCTATCATGGCAGCTTTAGGTCCATCCCCTGGTCCCCCACCTGTTTTTTCTTGTTTTGTTTTTTTTGTTTTTTTTCAAGAAATACCCCCCTCCACACACACACACACACACACACACACACACACACACATCCCACCACCAGACAGCCTCTGTGTCACTCTCCTACTGTCTCATTCAGTCTCCACAGAGGCAGGAAGAGGAAGCTGAGTGTTTGATTGTGTGTAGGATCCAAACACCCATCAGGTTTACCCCTCCTCTGAAAATACACCACATCAGAAAGCACTGAGACTGTGTGACGGATGGCTGTTTATCAGTTTTAATGTAAAACAGCGTGACTAAAGTGCTGGTCAGCTTTGATGTTTCAAAACAGGCAAAGGGAACTTACTGATATATTTTCTCAGCTGAAGACCACGGGAGTGCTGCTTCACTCTGGGGAACAATGACCTACTCCGGGAGCATTCACCTCTGCTCTATTTTCAAGTCAAAACAGGCTACATTCACAGTGGAAAATAACTCTGACACCATGTGAGGACTAGTCAAAGCTTGAATTTGATTATTACAGTAATATGTGAAGTGGATGGCATTAATTTAACTCATTTACTGCCTCACTAAACTGCGCTTAAAACTTTTGTCGGCCTAAACTTTGAAAGTAGATTTGCAATTATTTTCATCCACAACATAACCTTGCATTTACACAGTGCATAGTGTACATTCACACACTGATGGAAGCAAGCTACGATCGTAGCCACAAGGACCACAACTGCCCTGGGGACGCTGCGCCATTGGGCCCTTTAGCCAACACCAGTAGGCAGGTAGGTGAAGTGTCTTGCCCGACACTGTAGCAGGCGGAAGCAGGTACTACAGCCGCCCCATAATGGCCTTAATGCAGTAGTTCTTTTTTTTTTTTTTTTTTTTTTTTACAATATTGGGGTGTGTTCCAGCAGCATCAACACCTGTAGCCACAAAAAAACAGCTTGACTCTGAGGCCTCACCGTAAGATCAGTTCTGCTCTGTTTCGACATCCTTTCCTTATTCATGATCTACATGTGAATAAGTCTCTCACATCTTCATCTTCTGCTAAGCAAGATCCTCCTGGATGTTTTTTTATACTCTGAATAAGAAACTCTGGTCAAATCCACCACAACCGCCACATTTATTTTTAATAAATACTAAGAACTGATATTTCTTGTGTGTTACCTGTAGGTACATGCTGCTTTTCCACATACCTCTAAGGCACACTCTTGGATCAGTGTGTGTGCAACAGGGGGTGTTGCGTTGGCGGATGCACGTAGACCCTTTTCACACTGACACACGTGTGTTTCATGAAACACACATGCAAACGTTGGTGCACGTGCGACATTTACAGAGACTCCTTGAAAATCCATGCACAGTAACAGGAGTGGGATGAAGCTCAGATGCAGCAGTTCCCGTCCTCCCCTGCCTGCAGACAAAGCACTACGTTACGCCGCGTGATTCATCTTCAAAAATGTTACACATGCATTCTTCTTTTCACAATTTCCGTTGGTCTTCTTCATTAAGAGTGCAGCATTGCGTTTGTTAGTTGCTCAATTTAACAGAAGTTGGGTTCATGACACCTTCTGTGACTACTGTAGCTCCCCAGCTGGAGCGGTTTCATTAAACCCTTTGTGTGGCAGGTGTGAAAGATCACACAGCGGGGGAAGCCCTCTTCTCACACTCACTCTCTGCCTCATCAGTATGCATCCTTTAATCACACACACATATTCATTATTCACCTCCCACTGGCTATGAATTATTCAACGCCCGGATTTCTACTTGAGATCAGTAATAGAAGACGCAAAGAATGCCTCTTCCTTTTTTATTTCCTCTCTCCATTCCTGCCCTTTAGCTCAGTGTTTCATGCAACATTGTGAGTCCTGCACAAAAAGGGCATTTACATGGGCTAAATCTAGAAAAAAAAAATGGTTCTACCACAATGTATCATTTTACCCCAAAAATGTCCATGCTTTTCCATGTTTTTGCTGTTTAAAATATCAGCACAATCGCTTATTACTACAGCGCCTTGCAAAAGTATTCACACCACTTGAGCTTGAGTGTATTTTATGGGGACTTTATGACACGCAGCAACACAAAGTAGTGGGCAATCATCAAGTGGAAGTAAACTTATGCATTGTTTTCAAATTCTTTGTGCAAATACAAATAGGAAAAGTGTGGCACACATTTGTTTTCAGCCCCCTTTACTCTGATACCCCTAAACAGTATCCGAAGCAAGCAGTTGCCTTCTGAAGTCATAAAAAATAAGCACAGAGTCCACTGGTGTGTAACTTAATGTCCGTTTAAATGTAGCAGCTGTGTGAAACCCTCAGAGATTATAATGGAGGAAAACCAACATCATGAAGACCAAGGCAATGAGAATATTAATCATGGAAGGGCTGTGTTACCTCTGGAGGAGCTTCAGAGGTCCACAGCTCAGGTGGGGAAATCTGTCAGCAGGACAACTATTAGTCATGCACTACACAAACTTGGCCTTCACAGAGGAGTGGGGAATAGGTTAACCATTGTTGAAGAAAGAAAACCCAAAGGAAGTCAACGTTTTCCATAAGCCATGTAGAAGACATAGTTAATATGTGAGAAAAGTCCCTGCACATCACCATCACTACGGTAAAACATGGTGGTGGTGGCAGCATCATGTTGTCAGGAACAAGGAGGTTGGTCAGACTTGAAGAGATGACGAATGGAGCTAAATAATGGTCGGATCCATTGAAAGGTTTCAAATCAAAGCGTACTTATATGTTAGAATGGTCAAGTCAAAGTCCGGATTTAAATCCAAAACTTTTTTGCCGGGAAGAATGCGCAAGTGCTGACTAGAACTACGTATATATCCACACCACAATTTACTGGTTTTTATTTCTAACAATTAAATTAACAACATTCCAACTCTCAGTCATACAATTCAAACTAAAAAAATCATTGAAGTTTGCACTTATAATGCCACGAAATGTGAAAAATATACATGTGGGGGGCGGCTGCATCTGTTTGCAACACAGTGTAGCCAACAAGAGGCAGCATTAAAGAGTCCTACATGTCACCGAAAATTATGAGACATCTAAATCCAGAATGGAGGTCGCTGATCTCTGCCTGCCTGCTGCACCCATGCCAGCTAGTTCCCTCGACTGTGATCTGTGATGGCCATTAACAGGTTCCTGTGAATCCTTTGCCATTTGTGTCTCTCACTCTCACATCTGCTGGGAACATGGTGAATGAACCGAAGCGGCAACAGAACCCTTCCATCTGTTTCACCCTGCTCAGACAGGTAGATGATTGGAAACTGGAATAAAAATCGATCGAGTTTGTGTGCGCACACCCAGTTGAAGAACTCACATCTTAAAATGCGTCTATCCTGAAACTAGCTGCTGTCGCTGCTGGCAGCCTGCTATTATGTCATGACCAGGGAAACGAAGGCTTTTATCTTTTAACATTTTCATTCATTCACTGCATGTAAAATGTAGGAATCATGGATTCCAGATCACGGGTTAATTCTTCCTCAGCGAGCTGAAAACATACCTTGCTCCTTCTGTGCACTTTCACAGTATATCTGCGGCAGCATTAACCAGCATGCCACCTCCTCTAGCTCAGCATTGCTGCAGAAAAGCAGCCATGAATAGAGCCCTGGAGGAAAGCTCGGCTCCAAGCTTGGCTCTTAGCTGTTCTGCAGGCTCCTCATCACACAGCCCAGGCTTTGGCAGCGAAAGTCCCTGGCAGGCAGTGAGACACAGCAGGACTAAAGAGAAGACTTCCTACTCTGTCATCCATGCGCCCACTCAACCAATCTGCTACTAGCAGAGCCTCCATGGATCCAAAGAGGAGCTGCACATGTCTTTGGGCTTACTTTATCTTACTAACTCCACACATGTCTCAAAGGAGAGACGCTGATGCACGCTATGATGAGTACAATGTCAGACTGTCAGCAGTTTCACATTGGGAGTTTTAACAAACAGCGACAGTTCAACAACACAGTACAGACTATATTAGATTGCTGTGTCGATCAAATAGGAGGTTAAATAAAGACTAACTCCTGATGGATTCCTGCATTTTAACCTTATTTTGAAGCATATTTACGGACCTCTGTGTTTCTAAAAGTGTCTATATAAAAAAAAGACACTGACATTTTTAATAAAGCTTTTTCAATATTTGGGAGTCTTTTCTGCAATATTTGAAGATTTGAAAGTGCTTTAAGTATCACATTTTATCCAACATGTGCTTTGCAAGAGCACGCGTATCCTATGAACGTTTTCATATTTTGTCACATTACAGCCACAAACTTCAGCTCATTTTACAAAAACTTTATGTGAGTAACTACTAATCCCTTTCTGTTTCACTGATGTAATGATATTTCAATTAAATTCAAAAATACATTCAAAATTGTAGTAATTCAACAAGGTTCTCTTAAGAGTTGTTGTAGATGCTCACAGCGGTGGAATGGAATGATCTCCTGCAGCAGTCAGTCTTACAGCGAAACTGAAGAAGCCTCCGACTGAAGACACTCTGTTGTTGTAAAACAGTCTCCTGAAGAGGATGCTCCATTATTTTCTTGATTTTATGAAGAATCCTTCCTTGCATCATCATCTTCAGAGGTTCCACAGTTGTATCCAGAACAGAACCGGCCTTCTTTATCAGGTTGTTGAGCCTTTTTACGCCCCTGACTCTGATGATGCAACCCCAACAGATGATGGTAGAAGAGATTACACTCTCCACAACAGACATTTAGAAGAATATATCTATAAAGAGGAATTTTATATTATAAAATAATAACTGTAAAGCAGAAGCAGAATGATACAAGGTTCTTAAGCTATTTTACCTGTGACAATCTGAAACATGTAGTGTGCTTTCCTAACTGCAAGTCTATTAGTATTTGTCTCTCGCAGATTTGCATGTCTATAGACTAACAATTTCTGCAGATTCTTTTATAGAAGATAAATTTAACCTTAGGCATCATTTTAGCCGAGGACGTCAAGGACATGTCCCCAGCAATATTTATGATTGTCGGTTTTGTCCCCACCACTTTTATAAACCGGAATTTCTTACCAGCACAATCTAACATCCACTTGTTCTCCCAGCACAATTTCCACATAACCATTATCTGAACGGACTATCATTTAAATCACTCCATTCCACTTTCTTATACAGTCATGTTTTCTTTTTGCACAGATGCTGCAGCATTCTTCGCAGTGAGGTTTTAAAAGATTATAGTCCGCTGCAAACACATTCAGGGCAGTCCTGCAATGTCGTAGGTACCCGTTTCAAGATGGGAAAATACATCAATTAAATTTCATGGGTCTGGCTGAAGTTTCTTTTCTGCGGGTGAAAAAATTTAATGTAACATTTTTGTTTGTTTAAGACTCCCAAAGAGAATTGTGTTGATTTGTTGTGTTTGTGAAAAGAGCATCCCAGAATATTCCCCCAACTTTGCGCTGACAGCGCAATATTCTCGCTATCCTGCGCTGCCAGATAGAGAATTTTCAGCGGCTGGATATGCAGTTCAGGAAAACAGAACACAGGTAAGGCCAGGGACTGTGGACAATATTTCGTTGCTGCACAGCAATCTCTGCATCAAATAAATATCAGCTGAGCAATATTCAAAAATCGAATGTTCGTCCGCCAGTTTAAAAGTTTACAATTCACACCGCTGACCACTTGATGCAGACGCTTGTCATTTTCAACTTTAGGCACAGAGTTTAAGAAACTGAATCAATCAATCAATCAATCAAAAAAAAAAGATTAAAATGAGAGCATCTGAGCATCGTCACCGTACTCTATCCGACGCTATCCGGAAACTGACAGCACCTTGATTTATGGAGGCTTTAGAGCGCTTGTGCAGACGCAGACCAGCATTTTATCCACCCACTGATCCAGAAGGAGCGCATGCTGTGGATATCCTCCTACTGAAGCAATCAGGAAAGTCCCCGTTGAGAAAGAAGTGGAGCTTGTTATTCCAGTCTGCAGTGTGTGACCTGAGCGGATTCAGGCTCCCTTACTCAGAAGCAGGTGCGCAATTCACGTCCATGGACCATGGGAAAGTAGTGAGACTGTGTGTTAAAGTCACAGCAGTTAAAATGTTGGTATTCAGTACATGTTTTCATTTGTCCATGTGTGATGGAGATTCCTTGTTCAGCTTGTGACTGAATATTAACAAAAATGAATGAAGAATTAAATAATGTTGAATGTCTTCCGATTTTTTCATCAAAGTTTTAAAAAAAGTCAAAGACAGAAAATAACACAACCCCTGATTTAATGTAAATTATTGTACAATGAATTATGTGTCCTTTATTTCTCTGGAATGTGGCACAGCTGAAATATATATATATATCTGATGCAGAGATTGCTGTGCAGAAACAAAATATTGTCCACAGTCCCTGGCTTTAACTGTGTACTCCGTTCCTGAATAGCAAATTCAGCAGCAGAAAAGTCTCTCTCTGGCAGCAACGGATGCCGGGATAGAATATTCCTCCATCAGCGCAACGTTTGGAAATAGTCTAGCTAACCATTGCAGTGACGTCTCTGGTGGACGACATTTTATCTATTTCAGCTTGTAAACACACATCCACTCAAGGACCAATGTCCAACAGAGAGCGATTTTTGATCGAGCTGGAAAGCTTTTTACTAGAAATGCAGCTCATTGAAACTCTAAAAACGTATGTAAACAAATAAACACTGCCCTGCGATGGACTGGCGACCTGACCAGGGTGTACCCTGCCTCTCGCCCAATGAATGCTGGATATAGGCACCAGCCCTCGCAACCCTGCAGAGGATGGATGGGTATAGATAATGGATGGATGGATGGATGGATGGATGGATGGATGGATGGATGGATGGATGGATGGATGGATGGATGGATGGATGGATGGATGGATGGATGGATGGATTGATGGATGGATGGATGGATGGACGGACGGATGAACAGACAGACGGACAGACAGATGGACGAATGGACGGACGGACACAGTGGTCTGTTTTGTTACTACACCTCCTGGTGTTCAAAATTGCCAAAAGACCATATTAGATAAACTGGCCTTGCAATATAAAGCATCTAGTGGCCAAAAGCTGCATGCCTATCAGAAAGACCTTGCGTTGACGGAAAATGGCGCTCCGTGTCTCCGCACCTCCCCAGACGGAGAAGCATAAACTAGGATTTACACTTGCTGTTGCTGCTCTGTTGTTGTAGTACTGGTATTGTTATTCCCGCTTCCCCAGTCTCATCAATTCCTGGCTGGTAATAGCTCGATTTAGCTGGGATGCCGTTTACATGCAGAACATTTTATATTCCAACCTCATTATCTGGGTGTCTTAGCTTGATTAGGTGTAGGCCAGTTTGGTTTAACTTCAGGATGTATACATGCATTTCAAAAGTCCAAATTCTGTAGAACTAAGGCAATCATTTGGTTTTCTGTTACTGCATCTAAACACACTGACTGATCCTTGGTCTTCATGATGCTGTTTGCTCACTAATGTTCTGTAATAAACCTCTGAGGCCTTCGCAGAACAGCTGGATTTATGATGAGAAAACATTACAAAGTGAACTAATGACTAATTTGGTGAATTGTAAAGATAACCGTATTTTATTTAGGGATGTTAGAGTAAAGTGTGATTAATACAAATGCACACCGCCCTTTTCAGACTTTTGTTTGTCAAAATGTTGATAACCTGGTATTGTTGCCTTTTCCCTTCACAAATATGCACTACATTATGTTAGTTTGACTCACAAACCTCAGTAAAATCCAGTGAGGACTGTGTTTTCTAAATGTGAAGGAGTTACATGTGTGATGTCTGCATGCAGAGGACGTGCAGTGAGGCATAAAAACACACTGCAGGCTGACTCAGATGACCAGCTTCACCTTCTCACACATGTTCACTGGGCCTAACTTTCAGAGCCACCAGTGAGCCAAAAAGAAGCTTTCCTTCCATCTGCTCTGGCTGACACTGGAAAGAGAGACATACTGTAGAGGCATCAGTCCAATTACACACACACAGATACACAGATACACACTTAAACCAGTTAACCAAGGCAGTGTCCTTGTTTCTGTACTGTGGTATGGCGCAATACAGCCCATCAATTCTGGGTGTTTATCAGAAGTGTCGCCCAGCATCAAAAGTTTATCTGGAAGATGACGCTATATTGACAGCGAAAAGGAACAGGACGCACAGTTTGCCAGAGACAACACAAGGGTCCACAGCACACTGAATGCACCCAATTAACTATCTGTTTCTTCTAATAACTGAATCACACTGTAGAAACTGCTGGGTTATTTCTTGAACCTAAATGCTGGGTTCAGAGGGAATAAAAGCTTTACCACTTTTATATCATTTGTGTGGCTGCATCATGGGTTTTCAGCAGAAAGAACTCACTGTGTAATGAACAAGATACGAATGATTTGTAAGGTCTGTGAGAAAACTGGTACCAGGTAACAACCATCGGTGCTAAAATTAAAGGCTAATTCCCAACTCTTTATGAGTCTTTTGATGTTAATTTATGTTTTTTTGTTCACTAAGCCTCCTTAGAAATTAACAAGAAAAAAATGCAATATATGGATTCATCAGACCTTAACTTAATGCTCCTACTCTGATTTCACATCATTTAAGAGAGTTTTTCATTTTTGAAATCCTTTATATATGCAGATAAAAATGTTGTTTAGTTTAACCAGAATATATTCTTAATATCTCAGCTTGTCTGGTTCTAGTGAACCTAACATCAACTTGCTCATGAGCTGTATGGGTTGTTAATCCTTCATCAGACAGGCAATATGTAGAGTTTGAAGGTTAATATCCAAATGCTTTTGTTTGTCAGCAAAAGTCTTCTTAAACATTATGAGCTTGTTGCATATTTTTTTTCAATTTGAATGCCTTTAGTGGACAATCAAACCAAAAATTCTTTTTATTCATTTAAACCCAAATAGATCTTGTCTAGCTGAGGTTGCTATTTTTATCCTCCTGTTTGGTACCGTTGAAATCAGTTTAATCTCGTTTATTTATGTAGCAGTAATTCACAATAGATCATCTTAAGGCCATTTACAAAAAAAAGACAATTTAGTCCAATCATACTTCCATAATATTTGATCCTAGTTATCACGCAATGCAGTCATGTTCAGTTTATTATTTAAATCAGTAAAATATGTTTTCTATCTAAGGAAACCCAGATGATTGCATTCAGTCTTGAACATTCTTTGTGTTGAAAATCTTACCCAGCTGGGTCAAACTCTGTTGTAGCAAATTAACTAGAGAACTGGGTCGGTCCATATTTGACAAAGGACTGGGTTGGCAAAATAAAATTGGTTTATTTTTAACCCAGCGGTTTTTAGGGTGTATTGTTGGCTTCTTCATATGAAAGCCCAAACATAAATAGTTTCTGATTTCCAGGATGGTATCAGTACATAGAGTCTCCAGATATGAACTATGTTTAAAACAACGATTATTAGTATGGTTCACAGAACTATTATCTGTCCCACACTCTGTATGATACTGGCTGTACTGGACTCCTTCATACTCTGTGTTTCTGTTTTTACACGAACATGAAGTTTTAATGGAAGAAGTCCTGTATTACTCACCAATCAGAGGACATCAGATGTGGGAGTCTTGCTATTTTTAAAATATGGAAGTGTCAGCGTTTTCCTTCACTGCAGATGTAGAGGTAAAAAGGGCCACTGCAGGTGGGAAAAAACTTATTAGCAACACATCAGCCTTTTGAGTATTATGTGTTCCTTTGCTCTCTGTCTGTTGCCTTTCGAGTTCCCCCTTGCCTGCTTATATGAAAAATAAATGAAGAATGCACTTTCAAGCTATTTTTACTCTAAACTGATTATTTTCTAAGGAGTAAATTCATTTCTAAAATAGTGTAAGAAAAAACATCTACCAGCAGGTCAGCTATAAAAAGTTAGCAACTGACAGTAGAGTGGGAAAAAAAGATCAAATCAATCCACGAACCAAAGGAAACTCACACACAAAGCTTTATTTGTGGGAATAAAGATGCATGAAGAGGTTTTTTTTTTTGTCCATTCCAGAAGCATTGGACTAGTTTGTCATGATTTCTTCTTTTTAAAAAGGATAGTGGGGGTGACATTGAAGTTCACATGAAATATATGTCAAAATTAGCCTTAAAAAGAGACTCAAAACAGTAGGCTTTGATGTGATTGTAAGCTCAGTTTTAGCTCCCTCCTTTGTCCAGGTTTTTAATCTCTGTTGCTCTACAATGTGCTTACACCCCCTCAAGGGCAACAATGGTGGTAAACAGAAGCTAAACAGGCATCGTTTCATGTCTGGAATGATCAAAAGTTCCCGTAAGTTTACAGGGAAACTGCTTCTTTTGTAGTGTTGCGGAGCGATAAAGATGATCTGAGCGAGCTGCAGATGATGGTTTCGGGCTATGTCGTTGTCTTCATTCTGAGTGGAGCTCACATTAACATATCTACAACGCTCTGCTCATTTATTGGCACCCCTGAGAAAGATGTGCAAAAAGCCTTCTAATAAATCATTGTTTTTTGCAGTAGCATCCATTCTATGTTAAAGTGTTTTTAAAATGCATCGTTTTATTTTAATACATTTCTCCGGTGGGAGAAAAAATATTCAAGATGGCACAATAAATGCCACATTTACCCTTAACCCCAGCTTCAGGAACACATTAAATTGATCGGAGTTTCTATAAACTCTTAATGCTTTTCTGTTTCACTGAATAAACATATGACATAATGGCCACTTGGTTGAGTGTGGATCTGTATTTATCTAGAACTGCAGTAAAGAGTAAAATCGGGAGGTTACTAGGTCTCCATTGCAACCATGTTGCCATGTTTATGTATATATGTCGCATAAAAACAACAAATGCTGTTTTAAGGCCCTTTATAAGATAAACACATCCAATTTATTTACAGAAATATGTAGTCAGTTCTGTCAAACCATATAGACAGGCATATTCAATTCAATTACAAATATTCCAGTACATGCTATAATACACAATAGGGCGTCAGTTTGTTTTAAAAATTGCTTGCGACAATTACTATTAATTATTCACATAGCCTATAATTTCTCACCTGTTTCACGTTTCATTACAATATGCACTGCAGCGTATAAACAGGTGTTGAAAATCGTATCTTTATTCAATCAATAAAAGTTGAAAGCCATAGGCTTACGTTTTTAGTTTTTTATAAAAGACACTGAAAATCATCATTAGGCCGTCGGCTTGCAAGAATCATTCAAATCCACATCATAGCACAAAGAACAATGTTTCTATAGATACCCCAGAAGAATTAAGTGCAGCAATAAAACGCGTTCCCTGTGCGGAGAAACTTCAACATTAACTTACAGTTTCAAGTCCTGCAACGGGGCGAGTACCCGCAGGTGACCCGCATAAAGTTTGATCACGGTTGGAAAAAAACGGTTGCGAGTGAGGAAATATGTGTTTCAATGTTTTGTTTAAGACTCCCAAATAGGATCGTGTTGATATATTGTGTTGGTGGAAAGACCATAAGAGAATATTTTCCAACGTTGAACTGACAGTGGAATATTCTCGCTATCTATCCATCCATCCAATTTCAACTGTGCAATATTCCATAGAAATAAAAGACAAATAATAAATTGTACAATAATTGATTGTTTTTCTTTTTAACTTTGATGAAAAGGATCTAAGGACATATTCAAAATTATTAAATTTTTCACTCATTCAAGTTAATGTTCAGTCCGAACAAGCTGAACAAAGAATCTCCATCGTGCCATCACACATGAAGCAGATAAAAATATGTACTAAATATGAACATTTTACCTGCTGTGGCTTTAAAGCACAGTCTCACAACTTTCCCATGGTCCATCGACGTGAATTGCGCACAAGCTTGTGTGTAAGGGAGGCTGAATCCACTCAGGTCACACACTGCAGACTGGAATAACAAGCGCCACTTTTTTCTGAGAGAGGACTTTCCTGATTGCTTCGGCAGGAGGAAATCCACTGCATGCGCTTCTTCTGGATCAGTGGATAAGATGCACCAGTCTGTGTTCGCCGCAGCTAAGCTCTCCAAAACTCTCCAAGGTGCTGTCAGTTTGCAGATAGCGCTGTATTGAGTACGGTGTCCAGGTCTGAGGTGATGCTCAGATGCTCTCATTGGAATATTTTCTTTATTGATTCAGTTTCCTAAACTCTGTGTATAAAGTTGAAAATGTAGCGTGTCTGCATCAAAGGGTCAGCGGTGTGAGTTGTTAACTTACCAAATGAAGGACTGCCTTTAGATTTTTCCGTTACACTTTTTTTTTTTTTACGGAAAATAACACAACCCCTGAATGATTGTAAATTATGAAACTTCCACCAAACCCATGAAATTTAATTTGATGTATTTTTCCATCTTGAAACAGGTAGCCGCGACATTGCAGGACTCTGCCCTCAAAGTTTGCAGCGGACAAACTTTGACATATCCACTGCGAAGAATGATGCAGCAGCTGCGCAGAAAGAGAACATGACAGTATAAGAAAGTGGAATGGAGTGATTTAAATAGTTCAGATACTGATTATATGGAAATTGTGCTGGAAGCACAAGTGGATGTTAGATCTGCGCTGGTAAGAAATTTCACATCAGATTTTTAAGAGTGGTGGGGACAAAACTGTCAATCATAAATATTGCTGTGGAGATGTCCCCGGCTAAAATGACACCTATGTACACAGCAACCAGTGATTATATAGAATAAACATTCTTAATGCTAGTGATAGTCACAAAGATCTTAAATGACTTCTTTAAAAGTCCAAAGCTGTTGCCACAAGAAAACCTTATTCCAAGAATGGGTAAGCTTAAAAGAAAAATTCTTTTGACTCATGATGGGAACTAAATCAGAACTCCAGAACTCAAAAGTGCTTTTATTCTTGATGAATCTATGGGAAAAAGGCTGAGGACAGACATAACACAGGAAATTAGGATTGAACTAACCATTAACCTCACATTCATTTCAGGCAGATGGCAGCATTATGGACTGTTTGGCAAAGTTTGTCACTCTGAATGGATTTTTATTATAAATTGGATCTTTTTAAGGCATGAAGGAATAACTCTCCCACCCATGTATTTCACTGGATTTAAGAAACATATCTTGAGTTGTTGAACCCACAAGCTTTTAAAAAATCTATTAGAGCATCATTTATCTGAAGGGGAATCTGGGAATCAGGAGTTAAAATAAAGTAAATAACTAACAATAAAGTTAAAAGATGTAAAGTTTATTATTTTCTCAGTATGCAAGACACTGTGGAGCTGCTTGCAACCATTTATAAAGTATTTGGTTAATACATGCAACTGTATTTCATTTTACAGTTGGGAACACCTGTATCTATACACTCCCTCTGAAGTCTGTGGTTTTCCACCAACACACAGGGCAATTCAGTGTTTTTGGAGTGTACTTCATTCTTTACAATGTTTTCTGTTTTGGCTTCAGACAACATTAAAGAATAATGACGAGGGAGAATCTGTGGTGCGTGGTTTTTCACACTTGAGGTCAGATTTGAAAAATTTTAGATGCTGGTTGAGAAGCAGTCCTTTACACACTATATCATTTATTTATTAAAACCCTAGAAATGACAGAGGGGTGCTTTTTAATCATGATTTTAAAGTCAGACATTTACACTAACTCATTGTGCATGACATATTGATATGGAGTTTTTAATGACTGTTTAATCAGTGTTTGGGTGGATGAATATGACAAGAAAAAAATAAATAAAACTGAGTTCACAAGTTTTCATTTATTGTGGATTTTTCCTAACCCTCACACAGGTCAGAGTAATAAATACAAGCTAAAATATATACATACTCCCCAAGCAATATTTGGATGAATGTCCGGTCTTTCCTGGTGCCTCTCAGTCTATATTAAGCCCACTTTAATGTGAACAGGGACACTGGTGTTCCAGCTTCATTCCATCTATGAATCTTATGGTTCCTCTGTTGTTCCTTATTTCTCTTCAATTACTCTTCGTTTGAGGGTGACAGTTTGACTGGCCCCTTCCCTCAACTCTATAAAAAAATGTGTAGAGTATGTGTAGACGCTGAGTAAAGCCTGGAAAAGCCAGAACATTTAAATGAACCCCACCATTTCTGGTAATAAGAACTGTCAAAATAATGGTGCTTCATTAAATTAAAGCACAAAATTACAATAATACAGGCACACGCCTACAGTTTATGTCAGAGTGAGACCTCTTGTTCGTACATAAGCCTTACTGTTTAAAATTTACTCTATCTGCTGAGCCTGTTGACCTATTTGGAGATCAAGTAAATGTACATCAAACACCATATATTTTCACCAGAAGGTTCAAGAAGATAGATAGATAGATAGATAGATAGATAGATAGATAGATAGATAGATAGATAGATAGATAGATAGATAGATAGATAGATAGATAGATAGATAGATAGATAGATAGATAGATAGATAGATAGATAGATAGATAGATAGATAGATAGATAGATAGATAGATAGATAGATAGATAGATAGAGGGGCTTGCAAAAGTATTCAGCCCCCTTGAACTTTTCCACATTTTGTCACATTACAGCCACAAACATGAATAAATTTTATTGGAATTCCACGTGCAAGACCAATACAAAGTGGTGTACACGTGAGAAGTGGAACAAAAATCATACATGATTCCAAACATTTTTTACAAATAAATAACTGAAAAGTGGGGTGTGCGTAATTATTCAGCCCCCTTTGGTCTGAGTGCAGTCAGTTGCCCATAGACATTGTCTGATGAGTGCTAATGACTAAATAGAGTGCACGTGTGTGTAATCTAATGTCAGTACAAATACAGCTGCCCTGTGACGGCCTCAGAGGTTGTCTTAGAGAATGGTGGGAGCAACAACACCATGAAGTCCAAAGAACACACCAGACAGGTCAGGGATAAAGTTATTGAGAAATTTAAAGCAGGCTTAGGCTACAAAAAGATTTCCCAAGCCTTGAACATCCCACGGAGCACTGTTCAAGCGATCATTCAGAAATGGAAGGAGTATGGCACAACTGTAAACCTACCAAGACAAGGCCGTCCACCTAAACTCACAGGCCAAACAGGGAGAGCGCTGATCAGAAATGCAGCCAAGAGGCCCATGGTGACTCTGGACGAGCTGCAGAGATCTACAGCTCAGGTGGGGGAATCTGTCCATAGGACAACTATTAGTGGTGCACTGCACAAAGTTGGCCTTTATGGAAGAGTGGCAAGAAGAAAGCCATTGTTAAAAGAAAACCATAAGAAGTCCTGTTTGTAGTTTGCCACAAGCCATGTGGGGGACACAGCAAACATGTGGAAGAAGGTGCTCTGGTCAGATGAGACCAAAATGGAACTTTTGGCCAAAATGCAAAACGCTATGTGTGGCGGAAAACTAACACTGCACATCACTCTGAACACACCATCCCCACTGTCAAATATGGTGGTGGCAGCATCATGCTCTGGGGGTGCTTCTCTTCAGCAGGGACAGGGAAGCTGGTCAGAGTTGATGGGAAGATGGATGGAGCCATCCAGAGTCTGCAAAAGACTTGAGACTGGGGCGGAGGTTCACCTTCCAGCAGGACAACGACCCTAAACATAAAGCCTGGGCAACAATGGACTGGTTTAAAACAAAACATATCCATGTATTAGAATGGCCCAGTCAAAGTCCAGATCGAAATCCAATCGAGAATCTGTGGAAAGATCTGAAAGCTGCTGTTCACAAACGCTGTCCATCTAATCTGACTGAGCTGGAGCTGTTTTGCAAAGAAGAATGGGCAAGAATTTCAGTCTCTAGATGTGCAAAGCTGGTAGAGACATACCCTAAAAGACTGGAAGCTGGAATTGCAGCAAAAGGTGGTTCTACAAAGTATTGACTCAGGGGGCTGAATAATTACACACACCCCACTTTTCAGTTATTTGTTTGTAAAAAATGTTTGGAATCATGTATGATTTTCGTTCCACTTCTCACGTGTACACCACTTTGTATTGGTCTTTCACGTGGAATTCCAATAAAACTGATTCATGTAATGTGACAAAATGTGGAAATGTTCAAGGGGGCCGAATAATTTTGCAAGCCACGATAGATAGATAGATAGATAGATAGATAGATAGATAGATAGATAGATAGATAGATAGATAGATAGATAGATAGATAGATAGATAGATAGATAGATAGATAGATAGATAGATAGATAACGTAATGCAAGAAGTTTAATTGCTTTTTATTGAAAAAACGCTTATTTGGAAAAAATGTTTCTTGTGCTTGATTTTATTTTGTAGTCATGTTTGACATATACCAAAATTTACACCAAAACTCACATTTTTAAATTAATTTGGATGTTATGATTAGCTACTCGGTACTCAAGTAGCCTTTTTGCTAAACATTTTTGTTTTTATCTTGCTTGAGTAATTTCTTAGAAGGCTAGCCTAATTTTTTCTTGCACTATAATAAAAATATGTTGAAGTAGTGATGCTCTTACTTGAGTACACATTTTGGCGACTCTATCCACCTCTGGTCACTGCATACATATCCATGCATCTATTGTCTATACCGTCTTATTAAAAATAAAATTGAAATAAAACCTTTTTCTTCTCTGAAAGTTTCTCTAATAGTCCACACCTGTAGCAGCGATGTCGGCATGTAATTTTCTTGATGACCACCACTTATAGTATGTTTTCTATTTAACGGTGGCAACTGATAAAATGAAATCTCTAGAATACTTCTGCAGATTTGGACCAGGTGACAAAGAAAATCTACTGAGTGACGCCTCTAGATCACGTTGTGTCGTTACTTCAAATGAGCTGGTGTATTCCGCCATCTCCTGTAAATTACACGCAACTGCAACATGATGATGAAACGCGGTGGTTGCTATTAGCCCATGAACAACGAACAGTTCATTTAATTTTTTTAATTCTTCAAACAAGAGAAATTATCACTTTTTATTACATTGTAAAATACATACATATTACTTTCAACGTTCGGGTAGCCTATATGCCTGAAAATCAACATACATCAGGCCATGCTGAATATTTCATTGTTTTAATGTAAAAAAAACAAAAACAAAAAACACACACACAGAGGAAACCACACAAATTACTTTCCATGATTAGAAATTATTATATCATTCAAAAGTTAAATTATTTTAGTAATTCAATTCCAAAAGTAAAATTCATGTAATACACATAGTATTTCTGTCATAGTTACATTTCAAGTGTTTAGTTATGTTAATTTAGATGATTATGGCCTACAGGTAATGAACACCCAAAATACAGTTTTCCATCAAGTTAGAATATTACATAAGATGAATAAAGAAAGTATTCATCACACACAAATGCTATGGCCATATTAGACCCTCCACAGTGATGGTAAGCTGTGAAAGATTAGTGCTAAAGAATCTGGTGCTTCACAGAGTGCTGAATCCAAGCAGATTCATGGAAGGTTGAGTGGAAGAAAAACTGTGGTAGGACAAGGTGCACCAACGCAGTTAAATGCAATCACGGGAGGCAAGGTCATCATGGACATTAAAATACTAATAATGATAAGATAATACCAATTTGTCCACTTGAGTGTTCTATAAATAGATTTTCTGTACGACATCAACATTTTTATAGTCAAAACTGCTGAATTTATTGAAGAAGGGCGAGGTGAAGGAGTGATGAGCGGTGACTCGCCTATGGTGTGGCACACACTAAGAGGAAGGAGTTGGCTCATGCTCATTGTTTTCTCTCTTTATATCCCAAATCATTCCACAGTCTGTGTGAGGTATTTAATGAAAGTGTGTGATTTATTCGGACTTATTGATCAGACATAAATTGGAATAGAACCGCAATTTTTTTAAACTTCTCAAAATGAAGGTGAACAAGAACAATTTTTCCAATACAGTGATGAAGATGAGGCCCAGGCTTCAACACCACCTGAAAGATTAAGAAAAAAGAAGCTACCCAAGAAAGCTAATAGTGTGGTTGAGGAGAAACCGGAGGAAATCAGAGAATCAATTCATTTTAAGAAAGAGGAACCAAGTACAGTTATAAATCAACAAGGTATGCTGCTTAATTTGATTGAAGAAATACAAAACGACAGCAACTAGTAGGCTATTCTTATTTCAAAAAATGTTTCTGTGAGATTATTTTTTAATATCTATAGCTTTTTACTTTTAGAGTAAAGCAGCCTAAGAGAAACTTAAAAGCACTAATGAATATAAAAAGGAGGAGAAGAGGGAAACAGAACAGAAAGAAACACTAGTATACATTAGAAAGAACTTAGATCAGAAAACAGCAATCCTAATTAGAAAATAAAGCAGAGCTAACAGACGAGATGAAAAAATAACTAAAAGAGCAACACAATCAAAGTAGAAGTGACTACAGAACCTGACATATATAAGAAAGACAAACAGATAATATGTAAATAAATAAGGAGTTATCCAACAACAAGAGAAACTCAAAGTACAAACACCTCAGGGTAAAACAGGAAAAGAGAAGAAGACGTAGTGGAAGGAAAAAAAACATACAAACAGTGAGAAGGAAACTAAAGTCACTAACACCTACTGATCCTGGCACTAAAATGATAAGGTAAACTGAATAAGGAAATGAAATAACTGAAACTCAAAACACAAACACCTATGGATCCTACTATCGTGGGGCAGGAAAGAAGTTCTTTGTATGTATTTTCTTTAGCGGGAGGTGACAGGTACATGGCGGAGGGGAGGTGACGGGTACATGGCGGAGAGAAATAATTTAGAGTGTTTTAACAATTAATTATTTACTCTTTTTTTGACAGAATGTACATGTGATTTTTTTGCATTAAAATGTTCAAATAAATTACAAGACAAGAACTGAAAAAGTACATTGTCAAGAAAGCAAACAATAAATTTTATTTCACCAATTAATCACATCATATTTTTCAAATAATTTTAAAGTCTTTATGGCTTTTTTTAATATTTCAGTAGAGAACTCTCACAGAGAAACGAGTATCTCTGCAAGTATCCATCAGGTTTAAATAACTGACTAATTTGGATATTATTACTGAACCATTTTTCAAAGAAAATGTTTTTTTATTGAACTTAACTTTCCCGTTGTTCCTAAAAAAACAGGTATGAGGTGAAAATTTGTGTTTGAAAACAATAGATTAGGCAAGCAACATTTGTCCACGAAAACTTGATATCTTTATAGGAAGTTTGTGAATGTCACCTGTTTAACAAAAGACGTAGCATATAGCGGATGGATTGAATAAAAACGTTTTAGCAAGTTTAATAATCATGTGGATACAGGGGACAGCTGTAGTTCATCTTATACTTGACTTCTAGTTACATTACAAAATTATCAATGTACTTTAAATGTGCAATGCCTGCCAGTCTTTATTACGAACCCATTTTTAGTAAGTGATCTGTTGACTTCTTGTTTAGACGCATGTATCAAATTTCATGCTAGATAAATGCCTGGAGCGAAGACTTTTACCATCTGGGGTTTGACGGTTCTTTGACCTGATGCTTGGTTTGAAAATGATCTTTTATCTGCAGGATTGGGAATGCTGTAGAGCAGGGGTTCTCAACCTTGTGCAAGCTGGGCCCCTCCAAAGCTGGTTCATTGCGGTTGGGGCCCCAGTGCCCCCCCCCCCCATGACTGTTTTGAGTGCAGTCATTTATGAGAATCCTGCCTCACACAAATATGTCGACGTGAAAGGAAGGAGAATCTTCAAGACGACGTCACAGAGTTGAGGATATTCCTGCATCAATGCTGCCCAGAATGACGAAAGAAGGCAGGAGCCAAAGAGTTCCTTCAGTCTACTGTCACTCTTCAGCTCAATAAGCTGCTCCTGCATATCAATAGAGTGACCATATTTTGATTTCCACAAAAGAGGACACCTGGCACACTGCTGAAACACTTTCAGGACTTGGCCAAGACTTTTGATTTTAACATATTTAAAGTGTGCATTCTCAATGTGGTTAGAAAAGTTTAGTAAAATAACAAACTTGAAAAAGGCTTTCACAAGAAAAAAATATTTTAAAATCTCTGGAAATAAATTATAATAGAAATAGTTACTCTTCTGAATTAAAAAAAGTTACCAGCAACAATATTAGTTTACTTTTTGAATTGTACTGGACAGAAACTGAAGAAAAATCTGAAATAATCTTCTGAGAAAACAAGTATTATTTTCTTTTCACTGTAATAAAAGTAAATAGCTGCAGACTCAAAAACAAAAAGTCCTTACTCTAGTTTGCATCTTCATCCTCCACAGTAAGTTTATAGATGAACTCTCACTTTGCTCAGGCTTTTTATAGTTTTTGTGTCCATGTGATCTTTGGGATATTTGCCACTTTTGTCACACAGAAACACACATGCCAGCTATGTGAATGGTGCACTCCGACACCCATTTGTTGCGACTTGACGGTATATCTTTTGTGGTTCGGGCATGAAGCTTGTGCTTTGACTTCTTGTAAACAGCAGTAACTGCGCTGTGCGGTGCAGCGCTGCGCAATTGCTTTGCGCAATGCAGGATAACGGGGTGCGGTGTGCAATGCATGCGCTGCACAATGGATGCGGCGCGGCGCAGCTCGGCGCACAGCCTGCTGTCTGTGGCGTCAATAAACGGATCAGAACCAGCTCGGGAGGACGTTACATGAGAGAAAGGCTGTCATAATGCATGCATCACACTAGTCAGTTTAAGCATGGTCCTATGAAAACAATTAAAACCCGGACATTTTCATCACTCTATAAATCCCCCCGGACAGCACATGAAAAGTGGACATGTCGGGTGAAAAGAGGACGGTTGGTCACCCTAAATTGACAGCTCGTTTGCTGTGCATACAAACGGATCTCAAACCCAAGCAAAACAGCGATAATACTCTTTAAAGTACGTCGCAAATAGTTTTCTCATTGCTGACAGACGCTGATTGAAATAGAGAGGAATCGTGTGACGTGCCTGCATCCGTAATAAAGTCTACAAGGCTGGGGAACATGTTGCTGTTCCCTCCACTGATGCGGCCATAGAGGTCTAGTTTTACTGTGAAGGCGTGCACTTTGTCTGCAAGGAGCAAAATAGGAGTTTCCCGGCCTTGCAAAGACAGTGTAAGGCCATTCAAGCGTTCAAATATAGATCGAATAGGACAGAGAAGCAAGCCACATATATGTAAAGATAAAGATACATAAAGATACATAAAGATACATACTAGCAATAGCCTAGTAGTGTCATCCAGATGCTTCACCAGATCTGATTTGATTTCTGTCTAAAACCACTTCACCTCCTCTCGCAGCTCATACAACCGCTGTAACACCGCCCCCCTGGAGAGCCAGCGAACTTCAGTGTGACTCGCTGAAACCGCTTATCACCTGCATTTGCGCTCATGATCAACAAACAAATCACATTTGTTCAAAACTTCTTCTTTTTTTAAATCAGTCCAAACACATTTTAATTTCTAGAATCACTGCTGTAGAGGAAGGAGGGATTCTGTCACTAGTTTCTAGGAATCAGATAAAGGTAATTGAACAGAATCTATTAGAAATTAGATTCTCTCTTTGATTACATGTTCATCCTTTACGAAGTAAAGTTTACTCTTTGTTTTCAGACACTGCATGATGACCTGGTAAAATAAAAAAATAAGCTCCAACAGAATGTACCTGTGGCAGAACCCATCTTCCTCTTTGTCTCTAGAACAGAACTTAAAGCTGAGGATGCTGAATTTAAGTGTATATGAAAAATATCATCAGTCATGTGTGTTTGTATGTTTGTACATCAGTAGTTTTAAATTTCACCTATTTTATCAGATCCTTCAGCTGCTGAGGGACATTGAGGAGGCCACAGGAGTCGGAGACAGGAATAAGGATTGTGGTTTTTGTGAAAATTGAGTCATTTACACTACTCACAATAATAATAATTATTAATAATAATAATAAATAAAGATTGACATTACTAATAATGAATGAGAAGAAACACAATTTTCATTAGTGTAATCTTTATTACCCCAAAAATGCAATATAGCCTATATATATATATATATATATATATATATATATATATATATATATATATATATATGTATGTTTTTGTTTTTTTTGTTTTTTTGGGGGGGTCACTTCCAAACAAAAAAACTGGAGTTTTGGGAGAGTCTTCACCAAAGCACCACAAAGTTTCATAATCTATTCAATTACTATTTCTATCTTTATTCACATTTTCCTATTTACTTCTTCTTCCGTTGTATTTCTTGGAACTTTTCTTGAACAAAAAAAATCCCTTTCTGTTGATGATGATTACCCAACGGTTCTGAAATGATCAGGAAGCTTGTTTGCAAACTATTCAACGGTCGGATGGGTGGATGAGAGCCATTTCATAGAAGTAAAATAGTTTTATATCTACAGCAGAATTGTGGTGTCAGCTGTAATGTAAGTCAGTGGTTTAAAAAAATATACCATTTATAGCTGAGATTTAGCTGGCGGACATAAGTGCAGTAATATTTTATTAACATAATACAAATAATAAAAATGTTCAATCTTACTAGTTATCCCCCGAGCCGTACTCTCAACAGTCCACTGATTTGAACAGGAATACGCCACACAGTACGGCTCGTGCTTCCTGAACAGGTCGTGCAGTGACAGTGTCTATTAAAAATTCCAATTATTCCAAAGCCATGAAGACCGTAAAATTGTTTGAGAAATATGATGTATGTGATTGGTGATTTGCATATATTTATCTTCTCAAATGCATCTCTTAGTGTTTTTTATGTTTTTTCTTTTCTGTCATTCCTGACTCATTTATTTGTGCTCCGCTCTTTTATGTGCCTACTGTTGTTTTTAGCCCCCATGTTACTTTATTTGTTCAGTCCTGTTTTTCTTGCTTTTTTCAATAAAGCTTGAAAAAAAAAGACACGCGGGAAAAATTAAAAAAATAATCGTCCAGTGACACAGCCAGTGCGGGGTCTATGGTTTCCGCCAGCTTGGGAATCACGTGACTCCAGATCTGGTCACGTGATAAAAAAAGAACTCGGAAACGCGGGGTAGTCAGTAGGTCTACAGGCTGTACGGAGAAGTTGCCAAAGGTTGAAGTTGACTTGTCAACTTCAGGATGCTCCGTGTTTTATGGCTGTGCGCCGCCTTTGACGTAGCGGTACTGCTGGATGCAGGCATGCTGTTTCCGCGGGAGTCCTCCTCCAGAGAACTGAAAGAGCTGAACGGGCTGTGGGCATTCAGGGCTGACAGATCCCCTAACAGGAACCAGGGCTTCGAGAGGGGTTGGTACAAAAGTCGCTTGGCAGAGGTGAGTGAGTGAGTGAGTGAGTGAGTGGGCCAGCAGAAACAAAGCTGCTTACTTTGTTTGACATCTGATCGCAATAAAGTAAATAAAATGTGTTTTTTGGACTCTTCTGTGATTTTGAAATTCTTTGCATTCCATAATTCACCAGATACAGTTTTTATTATAAACCGTAGCACAATGTTAAAACGTGTGTCCACCGGTCCCAGGGTCATAAAGTTTAGTTTGAAAAAGTTGTGTGTGTTCCACACAGGAAAAACTAAATAGGATAGTATAGAAATATCCTTTATTGTCCCACAGTGGAAAACCTGTTCTCTGACATTAATTATGTCCATTGCGGATGTCAAGATAGATGGGCTGGAGCAGTGCCATAAATACCTTCATATGGAACTAATGTAGTTAAGTAATATGATCTCTTAGTGGTACTTTGATTTATTCTGGCTACATTTTTTTATTGATCTCTTGTACAGATTTGTCAAAATCCGAAATTGGCATCTTCCAGGTAAAAGCTGATTGGCGCATCTCCTCTAAAATAGAACTTCACTTTTGTTTAGGTCAAGTAGTGACAGCCAGATCTTTATGGTTTGGAAACAATGTTTTCTCCTGAGAAACAAAATTGGTCAGAGTACAGAACCCTGTGGAACACCATAACTATATTTTGATATTAATAGAAGAGGTGTTACACACATGACAAAACTGGAATCTGTCAGATAAATGACGATTACATTCAAAATGCCTTTATTCACATTGATATGTTTCAGATAAGTCTTAAACAGATTTTAGAGTCGATGACATTAATTGTTTGTATCAGTTGGACAAGACTAGCATTGATTTAACGTGGAACATGTATTGACCAAAGCATTACATTTTTATTTAGCATTTATAAGCTGTATTAGCATTCTGATTAGACAATTGTTTCAGATGTACAGTATACCATTTTTATCAATAAATTGTTATAAAATTATTATTGAAAGGCAATATAGGAATAGACTTTTAAACTTTACTGAGGCTTTTGGAAGTTAGGATGGTTTTTGTTTTTTTAAATCCGTCATATAAGGGATGTAAGAAAATATCGATACACCGATATATCGTGATATTTTATGACATGATATTGTATCGCTGTTCAAAAGCAATATATCGAGTTTTATTTTATTAGATTTTCAATAGAACTATTAATGATGACAGTAATTTTTGTAGTGAAATTAAAAGTATTGGCGGCTGTTTTCACCTTCTTCGCTCCAGTGGATCAACTACATCTAGTAATAAAACTGGATGTATTAAGTATGAAACGGTTAGAATGCTGTGACAGTTGTTCTACATTTAGATTCAGATATATAAAGTCTTATTTATTGTATCGCAATATATAGTATCGTCCCCCCTGTATTGTGATACATATCGTATCACCAGATTCTTGCCAATACACATCCCTACTGTATATTAACTTTGAGATATTTAGCAGTTTTTGTTTAGTATTTTTGTAACAAAAACTGAAAAAAATGCCACAAACCTTATTCAGATTTTGAGGATTGCCTCTTGGTTAAACATGGCTGTCACAGATTCCCAGTGATATGAGTCATCTAATTCAATGAAGCGAAAATATTTTAATAATTGCACAAAAATGATTGGGACTTATTGTTTTTAGTTCATACAAATTGATTCTATTCTCAGAAACAAAACTCAATTTTTCATTAATGTTCCTCCAGACTGGCCCTGTTATCGACATGCCGGTTCCTGCCAGCTACAATGACATCACCCAAGACCCCACACTGAGAGATTTCATTGGCTGGGTGTGGTATGAGCGAGAGGTAACGGTGCCCGGCCGCTGGATCACTGATGAAGGAGTACGAGTTGTTCTCAGAGTGGGAAGTGCTCACTATTACTCTGTAGTGGTGAGTCTTTATAAGCCATTGGAGTCAGACAAATATCTATTGGAAGTTTTAGATTTGTGCTACTATTTTTTTTTTAATGACTTTTTTTAAAAAAAATTTTATCTACCAGTGGGTGAATGGTGTGAAGGTGACTGAACATGAAGGTGGCCATCTGCCGTTTGAGGCAGAAATCGGCACCTTACTTCGTAAAGACCCCACCATGCCCTGCAGGATCACCATCGCTGTGAACAACACTCTGACTCTACACACTCTGCCTCCAGGCACCATCCAGTACATGAATGACCGTACAAGGTAAACGTACTCCTTTTCTTAACTGTCATCACTGGCTCATAAGAGAGCCCAATCCCACTACAGTCATTGGCGTGGTAGCCTCTCATCACTGCTCTTGTTTTCTTTTATTATCCTAATGTGCTGTAGTCTTTAACTTTCAGCTCTTGTTTTCCCCCCAACTTCTGCTTGATCCGCAGGTATCCTGCTGGGTTCTTTGTTCAGAACACCAATTTTGATTTCTTCAACTATGCTGGGATACACCGTCCGGTACTGCTATATACCACTCCCAAGGCTTATGTGGATGACATCACCGTGGTTACAGATTTCCTGGATAACACCGGTAAGCCCAGGTCAAGGGTCTCAATTCTTTAAAAATGCTGGAGATGTTATTAGCATGAAATGATGGAAAGCTGTAACAAAAGCGCCAAGCTTGCGTTAGCATGTCTCACACATTTGTGGCATTCCGTCTGGATTTCAGGATTGGTCAGGTATGGGGTGTCAGTCCAAGCAGCAGCCTCAGCTACAGTAAAGGTGACTTTAATGGACAAAGGAGGTCACTGCGTTGCTTCCTCCAATGAACCTTCTGGAGTGCTCAAAGTGGTAGATGTTAACCTGTGGTGGCCTTATTTGATGCACGACAATCCAGGTTACCTTTACTCCTTGGAGGTAAGTTGTGCTTTGATACAAAGCAGTTGCTTTCTGATGAGGATCACATGAGGGCTCCCACTGGGGAAGTGAAACTTATCAAGTAAGCAGATTAGGAAAGCGTCTTTTTTCTATATATAAATGTATTGTTGCAATGAGGGGCATCTGAGTTTAATGCATTTTTCTTCGGAAGAGTATTGCATTCAAAAGCTGTTTTTCTGAATTAACGTGATCATTTTCCAAAAAATTAACAAAAAGCTCTGTTTTTCTGAATAAACGTAGGGGACAGAAAATCCAATGGGGCAGTATGCCTGAACAGGCGCAATTTCCTCAGTTGTCTGTTCAGAGTCGATCAACTAATAGGCCCAATAATCCTGTCCACATAGTTTCTCATCCAAGACAAAGTAAAGTGAGTTAAACTCAACAAACGGGACAAGACAGTCCATTGCATTGTCCTATGATAGAATGGCGACCTATCCAAGGTGTAGGCTATCCTGCATTTTGCCCGCTGGAAGGAAGGATGGATGGATGGATCCAGTCTTTATCTATACCGCTTATCAGGCAGGGTCGTGGGGAGGGGCTGGTGCCTATCTCCAGTGGTCATCTGGTCATCCTGGACAGGTCGCCAGTCTATCCCAGGACAATGCAATAGACTGGCGAAAGTTTGTCCCCAAAGGTTATCCCCTAATTCAGAAAAACATAGCTTTGTTATTTCTGACTGAAGTGAATGCAATAGGCTTCCGTAATTTTCCACAGTGTTTTCTGTTCTGACGATCTGTGCTACCTCCTCTGAATGTCCTACCGGTATGTTTACATGCTGAAAACAACTGTTGGCTTTGATGTTAAATATAATCATCGGAAAATATTTTTCAAGTGATTGGATTGAAGTGGCAGTTTAGCAGTAATGCCTAACATGGCTACAATTTATATGAATAATGAAAACTCTTCTTTTAATCCATAGAACATGCTACCTGTTTAATATAAAGCTAAAACTAGCACATAATGATCAGAATATCCCACCTGTTAAACATATGTGGGTAGCACATATAAATGCTCTAAGAACCATGATCAGAATATCTTATATACAGCTCTGTGGGATTCTGCAGCACCTCTTCAACCTTAGCCTTACTCAGGAGAAGGTTCCAGTGTTGTGGAAGACATCCTGCCTTGTTCCAGTACCAAAGGAAAAACTCACCCATCAGTCATCAATGACTATAGACCCGTTGCCCTGACATCCCACATCATGAAGGTCCTGGAGAGACTCCTGTTGGCACCTCTGAGTAAGCAAACAAGAACGTATCAGGACCCACTGCAGTTTGCTCTTTGCTGTGGAGTTGAAGATGCCATCATCCACCTACTTCAACCAACTCACTGTAATCTAGACAAAGCAGGCAGCGCTGTTGGGATCATGTTCTTTGATTTCTCCAGTGCATTTAACACAATTAAGCCTGATTTGCTTTGTCAGAAACTTCTGAAGACACAGGTGGAGCCCTCAACAATAGCCTGGATCAATGACTACCTGACAAAGAGACCCCAGTTTGAGACTGAAGAATTGGGTGTCAAACCAGGTGGTCAGCAGCACAGGAGCACCACAGGGGACACCATTTCTTTTCACTCTGTACACCTCAGACTTCCAGTACAAATCAAAGACCTGTCATCTGCAGAAATACTCAGATGACTCTGCAATTGTCGGGTGTATCAGAGATGGACAAGAAGCTGAATACAGAGAGCTGGTGGACCGCTTTGTGACATGGTGTGGAAACAATCGTCTCACCTTGAATGTGAACAAAACAAAGAAGATGATTGAAGATTTCAGAAGAAAGAGGGATAAGTCAAAAACTGTTTCCATCATGGGAGAAGAAGAGGAGGTGGTTGAGGAGTATAAATACCTCGGAGTTCACCTTGACAACAGACTGGACTGGAGACTGAACAGTGAAACCGTCTACAAGAAGGGACCGAGCAGACTGTACTTCTTGAGGAAGCTTAGGTCCTTCAAGGTTTGCAGCAAGATGCTGCAAATCTTCTACAAGTCTGTTGTGGAGAGTGTAATCTCTTCAGCCGTCATCTGTTGGGGTAGCAGCATCAGAGCCAGGGATTTAAAAAGGCTAAACAACCTGATAAAGAAGGCTGGTTCTGTTCTTGGGACAGCTGTGGAAAATCTGGAGATGATGGTGCAAAGAAGGATTTTTCATAAGATCAAAAAAATTATGGACAACCCTGACCATCCTCTTCATGAGACTGTCATATAAAAAGAGAGCGTCTTCAGTCGGAGGCTTCTTCAGTTTCGCTGCAACACAGACCACTACAGAAAATCCTTCCTACCCACAGCCATCATCATCTACAACAACTCCTTAAAGAATTAATTATATGAGCTATACCAACACTTAATTTCCCTCTGGGATCAATAAAGTATTTTAGAATTTGAATTTCGAATTGAATTGCAATCTTACCTGTTAAATATACGTGGGTACCATATTTAAATGCACTAAAAACGGTGATGAGAATATCCTACCTGTTAATATACGTAGGTAGCATGGTAGGTAGGATGGATAGTCTGGTCAGAACAGACAAATGCCAGGAAACCATTAGATTATTTTAAGAATAAAAATATATTATTTTCCCATTACTTCGTTGGAGTGGGAGTTATTTCCATTCAGTGTCCTAAAAGCAGTGTTGAACAGCGTGCATAACATCACAACTACTTCCACCCACCGATCATCAATTAAAACCCAGTGCTTTATGCTGTGGGCCAACAGAGTGACTGTTAATTTCTACAAAAACAAACTGTGATAGTACTGATCTGTAGATGACTGATAACTCTGGAAATATGTTATTAGTTTGTAAAGCAGCTAATGAATATATACCAACCCAGTAAGACGTAGAGCAGATAGCAGTATTATTGCTCAAGAATATTAAAATGTAGTATTAATTTAACCTCAAATAGCCCACAAAATACACCGCATTTATTGTACGACTCTAATTAATGGGACTTGTTTACATGCAGTATAACGATATCACAGAAGTGAAACTAACATACAAGGGCTGTCATGTAAACTTAAAACAAGTAGCTTAAGGGAAGCCTTAAATATTTTGAATAAAAATTAGCCAGTAATAAAATAATTTGAATAAAACTCACCATAAACTTCAAAAAAATAAAACAGACGAAATGGATCTTCCAGGTAGGAATTCTCAATGACAGATTTGCTGAGTAAGCGAATTGTGACGTAACATCGAATTGCGCATGCACAGTGGTACAGGGTAGCACTAATTGAGGGGTAGCACAGATAGTCGGAACAACCTACTGAAATAATTAAGAGGCTACAAACCAGTTGTAGTCCACATGCATACAATAAGACTTAAATATAAGGTAAGGTAGTGCTGTGGATGACGCTGAAATAAAATTTAAGTCTTTTACAAAATGAAACCTCTAAACTAAGGTTTTAAGTTTTATTATTATTTTTGTGTAAGATCAACAGCTGTCTCTGGTTCTTAGATGTCCTCCTTCCTGTCCAGGTTCGCCTAATGGCTGCTGATGAGAGCTCAACATATGAGGATGCTTACACTCTACCAGTTGGCATCCGCACCGTTAATGTCTCCAGCACCCAGTTCTTCATCAACAACAAGCCATTCTATTTCCACGGGGTCAATAAGCATGAAGATGCTGACGTAAGTACCAGAGAGAGGCTAAATCTCATCTGAGGAGTTGAGGTCTTGATTGGTGTTGAGTTAAAATACAGTGTGTTGCAAAATTCCCTTGAACTTTCGTATTTTGTCTTTTTGCATCCTCAAACTTCAGTGTTTGTTATTGGGATTTTATGTGATGGACCAACACAAAATGGCTCATAGTTCCAATGTGGAAGGAAAATGACACGTGGTTCTCATAACGTCATAGGAACCAAAACACCATGGGGTCTTGAAAAGTTGATAAATTGATTTTAAGGAAACTTAATGCCTTGTCCACAAGTATCTTACAAAACAAAGATTTTTCTACATTCTGTCATCCACACAAAAACGCTGATGCACTGCACTGAAAACAAATTTTTCGAAAAACTCCTGCCAAAGTGAAGATATGTATTTTCTCTGTTTTTAAGAGTTTTCGAGTGGACAGAAATAACCGGAATTTTAGTCTCCTCAACGTCACTTTCCGTGACAAAAATGCACCAACATCACTTCTGCGAATTGTGTTAACACTCAGAAATAGCATTTATGCCCTCAGAGTTGTGTTGTCACTATCGATTGTCCAAGCATTTTTTGGCTACGTACACACTGCAGGCTGAAACGACCCAATTCGATTTTTTTGCCCCTATGCGACCTATATCTGATCTTTTCAAATGCGACCCAGGCCACTTGGGTATGTGGTCCAAAATCCGATACGTATCCGATCTTTTGAAATGCGACTTCAGTCTGAACGGCCAGGTCGCATGTATCCGACCCGCACGTCATTGATACGCTGCAGACATGTCTCTTCCCGTGACAGAGTAAATCGAAGGCGCTCACAAACTTAATCAAAAGTGGATCTGGACATTCGGAAGTTACTGATGAATTCTGTATTAGTGAAGCCACTCACATCCGTATCCCACCACTCCTGGCTGCGACTCCGAACCCACACGTTTCTCTGTACCGACGTTGCTACCACTGCTCCACAAAACGCCATGGCCAAAAACCTTGCTCTCCTCCTTTTTTATTTTTCTCCTTAAAACGAGAAGATTGAAATTGTGCTGGCTCCGTTGTGAAAATAACTTTAATAAGGCTAAACGAGCTCCACTGTCAACATCCAAGTGTAGCTACTTCTGCAAACAACAAGTGACATCGTTGATCGTTGAGTACTCTTCTGCGTATGCGGGTCAATTCTGGGTCATTTCACAAGGTTCACGTTCACACAGGAGATCACAAAAGATCGCATTTAATTGGAAATGTGAACGGACTTGCAAACATTTTTTTTTCTTTCTAAAAAACGGAATTGAGGATTAAGCCCTGCAGTGTGAACGCAGCCTTTGCTTGCTTGTTTTTACAAGCTCAATTACTGCTGTATGCAGAAGTTAGAACATAGAAAGTTACTCTTGAATGGATAGAATTTTGGGGAATTACTGTGTAATATGGCCTAATACCCTTAAAAAGTATTAGAAAGTCTTAAATGAACTTTGTCTATCAACAATAGACACACGTAAACTAATTGTTTGTTCTTTTATGCCGGCTGTTTGCTTGGGTTTCCTTACCTTGGATGTTACGTGCTGTCGCTAGAGACGAGCCGTCGCCGATGTGACTTATCCCGATCATTTATAGTGCGGTGCAGCGAAGCAATGCAGTGCTACCAAAGACTGGGAAGTCAAAAATTTCTGATTCATGAATGGAAGTTGAGGATTTTAAACGGTTTCAGAAGCCTCTGGCCGATAACAACCAAGGAGCTTTTTGTGCCTTTTGTAAAAAGACCAGTCTTGCCTCAATGGGCATTAACATGAATGAAGCTAGCTGCTGTGAACATCTGCAGTGATGAATTCCCAGTTTTTCTTTCTAAAACTTTATTGAAAATATTGTAATATTTAGCTAAATATAAGCATTGGGTATCTGACAGTGGCCATATTGTTATATTTATCCTTTTGGAGTTTCACAATTATGACCACCGCTGATCTGATGCGACATAGGGGAAACCAACACATTGTTCAATGGTGAGTGAATCCCAAATAGGCTCAACTACCACCTAAAAATAACTATTGTTTATCTCAGAGAGCTGGCATGAGCTACCTGTGTTAGGCTACGGCAGCCTGGATGCTTTGTTCTAAGCTGATTTTTTTTGGTTCTTGGTGTATACAAACACATCTGTTGAAGCAACAGTGGATCTTACAAATGAACTTAATTTCTATAATATTTATATGGCCCACCCATTTTTTGTTAGGCCGAATCTAAATAGCAATTTCTGGCTACACCATTGGTGGTGAGAGGAAAGTCATTATTGAAAGGAAGCCATGAGAAGTCCCGTTTGTACTTTGTCACAGGGAGAGGAGTCATTTTGACTGACGGGGTCAAAAGAATGTGGTCACGATCAATTTTTATTTGTCAATTTTTAAAGTCAATTTCTTTTAAAATGTATTCAATCCGAACAAACTGAACAGAGAATCAGCACTGTGCCATATAAGGCTACATGTATTAACTGTAAACATTTTCCCTGCTGTGTCCTGAACGCTCTGCATGGAGCTGAACTGCTCTCCCACCTGTACGCAATGGAGGCAAAATCGGCACACTGTTGGAATTAGAAGCGCCACTTCACCCAAAGTTTCAAAAATTTCTCCAATTGAAGTGATTAGAATTTGGCTAGACTCTGGACGACGACTTTTCTGATCGCTTCAGTCCCATTGAAATCCTGCAACGTGCGCTCTCTTTGCATCAGTGGTTAAGCTGCTCCGATCTGCCACCGCCGGTCTATATATGATGTAGTCACAGACACGCTCCAAAGGCTCTTCAAAGTGCTGTCAGCTCCTGGATAGAGAGATGCATTGGGTACAGTGACCAGGGGCCTCATTTATAAAACATTGCGTAGGAAAGCACACTACCGGCAATTGTACGTACGCAAAAATGGAAGTGCAGCGCACAAAAACTTTCCGAATTATAAAACAGTGCACACGCACGTCCTACACCTGCTTCCATTTATAAATCAGAATCAACTCTAAAGTTGGCGTACCTGGGGGAACGCCTTTCCCCGCCCATATGATGACTATAAAGGGTCAGGTGGACGCCTCTAAAAAATATTCATAGTTTGATTTCCATGATGGCTCAAGAGAGGAGAAAAGCAAAAAAGCGTAACTTCACTGAGTGCGAGGTGGAGGTATTGGTCGACAGCGTCGCAGATCGCAAAAGATATTATTTGGTGGGCACAGCCGGGGCATCACAAATGCCAGAAAGGCAGAAGAGTGGCAACAGGTGGCGGATGCTGTCAACGCCGTTTCATCGGAGCAACGGACTGTGCCCGAAATATTAAAAAAAGTGGTCCGACATCAAAGTGGACGCCAAAAAGCGGCTCGCTCTCCACAGGAGAAGTGCAACTGCCACAGGAGGAGGAAGGGGGATGCCCCAGCTCACCCCCATTGAAGAGAAGCTGGCAGGCATCATAGGAGAGTCCCTCCTGAATGGTGTGGTGACGGAGGCGGAAAGGGACACGGACACGCCGGTGTCCTTACCTGAATCACACACGTCAGAGGCTCCGGATGATGCAGGTAGTTAATTTAGACATTTAGAATGAACGTGTAGACACAATTGATGTGACACCATTTTATTCACTGTGCAATATTATGTATTTTTTTACTTCCTGGATGTTCCAGCTGGGTCAGTGGTGCAGCTGAGGTTGGGAAGGCCAGTGACACAGCTCCTCGTGCGCCTCCCCGTAGCCGTGTCCTGACGGAAGAGTTCCTGCAGGTGCAGAGGGACACGATTAGTGCCATCCATGAGGTGGCGAAAGAGCTGAGGGAGATAAAGTCTGCTCTCGTAGATATCTCCGAGTCACTGAAAACCCTTGCTAATAAAAATATTTAATTGTGCTGTACCTCATTTCCCTTTTTTATCATAAGCGTCGCATCACTTCAAGACGCTGGTGTAGAGCATCATCCTGTGGTTCTAACAAGGGACGCTGGGGCTCGATCTCCGAGACAATAATTGGCTCCGGTGATGGCACGTTCTGGGTCAGTGCCATGTTGTGCAGCACAACACATGCCCGAACAATCTTACACACCTTTGCAGTTGTGTAACACAGGCTCCCTCCTGTGGCATCAAGGCATCGCCACCTGCCCTTCAGCAGCCCGATGGCCCGCTCCACGACAGCCCACGTCTGTCTGTGACGCACATTATACAATTGTTCCTCTGCGCTCCGAGGGTTGAGGAAGGGAGTGAGCAGCCACGTTTGGAGGCGATATCCACTGTCCCCTGCAAGGTTAAGGAATGGGTTAGGAAATGTACTGTGCAGAGATATTTAATTAACAAGCCTTACCTAAAAGCCAGCCATCCTGTAGAGCTCCAGCCTCAAGTCTGCGCCCCACTCTGCTGTGTCTCAAATTGAATGAGTCATGGGTAGACCCAGGCCAGCGAGCCACTACATTAGTGAGCAACATCTTTGCATCACATATTATTTGCACGTTTAGAGAATGAAAATGCTTTCGGTTTATGAAAGCATATTCATTCTCACTTGGTGCCCTTATTGCAACATGGGTGCAGTCAATACTAATGATTACATTGGGGAAATCAGACATTGCTGCAAATTGCCTTTTTATGTTGGCCTGTTCACCCAACGTGTACGGGAATTTGATGTACCTGTGTGACAGACGAATTATGCCATCCAACACGTGCGGCATGATGCGGCTAAAGGTTGGCTGTGAGATTCCCAACCTGTCTGCCACCTCCCTCTGGAAGGTCCCGGTTGCCAGGAAACCGAGGGTGGTCAGAACTTGGAGAGGGACTGGGACGGCGTGGTTCCTCGCCGTGTGCCTTTGCAAAATGAAGAAGCTCCAAAAGCAGGGCACGGGGCAATCGGAACCGGCTCATGAGCCATTCATCATCGTGGGCTAGTAAAACCTGATGGTCTATAAAGACCCGCTCAGTCCGGAGACGTCCTTGCGCCATGTCCTCCAGCAGTGCCAGATGAGCCATTGTGCGTTTTTTCGCATTGGCACGTGTACTTTTATATTCAACCATCACTAAATTGCCCGAACAGCTACAGGTGATGGAAATATTCTGATTATAAACTAATTGACTAGCAGTTTTCCACAATTGTATTGTGGAAAACTGTGTATCCACCTTAATTGTAATTATGACTAATTCATGACTTTATTTGTACGGGACCCTTTGGCAGCAGGCTATCTGCTCTATATTTCAGCCGTTTGATTGAGCTTATAATCACATGCAAGTTTCTAAAATAACCAAAACATATTTTAGTGGTTGAGGTTCCTATTGAAAATAAATACATCTTGGTTTATTTACTAAATCCTGATTGTTTTTGTGTGTATGAGCCACATGCACTCCCAGCGCCCGATATCAAACATGCCTCTTTATTCATTTTTGCAAACTACTTTAATATATAACAGTTTATGTGAACGGTAATGTGTGATTTTGCCCAAATATCTCCCATTTCTCATCATTTCTTTGGTTTCATTCTTCTGCCGTTGGTGTCGCAGTTTCCCGTTCCTCCACATTTCCAGCGTACGCCAGGGTCAGAGTTGCCGTAGATTTAGTTAACTTTCCCGGCAAGTTTGTTTTTTTAATAAATACCAAAAGTTGACTATAATTTGCGTACGCCAGTTTTTGTACGTACGGTGGCTTTATAAATGAGGCCCCAGGTCTGAGATTATGCTCTGAAGCCCTCTTGGGAGTCTTTTTATTTCATTGATTCAGTTACCTAAACTTCAGATTTTTCCATCACAAAAAAGTTGAAGTATGAATACCTTTGTACACATTGTTACATTCACACAGAAGGCAATATCTGATTTTGAGCCTGTCCTGCCTTGGTGTTGCAGATACGAGGTAAAGGTTTGGACTGGCCCCTAGTCGTCAAGGACTTTAACCTGATAAAGTGGTTGGGCGCCAACTCGTTCCGCACTAGCCACTACCCGTACGCCGAGGAAATTCTGCAGATGTGTGACCGCCATGGGATCGTGGTGATAGATGAGAGCCCTGGCGTGGGCATCAAAGACATGTAAGCTCATCTCCTTTAAGATGCGTAGCAGGTTCAAGCATCTAAGAGCTAATGTCAGTTTTTTAGAAAGACCTGACGGAATGTTCTACCTTCCAATCAAAAGCAGGCTAGTAAGATTACTGAAGAATTGGAAGATATTATCTTTATACTTTAATTTTTTTTTTGTTACTGATGGGGCTGTTTAATGTGTGTTCGCCTCTGTAACGAAGTTGCACAGATCAAAGTTGTGTGGCCCATTTTATACCTCAGTTTTCTGTGAAGATCGCATCTGCTGACTCAGATTTTTACCAGAACAACTTTATATAACAATATAAGAAAAATTCCTGCCTTTCTGATGTGAGCAGGTATTTATATTAGGTTTAGGGGTGACATTACACTTTTAATGTGAAAGCCATGGCAAAAGAAAATAACGGGTAGTACACTCTTTAAAACAAAAAACGATTCCCTTGTTGGCATTTTAAGATGGTTTCAGTATTGTGCAGTAGCAGGAAGTGCAGTAAGCATTAATAACCATGGACTTCAGGCTTGGTGTTTTTTCTCCAGAGAACTTTACTGTGCTGGCTGTTCCACAGAAGTCTCTTTTCCTGTTTAAGTTAGATGAACAGCTGACAGATCTCCATAGACAATAGTTCCCATAGAAATGGCTTCTCTACAGCTTTTGTGCTTCCTCTGATATGAATTTCCAAAACCTCAGCAACACTGAAAATGGCTATCTGTGTGTCTTTAACACTCCAGACAGCTGAGCCTGTTGGTTCTTATTTCTGGTGCAAATGTTTGAGTTTCTGATCGGTCAGTCTGGTCATGCTCAAAATCCTCAAAATGTTGTCATAATTGGATTTCTCGGTGCATCTCTACAGATCAGGGCCTTTTAAAATGCAGTCCTCCAAAGGTTTTAGACAGTAGACCAAGGCTTTTTAGAGTTTCCTGTCAAAACAGGTCACAGAAAACTGATGTATGCCTCCATTTTCAAAAGGATAGTTTTCAAATGTTGCTAATTGACTATGAAAGCACTAAATGGTCTAGGACAGAAATGCATTTCTTGCCTTTCATGAAACATGTAGACCCCACAGGTCATCAGAGACCTGTTTACTCAGTATTTCCAGGATCAGGAGTAAACCAAATGAGGCAGAATTTAGTCTCTATCCTCCTCAGCTCTGGAACAAGCTTCCTGAAAACCTGAAATGTGAAGAAACTGTTGGTTCCTTCAGTTCAGGACTGAAAACATGTTTCTTTCTGCAGTTTTTGATCAATTGATGAAGTATTTCCAGCTTGAAGTTTGAAATTGAAACTTTGATTTTGATTTAAATGTCAGGTTAAACCTTCATATAAATTTGAATTTAAATTAGCTTTTAAATCTTTGTCTTTTATGCAAGGCTTTGTCTAGAGACAAAGGTTCAATTCATATTCGATTTAAATTCAAAAATACTTTGATTCCAGAGGGAAATTAAGTGTTGTTGTAGCTCATACAATTAACTCTTTAAGGATGCCCACAGCCATCATGTAGATCATGATGGCTGTGGGCAGGAAAGATTTCCTGTAGCGGTCTGTGTTGGAGCGAAACTGAAGAATCCTCTGGCTGAAGACACTTTGTTGTTGCAGGATAGTCTCATGAAGAGGATACTCAGGGTTGTCCAAAATTTTTTTGATTTTATGAAGAATCCTTCTTTGCATCATCATCTCCAGAGGTTCCACAGTGGTCTCCAGAAGAGAACCAGCCTTCTTTATCAGGTTGTTGAGCCTTTTTAAGTCCCTGGCTGTGATGCTGCTACCCCAACAGATAATGGCTGAAGAGACTAGACTCTCCACAACAGACTTGTGGAAGATTTGCAGCATCTTGCTGCAAACCGTGAAGGACCTAAGCTTCCTCAAGAAGTACAGTCTATCCTTCTTGTAGACGGCTTTACTGTTACGCCTCCAGTTCAGTCTGTTGTCCAGGTGAACTCCGAGGTATTTATACTCCTCATCCACTTCTACTTCTTCACCCATGATGGAAACAGTGTTTGACTTATCCCCGTTTCTTCTGAAATGTACAGTCATCTCCTTTGTTTTGTTCACATTCAAGGTAAGACAATTGTTTCCACACCATGTCACAGAGCGGTCCACCAGGTCTCTGTATTCAGCTTCTTGTCCATCTCTGATACACCCAACAATTCCAGAGTCATCTGAGTATTTCTGCAGATGACAGGTCTCTGATTTGTACTGGAAGTCTGAGGTGTACAGAGTGAAAAGGAATGGTGAGAGTACACCCTGTGGTGCTCCTGTGGTGCTGACCACCTGATTTGACACATATTCCTTCAGTCTCACAAACTGTGGTCTGTTTGTCAGATAGTCATTGATTCAGGCGATTGTTGAAGGCTCCACCTGTGTCTTCAAAGCAAGAGCAATCAAAGAACATGATCAGCTTTATCCAGTTGACAGTGGGTTGGTTGAAGCAGGTGGATGATGGCATCTTCAACTCCAACTCAAAGGCGATAAGCAAACTGCAGCGGGTCCTGATATGTTCTTGTTTGCTTATTGCGAGGAGGGCAACAGGAGAACAGGAGAACCTTCATGATGTGGGATGTCAGGGCAACAGGTCTATAGTTGTTGATGACTGATGACCACCGGTGAGTTTTTCTTTGGTACTGGAACAAGGCATGATGTCTTCCACTACACTGGAACCTTCTCCAGGGTTACGCTAAGGTTGAAGAGGTGCTGCAGAATCCCACAGAGCTGCTCTGCACAGGCCTTGAGGTCTCTGGGTCTGACACCATCTGGAGCTGCAGCCTTGTTCTGGTTCAGTTTCTCCAGCTGCCACTTCACCTGACTTTTAGAGACAGACCAGTGGAAGGGGGGGCAAAGGGGGTAGCAGCATCTCCTGACTTGGTTGAACACAAACTTGTGGAAGCAGAAGAGTCCATGACTGAGGGGACAAAGGAGGGTGGGATGTCTGTTTGGCTCGGTGACTGGGGTGACGGATAAAACATCCGAGGTGTGAAGTGACAGGAAAGGTGTGGGTCAGAGGAGGGTGGGATGTCTGTTTGGCTCGGTGACTGGGGTGACGGATAAAACATCCGAGGTGTGGAGTGACAGGAAAGCTGTGGGTCAGAGGAGGGTGGGATGTCTGTTTGGCTGGGGACAGGAGAGGAGGATGATGCGCTTGTTAAATAACTAAACCTATTGAAGAATGCTTTCAGTTAATTGGCTCTATCCAGACTTCCATCTATCCAATCCTTCCTGTGCTTAAAGGCTGTGATCTTTTTCATTCCTGACCAGACATCTCTGGTATTGTTCCTCTGTTGTTTGTTCTCCAGCTTCTTCCTGTATGTCTCTTTGATGTCTCTGATCTGGACTTTAAGTTGCTTCTGTATACTCCTCAATAATTCCGTCTCCATCCCTGAAGGCCTTTTTTTTCTTCTTCTTGGGCAGTTCCTTCAAGTCAATGGTGATCCGGGGTTTGTTATTAAGGAAGCATCTCACTGTTCTGGTGGGGATGATGTTATCCACACAGAAGTTTATATAGTCAGTCACACACACACTCAGTCATGGCATTGATGTCCTCTCTATGTGCTTGGTAAAAAGTCATCCAGTTTGTGATCTCAAAACAACCCTGCAGGGCTTCTTCAGCTTCATTTGACCACTTTCTCAGAGTTCTCTTAGTCACAGGTTGCCTCTGAACAAGTGGTTTATATTCTGAGCAGAGAAAAACAAGATTGTGATCTGATTGTCCCAGAGGAGGTCTTGGTTTGGTCATGTATGCATCCTTTATATTTGAATAAAACAAATCCATGGTCTTGTTTTCTCTTGTGGAGCAGCTGGCAAACGGTTGAAATGTTGAAAGTGTAGTAGAGAGTGAGGCATGAATAAACTTACTAGATATTGCCACAAATGCATTGGGGTGCTGGGTCTGTAGCTTAGCGACAACGGAACTGATAACATCACATGCATTGTAGGCAACGGCTGAAACCGGTGAAACCGGTCTGATGTGATATTTCACACTGGACCTCAAGATGCTTGGGTTCTGTTCCTCACCTGTCTTCCTCCAAACCATTGGACCTTGATTCCCGAATGAAAGGCACACTTTACTTTCATCGAATAAGAGGACCTTGGACCACTGGTCAACAGTCCAGTCCTTCTTCTCCTTGGCCCAGTTGAGACGCGTCTGAATGTGGTGGTTTTTGAAGCTGTGACTCCCGCCTCATTCCACTCTTTCTGGATCTCTGCCAGATTCATGAATCTTCTGTTTGATAATCTGCTGAAGCCCACGGTCAGCTCTTCTGCTGGTACATCTTCTCCTGCCACATTTTGCCCTTCCACCAGACTTTCCATTGATATGCTTGGACACAGCACTCTGTGAACAGCCAGCCTCCTTAGCTATAAACTTTTGGGACTTACCCATCCTATGGATCAATGATGGTCTTCTGGCCAGTTGTCAAGTCTACAGTCTTCACCATATTGAACCTAACTGAGACAATTGAACCGAAGTGAAGCAATTTAATGACACCTGGGGAAACCTGTGCAGGTGCTTTTGAGTTTAGTAGATGAGTAGTGTGTGACACTCAATTTTAAACATTCATGCCCTGTAAAATTTGGTCTGATTTCTTCAAAGTATTCTAATTTTTTGAATTCCTGTTTCCGTGGTTTTATGAGCTGGAAGCCCAAATAATGTACAGATAAACAACTAAATACGTGAAATTGTTTAAGTTGTGGGCCCTGAATCTATAAGCTATGGAAGTTTATTGTTTTGAATGGAATTATGGAAATAAATAAACTTTTCCATGATGTTCAACTTTTTTGGAAAAGGTCTGTATGTACCATAATTCAAATTAAAACGCATCAGCACAAATGCTTTTTTTATTTCAGAAAAGGACATTGTTTTTTCTATTACATGCCCGCCCCACAAAAAGTGTTCCTTAATTCAAATAGAACTGGCAATCCCAAGCAGCGCAGGAGAATGACGTCAGTGCTCATTCTTCTTCTTCTGGTTTGGTTGGCCGTCAGAGTCTGTGGTTGCCATTAGCTACCATACCCATAAGATATTTATCATGTCTATGCTTTTTGCAGGGTGGGCATGAAAATAAAAAAGCAATGTCTTTTTCTTTATCATTAAGTCATAAAATGAGCAATGTTGAAGAAGAAAATGGAAAAAGCAGTTTGGAGGATTTCTTAGTCATTTTGTTTATTAATCAAAATTGGTAGTTGTATTGTAAAAATGAAAACGCATTTCTGGTAATGCATTCTAAATTAAATTATGGTACGTTTTTGCTTCTACATATCTAGAGCCCGAGTAGGGCTGAGCGATATGGCCTCAAATTTATATTGCGACATAATCTGAAGCATGTGCGGTAATTAAATTTATTATGATATCTTATTTTCTTCTGTTTAAATATTTTTACATTTCTGTTTTGGAACATTCTTGCATACCAGCAGAACGACTTCAATAAAAGTATAGAATGCCATTTAAAGAACATTTATTGTGCAAAATGCATTTTTAATGCAAACCTTTTTTCCAGAAAAGCAACATAAAAATTCTGATATTAATAAAGATGAAATTATTTGAAATAAAATACAAGCTTAAACTTAAGAAAACACAATTGTTTGAACTGATGCAAAATGGAAAAGCACATGGAGGGGATTTAAATTTTAGGCAAAAAGAAAAACTGGGCAACATGCATGCTTGTATTTCACAATTGATATTTTACTGCAAAACTACTAGAAGCAGTCTTCCCATTAATACAAAATTACAGTTTATTAATTAAATATAAAACCGGTCTGATGTGCTTTGCCACAACAGTCGCAGTTTTGGAAACGCCTCTTTGACCCACCACCTGGCTGTTATGGATGAGCTTGTACGGCGGGACAAGAACCACCCATCCGTGGTCATGTGGTCTGTAGCCAATGAGCCCGCTGCAGAGATGCCCCCTGCTGAGAATTATTTCAAGTAAGTTATTGATGATGACGATGATGGCGGTGTGGTTATGCTTTTGTTTTACTCTTAAAATGTTTATTAAACAGTTTATGCTATAGACTAGGTTTCTCCAACCTTCGGTTCCAGAGCCAGATGTAGCTAAGGTCCTATAAAGGAGCCTCTTAATATGTTTTGACAAAAATTAAATTCAAAAGAGCATTGCACTAAAAGGTAACATTATAATTTTTCAATGTGTTTTTGGGTGATCTCGGAATATAATTTCCACAAAAATATTTTTATTTTCACCTCCTGTTTTTGATCTAAAATGTAATAGGAATCCTTAACCAAAAAAGTTTCCATTTATAAAACCTGATTAGGAAATAGTTTTTTCCAGGTCTCGGGGTCTGTCCCCATTTGTTTAAAGAGGGTAAAAGAAATAAGGTTTTGCCACACTGAACTCATTTTTATTTTAGTAAGGTGTAGGGCAGAGGTGGAACCTCAGATCTCAAAGGAAACACCCTATCCCGTTTTCTGGCACCAAGTCGAGCTCGTTCCCTGTAAAGGTTGGACTCTCCCTCCCCCCCCTCCTTATCCTCGGACCTGTTTTTGGTCTTCATGGACACGATTGCAGTGTAGTTGTGGAGAGGAGGGTGGCAATCTCAGTGGTCTGTTGTTTTTTGTAGATGATGTGGTTCCATCGGTCCATCCATTACACTTAGTTTGAACTGAAGCAGTTCCCAGGGGAGAGTTAAGTCCGAGGCCGTGGTGTTGTTCTTCATAGATGACAGATTGGGTCCTTCTCTGTTGTAATGGGGCATGTTGCTGTAAAAGGGAACACTGCCTAAAAAAGTCCAGCTCTTTATTTACAAATTCTGTCTTTGTTTCAACCTCCTTTTGGTTATCATGACCAAAAGACCAGAATCCCAGATACAAGCGGCTCAAATGAGCATCCTCTGTAGAGTGACCCGGCTTCACTCTAGAGATTTGGGGTGCTGAGAAGCTTCACCATCCAGAGAAACCTCACATTAGAGCTGCTCTGCATCAAAAGATGTCGGTTGTGGTGGTTCAGACATCTGCTCTGGAAGGAGCTCAAGAGGATCACTAAGGCAGAGGTTGTCTGGGTTTACCTTCTGGACCTATTAACCCCATTCGAGGAGATGATTGAGGAAGTGAGGGGAACAGTGGATCTTTGGTTTGTAATGGTCACTTAACCCTGGTATAATCCCAGCTTTTTTGCGATAGTTGAACAATGTTCCTGGTATGGAAATGAGTTATTTAGAATCGATCTAAACTGATTTCCTTATTTCTTATTGCAATACTCCATAGCTCCTTATGGAGGCACTAAACATGCCAGTTTGAGAAGGTAAACCAAAATGGTAAAATTAAATGGAAAAACTTGTCATTTAAAAAATATACCTCTTTCTAACGCTTTTGGCTTTTTGACAGGAGTGGATCAGTTGTTTTGAAAAAAGACAGAACCCCTGAACTTTTTCACTAAGTATCAAATGCATGTGAAACATGAAACAGGTATTGGGATATATTAGTTTAGCCTTGATTAATGGAGAACTCTCTGTCAGCTTTTCCTAGAGCTATAATGTAGGGAATGCTGTTAGACTAGTCATGAAGCTGCCTCCAACAGTTGGAGCTCAGAGTTTGCCTGAGGCTGCAGAGACCAACTGAACCTGTCCTTAACACTGTACCTGTCAAATGAGCTCAGCTGTATGAAGAATAGAATGGTCTCACAGTTCTGCTTGCACAGACATGTTTTGTCGCAGTAAAGTTTTAAACACACCTGAACAGATTCCTTTTCCTCCACGCGATTATGGATCTGTGTAATCAACCACCTGATATGTGGATCAATCCCTTCATTGATTACTTGCAAAATGGCTGACTGCAGTTTTGTTTTTTTCCCTACAGGACGTTGATAATGCACACCAAAGCTTTGGACCCTACACGACCTGTAACCTACATCACAGACAGTAACTACGCCCGGGACAAAGGAGTGAGTCAGTCCTCTGTCTTCATCTCAATAGTGGCTGTGTAAAAAAACTGGCGAGAGGCATGCACACACACACACACTGTTAGAGAGACCAATTAATTTAACTGTCATGCAAACATGCAAACTCCATGCAGAAAGACGGGATTTGAACCCGGGACCTTCTTGCTGCAAGGCAACAGTGCTACCAGCTGAGTCACTGTGCAGTCGCCTGAAATTGGAAAGTTGTGGGTTGAAAAAAAGAGCATGCAGCTGGTGACTGAGAAAAACTGTGCATAAACATCGCAGCAATATGTTGAGGAGGGTAACCTGGGTAAAACTCATCTGTAAATTGGAAGGTGTCAACCTGAGTCCAGTTAATTTTATTTATTTTTTATTTATAAGGTTTTTGTGGCCACAGTGGCCTTTATTGAAAGCGGACAGGCTTACAGAAAGGGGAGAGACATTCGGCAAATGTCCCTGGGCCGGAATCGAACCCGGGACAACCGCATCGAGGACTAAGGCCTCTGAACATGGGGTGCCCATCTTAACCCACTGCGCCACGCGACACCCCAGTCCATTTAATTTTAAACAAAAAAAATTAAAGTTGGGACTCAAATACTTTACTATTAGTGCACTGTGCATGTAAACACAGCTAATATGGTAGATTTGTCATAGGTCATGTCCATGGACAGTTCTAGACAGAGGCTAACGGGGGTAAGTGCCCCTGTAGAACTGGGCCCGGCCCCTGTACTGAAGAGATGATACTAGATCAATTTTCTTATCTGTGCGGACACAGAAACTTTAACTAATTGATCCCTTGGGCCAATTTTGTTTTTTACCTTCACTTTTACTTTAACAATGAATTAAAAATTAAAATGTTGGGCTTTTAGCTTCAACCGTATTGAGATAAAATCTAATTATTCATCTGCTAGATTAGGGGTCTGCACCCTGTAGCTACCTTAATATATTAAAGTAGAGATCTGTATTGGCAAGATTCTGGTAATAAGATATGTATCACGATACGGGGGGATACGATATATTGCGATACGATTAGTAAGACTATATATTGTTATTTTTAAAACTGAATATAACTGTAGAAAAACTGTCACAGCATTCCAAACACTCCAACCTGTTTCCTACAGAACACATCCAGTTCTATTTCATCCCTACTGACCGCCAGAGGCAGTGCCTTAAGCACTGGATGATCCATCTCGCTCATGCGCAGGTCGAGTGTTTATACCAACCATGTCACATGTGACCCCTGATGACCACGGAGACGCTATATCTTCTGGTGACATCAGAGGATCTGTTCCTTTTCATCTTCCCGCTTCGCAGGTAGTATCGCCGCGCTAGCTAAAGACTAAGGATCTTGCTGAAAGCTACAGCTACTTGTTAAAAATTATCGTTCGTTTGTTCGTTGCTGGTGGCCTTGTGACTTTTCTGTCGGAGCTGCGAGCTGCTCGCCCTTCAGAGGCCGCAACGGACCCCACCGGGTGGTTTGTGACTTCGGATTATTTCTTCGGCTGAGTAAGTTTGTGTTGTACAACATCGCTGGTTGTTTGTATGACTGTCGGTGTAGCAGTGTGCTCGCTCCTTCTCCCGACATCGTGCAGCTAAATGTTATGTTAATATCGGTGTCTTTTTTGGTGACGGATGTTGTTTCGCTCTCTCTCCCGGCATTGATAACCTGCACCTACCGTTGATATTTTGGATAGCTTACCCTTGACTGACGAAGGCAGTGCTCTCGCTCCCGCTCCCAGCATCTGTACTGCACTTAGTGTTTTCGTTTTGTAGTGGATAGCTTACCCTTAGCTGGTGAAGGCAGTGCTCTCGCTCTCCCGGCATCTGCACTTGGTGTCTAAAGATAGAAAGGTAAGCGGTTGTGAGTGTAATAAACTTACCATCGACTGGTGAAGACAGTGTTTTCGCTCCCTCTCCCAGTGTCTCACTCCTCCTTTTATTTTTTTATTTTTTGTCAGCATGGATGGCAACCACTCCTGCTCATCCTGTATGGCTCCTCTGCAGCTGGAGGATGGCCATGATTTATGTCCCTCATGCCTTGGCCTCGGGCATCTGAAGGAGGGTCTTTCTGACGATCCCTGCATGAACTGCAGTATCATGCCTCGGGCAGTGAGGATTGCAAGGCTGACTGAGGTGGGGGCGACCGTTGGACCCCAAGTCGTCACCCGACTGGCTGGCCCCAACTCAGGAACTGGCTCCAGCTCGGACTGGCCAATCTAGACGTCGGGCTGCTGAGACTGCAGGCCACACCCCAGGGAAGAAGGCTAAGGGGTCCGGGCTTGCCTCCAGGGTGGCCCAATTGACAAGGGAGCTCGATGCTATGAAGTCCCTGTTCCTGGCCTTCCAGTCGGGGACGGGAGCAGAGCAGCCAGATGCTCTTGCTCTTCCGGTAGCCTCCTTGGGGTCGGAAGATGATGTGCTTATCATAGCAGCATCAGCCGCCCAGTTTGGGGATGTGGCCCCACAGGAGGAGGCCACCCATCTAAGCTTCGCGGTCGGCTCCCATTCTTCCGCCAATAGTTCTACTGGGGGTGTTGGGGACTGTTCCCTGGGAGCCACCATTCGTATGGCTCTAGCCCGCCTGGAGTTAGACGTGCCGCAGGCTCAGTAGACAGCTCCGGCCAGTGCTTTCTTCAGGCGTGTCCCAGCCCTTGTCAACTTTACTGTGCCTCCATCGGCGGAGTATCTGAGGGTGTTGCAGGCATGCTGGAGGGACTCTAGGGCCCTCTCTCATCATACCTCCAACGGCCGGACCCTGGCAGCCATGCAGGACTGGATGCTTCCCTACAGGCATTTGCACTGATGTCTAGAGAGTTGGGGCGGTTAATCTCTACTCTTGTTCAGGCTCGCCGCCAGGTCTGGTTGGCACAAACCCCTCTCACTGAGGCCTGCAGGAGAACCCTCCGCAGTGTTACGGTAGAGCCGGGCGAGCTGTTTGGTTCCGCAGCTCTGGAAGTGCTTGAGCGCACGGTACAAGCCGGAAGGACTCGACAGCAGCTCTCCGGGCTTCAGAGGAGTGTGCCTCCTCCTAATAGGCCTAGGGGTCCTCCAGCTGCCCCACAGCGCAGCCCTCATCCACAGGCTTACCCCAGGGGCTACATTAGGCCTCAGCACACACGACCACAGCCTGCTCAGCGGCAGGCGCAGACCTTTCGGGCGCCGAGGAACTGCCTTTAGAGGCCGGGGGCCTCAGCGCCGAGCCCAACAGCAGCTCAGCTATTGGGCTGCTTCTACCAGGGACCCGTGGGTGCTTTTCACCCTCACCCGCGGGTACAAACTTCAGTCCGACGCCGGCCCCCAACCTGTGGCCGGGTCAAGATGACCATCATACGCGACCCGGCAAAAGCCCAATCCCTCGCCCAGGAGTTGTCGGCCCTCCTGGACAAGGGTGCCATCGAACCAGTAGATCCCCTATTGCAACCCGGGGGGTTCTACTAGACTTACTTTCTGTGGTTTACGTCAGTAGACCTGTAGAATGCCTACTTTCACATCCCTATAGTGCCACACCATCGTCAGTTTCTGCGGTTTGCTTTTCAGGGTCATCATTTCCAGTTCAGGGTGCTCCCATTCGGTCTGTCCCTTTCCCCTCAGGTGTTCACCAGGTGTGTGACGGCGGCCCTCTCGCACCTACAGTCGCGGGGCATGAAGATCCTGCCGTATCTGGACGACTGGCTTGTCTGTGCACCATCCCAGTCTCAGGTGGCCCTGGGCACGACATGTCTTCTCTCCCATGTGGCCCGCCTGGGCCTCTGGGTGAATTTCATGAAGAGTTGCCTGGTTCCGTCGCAGAGCACAGTCTTTCTCGGGGTTACTCTCAATGTAGTCACCATGAAGGCTTGCCCGTCACCACAGCGGGTGGACGGCATCTTCTGCCTCTGTTTCAGGAGGGCAGGCAGTTGCGCTTTGTGGAGTTTTTACCCCTCCTAGGGAAACTGACGGCTGCTGCTACCATGGTTCCTCTAGGACTGCTGTCGCTGAGTCCCCTCCAGAGGTGGGCGCAAACTTTCAATCTGGATGTCAAGTGGCACCGGCACTCAAGGTGTCACGCCGTTGCCTTGTTGCTCTGGCCCCGTGGAGGGAGAGGTTGTTTCTCCTCCAGGGCGTGCCCATGGGTTACGTTGCATCCCGTCGGGAAACCATCACAACAGACGCCTCCCTCTCAGGCTGGGGTGCTGTGTGGCAGAACCGGACAGCTCAAGGGCTGTGGTCTGCACATCTGCATATCAATGTTCTGGAGATGTGGGCTGTGTACAGGGCATTGCAGGTTTTACTTCCCTCCTTGGGAGGCCGGCATGTCCTTGTGCGGTCAGACAATGTCTTGACAGTCTCTCACATAAACCTCCAAGGGGGCACCAGGTCTGCACAGCTATTGCCGACCCACTGCTGATACCATATTGAATGCGAGGGCGCCTTCCACCCGTTCGCAGTATGAGAATAGGTGGCGGCTGTTTGCTGCATGGTGTTCAGCCGAGGGTGTGGACTCTGTGCTCTGTTCAGTTCCAAAGATTTTGGAGTTCCTCCAGTCACTCCTTGATGGCGGCAGGTTCCCTGCTACTCTGAGGGGAGGACAGATTACGTTTGCTGTGCCCTGTGCAGGCTCTGAGGGTCTATGGGGCACGGTGGGGTGTCAAAGACTGGTGTCCCTTTTTCTGAAGGGCGCATGGCGGTTATGCCCCCCAAGAGTACAGTGCGCCCCAGCATGGGATCTGCACCTGATGCTCGATGCTTTGTGTTTGCCCCCTTTTGAACCCCTGGCTCAGGCGGAGCTGAAGTGGGTCTCTACTAAAACTGCCTTTCTCCTTGCCATCACATCAGCGAAGCATGTCGGGGAGCTCTAGCTTTGTCGGTGAGTGACTCATGTCTGAGGTGGAACCCCAATGGCTCGGGGGTTACCCTATGGCCGAACTCGGCTTTTCTCCCAAAGGTTCTGTCAGCATCGACCCTCAACCAACCTATCCACCTAGCACAATTTAATCCTCCAGGAGGGGAGGAAAGATTACGTTTGCTGTGCCCTGTGCAGGCTCTGAGGGTCTATGTGGCTGCGACTGCTAGTATCAGACAGTTGGACCAGCTCCTCCTCTGCCATCGTAGTCCTAGGAGGGGCTGTTCTCTCTCCAAGCAGCGGTTGTCTCATTGGGTGGTGGACGTCATCACCCAGGCATATAGAGGGGGTGGGCGCCCCCTGCCATCCGGGGTGAGGTGCCACTCTGCCAGGGCTGTTTCCACATCATGGGCGGCCTTGCGCGGCGTGCCCCTGGAAGACATCTGTGCGGCAGCATCATGGGCATTGCCAAGTACCTACTCCAGGTTTTACCGGGTGAACTTTGCCCCATCCGTTGGGAGTGGTCCTGGTGCCGGACTCTGCGGGTTCCTCCCAATGAGGTATGTGCAGGAATTCTTTGTAACTTTTCTGGTATAGGTCATTCAGTGCTTAAGGCACCGCCTCTGGCAGTCAGTAGGGATGAAATAGAACGAAAGTTACCTATGTAACTACGGTTCTATGAATCCCGGATGACTGCCAGAGCGTTCTGTCACTCAGAATCCTTGTGCACTCGCGAGAAGATTATCCAGGAACAGATCCTCTGATGTCACCGGAAGATATAGCGTCTCCGTGGTCATCAGGGGTCACATTTGACATTGTTGGTATAAACCAGGGGTGGGGAACCCTGGTCCTCGAGGGCCGCATTCCTCTAAGTTTTCCATGCAACCCTGCTTCAACACACCTGAGTCAAATCAAATGGATCCAACAGCCAATGAAGTTCTGCATAATTACTAGTTAATTTGAATCAGGTGTCTTGACGCAGGGAAAGATGGATGAGGGCCATGGTTCCCCACCCGTGGCATAAACACTCGACCTGCGCATGCGCGAGATGGATCATTCAGTGCTTAAGGCACCGCCTCATCCGGGATTCAAAGAACCGTAGTTACATACGTAACTTTCGTTTTATTACTAGATCTAGCTGATCCACTGGAAGGAAAGTGGAAACCGCAACCAACTAGCGGTCATACTTTTAATTTTGCAACAAAGATTACTGTCATCAACTTTTAAATATCAATACAATATCGTGACATAAAATATCGCAACATATCAGCATATCGATATTTTCTTACATCCCTATATTAAATGATCAGATGTTGACCTGTTTTTTTGTTGTTTGTTTTTTGTTTTGTTTTATTTTATTCTTTTGTTCTATGCCACCATAAAAAAACACTGGACCCACCCTGGCCCCCCTGGTAAATGTTTTCTAGAACCGCCACTGGTAATGTGTCTCTCTCTGATTATCTGTAAGCATTCAGAAACTCAAAATTAATTAACCATTTCTAGACAGTCATTGGATTGTTACCTAGTTTCTGTCCAACAAGGGACACAATTCCAGGTGAGGTTGGTAACTGAGGCCTCATCTGTTTAGCAGCCTGAAAAAAACTGCAGCCAGCTGCTGAAGAAGGAATGAGTCCTTTAAAATGTACTGCTGTGTTATTATTGCAGAACAATCCATAAAAAAGGCACATTTTTCCATATTAATTCAATTTTTAAAATTTACGTCAGGGCTTTAAAAAAAACATGATCGTGTGTAAGATTATTTCCTCAAACAATAATTTGTTCTTTCTCTAGGCTCCCTTTGTGGATGTTATCTGTGTAAACAGCTACTTCTCCTGGTACCATGATCCAGGCCACGTGGAGGTCATCCCTCTCCAGCTCAACACTCAGTTTGAGGACTGGTACGGAAAATACAAGAAGCCCATCATCCAGAGCGAGTATGGAGCCGATGCGGTGCCAGGGATTCATAATGTGAGGAGCTACACTTACAGAAGTCCTTTTGCCTGTCTATACTCCACCATGAACTGCTGTTACAGGAGGATATCATTTTATTCTTTTTGTTTTAAGCATACAGGCTTGAATATGTACATACACCCCCCACTAATATTCAGTTTAACTTTCCTTAAGAATTTGCAGAGAAAGCCCACTTTGTAGCCATCAGACAAGGTCATGGCATCTTTTATTTGACCCCTTTTCGAGTTTATTTAAATGGTTTGACTTCCTGGCCCATACATGGCTTATAAGCATTGTCTATTATTTCTCTGTAGGGTTCAGGACATGGCTTTGGGAGGGACAATCCATAAGCTTAGGGCTAGCGTGATTGTTTAGAATCATTGTCCTGTTGGAATATTGGATTCTGTTACCATGTAGCTGTTTTATTTGAGGTTAAAATTTGGAGGCAGTTCTCCATTATGTCATCCACTTTGTTTCGTGCACCAGTTTGCACCACTGGTAGCAACACAGCCCCCACAGCATGATGCAACCACTCCCATGAATTCCGGAATTGCGCCGCTCAAGGTGGCAGCATGTTGGAGTAGCTCTGTTACTTTGGTTCATATTTTTTTCTTTTTTTAAACTTTAATTCTTCCATTTCTGGTAGAAACTTTGTTTTTGTGGACAACTGTTCTCTCTGGTTTTGAATGCTGTGCAGCTGGAAGGATTTTTGCTGATACTTTTTATTTTTGGACATTTGTTATGATGCATAACCATGGCAACAAGGTGGTTTACAACTGGCAGCAGCTGATTAACATCACAAAAGCTCAAATAAGACCTCAACTACAGCCACGGGACCCTGGTGAGTTGGGGGGAGGACGCCGTGGATCCGGAGCGTCCTCTGGGTCGTAATGTCGTGCAACTGCGGAGCGTCTTCAGTCAGAGGTTTCTTCAGATCTGCAGAGCGCTACAAGAGATCATCCCTACCCACAGCCATCAGCATCTACAACAAATCTTTGAAGGAACTTGCATAATGAGTTACAACAACATTTAATTTCCCTTTGGGATTAATAAAGTAATTTTGAATTTTGAATTTGAATTGAATTTGAATGTAAGTGTTAAAAAATTTTTTTTTTTTTTTTTAAAGCCTCACTCTGACTCACCCACAACAATGTTATTGCTCAGACTTTGTTTCAGCTGATCATTAATGTTCTCTCCAGAAAACTTGAGGCTCATCCATTTAAGTTGAGTTTAGAGGTTTTGATTTCCCCATGGTCAATGAACCAGGTTTTGGTACTTTTGGCAGTGTTGGCAGGTGCCATGTCCTGCTGGAAAATGAAGTCTCTCCATAAAGCTCGTCTGGGGAAGGGAGCATTAAGTTCTCCAAAATGTCCTGGCTGATGGCTGCGTCGACTCTGCACCTCACCCCCAGATCAACCTTTTTTGCTGAAAAACTATAAATGAGTGTCTAATAGTGCTGTCTACATGTCGAATCATTTATTTGGTATTTTAGTCAAAATAATTTTTGGCGCCCTCTTCAGGTAAAAACTCTATACTGCACTTGAATTTGAATCGGGCATTGCTGACGTCAGCCATCCTGCGCTGTAGGGTATAAAAGAAGCCGGGTCTCGGCCGCCTCCTCCACAGAACCTCCCTCCCTTTCATCTCTTTCCTCAGGTGAAGGAAGTGGAGAGAATTCCATCTACCTCAGAAAGATCGCTCTGAGACAAAGGAGCTCACGTTGCTCTCCCATCTTTCTCGCTGTCTGTGCCACTGCAGCAGCGCTGCTGTCAACATGCCAATCACGGCGCAGACCACGCCCCCCCCCCCCCGCCAGGCAACAACACCTCCTTTGTTGCATTTCTGAAAAAGAAAGGTCCCCAACACTTGGCTTTTCCCTAACAATCCTCTCCTGGCTTCGGTCATCCCTGTTGCTTATGCAGGTACAACTAATTTGACCAAAAAGCAAGTGGAAACGCATCATTAAAAGCCCAAGCGTATTATGCCATTCCTGCCCATGAAGTGTATGTAATCTTTTGTATTTTAGTCTGAGAAGTCTGCTCAGATTTGACCTTTGTCTTTAAATACCCATAGTAAACAGCTTTAGAGTGATTTAATCACATTTCTGTTCAGGATCCTCCGGTGATGTTTACTGAAGAGTATCAGAAACGGGTCCTGCAGAGTTACCACAATGTGTTTGACCAGAAAAGGAAGAAGTACGTCATCGGCGAGCTCATCTGGAATTTTGCTGACTTCATGACTTCTCAAGGTGAACTAGAACTGCTCACATTGTCTCTCAGCATTGTTAGTATCTATCCTACGGTAATGTTTGCTGATCAGAAAGGCGCCCGCCAGTAGTATTAGAGGCCACTGACTTCTTTTTTTTTTTTTTTAGCTTTCACCTGCCGATACTGATTTTAACTAGACTGTAAGAACATTTTTAAGAACAAATTTTCTTTCCTGCCTGTCATGTGTGGCCAATATTTATAGCACTGTTTTTCAACCCTGTTCCTCAAGGCACACCACCCTGCATGTTTTAACTGCTTCCCTGCTTCAACATGCCTGCTTTCAGATGATTGCAGTTCAACAAAGACCTGTTGATCAGCCATCAATTGAAATCAGGTCTACTGAAGCAGGGAAACATCTCAAACATGCGGGACAGTATGCCTTGAGGACCAGGTTGAAAACCACAGATTTATATTCAGAGCAAAGGCAACATTGTGCCAGAGCAGTTACTGTAAAACAAGGTTTTTATGTGCTCCCTAGTGCACACGTGTCAAACTTGAGGCATATGGGCCAATTCCGGCCCTCTATAGCGATTTATGTGGGTCACATAAATAGAACCTTCAAGATAACAGTTGTGTGCTTAAATATGATTTTCTTTCCCCCAATAAAATCTAATCTGTATTGTTTAGTGCCAAATTACATCAGTGGGAAAACATTTTCAATATTAAATTTTAATAAGTACTCATCGTATACTGAGATAGCTAATTATTAATATTTTAACAGTTGGTGGAAAATAAGTATTTGGTCAATAACAAAAGTTCATCCCACTACTTTGTGATATACCCTTTGCTGGCAATGACAGAGGTAAAACGTTTTCTGTAAGTCTTCATCAGGTTTTCACACACTCTTGCTGGTATTTTGGCCAATTCCTCCATGCAGATCTCCTCTAGAGCAGTGATGTTTTGGGGCTGTCGCTGGGCAACACAGAAAAGAACCAGTTGAAGCTTTCTTCTCACTTATACCTGATACCAAGGGATAGCAATTGTTGTTAACGTTACCTGGTTGCGAGAGGGTATTGTTTGGTCACTCAGCAGGAAAAGAGAGAAGTTTTGAGCTGCTGGCTAGCCGTCTATCAATCAGGAGTACTAAAGGAAGAATTTACAGGTTCTGAGCAGATTGCTCGATGCATTCCTTGATTCATTGAGACGAAATTGTAATTTCTTCGTCAAGCAAGATGGACTTTTCTTTTTACCCGTTTCTGGCTTTATACTCACAAATATTATTACTTACCTTATTACTTGCCTTGTTGGTCCATTTTTTTTGTTGGCCTTGTGTTTTGCAGGGATCATGCGTGTGGTGGGGAACAAAAAGGGGATTTTTACTCGGCAAAGGCAGCCCAAAGCAGCAGCGTTCATCCTCAAGGAGAGATACTGGAGACTGGCGAATGAAACTGGCACCCTGCCTCTCTGGACCAAGTACCCCTGCCCACTGTGACTGACTAACCCAAGTGTTTAGGCCCCCAGGTCGGCTTCAGTTGGATGAACAGCCACATGTTCTGATTTTAGTGTTTACACTCAACTTATGTCTAATTGACAAAATCTGTAAAAGTCTGCCTTTAATAAATAAATAAAAAAGACTACCACTTTTTTTTTTTACCAGGTTCTATGTAATTATGTAAACTCTTCATTTTTAAATATCTTTCAAGAGAATTTTCTTTCAAAAAAACAAAACAAGAACAGCTCAGGCCTAACAGAAACAAAAGAGTAATAAAGAAATGCTAGATGCATTTTCAAGGCAGAGTTTTCTGTCCCCTTTATTAGCCACTGGAATCTCTAGGACACATCCATAATTTACACTTACAAGCAGGAATTATAAGGGAAAATTAAATAGAAACAGTGATCACCACAATGTAGGGGAGGCCTGTTGTATAGTTCTTCTGAATCGAGGTCCAACATTTTTAAAGTTGCTAATAGCCAGTAAGTTCCATAATGGACATTTAGGGTGTATTCACACCAGGAAGATCTGTTAGTTCACGTGCTTTGGTCCAGACCAAATGGTTTTTTGTTTTTGTTTTGGGGGCTTTTGGTGCAGTTTCTATTCACACTGCAAGTAATTCCAACAGGACCAGAGTTTCTCTACAAAGACACGTGTGCTGAGGTCTTTCAGCCATTAGACAGTTAAAGTGTAAGCGGGATAAAACAAGGAAGCCATGTGAAAATAGGTCAACATAAACAATGTAGAGTGCTGTCCTTATCTTTTTGGCATTATGGTTAGTACACAGGGGTCGCGTTAAGCGAATATTTTCCATATTTGGTTGGTCTTTTTAAACGGTCACGGAAAAATCTGAAGGGTGTCGATCCTCTTGACAGATTAGTTTTCAAACCCTTGACCGCTTGGTACAAATTGCGCAGATATTTTCAACTTTACGCAAGCGATAACTAAATCAATCAAAAAAAGATTCCCAAGAGAGCATCTGAGCATCATCTCAGATCTGGACACCGTTTTCAATGCATCTCGCTAACCGGGAGCAGACAGCGTATTGAAGAGAGGCTTTTGGAGCGTATCTATGGCAGCACAGGTGGCAAAACACTGGACACAGACTGTGACAGATCGCTGCAGTTTAACAACTAATACAAAAAGAGCGCATCCAGGAGAATTTTCTCCCACTGAAGCAAACAAAAAAGCCCCTTGTTCAGTTTTGCCGTATTCTGATCACCTTAATTAGAAAAATGTTCCCTGATTTTAAAACAAGACCTCAAGTGGCACTTCAGCCTCCATTACCCAAAGGTGGAGCAGTTAATTCCACATCAGGTAAAATGTTCATTATACATGTAGCTCTGCTCCATGTGTGATGGTACAATGTGGATTCTCTGATCAGTTTGTTCAGATTTACTATCTATTAAAATGAATGGAAAATGAACTACTGAATATGTTATCATTTCAAAAATTGACAGATAAAAATTGATTATGACCAGATTTTTTTGACCCAGTCCGTCAAAGTGACCTACAACAAAAGATCGTAGCGTGACCTCTGATACAGCTACAGATCTTAACAGAAATGCTTGATAGTCAGGACCGCTTGATGCAACATGAGGTGTACGATAGGATGCAGATAGATGGATGTGTAGAATTAACATAACGTTATGAATAGAATATGAAAACTCTTGATGTCACAGTGGGGACATTCAAATGTTAAAGCAGCACGCACATAAAAAATACAAAAATAAAAAAACGATTACTTTTCATAATGTGCCACAAAGACGGGTGCCCGCCAAGACTAAAAAAGGTAGTTTTGTTTTGTTTGTTTACCGGGTGGAATAAAGTCCGGTCACACCACAAATGGGACTTTAATGGGCTTACTTTCAACAGTGACCATTCCTCCATAAAGGTCAGACTTGTGAAATGCACGACTGATGGTTGCCCTGTCAACATATTCTGTCACCCATGCTATGGCCTTCTGCAGTGTCAAATACCTTTAGACATCAGTAATTAACAAAGCCGCTTTCACACCTGATTTGCTCCACGCCAGGGTTCGTTTGGAACCGCTCCGAGACCACCTCTTCAGCTGGGTCTCGGTTTGCTTGTTTGACGCGCACCAGAGTTCGCTGGGTTGTATTCACACAGAAGGTCTGGACCAAGGGAGGAAAACATTTTTAGTTAGTTTTAAGCAAACTTAACAAGGGTGATGTGAATAGGCCCTTAGATTGAACAAATTCTACATCGAACCAGATAGAGATTGGTCAGCTTTAAACCAGTCACCTGTTAAACAAAGATGTGCAGCAAATTAATAAAGACCAGAATTTGGAACGTCTAATCCCCCTTTAGATCCTACCATTTGAAATTGTGCAATTTTTAGCCAAGGCTTTCCCTTGTCCCAAATCAACAACTCAACAAGCCTTTAAAGAATTTTACAACCTTGTTGGATGGAAAGAGAGGGATCTTGATCAGCACAGTTAAATCCAAGAAAGGCCAGAAATCTAAATAAGCCTTTAAAGGATTAAGACTGGGATAATTGGCCCTTGAATTGATGGCTAAGAGTGAGTGTTCCCATATATGAAAAGAAATGGAGGGTGACCGGCTAAAAGGAGAGAGTTTAAAAGGTTCCAAGCAACCTGATCCAGCTGATAAAAACCATCTCCAAGTTCAAACCCTATAAGCGTGACCAGCTCAAATACCTTCTCAGCATCAAGAGGTCAAACAAAGATGGATCTCCACTAAATGCAAATGAATAACATTTAGAAGTCTTCTCATGTTTTAATAGATGCTTCGATCTTCAATAAAAAAATAAAATTCCAATTCAGATTTTTTTAACATGAAACTTTTCAAGCTAATAGTTACAGTAGGTGTAAATATATGTTAGAACAGGATAAAATACTTTGTGATCATTTATAGTGCTCACTGTATTTACTTGGAAGGCCAAATGGCACAAAGAGCTCAGGAGATAGAAAATAAGTTTAGAACGAAACTTGTATACAAACAGGAAGTCTCTCTTTAACATAAACTGTGGGTTTGTTTTGGCATCTGGTGCTTTTTTTGATTGAAACGTGTTTATTCTCCATTCAACAAAGTTAGCCAGACGGGGTAGAGCATCCAGAAATTTTACTCAAGAGTAGCGATACTTCGTAGTAATATTACTCGAGTAAAAGTGAAATGCTGGACAAATGAACCACTGGAGCATCTTTAGGGGTGTCTGTAATACATGTACAGTAAACACAGCCTGTGAGACAGTTTAGTTTGCTGTATATTCTGATGTGTAGAGAGGGTGGAAAGTGGGACAGAAATAATTTCATTTTTCCTGAGAGTTGAATAATAAAGGGCAGCACATAAATGCCCTGAATCTAACATCTTTTTATATATATACAGTGGCTTGCAAAAGTATTCGGCCCCCTTGAACTTTTCCACATTTTGTCACATTACATGAATCAGTTTTATTGGAATTCCAGGTGAAAGACCAATACAAAGTGGTGTACACGTGAGAAGTGGAACGAAAATCATACATGATTCCAAACATTTTTTACAAATAACTGAAAGTGGGGTGTGCGTAATTCTTCAGCCCCCTGAGTCAATACTTTGTAGAACCACCTTTTGCTGCAATTCCAGCTGCCAGTCTTTTAGGGTATGTCTCTACCAGCTTTGCACATCTAGAGACTGAAATTCTTGCCCATTCTTCTTTGCAAAACAGCTCCAGCTCAGTCAGATTAGATGGACAGCATTTGTGAACAGCAGTTTTCAGATCTTGCCACAGATTCTTGATTGGATTTAGATCTGGACTTTGACTGGGCCATTCTAACACATGGATATGTTTTGTTTTAAACCATTCCATTGTTGCCCAGGCTTTATGTTTAGGGTCCTTGTCCTGCTGGAAGGTGAACCACCGCCACAGTCTCAAGTCTTTTCCAGACTCTAAGAGGTTTTCTTCCAAGATTGCCCTGTATTTGGCTCCATCCATCTTCCCATCAACTCTGACCAGCTTCCCTGTCCCTGCTGAAGAGAAGCACCCCCAGAGCATGATGCTGCCACCACCATATTTGACAGTGGGGATGGTGTGTTCAGAGTGATGTGCAGTGTTAGTTTTACGCCACACATAGCGTTTTGCATTTTGGTCTCATCTGACCAGAGCACCTTCTTCCACATGTTTGCTGTGTCCCCCACATGGCTTGTGACAAACTGCAAACGGGACTTCTTTTGGTTTTCTTTTAACAATCGCTTTCTTCTTGCCACTCTTCCATAAAGGCCAACTTTGTGCAGTGCACCACTAATAGTTGTCCTATGGACAGATTCCCCCACCTGAGCTGTAGATCTCTGCAGCTCGTCCAGAGTCACCATGGGCCTCTTGGCTGCATTTCTGATCAGCGCTCTCCTTGTTCGGCCTGTGAGTTTAGGTGGACGGCCTTGTCTTGGTAGGTTTACAGTTGTGCCATACTTCTTCCATTTCTGAATGATCGCTTGAACAGTGCTCCGTGGGATGTTCAAGGCTTGGGAAATCTTTTTGTAGCCTAAGCCTGCTCTAAATTTCTCAATAACTTTATCCCTGACCTGTCTGGTGTGTTCTTTGGACTTCATGGTGTTGTTGCTCCCAACATTCTCATAGACAACCTCTGAGGCCGTCACAGGGCAGCTGTATTTGTACTGACATTAGATTACACACAGGTGCACTCTATTTAGTCATTAGCACTCATCAGACAATGTCTATGGGCAACTGACTGCACTCAGACCGAAGAGGGCTGAATAATTACGCTATTACGTTATTTGTAAAAAATGTTTAGAATCATGTATGATTTTTGTTCCACTTCTCACGTGTACACCACTTTGTATTGGTCTTTCACGTGGAATTCCAATAAAATTGATTCATGTTTGTGGCTGTAATGTGACAAAATGTGGAAAAGTTCAAGGGGGCCGAATACTTTTGCAAGCCACTGTATATATATACGTCAGACTTTTGTTGGAAGTTCCCTTAAAATAAATGAGCTGTACAACCAAAATTTTCATTAAAAATGTTTTTAAGGTAAATCTGATTGTGATAAATGTTCGATTTTAATTAAATTCAACTTGAAAGAAGTTATTTTTATATATATATATGAATCACTCCAGTGAAGGCAATGACTCTTACATTTTTCCCTAAAGTCCTTTTCCTCTCTTTCTTCAAAATACAGAGCTGTTTTTAATCATTGTGACAATTTGCTAAAATCCCTGTGACTAAATGTTTGCACATAGTCTTAAAGGGTTAATAAACATGACGTGACTATTGTTGATGGTGGCGTGATCGCCGTCATTATCAGTGACTCTACCTGCACCCTCATCACATCTCTGACCTTTGTGTTTAAGGCTCGACCAATATAGGGCAACTGTTCTTCCCTTCTTACTCAGACAGCAGCCATTTCAATTCAGAGATGTCTTCAGAAATCATTTCCAAATTATTCAGAGCAACCTTTTTTGTTCCTTTCTTTTCTTTTTGAAGATCAGTTACATTGCATCGAAAAACAGGGAAAATATTTGCCCTTGAAACAAAGGTTTTTAAAGGTTTCTTCAAAGTTTTTCCAAAGTTAAATAAGGTTAAAATAAATGAACATATTCTCGGTTAAGACAGTCATGTCAACAACTGGGAACCCGGTCCAAACTGTATCTTCAATCTTAAAGGTGAATGTCTGTACGTCTACCAGGGATGTCAAACTCCAGTCCTCAGGATCTGGTATCCTACAACCTTTAGATGTGTTCCTTGTCCAACACAGTTGAATCAGATGGCTGAATAATCTCCTCAGCCTGTAGTCAAGTTCTACAATGTCCTGCTGATGACATCGGTCCTCGAGGACCAGAGTTAGACACCTATGGCTAAATTAACCAGGTTTCCCTCCGAGCTGTTTCATTACTGCCTTTTCAGTGGTGAAAGATGGATGTGCATATTAGTAGAGTTGAATGGAACATTTCTAAATGAGTGAATAGAAACTCTTCACAAGGTAGAATTATTTTTCGTATTAGGCGATGTCCATGACCAACAAAGAGGTTCTAAAAGGTTCTAAAACCTCTGGAATGTTCCGCGCAGGGATGAAGTACTCAAGTCCTGACTTGAGTCACGTCTAAGAGACTTGTGACTTGACTCGAGCATTCAAGTGTGACTTGCACTTGCAATGTTAGGACTTGGACTCCTACATGTGAAATTGCTATTGTTGGAATTAACATGTAGCCAAAGCTAATGTTAGCTTGTTAAATAAGGTCAGATTACTGGAAAAATGTAATAACTTCCCAAAGTGTACGGTTGACATGTCAAGTTATTGTTTTCACATTTATTTTGAGCATCTTTATTTTTTTACACATGCTACTGAGTTAGCTTGGTGATAGCACGGGAGCATTGAGTACAATTTCTTTTTTAAATAAACCATGTATGGCAGCCATTATTCTAGTCCAATTCTGTTCTCTTATTTTTGACTTGCTGTCAGGTGATATGGACTTGATTTGAGCTGGAAGATTCTCTTTGGGACTTGGACTTGCGCTTGAATTCGAACACTAAGAATTCTAGCGTGACTTTTGAACTCGAGAGATGTCAAGTGCTGTTCTTGGAACTCTGGACAACATGGCAGAGTTTTTTCTCGCTGTTTGGGAATTGAGGTGCGTACCATTTGTAGTCGGTAATCAACTGGAATGCCCCCCGAAGTCGGACTTACCAAGTCTCCGATTTTTTTTCTTGCTCCTCTAACATTTACTATGGCCACTCGTTTCATCAACAGCAGTAAGTTGCTGTGGAATTGTTTATTTTACAAGACACTTTTTAAGAGTGTGTCTGAAATCAATATTACATGTAGAGCCTGCAAATCTAAGCTTAATAAAAATAAAAGTGGTGTTTGCATATGGAAAGAACAGCTTAAAACGATGCTTATAAGAGGAGCCACCACCAATGGCCAGCTGGGCATCACCACATTGAAATCCCAACTGTCAGAATACGTTAACTGGAACGCTGTTTACTCGTGACGTCAAGCCCACAGCTCCGAGGTAAATGGAACACACCAGTAGTGGGATGCCTCTCCCACCTTTTGTTGCGAACTGCTGGTCAGATGGCTGAAACGTGGATACTAGTGTTTACTTGCTTAAGAAAAAGTTAAGTGTTAATTTAGAGGTCTTTTCAAAAGGTACAAATATTTTCAAATGGTCACTGCCACCCATCACTCTTAATGTAATATGTTTTCAAAGCTACATTTGTTTTTTTATTTTCACAGCTTGTCTGGTAACCACCTGACTGCAGGCTGGGATCCAGAGCAGATAGCCTGACTAACTAGGTAGCTAATATTCTGCACAAGAGGCAAATTTTGTTAAAGTGCTTCAGTATTCTACATCAAGTGATTAAAAAAAAAGAAGCAAAATACAAAATAAAATACAAAAAAATGTAAAAATAAAATTCAACAGTAAATCATTAAATGTTATTGAATTATAATAGTAAATATTAGATGTTTAAAAGAAAAAAAACGTTTTAAATGGAGTGAAACTGGTTTATGTGCTGGAGGTTGTACTAAAGTGAGGATCTATGGCCTATATGTCAACTTCACATGCAACCCCTTGAAAAATACGTTCAGGGCTGTGTGAATGTGTGAGCATATCTTAAAGCAACTGTGTGTAATGAATGAACACAAATACAATAATTGTTGGTCTGTCTCACCGTATGGTAAACTGCTTGTTGCCAATACTGTCGAGTTTATTCAAAGGACCCAAAATGACAGCTGGTTTCAAAGGGAATGTTTTAATGGTAGAACATTTCAAAATAACAGGTTCAAATTTGCTCCACTTTAGCCAGCTTTCTTAATATTTTATGATATATTAATTATTATTTTTTTTGCACATTTCTACCATTCAGGTAACACTTTTCCATGTAAGAAAATACAGCATTTTAAAACATATTTGGCAATACAGAAGCAAACCCAGTGAGTTTTCCTCCACAAGAATTTTAATAAACAATTTTCAATGACATGAATTCCAAGCCATCGAGCCCCTCAACTTTTAATTTTTTTTAACTAAAATAACTCAGAATGTTAACAGTCTATACAGCTAAAGGGCAAAATTAATGACCAAACAAAATTACAATCTCATTTGAACAGAGCGTACTGTTTTGGAACAAACCATTCTTATCGAGACACAGAGAAGAGAATAACATGATGTTTAGGAACAATAAAACAATGAACGATAGTGATTCCACGGGGTATTCAGTCTGGCAATCGGTGAACACATTTCTGCACTGTAATGTTACTGGATGTTAAATCTTTGGGAATTTCCAATTTCTGTGATTCCATCCTTAGGAAGGCAAGCAGAAGTGCCTGGTGCGGTTCTTCTTCTTCTTACAAGGCTGTTACTGTTGCTCGTCTTTGGCTCAAGGCCGGGTGATCAAACAGAAGGCACTTTTGTTGGCATTAGTGATGCAACTAACATGGCAGTTATACCTCAGGGCCCAAATAAATATTGATAGGAATGGAGAATCGATCGCGCTCGCGTCAAATAATTCAACAACAAAGGGATCCTTTATGCTTAGCATTCCTATCCTTTCCTTAAAATCCCTTCGAACCTTTAGTGTAGTAGGCGTGCATGAGTGGCTACACACTTAGCACTGCCAGGTCTGTATATTCCCCCAGCAGACCCATATCTGGTTCCAGGAAGAACCTGGCAGCTTAATGTCAGTTTGATTTGGGTTTAGGGAAAAATAAAAAAAACCAACTGATTTTCTAAATGAAGAAAATATGGGACACTTTGAGAAGCTTATTCCTTATATTTGCATAACGGGCAAAAAACAAAAACAAAAAGCAAACCAATGTCAAGTATTCTTTTCCAGACAGCTATTTGTACCCATTCTTTTCTATATGGCATAACAAAAAGCTACAAATAGACTATAACCATCTGTTAGACTTGTACAATGCAGAATAGAGTACTCAGAAGTAGACATGGTCTGGTTAGCAGTAATAATGTTGTAAAAGGGACAATTCTATTATGGTAGAATTTGACGTCACACCATTCCTAAAGTTTAAGTTCTCTATATGTGATACCACAGAATGGCCGACATCAATCCCCTCCCCCACCTGTTGGGGAGCATTGCTCGTTGGCTGAAAGTGGGCTACGACACTTCCCTCATTTGAAAAAAAAAAAAAAAAAAAAAAAAAAAAAGACTAATTTGTCAGCGTAGAACCTTTTCCAGTTAAAAAAATAACAAAGGCAATCATGGTGTGGAAACTATCCATTTTTCTTAAGGAAATACTTTTAAAACAGTTGGCAACCTAGGGATCTGTTAAGCAGCTGACTGCAGGTTAGCTACCAGAGCAGATAGTCTGACTAATAAACCAGTTAAGTTGTTTCAGTGTATACTCCCACTGCAATTATATTAAGTATAATTTTAGTTGAGTCCGTGTATCAAAATAGCATAAATCAGGGTTCCCACGATATTTCCATTTCAGTCATTTTTACAGATATTTCATTACATTATAGACCTCTGAGAAAAAAACAGCACAGTGCTTAAGCTAGCTTCCGATTTGGCAGTGTGGTAAAGAACTATTTCACTATTTTTTGGCATCTGGACAGTTAAAATACATAACACTGAAAAATCTGGTCTGGGTCATCTGGAATTTAAATCTTTTAAAATCAGTTTGTGATTAGCAATACCTTTATTTCAGAAAAATAAAATAAAAAGAAAAAGTTTTTAATTTGAAGCTGAACCTAAATCCGAAATGTTGGGTTTAGTTTAAAATACTGACCTAAATTGATGTAGAGGCCAAAAATACAGTGAAATTGCTCTTTTAAAAAAAAAAAAAAAAAAAAGCGTTTTATCTGGCAATAACAATAAATAAATAAAATAAACAGTTGTTGAATTAAAAAAAAAAATCCTTAAGTTGTCACAAACCAAGCAGTTCATCATTTTAATGTAAATCAATGTAAAATTTACTACTTTTTTCAGAATTCCTGATTTGTAACTTTTTGAAAATGGATTACGAAATAAAGTCTGGAAATTCCAACTATTTGATACTTAAATATTTTTCACTACTTGGAAAAAAGGATAAAGATCATATCCCACACTTTTCAAATACAACCCAAGATACCTGAACAAAAAAAATATATATTAAAACTGTAATAACAACATTGGAATTGTTGCTCGACTGTTTGAAGTTAAAGCAACTAAATTAAGTTATATATTGTTCATAAAAGTCTTGGTCTAATTACCAATATTGTGGCCTTTTTAAATCCATACCAGCCAAAGCCTTTTCATAAGTAATGCTCGGATTATGGTCTGCAGAGAAAAGAATGTCAGCCTGGAATGTAAAGGGGGGAAATTATTAGAACTAAAACACAAAGTTTACCTTGGGAAACGGTCAACAATGAATTGAAAGTGCGCAGTGGCGCAGGTTACAACATGCCACGGTAAACTCATGAGGCATCACCTTCACGCCAACAGGGTCACAATTTATCTCTAGAAGCATGTCACTGACGGCACGGTTCAACAGTTATCAGCACTGCCAACACTCCCTTCATTTACAACAGGAGGATGCAAATTGTACTAAGAAAGGGAACCGTAGGAGAGATGGTTTATTACCCCCAGATGAATCACACCATTACATTTATTACAGTGACTGTTACAGATCTTTGAAAGTGTAAGACTGTTACAGCCATATGAGAAAAAAAAAAAAAAAAAAAAAGAATGGCAGAAAAATCTCTAGAAGCTACGTCTGCTTTCTCCGTAGAGCAGTTTAGTTCTGCTTTAACCCGACTATGTTAGATCTAAAACTTGGTGCGATTAGGAAAAAAACAAAACAACCCAACAGTGAGGGACTTGGTTGTCTTATCAGAACAAAAACACAAAACAATCCACATATGGCTTAAACGCAACATTTAGTTTAGTAAATCCTACTCCTTGGTTCACATGTGCAGTTCACATCAACAGTGCACTAGTTTGTGTTCTCCCCCCACGTAACCCACTATCCCTGCGACCGTTTCAACCGACACTGACCGTATTCAAAATGCCAGGCGACATTTAGTGTAACCACCAGACACTAACGACTCCTCTGCCAGCGGGCAGTCACAGTGTGGCAGCCTGTTGCTACCTCGTGAGACGATAGGAAGGAGAAACACTTCAGTGGTATCGCTCCAGGCATGGACCGGTCACCGGGATCGAGGTACAGCTACCAGGGTTTAGAAAGAAAGAAACGCTAATGAGTCCCGTCAGAATCCTCCAGCTTCAGGTTCTTTTAGTGAGATGGCAGAAAAAGTCCCTATTTGACCCCATCAGAATAATCAACCCTCCCACAAATGTGGCTAAAAAAAAAAAAAAAAGAAAGACAAATTGGGTTGTTTGGAAATATTTGAAACGAGCAGCAGTCTGTGAGCTACCTGAGCAGATAGCCTGACTAACCGGCTAATATTATGCAGAATTACCTCTTGAAGTTAAACTCAAACCTGAAGCCACACCCCTGCTATGGTTTAATGTCCTGTCAATTAGATGCCGAGTCAGGTTGAGCAGTTGCCCCTCCCTCACCTGTTGCTGCACACTGCCAGTCAGCAGGCTGAAATAAGTCAACTAAAAACCTGTTTTACAAAAGAAAATCTGTTGACTCTCAGCCAGCCATGGCACGAACCTGAAAGTAGCCCACGTCCATAAACCTTTAGGTTAACACTGTTTACTTCTACAAGTTGGCAAACTACGAGTGGCATTTCCGTTTGAAAGCTGACTGCAGATTGCTCGACCGACTACCCAGCGGTCATCAGCTTGTTACAGTAGCATTGTTACTCTATAAAGAACAGAACTGCAAAAAAAAAGGGATCGTATTTCTGCGGTATTTTAAGTGGAGGTTGTTTCACCGTGAGAATCTCATGCCGGGCCATGCCTGGGCTCTTCATTTACAAAAACAAAATAAACCCATGTCCCTGTGATGGTAGAACGATGAGGGAAAAGTTGATGTCAACATTACCCCCCCCCCCAAAAAAATAAATGCTTTAAAAAAGATAAGAAAAGAAAAAGTTATTCACCTTAACACTCCTTTAGGCACATAAGTCTCAATGGATCCCACTGGTGTGGTGGTCAGGAATGCCTTCCACAAAGTATAAAACTAATAGTGAGGGTGCGTTTGAGCAAACCATGAAAAAGAACCTGCAGATTGGTTTCTGATGTCGTCGTTTCCAAGTATAAGCAAAAGACATCCTTCTGAACTGCATGCCCGACCGGGTCCATGGAGCATGAAGATGTCCCGAGCACATCCTTGGCCTCATCCACCCCAGCCGTGATCTTCCAGATTTCCTGTCGTCTTGGAAACTGTTTAAGCGTTGTTGGATTGAGGGGGGGGGGGGGGGGGGGGGTAGTGTTGACTTATCTAGCCCGGAATATTGCTCAGCAGCTATTTACAGAATTGCAAAGAAGAAACATCTGACTGATCTACACACATTTATCTCACATTGTCCCATGTTTTATTTTAGTGGTCCTCGTCAAAAAAGAAAAATACTACAAAGTGTAAACATGGAAGAAAAAAACAAACAAAAAAACAATGATCCTTTATAAACTATAATCATTGCATCATCCTCCTCTCCACCTGCTGCGAAACCTTACCTGCAGACTGACACGGAAACCAAATGAGGGCTTTTTTTTTTTACTTTGGGAGCTTTGCTCAGCACTTTAAGTACAGAGGATCTCTACTAATTTCACCATTTAATGTCCTTTCTCTTCTTCCACTCTGCGATCCATTCCTGTTCAGATCACGGCTGTCCTCCATCAGTGTGTGAGTGTGTCGTGTGGGCTTCCACCCCAGCCAGCTTGGGGTGTTTTCCACCCACACAGACACAGGCAGCTGAACCCACAGGTGTGAGGTTAGACAGGGAGATGGGAGGGGTGAGGGGGAATTAAAAGAAGAAGAAAAAAAGAGCCATCTTTCACTTTACAAATCCTTCAGTGTTTGCAATCATTATTGAGATGTCAGGCCCAACATTTAAGTTAAATTTCTTCATTTTTTTTTTGTTTGCTTTTTGAACACAGCAGAATAAACATTGTTTGGAAGCAAGGTCTCCTGGTGGCAAGTCAAATGTTCAGAGGTCACGTTTCTTTTTCTTTTTTCATTTCGTTGTCATCAGGTTTTTTGTTGTTTTTCCCCCCTCTTTTTCTTAAATCGAGCCCCTCTCGTCGGCTCAGTCCTGTTTGGCCTGAAGCTGCTGCTTCCAGGCCTCATTCAAGTAAACCAGTCGCTTGTAGTTGAGAATAAACAGAATGAAGTTCAGCGCATATGTGGTGATGCAGATGACGCAGAAGTCCTTTAGGACAAAGTAGAGGATGTAGCCCAGGTAGAGTGAACCCACCACCGACAAGATGGACGACGTCATGAGAAAAAGGGCGGCCATTGCGCTGACTGTCATTCCTAAAGGCAAAGAACACACAAACTGAAGCTTAGCCAAGCAGAGGAAAAGGAAAAAAAAAAGAAAAAGTGACAAACGTTGAAAACCGTAAGGAAAGCTGATGAGTCTGCGCTTTTTGCCGAGGCTTCGTGCTCAGACAGTTCTCCTTTTATACTGTGCGCCTCCTCGTGATGACATTCACCTTGTACCGCTCAGCAGACTGGTCATATTATATATACTGTCACATGGTGTGTGGTCACAGACTTGAAGTCCGAGTTTCCTCAGTAGATATATGCATGCAACAGTTGGAAATTATCTTTTCTTGGGAATTTTACAACAATCCACCTAAACCTGAGGGATCCACCCAAACAAGCGGTGTAGGGATGTAGCATCAGCAGGGATGAACAAACTAAGCCTTAATAATTATAGAATAAAAATGAACTGACATTTAGGGTAAATTACTGGTTAACCCTGAATTAAACCCTGTTTAGGTGCTTTCATTGAAAATGTTCTGTATTCTTATCACTACTGATATTGTGGTCCACAAACAATGTCTCATTCAGGGACATGATCCGTGTTTTAAGCTGTGCTCGGCACATTTTAGATTTGCGACGCCTCGTAAACATATTCATGGCCCCTGACCGATGAGGATTATTGTAATTCTATAGTAAACTTAACACAGGGTAGCGCAGAATTGTGAAAGATACATGGTCTTTGTCCTTACAAAGGAAAATCTGAAAAGTGTGATGTGCATTTGTATTAGTTCATTCACTCATTCATTCATAATTACTTTATTTATCCCAAAGGGAAATTAAATGCCATAAATCATCCAAGTATCTTCAAAGAGTCGTTGTGGATTGTGATGCTGGGGGCAGGAAGGATCGCCTAACTCTGCATCCGTGAAGCCTCCTCTTCAACTCTTCTAGGATTTGGGGACATAGTTCAAGTATTATGGGCCTTTTAGACGCTAATCAGCTGCTCCCAGTTGTAAACACCTTGTTGCTCACGGCTACACATCACAACTGTCCGAAAGTAAAACTGTAAGAGCAAAAGTTATTCCGGCTGCACAGCATCTAAAACCAGAGGGAATAATTGTCCAAAAAGCAATGCCTCGACCAAAACACCAACGTCTGCAAAGAGAGCAAATTAGAACCAACGTAAATGAGCTGCTCCAACATACTGCCACCATGAGCAGCGCCATTCTAGCTTTCCTTTAGTAACAATTAGTTACAGTTTAAGCGGCTTCGCCTAAATAAAATCCAGAGAAACTAATTCCCTTCAGATCACTAAATTTTAGTAAAAATAGACGTGATTTAACCTCAGTATGAAACCAGCTGTTCTATGAAGCCCTCAGAGGTTTGTTGGAGGACATTAGAGAACAAATGTGAAGACCAGGGAACACAGCAGATAGGTCAGGGTTATGCCTATAGAAAAGCCTACGAGCAGTGTTAGGTCAGAACAATACCCTATGCTTTGGACATCTTACAGAGCACTACTGTTCACAACTCACAACCAAAACTAACGGCCCAGTCAAACATATCTTTATCAGAAAAGCAGCCAAAGAGGCCCATGGTAACTTTGGAGGCGCTGCAGAGTTCCATAGCTCAGGTGGGATATAATATGGTAAAAGAGCGACAAGAAGAAATCCAAAAGAAGTCCTGTTTGCAGTTTGCCACAAGCAAACATTGGGAAGAAGGCGTGCGGTTAGAGCTGGGTATCTATTCAAATTTCAGGAATCAATTCGATTCCGATTCTCAAGAATTAGAATTGATCACAATTCAATATTGATTTGGGTCAGTGCTATTAAAGAAGTTTTTTTTGTTGTTGTTTTTAGCTGTTACCTTAATTACACGACTGTAATTCAATAACGCAACACTGCGTGGGGTTACAGTAAGGGCAAAACAATGTTAAAAGATTCAATCAATTTTTGGCTGTACAAATCGATTTTTTAGTATTCTTATAAGAATCCATTCAGAATCAGAAAATCGGTTGTTGTTTTTTTTACACAGCACTAGGTTCTGGTAGGATGAGGCCAGAGTTGAAACAGCGTACATGCTGGGGTGCTGCTTTAAATTCAGGATGAAAAAGGTCAAAGGTCAGTGTTGGTGAAAATATGGATGAAGCCAAAGCGGAGCAGTCGTGGAGGAAAGCCCGTTAGTCTGGGGTGGAAGTTTCCCTTTCTCGCGAGACAAACAGCCAAGGGGATATAGAAGGGTTTATGAGCACATTTATTTGCAATAATGGCTTAGTCAAAGCTCAGGCCGAAATCTAAGTTGAACTTTGAAGGTAGTTGCTGTTTGCGAATGCTTTCCTTTTCAATAGACGCAAAAAGAGGCTTGAACTGCAGCACCTTTCAGGTTAATATTTGTCAAGATTTATGAAAGCCATGTATCATTTTCTCTCCACTTCACAAGTATGCACTACTACAGTAAAACAAAGTGAAGTTTACGGTGATCGGATGATAAAATGTTAAAAAGTTAGAGGGGTGCCAATGTGATTCCAGGGTGCCGTCTACCTCCAACTAGGGCTGGTCAGGTCAAACAAACGAGAATAATCCAAGTTTTAAAACATAGCTGGTGCTTCCTTTAATATGGAAATCTGGAGCCGCTGACAGCTTGGTTTAACTGGGCCGCCGTTGTGTTAGTCAAATGAGAGGTATGGTAACCAGTCTGACTTTCAAAGGAGCTCTTGTTGGGTGTGGAGCGAGTCTACCAGCATAGCTGAGCGAGCGGCACCACGCATGAGCTGGTGGGAGCACGGGGTGTCTGTGAGGAAGAAGGGTTCAAGTTTAAACAAGTCGCACATGAGGAGAAACGTTCAGAATCGTTGCTCAGCGACTTCCAGAGCCACATTTCCATATGGTCACCGAATATTATCCCAGGTTAATGTGGGTCAGATCTAGCTACAACACAAGATGAGGCATTCAGCAGAGGCAATGCCTGGAGCTAGGGTAAAAGCTTTGGAGGATCAAGTCTCCTCCTGAAAAAAAAATACAAATAAAAATCGTATCTTACCTAGTAGGAGCTGAAAGGCATAAAAGAGGATCCCGTAGACACTGTTGGGTTGGTTCAGCACGCTGTCGTTCCCAAAAATTGAGCCCAACAGTCCGAATCCTCGACCCCATCTAAAGCAGGAGAAACCACAACGACACAGAACAGTGTTATTTAAAGAAAGCAATTCACCAAATTAGATCCGAGTAAACGAAATGAGAGGGGAGCAACATCATAAAACATGCCCATGCCACCAGGGAATGATACAACTTCCTGGAATTCCTAGAGAGCAGAACTCCTGACAGATTTAGAGGTTGGACAGACGTAGCGGTATAGATCTACATCTACCACCCAAGTGGTTAACCTATCTGCCAATCACTGATGCTGCAGCTTGAAAACAAGAGTTTGTTTTCTCCTTTAAAAGGTGAGGTTTTCCTTTTCCTTTTCCAGGAATTTCAGATAGAACTTGTTTCCTGGAAAACTGGGAAAGGCTTCTGAGAATGGAAGGTTTTGTGCTAAAACATCCTTCCAACTTGAGCCAGGTGGGCTTTATAACCTTGAAAACACGAGCCAAGAATCTTTGGCCGACTCAGATATGGCCACAGTCCCTCTGTCCACTGACTTTTATCACAACATGATTTGAAACATACATTTGAGTCCACATGCGGTCATTTATGACGGATTTGTATCGTTGGAAATATTCCCATGAATGCCGAAGCTCACAAGAGATGAACTGATAGATAAGTTCGATCAGACAAGCACATAGATATTAGTTTTGGCTGGCATTGTCAAATATTACAAACCACTATTTCTGCCATTTTTTTCAGTGAGATATTCTGTAAACAAGGTGTATTAAAAGCTGCAGTTAGAAAACAAATAAATAAAAAAACTGCCCGGAAAAATTTTGTTTGTAAACCTATGAAGCTTATAGGGATTTCTTTAAAATCTCCTTTTGTGCTTCTCTTGAAGAACTTTCCATCTGGAGCCAAGGCCAGAAGTAGCTGGACCCAATTCTGTAATCCCAGAATGGCATCCAACCAGCTACCAGTCAGAAAACCAGAGGTCTTTGCTAATTGTTGCGCTCTGCATCTGGGCTACCTACAGAAAGCAAAAGAAGCTGATAATGGGCTTCAGTCTGTGGCTGTAGTCACTGATTTATTGAAACATAAACCATCCGAAGTGCAGTTAACCAACGTATAACTCCAGCATTTTCTCTGTTTTATATGTGCCACCGTCTATTGGAATTGGAGTTTGGGGTAGTTGGGGAAGCTCCAACCTTCCAAGACAATTTCAACTTCAAAGCGTGTTTCAGTTAATTATGCTGACTCTGAAATTGCAACCTGAGTACCAATGAAATGGATTGTTATTTAGCTTCATATTTAAGTTTTTAGCACTAAAACGAGTCCGAGTACCACTAAAGTTACATGTACCAAAGTTTGAGAACTTGGGTTTATTCAAATCCTAGTCAAAGTACATTTTTATTGCTAATCAATTTCACAACAAATTCCTATAATTTGTCCTAATATAACCTTTTCAGTTCCCTTTTTTGCTTCTCCTTATGCCCTACAACTATGTCCATTGTGACTAAGTGATAAAAAGAATAAAATTTTCTTTAAAACTTGCATTTTGAAATCTTATAAACTAGTCAGGAGCGATATATACGGTATACGGTAGAAATTATAGAAATTTAGCCAATGGAAAAGATTTTGACTATACCGGCCTACCACGATTGCACATGATGTCATCAAGCTGTGCCTACGTACTTTCTACCAGGTACACAAGGAGGATAATATGTTGAGCGTTTGTTTTTACACTAGATATTGAAAGTTTAAAATGTGTTTTCTATTTAACGGAAAACAAACCTGTTAAACTTGAAGCGTTTTTAGCTCAAATATGTGCAGCTTTATTTTTACAACAATCTAACAATTTTGAATTTTGTGTTTTCATAACATTTAGCTCGTATTTTATTTCAAATATCTTCCATCTTTATGTAATTAGTATATTGGTGTTGCATTTTCTTTTTTTTTTAAAGATATTTTTTAATATGCATTTTGCACAATAATTGTTCTTTAAATGGCATTCTATACTGTTTTGAAGTTGTTGTTCTGCAGGTATGTGAGAATGTTCATGTCGTTATTTTGACATATATAAAACAGAAGAATACATCGCAAAAAGTATCGGTACCACACATGCTTGAGATTATATCGCAATAAAGATGTGAATCAATATTGCCCAGCCCTAATATAAACAAGCTTGATGTACAGCTGAACCTATTTCGTGACACTAGTTTGCCAGTTTTCTTCCTGTGTAGTAGAACGGTTCCCTTCCAAAGTACCAAACATACAAAACAAGCTCTACATAACCACCTGAAGGGTAGAATCAAATGACTGGCTTTATGTAAATTACTGTGATTTCTGAGCAGGTTGCGAGCATCAATGAATACCGCTGTTTTAAAAAGCATTCAAATTTTCCATCATATTGTTCCTATGAAAGTCCTGGGGGGTATTCCATCAACGTAGCTAAGAATTGCCAGATTTAGGTGTAAGCTTGACTAAGCTCCACTTCCCAATCTAGCCCCAAGTCGTACCATCAAATGAAATCAGCTGGCTCCACTTGACACTTAGTCGAGCCTCACCTGTTAAGCCTCAACTTGTGCACGCCCACAGGGAAAATAAAAAGCCCATACTAGTTGAGAACGAAAACTGTCCAAAGTGCCGAAAAGCAAGGGAAAAGAGCGTGCAGAAATGTTCTCCGCAGCAGAACAAACCCTCCTCATGGAGGTATATGAGGATTACAGCCACATAATCCGAAAGAAGGGCAATACCGCGGCAATCAATAAAGCGAGGGATGTGGCGTGCCAGAATATTGCTGACAGGCTAAATGCGTAAGTGATAAAGAAAATTAAGTATTTCAGCATCATCATGTTATATAAATCACCCATCAAAGGTACAAAATATATGTAGACAATCTACCAATTGATTTCTTGATGGTTTTTGTTTTAAACTAATCAATTATGTGGACCTATTAATGCAACCAAATCCCTAAAATTAAAAGGAAAATCCCCAAAGAACAAAAAGACAGCCCTAGTAAGTAACATTCATATGAACATAATTAAAATAGCATTATTGTTTCACTGCAATTAATGTGAAATTTTCCATATTTTTCAATTTGGCAGCCCTATAGTAGTAATGTTAGAAAGTGATGTTCATCACATTTTTCAACTGATTGTTATGCAAATCGATGGGATAGCTGTAACTTATTTCCTGCATTATTTATCTACAATCATTTGGCAAATCAAGCAATTCAATGGAGATGAGGACCCGTTACAGTAACTAAGTGAATGCAGGTGACAGCAAATCAATCATCTATCTCCTATCAATCGGAGGCCCTAACCCTTGTTACATGAAAAGAATGATGATCTCCTTAAATTGCCTCCATGTATGAAATGTGCTATAGGGCAGACATGGTGTGTTTCCCTCACGGTTATATCTCAACAGAAGCAAGCTCTGGAGGACCGGCCACCAGGTCAAAATCAAATATAGGAACATTCTTAGCAATGGTAAGTGTTCCATAATGTAATGTGAAATGTATCAGTCAAAATAGATGAGCAGCTATGAATACATACATCTCATGCAGCCACTAGAAAGCAGACTGCATCCATGGGTACTGGTGGGGGATGGTTACTTGGCTGGCATTCACATTAGCCACCTTGGTGGAACAGGGTTGAGGCTCTGATTGATGGAACGGAAACCTGAGCCACAGTTCTGGCTTAGCCATGGTTGAGGTTTAGCCAGAGTCATGGTTTCCATGGTTACTGAGTTGGGGCTAATCTCAGCCTCTTTGATGGAACCGAACTCTCACTCATATTAGCCAGACTTGGCCATTTAAGCTTGGCTTTGCCTTTAGCCTGCTTGATGGAATACCTCCCTGGAGCATCCAGAGGTTTTTTTTGGGTTTTTTTTAGGGGGTTGGCTACACACTGCTAGTCAAGTTGGTTAAAAGAAGGCTACAACACTCTTCCTTTGCTTACACAAACATTAAACTTGGCTTTTGGTAAATCTTTTCTTTAAAAAACTTTTTTTTTTAAAGTCAAGGCAATGTATATAAAAGGAGAGCCACCCATCACTTTAAGGTAAAACTTTTTTTTTTGAACTACTGAGACAAGCGTCATGTCTACTAGTGAATTCAGCTGGTGTTTATATTACATTTTTTATATTTGCAAAATGTTACCAAAAAAAATTTATAAATTTTTTCAGAGGAACAAATTACTAAATAAATAAATCAAAAATTATATCATGGAACTGGGGTATTTTTACACAATGTTACCATACCATGCAAACCTCACGCCAGCTCATCCCTAATTACGTATTTATATTGAAGTAGTTTTTAATAAGTGTTTGGCTGATAAGGAAATAATTATACCTGGCTTTTTTTTCCAGCCTCAAAAGGTGTAGGACTCATTCGACTCGTAGTTTCCTACATCGTCAAACAAATACGCGACAAGTCTTCAACAGGCTGCATTCAAGGGGCGTATTTTCCCTCTTACTCAATAGGCAGGTCTTCCTCATTTCATTCAAACACGGGGCAACGACTTCAGATTTATTTATTTTTTAGTTTAACATGGTTCCTGACAGATTTTATATCATTTTGGACGTTTGAGAAACATTTACCAAGTTGAGTTCTGACATCTGTATGTTCTGCAAAACATCTGAGAACACAGAGCTAAACCTGGCTTTTAAATGCCGACTGATTTGCTGCCTTCTCGGTATCGGAATCCACTTCCATCAAAACAAGACTTATCAAATCTAGATTGCATTATCCTGTGTTAAAAACTGATAAACAAAAAAAATATATTGCCTTTTGGTACTTAAACCAAAATGAACGTTTACACAACAGGTACAGTTTAAAAGCAAAATCTCTGAGGGTCTAGAGGTAAAAAAAAAAGTGGGAACGTTTTGATTATTGTTATGGTATGGCAGGTCTGCAACTGCACATGTAAAAAGACCTTCATTTTTCTGAAATTAATATTTATCAGATAACAAGAATTAAAAACATGCTTCCATTCTCTGTGTTCGTTTTAAAACCCATCACTGGTATGTTACAATCAGTTTCTGCTGCAATTATTTTCCTGGTAATGATACAACTGTCTGCACCTTCCTAACAAAACCCGCTTTTTAGTTGCTAATGCAGTTTTTAGAGCCTGGGATAGGAGCCCTGGTTCGTGTGGGACAGGAAGAATTTAATCTTGAATTAGACAATGGATGAAACGTTTAAAGTCGATCTAAACCAATCCAAAAAAAAAAGGAAAACAAAGTCCAGTCGTAGCCTCACGCCTATCAGTCGAGTTGTGGCTGCCTGTGTGACTGGCACCAGATTCTGATAAATGCTCAGAGATCCTTTACATGTGTCACCTGTAGTTGTCCCAGGGCTGATAGCTGGGGACAGATGCTTTAAACGATTAAGAGAGCGCCGTCTGTTTAACGAGATTTAAAAAAAACCTGAACCATAAGAAATCCTTGTTTCAGTCAGTACCATCATTTAAATCAGCACAATTATCTCCTCTTTAATCGTCCCTAGCAGCTAAATGTTGGGCTGTATGTGTTGGCTCAGTTAATGTTGCTAAACTACAATTCATACATGTACTTGTCTGACGTCCCTTTTCTTACAAGAAAGCCGACTAAAAGTAACTTAGCCTGTTTTGCTAACGGTTAGCAATGCTAGCTTTGCCAAGCTAAACAGCTAATGTTGTGCTCGTTGAACTCCAGGCAGTGAGCTTATTTCTGGGGGTTATCTACTCTGTAAAATATCTTTCAGTATCCTTGCAGTAAAAAAAACAACAACGCGCTTTTATGGTCAAAGCCTCTGCGGACCAAGGCAGCAGTCAAACATTAGCCGAGAGCATTTGACAGTTTAAAGCGCGCAACCCTTCCCAGGTTGCCACAATAGCGGCCAGCTTCATTGAAGGCGCCACAGAAGGCGCTCTTTGCTGAATTCAAAATACCTGGAGCTGAACACTTTAGAGCAGCTGACGGAGCTGCTGACGTCGCACATGGCCGTATAAGTCGGGTCCCGGGCCTTTTCCCTCTCGACGTGAAACGCATACAGAGAAAGTAGGATGCCCAGCAGGCAGACGAGAAGCCGGGCTATTCTTTCCCACCGAGGGGTGGACACTCTCAGGACGGGCGCCGCCATCACTCTCTGGCCTAGCTGGAGACACGCATACACACACGCAGCTGGTTCGCCTGTCTGTGAGGCAGAGCTGCGACGTGGAAAAGCGTCAGGACACGCCACCACCGTGAGGGGCGGGCCGCCAGCCGGGCCAGCTCTTCTTCTTCTTCTTGTAGATTTCCGTCAGTCTAGACGCTACCAGGCGTATTGCTGCCTTTCACAGTCCTCTCATCACATTACATGCAAATCTTCATATGAATTTTAGTAGTAAAAATAAATCTCATCCAAAAATCAATGATTTTTTTTACTTTCTCCCCAGGGGCCAAAATTGTCCTCAATGAAACCACTTCAGTTCCTATATTGAATAAATCCTTTATTAATTTACTTCTCTCTTTTTTAAATAATTCACATTCCAAGATAACATGCAATACTGTCTCTTCCCTCTACAGAGTCCATCAGATCTTTTCCCCATAATGGCTAAATCAGGAGCAAATCCACAGTGACCCATTCTTAAACGAGTAAGGATTACTTGTTCCAACCTAGTTTTTCCCCATGGGATGTTACCCCCCTCAAAATTACTCTGTAATGAATAAAAATGTCTTCCCCTTTTCTCTGAGTCCCAGATTTTTTGCCACTTATTCCAGATAACGTGATTCACCATGCCACAATATTCAGAACATCCTACTGTAGTTTTAATACTAACATTCTCAATTTTTAATTCTTTTTTTTCTACACAGTCTGCCCTTTTATTACCGGAAACACCAACATGAGCCGGGGCCCATAAAAGCCAGCTCTCTCCTCTCCTCTCCGACTGTTTCCTTACACTTTTTCCACATTTGTTGAAACCCTCGCCCATTTTCTCAAAACCTTCAAACACAAATCCAAAAATCTTACCGGTTTTTTCTTCTGAATTGCTAAGACAATTCAAAACGGACAAGCCTAGGATCGTTTTGGTCAATGCAGTTAAGCCATTTGGATTTGTGTTTTTAAGGTTTTGAGAAAATGGGTGAATGTTTAAACAAATGGGTTTTAGCAATTCAGAAAAAAAAACCATTAACTACAATGACAAAACCCCAGACTTCTCTGTCACCTCAAAACCAGTTATCATGTGTTCAAAACCACCTTCACCTTTATACACACAGCAAGTAAAATAGATTCATCACAGAACTACACTACATCAAGATATTGAAGCCACAGCATTCAGGGCACATAGGTATCAGGAAACAATTTAAGACTATTTCACAAAGAAATCACAGTGATAAGCGTGATATGAGGTGCTCAATGTAGATAACAAAAAATTCAAATAAGGACAACAAAATTATAAGCACATTACTGTAATTCACAGATTCACAATAGTGTACAACAGCTGGCTGAATTTCATCAGTAATGTTTTTGGTCGTCCTGGTCCCCCACCTCTCACGTGGATTCTTCCTCCTCTGCCTCTCTGTATGTGTCCATTCATTGTAGATGCACTTGTGTCACCTCTGAACTCTGAACTGACTTTTATCCTGCCCAATTAATCTGATCACATCACCAGATATATGCGTGTTGAATTGTGAGTTGCTGTGTGTAAAAGATGACAGCTGTATTTTAGTTGTGTTCACTTGTCAATGCCAGTGTGTACGTTTTTACTATAGGAATGTGAAAAGTGTTTAGTGACTGAGGAGTGGGAGAGTTTTGCAATTTGTGTCTAAGTACCTGAGCAGTGTTTAAGGTTTGGCCGAAATAGTCTTTGATTCGAAAAATTAGTAAAATAGTATTTCATCAAGACCTAATAATGACATGAAGCAAACAAAAGTTATTTGGAGTCCGATCTCAGAAATCCCCGATTTCCAACTTGGAAAAATCTATGCCTTTTTCCTGGTTAACTGTCATTCATTTCACAACTGTTTGTCATGCAAATAATACAAAAATATCCACCGAGTACCAGTAAAGGTGTCACAAGTACCACCAGTGGTACCACCATAGTTTGAGAACAATAGATATAAACCAGTGGCTTTAAAACACTTCATAAAAAGTACCACTGCTGTAAATCCCACGTTTTTCCAAGTGCCACAATATTGACGAGGCTTGGTGCAACAGGATTTGGACTTCTTTAAAAAAAACAGAAAAAACTTATTGGGTTGTGTCATGAAAAACCAAACAACGTGCTGTCCATTGGCAGTGCATGAATGGTTAAATGACACAACTTAGTTAAATAAACTGAAGTAATAGGCTGAATTGGATTTTAATCGCTGGTATCAAAGTAGGGGGGGCTTAAGACAAATATGTTTTGTTTGAAGCTTATTACTTTAACCCCGAGTTTATTTTCCTATTATCATTTATTGGAATGTCCCAATTATTGAAGTATTTTTAATAAAATTCTTTTTGCTTTGTTTTATTTAAGTGTCATTTCCTTCTTGTGTTTTCTCCTCCTTTTAAATCCTTTTCTCGAATTTGCTCTCTACATTTTTTTGTCTGCTTCTCATAACGCCGTGTGCATTCCTATGTGCTTCATCACCCAATCAACAGCGGCTGTTGTAAAACGCATATAAAATACAGAGAGGAATAAACCGAGAGACTTAATTCAGCCATGGTGCTAGTTCACAACAAAAGTCCCTTTACAACAATACAAACTGTTCCAATACAATTCAAATGTACCCTGTTCAAAACAAAGCATTACGATTTAATGAGATCCACAGCAAATAATGAAAACTTCAAGGAATCCAACTAAATAAAGGCCTAATTCAGTGCAGCTATTATGCATTGCAATCAGATTTGGAGGATCATAAAACAGCAATTGGTCAAAGACAGATTGCATTGATTCTTCTTCACTTTGCATTCTCCCCCATCATAAGAAAGTGGAGAGGAATGACTTTCTTTTAAAAAGGAAGAAACTTCCAGCAGTAACAAACTCAGGATGGGTAGCCATCTGGCCCCACTAGCAGGGGGTTGGCAGGTCAAAAAGAAGAATGCAGCAATGAATAACTACCAAAGAAAACAAGAAAATAAAACAATAGTAACAATAATGTTCAAATTAATAGCGACAAAGTAGAAAAGGTGCAAAAGAAAATTAGGTAGCAATGACAGTGATAATATGTTGTATTTGTAATGTTGCATAAAATATTTTCAATTTCCCTTGGGTATATTTGTATTGGACAGTCCTTCCTTTCCAAATAATCCAAGGCAACGCAAAGCAAGGCAAGGCAATTTTATTTGTATAGTCCACTTTCAACACCAAGGTAATTCAAGGTGCTTTACAGGATTAGGGGATAAAGTAAAAACAGTAATAAAGCATAAAACACACAGAGCATATGACACGTAGAAACATTACTCAAGGGCAGACGTGAATTTAGGATAAAGTAAAAAACAGCAATAGAGCATGAAGCACACACAAAACATATCATATATGAAAACATTACTCGAAAGCAGCTCTAAACAGATGCCATTTTAGCAGTGATTTAAAAAAACAAACTCAGTGTTTCAGCAGCTTTGCAGTTGTCTGGAAGTGTGTTCCAGATTAGAGGAGGATAGAAACTGAAAGCTGCTTCTCCATGTTTGGTTCTAATTCTAGGGATGTTGAGTAGACTGGAATTAGAGGACCTGAGTGTTCTGGTGGGTTGGTATAGTGACAGTAGATCTTCAACATACTTTGGTGCTAAGCCATTCAATGATTTATAAACTAGTAAAAGCATTTTGATGTCTATTCTCTGAGCTACAGGGAGCCAATGTAAGGAGTTTAGAACTGGGGTGATGTGCTCTACTTTCCTGGTTCTAGTGAGGAGACGGACAGAAGCGTTCTGGATCAGCTGCAGCTGTCTGATTGACTTTTTAGGCAGACCTGTGAGAACGCCGTTGCATTAATTAAGCCGACTAAAGATAAATGAATGGATGAGTTTTTCGAGGTCCTGTCGCGACATCAGTCCTTTAATCCTAGAAATGTTCTTCAGGTGATAGAAGGCTGACATTGTTATTGTCTTTATGTGACCCTGGAGGTTCAGTTCTGAATCCATTACTACATCTAGACTTCTGGCCTGATCAGTAGTTTCTAGCTGTATTAACTGAAGCTGTGTGCTGACTACTCATCGTTCCTCTTTAGGTCCAGAAGTAATTACTTCTGTTTGGTTTCTGTTCAGCTGGAGAAAGTTATGGCACATCCATCCATTGATTTGCATTTACTTAGGGTTTGGATGGATTCAAAGTCACCTGGTGACATTGCAATGTAGAGCTGAGTATCATCTGCATAGTTATGGTAGCTAATCTTATTGGTTGTTATCATCTGGGCTAGTGGGAGCAAGTAGATATTAAAAAAGAGGGGCTCCAGGATGGAGCCCTGGGGCACCCCACATGTGATTTCTGTTCGTTCTGATGAAAAGTTTCCTATTGAAACAAAGAAGTCCCTGTTCTTTAGGTAAGACTTAAACCAGCCAAGTACTGTACCAGAGAGACAGACCCAGCTCTCCAGTTGTTTCAATAGTATGTTATGATCAGCAGTGTCAACTGCTGCTCTGAGGTTCAGTAGTGATTGCTAGGATAATAAGCATTTGTATATTATATATTTTACAAAACAGAGTAAATTAGGGAAATGGAAGGTAATAGTTTTTATAAATTGAAATTAGAAAAGAGTGCTGTGCATTTGTATTCAGCCATCCTTACTCGGATACCCTTGAATTGCTTTATAATCATTGTCCTAAATAGTCCAGGTGTCTAATTTGATCTCAGGTAAATGCAAAAACAAACATTGCTCTGTTAGAGAACAATAGTAAATAGACATAATCGTGAGGACTAAGGAACACAGCAGACAGGTCAGGGAGAAAGTTGTGGAGAATTTTAAAGCAGGGGGAGGTTATAAAACATTATCCCAAGCTTTGACCGTTTACCTAAACTGACAGGCCGGAGAAGGAGATCATTAATAATAGAAGCAGTCGGAGGACTATGACCCTACAATAGACCCTAAATATACATACAGAGGTATATTAAAAAATAAACAGATCAAAGCATATTCATGAGTGAGAAAGCTCCAGTCAAAGCACAGACATAAATCTGATTTGCGAACCTGCAAGACTTAAATTATAATGTTGAGCTATTTTGCTAAGAATGGAGATTCCAGAAAGTGCTGGATGTACAAATAAACCCCATAATTATATGCTTGTTTTTGTTAGTCTATACATTCTATTAAAATACATTGCATTTTTGGGATTACTGGACACGTTTTTTTCTCAATCCTATTGTATTTTTTAAAACTATTTTATATTGTGTGTTTTTTTCACTATTTCAATAACACGTTTGTCACATTCGCACAAACCAATAATAACAATAGAGCAATAATAACTACCAAAGATGATCACGTGATTGTTGAGTTTATAAACACAGAGTGACGTCATCTGTTTACTTGCTCCCAGATCCGTCTGCAAAGAAAAACAGCCGCTGCCCGTCTCCAAATGGCCACAGATATGGAAAGACTGGCTTCTTTCGAGGAGGCCTATTACGACCAGTATGACTATTACAACCTGCACGAATACCCGTGCCACGCCGGCGGCAAGGGGAGAACCAAGAGGGAGATCGAGCTGAACACGAACCGCCATAGCCCCGGTGGACACGAGAGGAAGATCGCTGAAAAATATCACAACAGCGAGATGAAGCGCAGGAGAACCAAGAGCGCGTCTTCGTGATGCCATTTGTTCCTCGGTGCTTTACTGGTGAGGCTCACTGTAAAAATTATAACAATCTAAAAAAAAAAAAAAAAGGGAAGTGGGCTAATGTTTTTTTTTCTTTGTTCTCACGTGCATGGAGATTCTGCTGACTAGTCAATTTGTAGGCTACAGACCGCATGTCTGAGCTGACCTCTGCTGTGATCTCGGTCAGAACACGGCTGGCCTTCTTTAGTGACATTTTTTTTGCCACTTTAAAGTTGAATATTTGATATTGAATATGTTGACTTGGCTATTTTAGGGTTTTGGGGGGATTGTCAGATGAACAACTCTTATTCAACTCTTAATCAAATTTAAACATAAACCATCTGAAGATCAAAAAAATGCAGAAAATACAACAACTTGAAAAAAATAATAAAGAAAGGCTGTGTTTACTTGTGCATGAAGTCTGTTTTTAATCCCTGGTTCATTTCTTACTTAGTTATAACGGAGAATTATGTTCTCATTCAAGCATTTTTATTTCTTTCCTTCTGTTTTCATATTTCTCTCCAGATCAGTTGGATTTCTCACGTTGACCACGGCCAAAGCGTCTCTGCTTTTCCTGATCCACCAAATGGAGGCTGTGACACTGAGGGCACAGGCCCATTCTTCAGTCACGAGACAGCGCTCCATTCCTAACCTGTCTCTGTAACAGGACCCACCCCTCTCATGTTACAGCTGTGCAAGAATATTTAGTGTTGAGCTATATAGGTATGTTGTGCGTGCTTGATGAACGTCGCCGTATAAATATGGCCATGTCTGCGGGTGAAGATATTATACTGTATTTTAAATCAATAAAATGCTATCTTAATTCAAATTTTTTTTTAATGGTTTGCTTTATTTTTGTTTTGCATCTGTGAACATCAGTTTTTAAGTCTTGCCATAGATTCTCGGAAAACACTCCCACAGCATGTTACTGCCACCACCACATCTCAGCCAAGGGACGGTGTATTCAGGGTGTACGTTTTCTATCACTCCACATTGTTTGATGTTCAATTTAGGTCTACTGATAAATAAATAAAAAGTAAACCATGTCTCCTTTATCTTTCACTTCCTAATTATACATTACTTTGTTTTGGCCTGTCACATAGAATACCTTGAAGGTTGTATTTTTTATGTCACAAAGTGGGAAGAATTCCAGGGATAGTTCGTTTGCAAGATCTTAACACACTGGATGCAAAAGCATTTATATTGAGATTTTTTGTCATCAAATATTCTTAACAGGCTTTCAGAGGGCATGAGCAGCGCCTTTATTAGAGGATGGGATCAGTTATTGGCCCTTTATAAATAAACTGAATTGAATTGAACAGAATTATCGTCACTAATTGCATGGATCACAAGATCCAGCACAAATGCTGAACCCAGTTGCTTCCACTGTCCCACATATATACAGGCTGTCCCATAACCTTCCATACATATGGTTTTTGACATATTTTTTCATATTTTAGATACCCGAGAACAGTGTTTTTCAACACACCTCCTCAAGGCACACCGCCCTGCATGTTTTAGATGTTTACCTGCTTTGGTTCACCTGGTTTCAATTGAGGGACGATTAACAGGCTTATGCTGAGCTGCAATCACTTGACTTGAATCGGGTGTTTTAAAGCGGGGAAACATCTAAAACACGCAGGGCCCTAAAATATGCTTTCGAATAAAGAAATCATTCTAAATGTTATATGTATTCAACATAATGGAATATATATATATATATATATATATATATATATATATATATATATATATATATATATATATATATATATATATATCCGCAAACGGAATCTTATGCTTTTGTTGTGAAGGATAAACCTCTAAACCGGAACTACTATTTACTCTGTTACCGTGGTCAACTAAAAGCAATATTTGTGTAATTCTGGTGCTTCTCCGATATATTTTTTTTATTGTGTGAGCTCTTTACCCGCCGGGACGATGCAGATATGCTGCGTGTGTCGCGAACAGACTCCAAAATACAGATGCCCAAGTTGTAAAATACGATAGTAAGTAAACGCGTTAAAACGCTCACATGCTATCTTATCTCGTGTTAGCCTATTTGGTTAGCAACATAGTTAAACCTAGTTTGTAATTATAATCTGCGTTTAAAATTGTTTATATTTGTTGGTGTAGGCCTACTTCTTGACATATAATCCAAATAATTTTACATTTTTCGGTTTAATAAATTAAAAGAAGCAGTCTCGCCACACATGTTGGTAAACTAGGGAGAACCACTTTGAGGTTTTTAATTTAAAACGTATAAAGAAACGAAGTTGTCGGTGGTAACATGTTATATCACCGTTGTGTTGTTTTTTTCCCCCCATTGTTTTAAATGTAATATCGGAATTTAAAAAGAACACCACAAAAACGTCACATGTGACAGAAGCTTATTTGGGTCAAACTTAGTTCCGATTACACCTCTCCCCTTCTCCCCCTACCGGCCACTGTTGAACTAGAAAAGAAAATGGGTGCAAATTGGCCACGTTCCTTCACTTTTTTTATTTATTATTTAAGATTCGACTGAATTCTAATTTCAAGAATATGTAAAATGTGTCTAATCTCCCAGATAACCCTTGCTTTTGCCTTTGCTTTTTGTGTTATAATCTTTGCAGTTGTTCACTTGGCTGTTACAAGAAGCACAAAGGTAAGGACGCTTAAATCTTGTTTTAAGTTTTTATTCGGACAGTTTTGAACCGTGTCTTTCCACCTAATGCTATCGTCATGTATTCATAGAGACCTGCCTTCCTGTTGACAAACCTTCTTCGCCAAGTCCTGAACCTAAAGATGCAGCCGGATCTGGTAATGATGCTACGGTGTTAATATTGTTCTTATTCTCTAAAATGCTTATTAAATATTTGTTCTGCATACATTTTGGAAATTTACTTTTTAGTTAATCATAACTGTGCTACCTTAAGTTCTATAACCACACCCATGATAGTAGTTGTTTGCTACTTAACATTTCTTGGACAAATCTTGGACTTGTAAAACCTTGGGGAAATATTTGGAATCAATATTCTGGCAAGATGTTTAATCAGCTGTTTTACTGAAGAAAAAGTCATCACAAATATACCAAAAACTATTTTATTTCACTTTATTATATTTTTTAGATCAAGCAAAAGGGGGGAAAAATTAATTGAATGATTAAATCATGACTTGCCATTGACTATATATTCTTAGCTTAACCTTGAGGAAAAATACCAGTTTTATGCGGTTTACACAATGATATAAAATAAATGTATATTCAACTGCTTTTATCTAAAAAAATAAAATACAAATCATTAAAATACAATAAACCACACAAAAGAAACACCTGTTAGGATTCGGAAGTAGCTTTCAAAGCCAGAATATTACTTGTTTCCTGCTGCAGCAGCTCATTATGGTCTGCATCCACTCTCGTTTAATCAGACTCATAGAACCACAAATTACATTGATTTCAGAGTTTTCTCCTACAATCAAGGAAAAGCTGTGCCATTTGACACAAGATGTCATCTTTTACGGAATTCTTTTCAAAGCCTAAAAAGTGAAGAGTAACATTTTAATAGCAATTTCATAGTTTTCCCTGCTGCCTGTAACTGTCAGACCGATGTTAGTGCAATCTTTTTTTTTGCACCAGATAACAGTAGTGTAAAGCTAATTTCTGCTGGTTTGGTCAATGTCTTTTTTAAATTCCCAGCTGAGACATGGAGTGTGGACGATATTCTGCATGAAGACGGCATTATTGACAAAGTGCCACTCCAGAGGCTTCAGTCATTGGGTGAGAATCTAGTTTTACATCGGGAGATCAGATTGGAGGGATGTGATGAGATAATGTCGGCTTTTTATTTGACCTCTGCTTCGTACAGGTCAGTCAACAGAGCTGAGAGATCTTCTCTGCAACCCCCACCTGAGACAGTTACTGCGCTCCGTTGACGACGCAGAGAGCAAAGAGGCTGCGATGAAGGCTGCCATGCAAGAACCTCTGTTTGTTGAGTTTGCAGATCAGTGTTTAAAAGTGGTTGAAAACAAAAGCAATGCATTCACTTCCATTGATGGTTGTGGTTTATAAAATAAATAAAAAAAAGTGGTCCACAGCTAGTTTTTGATGTAACTGTAATGCCATTGTATGTATATAGTGTTCAAATAAAGGTTCAACTTTTTAAGACTATTGATTCAACACAGAACTCAGGATTTAAATGAATTTATTGCGTTCTAACAGACATTTAATCTTTTTTACAAACCAACCAACATTTAAATCCCTGGAAGTTGGAATAATAGCATAATCCCAAAGCAGAATGGTAGAGATTGTGAAAGCTACACAGGGAGGATTCAAAGCTTCCCAGATCCTGACTTATCCCACCATCGTTCAGACCGGATCTATGTGAATTACAGAGGTTCTACGTCTGTGCCACTTCCACAGAGCTGTGCAGGAGGTTTCTTTGTTACTGATCAGTGCGATTCAAGTTTGTATACATGGATCCCTTCGTACCACTGACAAAAACAACTGGTTGGACAAAATCAGAAAAAAACGACATTTCCATAAATCTACCCTGGAATGAAAAACAGAATCTTTAAATATGAGCCAAAGCTGTTCCTGAATGTTACATGCTGGCTAAAAACTGGAAAGTGAAGTACAGACTATTACATTTTTCAGACAGAACTCTATAAAAATAAAAACACTTTGGTATATTATGTTGTATGTTTACTGGCAGGTCAGGCATTCATTTAGTTCATCTAATATACCAGTGTTTCCCCAGCTCTGGTCCACAACGCACACTGCTCTGCATGTTTTAGATGTTTCCCTGCTTTTAACACATCTGAGTCAGGTATTTGCAGTTCAGTAAAAAAAATCTTTTAATCAGCCATCAATTGAAATCAGGTGTGCTGGAGTTGGGAAACATCTAAAACATCCAGGGCAGTATGCCTGTACTATACAATACATGAAAGACTTGAGAGCAACAACATTAACAAACCAGTTAAATCAGATTTTACTGTTTTTTTTAAAGCAGTAAAATAGTTTACTGCAACAACATTCTATGCATTTTATTGGGATTTTATGAGACAGACCAACACTAAACGATGCATAATTGTGAAATGGCCTGACGATGGATGGTTTTAAAAATACTAATTAAGGCCTGCTCTACACGGAGACGAAACGGGTTTAGTTTCAAAAACAGAGTCTGTAAATAAACGGGACCACAACAATTAAAACGTTTCTCCACATGGATTGGCACAAACCGGCTCAAAATGCTGCAGCACATAAGCTGGGCCCACTGGTGGCGCTGTGACACTGCCAGAGAAACAAACAACAAATCTAGCCTCTAGTAAGAAAGCATGTGGTGTCTGTGGTTCTCCGGATCCATTTTTGCTGCGGGCGATAGAGGGACAGTAAATTGTATTCTAGGATCCATAATAAGGTCAGTATTTGCTTTATTAGGACCGCAACATCTTACGGCGCCATATTTGTTTACTTTATCACAGAGTTGTACATGCACGTTAAATATAATAATGGGTCAGCGACGGCATCCACTCAGAATAAATGCCGGAGAGCTCATAAATATGGAGACAACTGGGCCATGGTTGTGAGATTTCTCCACCCTGGGACCTGGTTTCAAACATGATCGTTTACGGTGTCCTGAAACGCCGGCTCCTTGTAGATGACACCTATTGGATGAAATATCTTTGCTGCTACACCTGATATCTCCGTGTAGACGGGACCAAATAAGTAGGATGGGCATATGCATTTAGCCCCCTTTAATTCTGCTAAATAAATCCAGTGCAACCCTTCAGAAGTCACACAGTAGAGTCCATCAGTGTCCTGCTGAGGTCCACAGCTCAGGTAGAAGAATGTATTAGCCAATTATGATGCACTTTACTAAATCTGACCTTTATGGACAATGGCCAGAAGACTATGGTAAATAGGGCAAATAGGATAGTAGGACATTTTCCATTCGCACAGAATCACCCTTTTATTTCTATTTTTAGCTTTTGAAAGTGGGAAAAACAAAATATTTGCAAGACGTGGATGATTGTATCACAACATATTAGGAAAAAAACAGTTTCCTATCTAATGAGAAGAAAAATAGATCTAAAAACATCACTGGTACTTTCATTCTCATTCTGTTGGGGAAATTCAATAAGAAAAACTGCTGAACTGTATTTTTTCATTTATATTTTTAAAAAAAGTTGGTTCTCTATCATTTTAGGCAAAATTATTAAGAGCTATTGTGGAAGGTCCAAGGAACCGTAGATTCCGCAGACCCTTGGTCTATGATATAAAAAATCTTAACAAAATGCATCGAGGTTTGTGCTTTTAATGTAACAAAGTGTGAGCTAAACTACATACTAAATGTGGAAGGCCCGGTTTTCTGAGCCAAAGCTGTCCCTCAATGTTGTGTAATAAAAAATATGTAGGAGGTTAAGAACAATTTTTTAGAAATATATTGCACTTATTTTTTCTTAAAACTGAATTTCATAACACCTAACAGCTGCAATATCAGACAAATTAAGTTCTCACATGCACACAGTACAAAGAAAAAAAAAGAGTGGTATATTATTTTGGGGTATCTATTGAGCGGTCAGGCCTTTTGTTGATATATTGTTCAACCTACGAAAAAACATGTTTTTTAAGAGCAGCAACATCAACAAACCTGGTGAATGAAGTCCATGCAGGTGTCTCTTTGTTCAGCTCATTTTGCTGTACATCACCTGTTAATGTGCTTTTTCCATTTCCAGACGGTTTATTCCTGACATAATTGCTTATTCTTTGGAATTCAAATTATTACCTGAATAAATACATAAATCAAAACCTCATCCATGAAAAGAGCAGCTTTTCCAAAAGGCACTCCATAAGGCCTGATGATTTCAGAAATAATCTCATGCAGGCAGCCGTGAGAGAATACACTCTATAAAGTGCTTAAATTGTGCCATCTTCAGTACATTTAAGGTACTGTGATCAGATTTGCTTTTGTAGTTTAGCTAAAAAAAATGCTGTGAATAATACAATCATGATTTGTATATTTTAGATGTGCATCGCACATATAAACATTGTTGGAAAAATAATTTTAAATGTACAGATGATTTTCTGATTTGACACCATTATCTTTCTGTACCTGCCACCTGTTCAATTTGGCATAAAAAAACAAAAAGTGTTTGATTTAGTGTTCTAAATTAGATTCAAAAGAGCGTAAAATAGCAGGTTTGGCGGATTTTCTTTTGTGTGAGATGATCTTTACTTTTCCACATGGTTATACGTGTCCATGAAATGGTTCCGCAGAGAGGAAGTGCTTATAAAGTCTTCTCTAGCAGGATCTCGTTGAACCCCGTGACGTCACTCTTCAGGCCCGGCTGCATGTCGGCGTACAGTAGGGGAGATCGCTGACAGTGCAGCTTGACAGATCTCTGTTTGTGAGGAGAAAAAAAACAACAACCCTGCCTTCAATCAGGAGTCATGATGAAATTCCTGAAAAATTCAGAAGAAGGAATTGTGTCCTCACCCTGGGTTGAGCCCGAATGGAGGCCAGCCCCTGCTTGTACTGGTTGGTCTCCACTTTGTACTCTCCTCTCCTGGACGGCAGATTGAGGGAGGTCATCGCAGATATCATCTTCTGGAAGCCCGTGGCCGTCAAGGAAACGGTGATGGACGGCGCAGAGGCCAGAGCCAGGCCCATGGGCCACCCGCGCACCGGGACGGGCTCCTGGAAGCTGGAGAGCTGCACAGAGCCCCACTCCCTGACAACAGGATGCAGCGCTGGGGGGTCCGCTACGAGGTCCTTTGCGTCGTCGAGTTCGGCTTCAGCCAGAGATTTCAACGATGCCTGCCAGGGTAATTATACAGTCATTCATGTGGTGTGTCCAAATTTAAATCAAGAAAATCAGGTATACTGATGAATGGTGGCGCGAGGTCTCACCCTCCATTTCTTCCAGTTGCGTTGGATCACCAGGGCTGCTCTGTTCCACCTCTGGATCTGCTTCCTGACCAGCCAGGACCTCACAGCTGTGCACAATATTAAACAAATCCAAGTGTAAACAGCTAGATTCACTCAAGATTCATGAAGATTATGGTTTGTGTGACTGCACACAGAAATGTCACACATATTCATCTCAGGAGGTGCACCAGACGAACATCTGGCAGGAACACAGAGCTAAGATGCGATCACATGTGCCACGCCCCGCTTCTCAGAAGACAACCTGTCTGAACTACCATGTGCAGACACCACCAGCTGTTCCCAGATCATCGGGTCAGAGCCAGCAGGATCGAGGCCATGCAGCTCTGGCTAACATCCAGTCGGCCTCACCTGTCCGGAGCGGTAGCCGTTTTACCTGCTTGGATTAAAGTGGCAGACTGCCGCCGGGCGAGGCGTCTGCGCCGCTGGTATCGCAGCCAGCAGCACTGGATGGTGAAGGCACAGCGAGACAGGATCTTCTTTCTGTGATCCTCCAGCAAATCTAGCTGTTGGAAAGAGTCGAGCAGGTCAGCTTAGAAAATCGACCAAGACCGGACTGAGTCCAAACAGCACAACAACAAACTCTTGGAAATAGTTTGGGCTCAACTTGTTCTCATAGGTTAGTTGGTGCAGTGCCTAAAAAAAGATTCCCACCACTTGCATTTTATTGGGATTTTATGTGACAGAACAGCAAAGCAGCCCATGCTTGTAAAGTTTAGGAAATAAAAATCTGAAAAGTGTGGCATGTATTTGTATTCATTATTCGTGACTCTGATACACCTAAATAAAATCAACTGCAAATATTTACTTTTAGAAGTCACCTGATTTTTACACAGAGCCAACCTGAGAGTAACCGGATCCCAGCTGTTCTCTGAAGGCCTCAGGAGAACATAAGTAAGGAAACATCATGAAAACCAAGAAACACAACAGAAGGGTCAGAGAGAAAGCCCAGAGGAAATTTAAAGCACGTTTATGTTATAAAACAATATCTGTAACTGCTGGATTTGATTTTATACTTCATCTTTATATGCCTTTTACTGTTTTTTTTATTATGCGTAGTTATTAGGGGTGCAATGGACCACCAAAAAAAAAATTCACGGTTCGATACGTTTTCGTACGCGTTTTCATACACTTCAATCAAGAAAAATAAATACAAATGTCCACATGAGTTTTTTTTTTTTACTTTGATCAGCATTAAACAAAGAAAGTATAGAACTGACAGGGGATTTGATTGGATTTTTTAAAAAAATACAATAGTACAAGCAAACATAGCCAGAGTAGAAAACAATATAACCACTTGTAAACAGTTAATGTTTAGAAATGTTTAAATAATAATTTGCCCATATTTGAGGATAAAACATGATTAAATCACTTTGGAGTTTTGATCTTTCAACCGGCTAGTTTCCCAGCTGTACTTGAAAGCAGCATGGGCAGCTGTTGGGAAAATCCGTTCTCATCAACAGGGATTCTACTGACTTGCGTTTTATCCAAAATAAGGAGTTTGGGCTGATTGGATGCTACTGGTAGCCATGTGGACGTCAGCTGGTTTTTCCTCTAGTTTCAGTGATGTTTACATGCAGCTTGATATGGTTTCAGGTGAGTCGTTCAGTTCAGTGCAGAGCGTGTTATGGACCTTATTGTGTACCGAACCGACAGGGCTGTACAGAAAAATCTGAATACGAATACATGTAGCGTTAGAGCCCTAGTAGTTCTACATGCCACCTTCCAATGGCGCTCTTGTCTAGGGTGTAAAAAAAGGCAATTTGAAGAAGTCAGTAGTAATGCAGCAAATTATCGCCAGTTAAGCATGTACTTTCAGCAAGATAAAGGAAGATGAAAAGGGGAAAATAAGCCCAATTTCTTTTGATAGCACAAACCCAACGAGGTATGTATATGTTTTTAGTCTGTATTTTGTCATCAGATAAGTGTACGAGAGTTTAATGTTAGGATTTGTCTTTTATTTTCTAAACAGTTGGGTTTTTTTTTTTGTCTAGTGCTATCAAGAGATAAAAAGAACTTTGAGATGAATTAATTATGATCTGTAATTAAGTAATCTAATTAATCTGTTTTTTATTCGCACCTTATAATTGCTTAGAAAAGCCAGCAACACTGTCTGCAACTCACCGCTTCTCCTCACTCCCCTTGGCCTTTCCACTAAAACGGAAGCGTCAGTTCATGATAAAGCAGGGCTATTGACAGCCAATCGGTGTCCCCTTCACGGTGTGGTTAACCCCGAACAACTCAAGCACAAGAAGCCCAAAACATAAAAACGGATTTTATTTAAAAGGCAACTTGCATGCAGAAAACAGTAAAATTAAAGAAAAAAAGTTAGATTTACGTGATAAAAAAAAATAGCACGTTAAATATGGCTGTAATTAATTTATCGTAATTAACGCAATAATTTGACACCCCTAATTTTGTCTGTGTGTTTATCTTTGGTTTTCACATGTCGAGTTGTAATAAACTCATCAGTTTGAGGAAACCAATGTCTGGAAATGCCTCCAGGGAATTATAATATTCTAAACTTTATAAATCTCACACAGGTCTGATCGACCATCTGAAAATGGAAAGAGGAGAACACAACAAACCTATCAAAATGTGGCCGCACTGGGACAATAATTCAATTTAATCCCAGGCCACCAGCACCCAATTAACGCAAAACGCCAAGAGTGAGTTAGGTTGAGCGGCTACTGGCGTAAGACTGTAAAATAATCAAACAAAGGCTACACATGCGCCCACACGGCCTTTTCTGTTTCTTTACGCTACAAAATAAATGTTTCTGTTCTGCTGCAAAAACCTGTACTCAAATCACATCAACTGAATTTATGTGCAGGCTGCACATTTAACAGTGTAGTAGTACATGAAATAAAATAGGTTACACCATTATCCACCTAAACTTGAGACTAATCCTATTTTTAAATTAACAGGAAGTGAGGGGGACAAATCTTTCAGAGGTCTTTTGAGCGATTTATCATCCTCTTGCATTCAATCGCACCTTTCACTAGTGGCTAAAAAACTAATAAAAAAACATTTCAGCACTGTTGCACAATGAGTGCACTGGCTTATTCATTAGCAATATTAATAATAGTTTAAAGAGTGTTATTCATTATTATTATTATTATTATTTATAAAATTAATGGTTAGAATTACCACCTGCTCAGCAGAAACAAACGACTAAGCTCAAAGGTCATTCTCAATTGACCGTTGGAGTCAAATACGCGCCCTGGCTTGTGTGAACCAGTAAAACACAACAAACAACACACAATGATGACCAATCACCTCTTCAGAATACAAGTTTTTTTTTAATTTTTTTTTTTTACAGGTTATCAAACTGACTGACATCAATCACGGGTTACTTATTAAAGTACAGACAAAACATATTTTGGAGTGGGAATGAGAGTAATTCTGAAAGAATATCAGTTGTAACCCTGTCCTGATCCCTGCCTGGCTTCTCCCAGGGACGGATCTCTTTCTCTCCACTGGTTCTAATCTCTCCTTACCTGTGACATCTTCCCTGCTGCTGGTCTCTGGTCTAATTTCTCCTCCCTTACTCTGTTTTTTTTTTCTTTTGTGACAATAAAGATATGAAAATGTTGAAAGCAACATTTTGAAATAGAATTAGGATGAGTAGAAGTGAAATTACAGTAAAAATTTGCCTCAAAGTCCCTTTGGTGCCATTGATATTTTTTCTCAGTTACTTATATTCTCTTTTAACCTGTGCAGCCCCTTCCTGACCCTGCTCTGTCTTTTTTGACAATAAAGATTACTTTTGAATATGTGAGAGCAATAGTGAGAAGTTTTGCACATAAATTAAAGAGGATTGGGACTATTCCTAGCATGAACTGACAAGTAAGGGATGTAAAATAGGCATCATTAGTATCATTAACGAGCAAAAAAGTGGTTATGCTTTTTCATGGGGTTCAGTTCCACTTTAACTAGTCATCATTTAGCTAACATTATCTGCATGCAATAGCATAACTCAACTTACACAGCTTGTTTGGAAAAAACTGCAAAGTTATTTGACTTTTGCTGGCTCTGGATGGGTTGCTGAACATGCTGCCCTGCTCAGCAGCACCTGTCTGTGATTCACTGCTGGAAAATCTGTTGACAGAACAACTATTAGCTGTAATCTCTACGAACCTGGCCTCAATGGAAGAGCAGCAAGAAGGAAGGTATTGACATGTAGGGAATATAGAAATTTTGCGATTTAGCCTCAAGTCTATATTACGATATAATCTAAAGCTTGTGCGGGAATGATATCTATTGCAATATATTCGTTTCTTTATTTTATATATGTCAAAATGACAGTTTATGAACATTCTCACTTTCAAGATACATTGTGGCAGAACAACTTAAAAAGAAAAAAGTTTAGAATGCAATTTAAAGAACATTTATTGTGCAAAATGTATGTAAAGAAATATTCAAATCTCTTTCCAAAAAAATGCAACACAAAAATTCTCACAACATAAAGATAAAGATATTTTACATTAATTGAAAGCTAAATGAAAACACAACGATCAAAATTGTCCGCTTTCCTGGTTACTTATTTATAAATTTAAAATCGTACAAAGATAAACTGCACATATTTGAATTTAAAGTGCTTCTAGTTCAACAGGTTTCTTTTTTGTTAAATGGAAAACAACAAATTTTAAACTTGCAATATGTAGTGTAAAGACGAACCCTGAACATCAATATTTATCCTCCTTGATGACAGCTTGATGACATCATCAAAATGTGCAATCGCGGTAGGCTGGTATGGTCAAAATGTCTACCTTTGGCCAAATTTATTTAATAATTTCTACCGTATACCTTTTATATCACCCACCACAAGTCTGTTGCATAAAATCCCAATAAAATAGACAGAAAATGGGAATGGGGAGCCTAAGTCACGCCCTTCTACATCAGGTCCATGGGTCCCCTACTGTCAAAAAAAAATTATGAATAAGAGTCAATGGAGCGATAAAAGTTCTTTTCTGATTCTGTTTGAGATGTTCCATGGATTTAACAAATGATGTTTGTGAATTTTAAAGACACATTTTGATGCCGAGAAAGCGCTGATTTTCGATTATCGGCAAAAGTTACTTTAGGTTTTGTGTGAAAACATGTAGTGGACTACAACTGAAGAAGAAGAAAGATGGCAGTAAGTTGAGCGAGCTTCGCATCCGCCTTCCAGGGTGAAGGAAGGAGCATGAAATGTGGAGAAAACCATTATAAATCTGACGATGCGGAACGTGGCAGCTATGCTGGGGGAGAAATAGTCGGTCGAGTGAGAGTCGGAATGCAGGACAGGCTCTCCAAGGTCTCAGTGAGTATTTCAAGTGCTAGCTAGTGCTAGCTCCGTGACGTCATATATATGACTTAAGATATGTAGGCATTTTAATTACAAATTTTTACAAGCAAATAAATCACAAATCACATGACAAACCCACTTGAATTACACATCATTAGTTATTATTTAAATTGAGGTACAGCATATGTGTGATTCAGGGTGCAAGGCAAAGCGGACCAGAAATTAACTTTTATTGCTCCATTGACCTTCATTCTTTTCTCTTTTTTTCCAGCCAGGTGTCCCAAGGGCCGACTGGAAGGAGAGGAGACTTAGGCTCCCCATAAGTTCAAAGGGGGTGTGAATACTTTTGCACGCCACCGTAGTTACTGACCATTGGCTGGGTGAGAAAAACCTTAGTCCTTCCACAGTGTACCCACGAACTGCGTTCGTCATAGGCCACGTCGTGTCGGAGCGCCACCCTGAGGAGCTGCTCCACCACCCGCTGAGGAACGCCGGTGCCGTCAGCCTCGGGATCTGAAAACGCAGGAAGCAGAATGAGCAAAGCAAGCCCTGGAGAATCAGCCTCACAGCCCGCCATACAACAGCACCACGACTGTGTCAGGCGGGAGGAAAATAGAGCCGATAACGTTTAAGTGCTCATAGGTCAGAGGAGGTTAAGAGAGTTATGGCAACAAACATGGGAGAGACACCGTGAGGCTGGCCTTGCTTATATGATCCCCAGAGACCTGCACTACAAATCCACATTAGTTACTTTTGCAGCCAAAAGTTTACATACACTCACCAAGGTCATGACTGACTTCAAATTGTTTATTTTACTTCTTCTTCTAATATGAAATGATTGCACAATAAACACATTCTATGATGACAAGAATTAGGCGCTCAAGCTTGAATTTATTGTGGATTTCCCTTAATCCAACCAAGGTCAGAATTATATATACAGGATCAAATATTTCCATACACCTCCACTAAGGTTTGGATTAGCAGTTTGCACCATCCTGGTTGTGATGTTCAAGAACCATCAACCAACCTGGCATGAACTGAAAACATCAGGAGCATCAGCGTTGCCTTCCACAGAAGGAGACGTACGGACTGACCGCGTACCAACAAGGTTATATGTCAAAAAGGCCCTTGATGAATGTATGTAAACTGTTAATTGCAACTATAGCAGTGGAGCAAATGGGATATATCTCAGGATATATAACCTTCTTGTTTAAACTTTAGGCGAGATTTATGGACTTAATACATTTCTATCCTTTAAAATTGTGGCACACGCTTTTACTTTAACTGCATATACAGATGATATTTTAAATACACTTGCAGGCAAAAACTGCAACGCAAAAAGCGAAGAACCCAGAATTAAGGGTCTGATTTGAATATAAGTAGGTACAAATGCAGATCAGGGATGTCTATGTAAATGAGCTGACACGGGTAGAACAAGCATCTGTGGACAAAAGCGGTAGGATAACTAATAGAGCGATAGTGTTATCACAGTTCCTAAAGGATCTGATAGTCGTTAAAAACAGGGAGTGAAGAGCCCTGCGCCATGAGATGCCATGAAGACGCATTAAACCAAGGGTTGCTTTGCAATTTCAAAACTCCATAATTTTCCAGACTGAAACTTTCTCAATATAAAAACAAAAGTTCGCTACAAATTTATAGCAGATATTTCTAAAGTGGTCAAATAGTTGGATACAAATATTTTCTCCATAGGGATGTGTATTTGTAAAAATCTGGCGATATGATATGTATCACAACACAATGGGGACGATACGATATATTGCGATACTTTAAGTGAGACTATATATTGTGATTTTTAAAACTAAATTTAACTGAAGAAAACCTGTCACAGCATTCTAAACACTCCAACCTGTTTCATACTTTAACACATCCAGTTTAATCACTAGATCTAGTTGATCCACTGGAACGAAGAAGGTGAAAAAAGGCCACAAACTACCAGTCATACTTTTAATTTTACTTCAAACATTACTGTCATTAATGGTTCCATTCAATATAAATACATCAAATATATATTTTTTTAATCGATATATTGCTTTTGAATATCAATACAATATTGTGACATAAAATATTGCGATAAATCGGAGTATCGATATTTTCTGACATATTGTTTTCCTTTTTCATGCAACCCTGACAAATCCATAAGTCCCATTCCATTTTGTGCGGGAGCTCTATAGAGTAGACAGCATTACCTGGCCTTGGGGTGGAGTCTCAGCAGAGGGTGGTGTGGGGTGTGGTCATATGTACGTTAGCATGTGCAGGATGACAGACAACACATGTACAGTGGCTCTAAAAAGCTTTCACCCCCTTGGATGTTTTTACCCTTTTTATCGCTTTTACAAATCACGTTCAACAAAATTCTGCTTTTTTTGGGGTAAAAAAAAAGAACACCTCCTTTAATGTCAAAGACTAAACTGATGTTTACAAAATAATGACAATAACATAAAAATATGTAACATTAAATAAGTGATTGCGTAAATATTCACCCCTTTTAAAGTGACTGACCTAATACAACAGAGGTCTAGCCAAATGGTGCTAGTAGTCTCACAATGAGTGGAATAGAGATCACCTGAATGTGTCTCATGTGATTGTAGTATCCAGACACCCGTCAGGAAGGTGCATTTACTGGTTAATCTGTATTCCTGGCCACCATTACAGCATGAAGACAAAAGAAAAATCCAAGCGAATCAGAGAAAAGGTTATTGAAAAGTATAAGTCAGGAGATGGAGACAAAAAACTTTCTAAGGCCCTAAACGTCCCCTGGAGATGACTTAAATCAGTCATCAAGAAATGGAAGGAATGTAATCTGCCCAGATCAGGCCGTCCTCACAAAGTGAGTGAGCGTGCAAGAAGGAGACTAGTGAGAGGTCACCAGGACACCTTACAAGCTTTAGCAGCTGAGATGGGAGAGACTCTGCATTCAACAACTGTTGCCTGGGTTCTTCACCAGTCAAAGTTTTATGGGAGAGTGGCAACGAGAAGGGCGCTGTTGAAGAAAACTCTCATCAAGGTTTGACTAGAGTCTGCTAAGAAGTCTGTGGGAGACTCCAGAGTGAAGTGGAAGAAAGTTCTTTGGTCTGATGAGCCCAATTTGAGCTTTTTGGTCATCGGATAAGACGCTACATTTAGTGGACACCAAACACTGCATTTCACACACCATCCCCACTGTGAAGCACGGTGGTGGCAGCATCATGCTGTAGGGATGCTACTCGACAGCAGGACCTGGAAGGCTTGTGAACGTAGAAGGTAAAACGAACGCAGCAAAACATAGAGAAATTCTGGAGGACATGTTCCCATCTGAATGAGAACTACGGCTTCAGAGAACATTTATTTTCCAGCAAGACAACGACCCAAAGCATCCAGCTAAAGCTACACAGAAATGGTTTGTAGACAACGAGGTGGGCATTCTGGAGTGGCCCAGTCAAAGCCCGGTCTTCAATCTTATGGAGAATATGTGACAGGCCTTAAATCGAGCTGTTCACAGCCGATCCTCGCGCAACCTGACAGAGGTGGAACAGATTACCAGGAAGAATGGAGGAAAACTGCGGCGTCCAGATGTGTAAACCCGACAGAGAACCCATCTATGCAGACTCTGTGCTGCCAAAGGTGGATCTACTAAATACTGATTTGAATGAGGTGAAAATTTATCCAATCACCTATTTTTTGTTTCATATTTTTATTTAACTCATTATTTTTGTAGAAATCGGTTTTCACTTTGACATTAAAGTTTTTTGGGGTAAATGTCCTTGTCAAAAAAGCCAAATTTTGTTGATCATGATTGATTTATGAAAGCAATAAAAAGGGTTAAACATCCAAGGGGGTGAATACTTTTTATAGGCACTGCAGGCGCCCTCAAGTACTATATAGAGCAGTGAAATCCATGTCAACACAACATTTAATAATAACCAATCAGTGTTAAACTTGTGTGTTCTGTTGTGAAGCACAGAAATAGCCTGATGTTGTGTAAAACCAACATTGCCATCAAAAGGGTTATGCTATGTAAAAGAACTTAAAGCAGCTAGACACATGCTTCATAATGAATCAAAGTTTAGAACGCAGCAGCCGAGCTAGAGTGGCGAGGCATGCAGAGCGGGCTGTGGCAGACTCACGCATTTACCTGTAACGTTTAGAAGATGTTAAAAAGTCCTTCTCCTAAACGCCAAACTGAAAAGTCCCAAGAAGAGTAGAGAAGGGAGAATTGCATTTTTCTAAGAGGACTATTGAAGAGTAAAGAGAACAAACCTGCAGACCCAAGCAGAGGGAGTAAAATCACGTTGTCTATTTTAGACATGCCTGAGTGACCGGGAACAGGTTCAACAATAAGACCCACTCACCAACATCGACACGCCCTGATGTTGAATATCCGCCGATCAGCCCATAACGCTGGAGGAAGCTTTGGAAAGGAATTCTGCGGAACAAAGAGGAAACTGAATCACCCTAAAGCAAAGAGAAACGCTACGATTCCTGATTAAGGATCAAGGATGCCGCACCTGATTGGAAAGCCTGCAGCACTGATGCGAATGGTCTCCACAATCCCACAGGCCTCCAGCTGTAAAATAACCTGACAGAAGAACAGAGGTTCCTTCAGTGAACGGGATGAAACAAGGCAGCGTGATGCAGATGGGCGGGCCGGTCATCTACCTCTTTCTGCTTAAAGGTCAGCGGCCTGCAGTCTGAGTTGGGTTTGATGCAGCGAGTGTAATGAGGGGTCGTGGTGAGCAGGAGCTTCATCAGGTTCTCCAGTGAGTTCTACAGGTAAATCACATCAGTTTATCATCATTTCACTGTACAGGAATCCTGCATAGCATTATACCCACTGAAGGATGACGGTAATTACATTGATTATCCCTTTACTGCAGTACCTGTTAAGTCAGTGGGATACAGTGAACATTTTGGCACTTGACTACCCAGATCTTGAACCTATCTGAACAGTAGTTGGATCTTATTATATTAAAGCTAGCTTTCTGAGCATTGTATGAGGCCATCTCTCTTCACCCCAACAGACCAGTACAGCGCCCACATCACTGCAGACACAGCTCCAACTTGCTTATCAATCGCTTGCTCCATTATTCCTTCATTCGTAAAAAAGACCCTCAGGTACTTAAAGTCCTCCTCTTGGGACAGAACCTCGTCCATGACCCGGAGAAGCCTCTCTACCCTTTTCTGACTCAAGACCATGGTCTCGGATTTGGTAGCGCTGATTTTCATCCCGGCCACTTCACACTCCGCTGTGAACTGCTCCAGTGAAAGCTGTAGATCACTTTCTGATGAAGCCAACAGGACCACATCATCTGCAAAAAGTAGAGACCTGATTCTTAGGCCACCAAAACAGATCTCCTCAACACCTTGGCTGCGCCTAGAAATCCTCTCCATAAAAGTTATTTACGATGAGGCAACCATGGCGGAGTCCAACCCTCATTGGAAACGAGTCTGACTTATTGTCTGCAGTGCAAACCAAGCTCTGACATACAGCGACCTAACAGTCTGTATCAATAGGCCTGGTACCCCATACTCCCAGGGTACATCCACAGGCTCCCCAAGGGACTTGGTTGAACGCCTTCTCCAAGTCCACAAAACACATGTAGACAGGTTAGGCGAACTCCAATGCACCCTCCAGGACCCTGATTAGGGTGTAGAGCTGTTCCAGTGCTCCATGACCAGGATGAAAAACACATTGTTCCTCCTGAATCCGAGATGTGACTAGCCACCAGACCCTCCTCTCCAGAAGCCGTGAACAGACCTTACCAGGGAGGCTCAGAAGTGTGATCCCCCTGTAGTTAGAACACACTCTAGGGACCACAGGTATCTGAGGGATATGCAAGGCAACCCAGCCCGATCCACAGAGGGCTGATCTCACAACTTATAGGACTATGTGTCATTTACAATGTCCTCCACCTAGTGGAGTCCATACCTAAACTGGTCATTGTTGTTATGGTGCCAAAACAGGGACTGCAAGTCTCTGAAGGAGATCCTGGGTACTACAATAAACTTCTCCTCTCGCTATCATCTGCATGCTCCTCGTGGCTGCCGTATAACAACCGGAGTTGCTGAGATGCCGTATGTCGACACACACACACACATCCACAGCTCCTCGTGTGCATCATCAGAACCATGAAGAAACCTTTCCAGGAGAAATAATGAGAACCACAACAAGCACACAGGTAATAAACACTTGTTTTTGCTCCTACCTTAAACTTGGAGACTACAGTGACTTTACTGAGCCCCCGGTTATTGGGAATCTCAGTTTCCTTGTCGGAGAAGATCTCAAGGAGGAGGAGATTGTTTGATTTTTGAAGCAGGCCAATGAGCTCAGGTGGGACCGGGTCCTGAGAGAGAAAACCCTTCTGAACATGAGCAGATAGATGTCAGGTCAGTCTGTTTGAACAATGGCCTTAAAGAAGGTCTTACCTTGTTTTTCTCCACCATGCCCTCTAACTGGTAGCTAACTTTGCCAGCGTAGTGGGTCACAGTGAAGTGTGGCACCTTGCTGAACTTGTCCCAGCTGATGCTGCCGTTACCACTCAGCTCCTTCTCCAGACGAACCCTCAGCGTTTTTGAGTCCGAGGCTCGGTTCAGACGGCTCTCCTTTAGAGCAAGCCCAAACAAACAAAAACTCAACAGTACATTCGTGAACTAGAATACTTTCAGCCAGTGACAACGTGTTGGTTTCAAAATGAGTTTTATGCAACTAACAAAAATGTAGACGTGATAACTAAAGATGCACTGATCAGGCTATTCCTGTAGTGGCGATTCCTTTGTTAGTCAACTCGATCCATCTTTTCAGATTCAATGGGCCACTGCTGCACTGTGAAGTTTAAAACAGAGGCAAAAGCAATCCACTGTCCAAAACTTGAATGTTGCGTTTTTATGGTTTATTTATCCAGTTTGGATAATATTTTGGCAAAAGCCAAAATATTTAATAAGTATTAATCTACAAATAAACTTAGCAAATAACCCAAAAATATAAAGTAAACCAAGAACAAATTTGAACAACATTCAAAATAATAAAAATAAAGAAAAGATAGCAACATTTCCTTTTTTCTCTAAAGTCAGACCTGCAGATTCTATTGTTGTTTTCTGAACTATACAGTCTATGGAACTATCACACGTAAGAGAGGGACAAAAAAAGTGTGTGCAGCAAGTTCTTTGATCAAAGAAAAAAAAAGGTTGTTAACCACTGCTTTTAAAAACGGTGACACTTCTCAGTTTAGAAGCAAATAATGAAATGGGAAAAAATTTCAAGATGTGACCTACTGATCACGAACGATTAAGTGAAAATTGTGATGATTACAGACAGTTCTGATATTTGGTTCATCTCTAATTACAAACAAAGAAAAAGTCTCAGTACAACCCCCCCCCCCCCAAAGAAAAGCAATCAAAAGCCTACCTCGTTAAGAAGAGAAAACACGCTGGTAGGGCTTCCCTCTAAAAGGTCGAGACAGCTCTGGTTGTCCTGGTATTTAACAAAAGACCACCCCAAGCCTTCCGACACATACTCCTCCTAAGAAAGGCAACATATTAACGCAGATGTTTAAATGTCAAAATCCTGACGGACACAAGTGCATCCCTGCTGAGATGGGGAAGAAACTGAAATGACTCTACCTGCTGAGCTCTGAGGTAATGGGCCACAAAGTGCTGCTGGAGTTTCTCGTTGGCGTAGTTGATGCACAGCTGCTCCAGGCTGTTGGTCTGAAAACACTCAAAGCCGTACACGTCCAGGACTCCTGCAGAGTACCCATAACAACACTGTCGGAGCGGGAGCGGGAGTTATTTCCGCTCTGTTAGGGGGAAATAAAGCTTTACCTATGAAGTTGCACCATTTGGATTTGTCAGCGAGTATGCAGCTGTTGATGAACGTCACTAACCACTCAAATAATCTGGTGGGGGGAAAAAACAAAAAACACTGAATATAGCTTAAAATGTGTTAGAATGGGTAGGAGTAAGGTGCCTTGCAAACTTATTCATTCTACTTACAACCACAACGTTTTGTGTATTTTACTGGGATTCTATGACACACCAACACAAAATCATTTAACTGGAAGCAAAATTACATCTTTACATATTAAAATCTAAAAAGTGTGGCATGCACATCTGTTCAGTTCTCTTTATTCCCTTATACCCAAGTAAAATTTAGTTAAATAACTTGCCTTCAGAAGTCACCTAGTGTGTAACCTTTTAAGATATAAAATAAAGTGCTTCACAAGAGCCAACAACGCAAAAACAACAAGAGAAATGAATAAAAAGCAGATTTAAAAAGACATGTCTTATCTTGGCTTTTGAAAGAGACCACTGTTCACTGATTTTAAGTCCAAAAGAAGAGAGTTTCAGAGTCTGGGGGCCAATGAACAAAACGCTCTGGCTCCTTTTGTTTGAATTTTAGTACGGAGAACCATCAGCAGACACTGATCACAAGACGTGTATGTGGACACTGAGGTCCTCCTGGTCTCTGTCCGTGTAGAGCTCTCCAGTTCAGTAAAATAATCTTGAATTGCACCTCTAAAATAAACCAGAAGCCAGTGTAGTTGCAATCATGATTGGACTCACATGTTGAAGGATTTTGTCAGAGACCTGAGCTGGCAGCAGCATTTTTAACAAAATGCAGCCGTTCAATGGAGGTTTTGCTAAGCTATAGAAGGATTATCCTTCTATGTAACTCGGGCCAGAAACCGGCTCTCCAGGGTCACATAAAGGCAATAACAAGGTCAGCCTTCTATCACCTGAAGAACGATTCTAGGATTAAAGGACTGATGTTGCAAGAGGACCTAGAAAAACTCATCCATGCGTTTATCTTTAGTCGGATTAATTTAGTCGGAACCAGGAAAGAAGAGCACATCACCCCAGTTCTAAAGTCCTTACACTAGCTCCATGTAGCTCAGAGAATAGACTTCAAAATAATTTTACTAGTTTATAAAACATTAAATGGCTTAGCGCCAATATATGTTGAAGGTCTGCTGTTACTATACCAACTTTCCCAGACCACTCAGGTCCTCTAATTCCAGTCTACTCAACATCCCTAGAAATAGAACCAAACACGGAGAAGCAGCTTTCAGTTTCTATGCTCCTCTGATCTGGAACAAACTTCCAGAAATATGCAAAGCTGCTGAAACACTGAGTTCTTTTGAATCCCAACTAAAAATGTATCGGTTTAGAGCTGCCTTTGAGTAATGTTTTAATGCATCATATAGTTTGTATGAGCTTCTTGCTTTATTGCTGTTTTTACTTTATATGCTTTGTCTGTGTTTTACTGCTATTTTAATTTGATCCCCTTAATCATGTAAAGCACCTTGAATTACCTTGTTGTTCAAAGTGTGCTATACAAATAAAATTGCCTTGCCTTAAAAATCCTGCCTTGTGAACCAGGCCTATGGGACACAGCACACGTGTTAAAGAAGGTGCTCTGTGCTACATCACCCTGAACACACCATCCCCACAGTGAAACATAGCGGTGGCAGCATAATGCTTGGGGAAAGGAAAGGGAAGGTGATTATCTCAAACTGAGAATCTGGGGCTTAAGATTCGCTCTGAGCATCCAGTCTGACATCATCCACTTTTGTTCGTCTATTACATAAAATGGTGACACATTTCAAGCAGTACTGAATACTACACTTTCAAGACAAAAGCAAACATCTTTCCCCTCCAAACTCAACATCACACACAGCCGAGTACTTGCTGCGTCGCTCAATGATCAACGTGTAGCTCTTACCGGCCGTAAATGACCTTGGCCAGGCAGTCCCGTCTCACTCCGCACTCTGCTTGGGAACAGGGCTTTAGCACGTTTTGCTTCCCTGCCGTCAGAGTCCTCACTCTCAGACGCGTGTGCAGCTCCTCTGCTGGGACACCCAGCAGCTCGGCAGCTCTCCGCAAGAAGTCTAGAGGGGATGTGGCTCACGATGATCAACACACTAAGTTATGAGCTTTTCAAAACATTTATGAATTTTAATGTTTCAAATGTACGTGTATATGAACGATTAGGTGATCAACCCACAGGACCAAAGTTACCTTCAGAGCGCTCATCAAGGTCGCAAGGCTGGGCTTCATTTGTTGAAGAGCAGAAGCTCACATTCCCCAACTGCAGAATCCCTGCTAAAACCTGAGGTGAAAAGAAAAAAAACAATCATTATTATTAATGTGCAGTTGGAAAAAAAATGAAAGCAGCTGTTATAAACACAAGTAACTCGCTAATGGAACTTATTCGAATGACTGATAAAAGAGAATAGGTTAACCATACCCTAAATATTTGTCTTTGCCTTTCTGTATTAATTCCAAGGTGAGCCATCGCCTCAACGGTTTCATGGAAACTATCCTCTATAAAACAATAAAGTTAGTTGTACAAAGGGCATTAAAAATCTCTTTAAAAATGCAAAAGGAGGCCTTAATAGACATAGAAGTGAAACACCAACCCTCAATTTGCTTTTCACAATTGGGCAGCCACACGAAACACTGATTGTGTGGCATTTTCCAGTCTTTTCTCTGCTCATCTGTGGCTCCTTTCATCATCTAGAAAACGGCACACAGCTCTGTGAATACGCCGAGGGGAAAACCATCGGGGGGCCGGTGGGAAGGAGGGCTCACCTGGTAGAAGATATGGAAGTTCCTCTCATAGGCGGGCTGACGGGCCACCCTGGTCTTCTCCAACAAATACGTTCGCACCGAAGCGCCCACTAACAGCTGACCCCTTGATGTGACAGAAGTTGATCAGGGTGAGCCATCCTGCTGATGTAATGTGACGTTATGACAAGTGGAAGGATGCCCAGGTACCTGTCTAGCTGCAGCTGGATGTACTTCCCAAAGCGACTGCTGTTATTGTTTCGCAGCGTGCAAGCGTTGCCTGCCGGTAGAGACGGCTGATGAATGACTGCTCACATTTCACGTTAAAAAAATTAAAACAAGCATCGCGAAAGTATTCACACCCCTTAAACCACCCCCCCACCCCCACTTTCTCTTACTACATCCGCAAACTTTTTCCACCCACACAAAGTAGTGAATGACTGTAAAGTGGAAGGAAAATTGTCCCAGGCTCTTCGATGCCTGTTGTATTGGTTTAGGTCTGGACTTTGACTAGGCCATTGTAACATTTAAATGTGCGTTGATTTAAACCATTCCATTGTAGCTCTGGCTGGTCCAATCGTTGGTTTCGGACCGAGCCTTGTTAATTGCTGAGGTTTTTAGACAAATGCGACAGAACCACTCAGTTATTTTATTATTTTTTTAATCCCGACAAAATATTTAGAGCTATACTATGTTAGAACGATGTTAAGAGGCATGAAAAAAATGTTTTAAGCTAGCTTGTTTTGCAGATTCAGTATAGCAGCTTTAAAGACCTATTGAACAGTGATCTGTGAGATGTGGAAAGCTTGGAATACGACTTTACAACTTGATCCCACTTTAAACTCCTCTACAACCTTCTCCCAGACCTGAGGGAGCAGCTTGTTCCCTAAAGTTCTCTAACAAACCTCTGGGGCCTTCACAGAACATCTGAATTCATACTAAGATTATATTAAAAACAGGTGGACTTCATTTACTAGGGATGTAATCAAGAAAAACAAATAAAAATGGGCATATGACTTTCTTTTAACCTCTGCCAAGGAGGTTTTGTCCTTGCCAGGATTTGACTGTTTGTTTGTTAGACAGCAACATAACTCAGAAAGTTACAGACGGATTTTGATGAAATTTTCATGAAATGCCTGCAATGGGACCAGGAACAAGTGATTAGAATTTAGGGGTGATCGGTCCTGGGGGGTGGAGGGGGGGGACTGCGCTGCCTTGGCGGAGGTCTGCGCTTTGAGTGCTTTTCTAGTTTTTTACTTTGATCAACATTAAACAAAGAACTTATTTTCCCTGAATTTCTTCCTTTCAGTTCCTAAAATTAATTAGATTTTATTATGTTCTATATGTTCTATAGAACTGACTGCTAATTTGATTGGATTCTTTTTAAAATAAATAAAATAGTATGAGCAGACATAGCCAGAGTAGAAAACAATCCAACCACTTCTAAAACAGTCCGTGTTAATGTTTAAATAGTACCTTGCCCATATTTCAGAATAAAACATGCTTAAATCACTTTTGAGTCGTTTTGATATTTTGACAGTCTACTCTCCAAGCAGTACTTGAATGCAGCATGTGCAGCTGTTGGGAAAATCCCTCAAATTGCCTTGCTTCGCCTTGCCTTTTCATCAACAGGGATTCCACCGACTTGCGTTTTATACAAAATAAGGAGTTTGGGGTGATTGGATGTTACTGGTAGCCATGTGGACTTCAACTTTTTTCTAGTATCAATTATGTTTACATTCAGGTGGACATTGTTTCAGTGCAGAGTGGGTTATGGACCTTATTACTGTTGAAAGACGTGTTCACTGACAAAGTTCTGGTATGGTCAATCTTTTTTTCTTCTATTGTAGCTCTGTGAGAAGCCATTAATATTCCCAAATAGCAGAGTTTAGTGATAGATTGGAGTCCTTTCTGTTTTGTTTTGGGGTCATTTTTTAAAAAGTTGCGCTGCAGATTGTTTCGCTGCACTCAGAGTTCTGCACATAAACATTCCGCATGTGTTCAGGTAGAAAACAGCTGTATTCGTTCCGTACACATGCGTACCGAACTGACAGAGCCGTATCGAAAAATCTGAATATGAATACATGTACCGTTACACCCCAACTATTTACTAATTAGGCTAATTAGGCCATTACCTCCACTGCGTTGTATTTAAGGGTATACAATAAAACACAAGTGCACAGTACTTCTTTTTTTGTCCATCCCCTCAACCTCCCAATAAAATACATTAAAGGGGGGGTATTATGCAAAATGGACTTTCTGAAGCTTGATATCCTGAGAACTTGTCTTTCCCTCATTAAAAACATTCCTGAAGTGTTGCTCTGACCCATTCACTCATGTTAGAGTAATCTTTGAGTCTCTGCTGGTAGTTCTCGTGGTTGCTGAAACGCCTGCTCCCACCTACCCCCGCCTTTTCCACCCATCTCCTCCTCCAACCTTACGTACTCAGCCGAGAGCCTCGCCCCTGCAGAGCTCCCCATACCCCTCTCCACCTCACACAACTCAGGCTGAGTCCCAGGTGCAGTAATTATAACACACCAGCTGCAGCTGCGCATACTTTGTGGGATTTTTTTTCAGACTCCGTGCATGCTGCGATGATGCACGGTATGTGACGAACTGAAGGGGGAGTGTCACAAAGAGTAGGAGGGTCTTAGAGAGGCACCGGCGAAAATCAAGGCGTCCAATACAGAAGTAAATTTCTTTAAGGTGGATTTGGATATATGACGGACTTTTAAAAGACTTAAGGTGACAATTTTATTGGAGTGTGCTATAGAAGGGTAATATGTGCCTGGAAGAAGCATAATACCCCCCCCTTTAAAGGTTGTGATGGTAACGTGACAACATTTGGGAAAAAAGTAGTTAAGAAAGAAAGAAGCATGAATACTTTTGTTAGTCGCTGTACAGCACATATACTTTCTTGTCTCACCAAAAGCTTCCATCAGAGGATTGGAGTCCAACACTCTCCTCTCTATCCTCTCCACTGTGTCCTGACTCCTAACAGCTGGGGAGGAGGCTGCCACAGTGGCGTAGTATTTCATCAGACAACGAGACGTCCACGTCTAGAACAAAACGAATCATTGACAGACCATCGACAACCCAAAAGAAAAAGATAATAAAAACAGCACCGTCTCTGCAGGTGAATTCCATGCACCGACGATACAAATCAAAAACGAAAGGCTAAACTGATATTTTAACCATCTGTTTGATATGATAGCATTAGCGCTACCTGTGTGAAACATGGCATACTTACCTTTCCAGCTCCACTCTCACCGCTAACAACCAACGACTGGTTCACGGGCTCCAGCTGACCCTGAACATTCCTGTAAGCCTCCTCGGCCACAATAAAGATGTGTGGTTTGATCTCCTGCAAATAAAAGAATCTTTACTTTGAGCTTTCTTGGCCGAGGGATTCTTCGGATGAGCTGTGAAAGTTTATATTTAATTAAGGACGAACATAGAGCTGTTGCAGTGATAATGTAAATACCTGAGGCTGAGTGGCGTAATGATACTCCCTCATCACATCCGTCGAGTAAAGGGCTGGAAAGGGCTGGAAAGGGTTGACAGCCACCAGGGTGCAACCAGCGTGGGTGTAAAAGACCTTCAAACTGTACCTGGCCTGCAGGCATTTTAGCACTACCAGGAAGAGCAATACATATTAAGCATTAACAAGGAAAGACTTGACAAGGCTAAAGTTGAGCTTCCTTCCCTGGCTAAGGTATTCTTGATTATATAAAATATCTTGATCCAGAAAATCATTCAAATGCAGCACATGCAAGTTCTTCTTGTTGGCAATTCTACAGCCCTGCAGAGAATGGTGATGGGAGCTGAAAGGGTCAATGTAGGGTCTTAGCATCTGTTGCAGGAACAGGGCTCTGAACTTTTTGAACTGCTGCTGAAGAAGCACAATAAGACGGCTTCTACCTCCAGCTGTAAAAAGGCTGAGATTCTGCATTTTATACAATAGGATAACAGGGATTACTGTATGTCACTGCCTGATTTACTGCGCGTGTCGTCTGCAGAAAGAGACGCATGCATGTCTTGTGGGCTGTTGGTTGCACAAACAGCTTTGATAAAAACAACAAAACGTGCAGGTTCTATAGAATTCCATCGACTCGCACAGCTTTCAAGGAGAACAAAAGACGTCTTTGGTGGCGAGCGATCAGCTCACTTTTTCAGTCCCGACACTGATACCTGGGCTTTGTGTATCTGTCGATACCCGATACTGATCCGATACTATTGTTGAATTAATAATAAACTGTATACCCTCCACCTTATACCTTACTTGAAGAGACTAAAGGTACCAGACTTTACTAACTAAAGATAACTACGACTTTGTTTTGCTGAGGTGCAGGAATTCAGCGTGCTCCTTAGCATAGTGTTTCTGGATGTGCTTGATTAAAGTGGTAGTGTTGTACTTTGCAGTAATACCTCCCCTCGAAACATTTACTTTGCAGACATTACAAACAGCCGACGAACTAGTTGGAGTGGCAAGCGTGAAATATCTCCACACAGCCGACCCTCTGGCTCGCTCCATGTTGCTTCTAGCATGCGACACACGTGAAGCTGACGAATGAAATACGTTCTGCTGCGACGAACCCCCCCTCAAAAGAAGCCTGGATCGGCCAGTGGATCTGTTCATTTTTCCAATCCCCGATCCAGCTACTTTGTCAGTATCGCGGCCGATATCCGATCCTAATATCGGTTCGGTGCACCCCTATTAAATATTATTAATTGATTAGATTTTTTGACCCCGTGGGGCAAAACGAATAATGAATAAAATATTAAGAAATGATGAAAGAAAATGAAGAGAAGTGGGTCAAAAAGTTAAAAGGGAAAGAGGGAATTAAGAATAGTAGAGAGAAAGAAGGATAGAGAGAATAAGCTAGGGTTGAAGTATAATTTTAATGGCCGACTTGTCAAAGCTCATAAAGAGCAGAGGGAACATTATTATAAAAAGGGAAAAAAAATAAGGAAAGAGAGGTTATCATAATGATATTCACATGTACTATTCAGAAATAGTATGCACATTACATGATCTCCTCATTTTGTTCGAACAGATATAGTCAGAGAAAGAGAAAGCTCTGGTCTCTCCACCACTTCCACTGGCATCTCATTAAAAAGACTTTAGAATGTAGGAACGGAATGGAACATTTATTTTTAAATATAGTTTTGAAACCTTGATATCGGTAATTATGTTATAAGATATTAGCTACGCAATGTAATGCCAATAAACTGGCTTGATTGAATTTATAATAAAATGATACAACTTAAAATTTATAAGGTCTTTTTACTGAGGCTGAAGTAAGACATTTAGTTAGAAAAGACAAATCAGAGTGATAAAGTAAACAAATATTTCTGCTCCTTGCATTAGGGTGGAACTGATCCCCTACCATCATTGCAGTTATACAATATTTTTTACTGCTCCTACTGACTTTATCTTGACAGGGACAAACACTAAGCAGCAAGAAACTATTTTTCTCTAAAGTTTCGGTTGATTAAATTAATAAACTTACTCTAATTTGAGCCAGTTGGCTGAAAGACGAGTTACACCTTTCCCTCATACGCACTGAAAATACCTATTAGGCCATTAGAAAAGATTTCTGGCCCTGAAAAACACAGAAGGTCAAGGTGTGGAAACTAAAGGAGTCTCACCAGTCACACTTCAGGTAACAGTACACGACTAATAAAATTTGCCAGTTATTTTAAAAACCTTTAGTAAATACATTGGTATTTTTACTCCAGGGTGTCATAACATTTGACTCTCATACCACCCAATGCCTCCATAAAACAGCTAAAACCATTATAAAGATTTCTATCAAACGTATTTGTTATTTAAATTTTAAATAAGCAAAAATGAGAAACACCTGCTAAATTTAGTAGTAGAATACTGTAATACTACTACTATTATTACTTAGTCACTCTGCTCAGCCAGCTGAGCAGCAGTGCACAGTATCCTATTTAAAGACGTAAAAAAAGCATGATCAAATATTCTATTGGTTTTGATACTTTTTAAACCTTGGTATACCTTCATATCCTTAATGGTCTACCCATTACACATTAAGTTTAAACCATTAAGTGGTATAGAACCTCTACTGGGGCATTTGGACATTTTCCATCACCTGTTGTTGGAGTCACAGGATTAACTTTGGTGAGGTCATCAAAAGTGTGCAGTTGGTCTTCATCGATAAGAAAGGCGTGAACGTCCCCCCCCAACGAATCATTTAGGCATGGGTTCGGAGAGTGGACTTTCTGGATGACGCCCTTCACCTGTGTGAAAGAAATTAGGTGAGAAAATGTCATAAGGAATGATGCACTTAAACCCTGACAGTATTGTACTTGTTATTCCCACGACATAGGGGACATATTTAAAACACAAACACCTAGCAGCATTAATAAAAACAAGGACTTGTGTCCAATCCACTGACATCTTCATGAGATCAAGGGTTATTCAGGGTTCCTACAAGTGTTCCATTTTAAAATCCATACATTTTGAAACTATTTTTTTTACTTATGACAATTTAACATCTTTTTTTTTGTTGTTGCACAAATTAAGGCTGGGCGATATGGAAAAAATGTTTATCACGATAATATTTTTCATATCAGTTGATATCGACATATCACAATATTAAACAAATCTCTATTTTTGTCAATATTTAAGGTTTTCTAGTAGTATTTGATGTTTTCAGGATATTTTTTATTTTAAGATTTATTTTCAAAAGTTGAACATGTCATCAGATATTATACAACTGTTTCTGAAGGGCTGGGCGATGTAGATATGGATTAAAAATTAAAGGTTCTATTTTTTTCATGCCAAATTTGATTTTTGATATAAATCAGGGGTTTTTTCCCTCCCTTTCTATTCTTAAATTTTTTTTTTTACAAATGACAAAAAAATAATATTTTTAAAACATGCTTTTATTTAAATTATTCCTTCTTGGAGTTTACCTGAATTCAAAGTCCAAATAAATTCAGGCTGTGAAACAAGATGGACGACCTTGAGCAGAGTGACATCATTTTAAACTATGGAAACCCTAGAAGTGCATTGGTGAATTTTTTCCCCCCGACATTCTTGATATTCCAAAAATTCAATCTTCATAAATAAACAAATTTGATCACTCGATATAATCAATATATATTGCCAAGCACTAGCACAAATCATTAATTGCTCTAAAGTAATAGCATTTTAAATCAATTAACCTCAATTTAGATTATTGCAAAAATATTTTTTGAAATCATGTCAATACTAAGAATCTTGGGATCTAATTTGAAAACCAGTAGTAAAATTATCCATCCATCCTACCATTTTCTTCCGCTTATCCGGGGTCGGGTCGCGGGGGCAGCAGCTTAAGCAAGGACACCCAGACTTCCCTCTCCCCAGCCACTTGTTCCAGCTCCTCCAGAGGAATCCCAAGGCGTTCCCAGACCAGCCGAGAAACATAGTCCCTCCAGCGTGTCCTGGGCCTTCCCCTGGGCCTCCTCCCGGTGGGACGTGCCCAAAACAACTCACCAGGGAGGTGTCCAGGAGGCATCCTGACCAGATGCCCGAGCCACCTCAACTGACTCCTCTCGATGTGGAGAAGCAGCGGCTCTACTCTGAGCCCCCTCCGGATGACTGAGCTTCTCACCCTATCTCTAAGGGAGAGCCCAGACACTCTACGGAGGAAACTCATTTCAGCCGCATGTATCCGTGATCTCGTTCTTTCGGTCACCACCCAGAGTTCGCGACCATAGATGAGGGTAGGAACGTAGATCGACCGGTAAATAGAGAGCTTTGCCTTTCGGCTCAGCTCTCTCTTCACCACGACCCGCATAACTGCAGATGCCCTACCAATCCATCTATCGATCTCCCGCTCCATTTTTCCCTCATTCGTGAACAAGAACCCCAGATACTTAAACTCCTCCACTTAGGGAAGGACCTCATCCCCGACCCGGAGAAGACACCCCAAACTTTTCCGGCTCAAGACCATGGCCTCGGATTTGGAGGTGCTGATTCTCATCCCAGTCGCTTCACACTCGGCTGCGAACCGCTCCAGCGAAAGCTGTAGATCACGTTCCGATGAAGCCAACAGGACCACGTCATCTGCAAAAGCAGAGACCCAATCTTGAGGCCACCGGAATGGATCCCCTCAACACCTTGGCTGCGCCTAGAAATCCTGTCCATAAAAGTTATGAACAGGATCGGTGACAAAGGGCAACCTTGGCAGAGTCCAACTCTCACTGGAAACAAGCCCGACTTACTGCCGGCAATGCAAACCAAACTCTGGCACCGGTCATACAGGGACCTAACAGCTCGTATCAAGGTGCCCGGTACCCCATACTCCCGGAGCACCCCCCACAGGGACCCCAAGGGACACAGTCGAACGCCTTCTCCAAGTCCACAAAACACATGTAGACCGGTTGGGCAAACTCCCACACATCCTCCAGGACCCTGCTGAGGGTGTAGAGCTGGTCCAGTGTTCCACGGCCAGGACGAAAACCGCATTGTTCCTCCTGGATCCGAGGTTCGACTATCCGTCGGACCCTCCTCTCAACCGAATAGACCTTACCAGGGAGGCTCAGAAGTGTGAACCCCCTGTAGTTGGAACACACTCTGTGGTCCCCCTTTTTAAACAGGGGGATCACCACCCCGGTCTGCCAATCCAAGGGAACTGCCCCCGATGTCCATGCAATATTGAAGAGCCGCGTTAACCAACCCAGCCCCACAACATCCAGGGCCTTGAAGAACTCCGGCTGAATCTCATCCACCCCTGGAGCCTTGCCACCGAGGAGCTTTTTAACGACCTCTGTGACCTCAGCACCAGAGATTGGAGAGACCGACCCAAAGTCCCCAAACCCTGCTTCCAGATTGGAAGGAGTGCCGGTGGGATTGAGGAGGTCTTCGAAGTATTCCATCCACCGACCCAAAACGTCCCGCGTCTAGGTCAGCAGCCCACCATCCCCACTGTAATCAGTGTTGGTGGCTGACCGCTTCCCCCCCTGAGATGCCAGATGGGGGACCAGAATCGCTTCGAAGCCATACGGAAGTCGTTCTCCATGGCCTCTCCAAACTCCTCTCCAAACTCCTCCCACGCCCGAGTTTTTGCCTCTGCGATCATCCGAGCCGTGTTGGTGGCTGACCGCTTCCCCCCCTGAGATGCCAGATGGTGGACCAGAATCGCTTCGAAGCCATACGGAAGTCGTTCTCCATGGCCTCTCCAAACTCCTCTCCAAACTCCTCCCACGCCCGAGTTTTTGCCTCTGCGATCATCCGAGCCGCACTCCGCTTGGCCTGCCGGTACCCATCAGCTGCTTCAGGGGTCCCACAAGCCAAAAACACCCAATAGGACTTCTTCAGCCTGACAGCATCCATTACCACTGGTGTTCACCAGCGGGTTCGGGCTTGCCGCCGCGACAGGCACCGACCACCTTACGGCCACAGCTCCAGTCAGCCGCCTCGACAACGGAGGCGCGGAACATGGTCCACTTGGACTCAATGTCCCCCGCCTCCCCCGGGACGTGTTCGAAGTTCTGCCGGAGGTGTGAGTTGAAGCTCCTTCTGACAGGAGAATCTGCCAGGAGACTCTGCAGACCCTCACAACACGTTTGGGCCTTCCAGGTCTGTCCGGCTTCCTCCCCCACCATCGGAGCCGACTCATCACCAGGTAGTGGTCAGTGGACAGCTCAGCCCCTCTCTTCACCCGAGTGTCCAAAACATGAAAAACAATTATCTAGGTCGTAAAATTTTTTTTAGTAATTTGATATTCTGCCTTTTATTAGATTTTTAAACTTACTAAAAATAAATAAATACATGTAGTAGCTGATCTATTTAGTATTTACAGACTAAAACAGCAGCAGCTCTTAATTACGAAGGATTTAATTACATTTAAAAACTCAACTTTCTATGTTTGAGCTGCTGATCACTGATGAGATTCATTGGCTTATTCCAATCTGTGGCTGATTGATGCATCTCTAATGCAAACTGATTCATATTTCTGCACACTATATACCCTGACAACTCAATAATTTTTTTAGAATAATAAAAAAAAAGCATTTCAAGTCTGATAACTCAGTCTTAAACACCTTGCCCTGACTAATAGAAGCAGGTGACCTGAACCTGGGACCTTCTTGAAGGCTGCCAGCTGTCCAAGGCACTGACTGCGTCCAGACACACTTAATCCTTATAGTAGGTAGCCTACATTCCAACATTCCGCCATTTTAAGACCGTGAGAATCCTCCAAAGTCATTTATTTTGTAAACAAAACAACACATGCTGCAATGATCATTTCATGCATACTAAGCAATGCAGTGTCTTGTCTAAATAATGTGACGGGGTTTTTACTCTGTTCAATGGTGAGCAATACAAAGTAAGTCATTTTAAATTTGTAGTGACATAATTTCACAGATAGATACCACAACATAAAGGGCTTTAGACTTATGTCCACTGTGGGAGCGATTATTAATCAGGCGCAGATCGGTCACAAGTATACATGCCCCCTTGAATTAAATAATGATTTTTCTAAAACACACCTGACATTCATAAGTAAGATAAGTTGCGGGCCAGTATTTTTTATGTTAAAAACAGCATATTAAAAGTTTATATACTCAGAAAAATAAAGAAAAAGTAACTTCTAGACTCCTGGTGGGAAAAAAAACTTGTGTTCGGGTCCTAACTTACCTCTGCCACTCCATTCCTGGGACCCACATCATCGTTACGCCGGTCGGTGGAAGAACTCATTTATTTAATACTATTTCTGTATCTGTCCTTAAAACTCAACCGGAAAAAAAAACTCTCTGGGGTGTTGAACCTAATCTGCGATTCAAATGAGTTCCTATTCTACGAGAAAGACGTTATTTCAACTAGTCATCAGAAAAGCCTCAAGGACTACTTCTACTGGTTGTCCCACCCGCTGCCTCCCAGACTACACTCCCGAACCATACGTCATTCCCGCCCTCCTCCTTACCATTCAATGGCTGCTCTATACGGTAGGATAATACAGCTTCATCGTTGTATTACCCCTCTCACTGGATATAGGTTCAGCGTGGAGCTGTATTATTATTTTTTTTCAATTTAGCATACCAACAACGGCCTTTTATATTTCCGCTGTGTGACATTTTTTCCGCTACAGATCTCAAAGTTTTCCATAGAATTCACATATAGTTTACGGATGGCTTTAGTCATCAAAACGTTCTAACTGTTTAATAAAATTGCAAGCAAGACTACTGCATTCAATGGTTATTTACAAACCTAAAACCTAATGTTTGAAGAAGTGCCAGAAATCCCAGACTTTTCGAATGCACCACGGGACGCAAACACGGAAGTGAGCGAACGTGCCATCACTACACAGGTTCTGCACTCCAAGCAAAGTAACAATGCTGTTAAACAGGTATTCCCTCGTCTTCCACTTCTAACAACGTCGTGGTAAGTGCTGGTCAGTAGATACCCTGCTATTGGCAAAAAATAAAACGTGAAACTGATGGTTTTGTTTAATGTTTTCGCTTGCTTGTAGGATGCTGCTTTAGGGTGCTAAACATTATGCGCACCTATTTTAAGCGTGCAAACTCTACAAATTGGTTTCATGTACTGTAAAATCTTACACCGACTGCTGTAATGTTTCAGGATTATGTTTGTCTTTCATCCGTTTCTGAATATATTTCAGGTTCTCTGAATGTTACATTGTTCAAGTTCCAGATGCTGTTGTTTCCTGAATGTTGTATCATGAAAGCGGCAAATAACGTCAATTGAATCTTTAGATAACATTTTTAATAGTTCCCAAACGTTGCCACTCTCAATGTCCTTTCAATGGTTTCTCATGAAAGTTGTAGGAGCTTTTAGGTAATATCAGTTGGTTCCCTTAAGATTACACCACAAAAGTTGTAGATGAACTCAAGGGAACCTTGGGAGAGCATTTCCTGATAGTTCCCTAAAGATCGCCATTGATGTGAAATATCAAATATGAAATATCTTTGCTGCTACACCTGGTTTCATCTCCGTGTAGACGGGGCCTAATGCTTGTCCTTTTTTTATGTTTGCAGGCTATGGCTCAAAGGGAAGTGAAGGAGGCGTTTGTCAGTAATCTCAATGGGACCAGTTTGGGAGAGGTGGCACTTGGATCATTTCTCGCTCCGTTATGTCTCATCCAGAGAGCGTTCATCTTAGTCCTCTACTACCAGGCCAGAGGGACTCTGCCGCTGCCACTCCCACTGTTTTCCCATCTACTCCTTGACTTTTCTCTGCTTGTTCTTCCCCTCGTGTTATCATGTACGATTCTTAGCAGCGTTCTTCTCCAGGTCATCGTGTGGCTAACTTTTATTTCAGCTTGTGTGTTTTGTTACATCTGTCGTACCAGCTTCCTGTCCTCTGCTCTGCAGCCACAGAAGATTGTCAGCAACTTTCTTCAGTGTGGCGTTGAGTTCAACCAGGTCCCCTTCGTGACTCTCTTCAGAGTGTTTGTAAATGTGAAAACGGCCATCAGCATCCTTGCTGTGGACTTTAGCGTCTTTCCGAGACGATATGCAAAGACGGAGACCTACGGGACCGGGGTTATGGACTTTGGAGTTGGGGCGTTTGTTTTTGCAAATGCTCTCGTCAGTCCAGAGGCACGGAGGAGGGGCGTGTCGGGATCCAAGAGGAGCCATATTACAAAGCAGATCCTGTCTGTTTGGCCCCTGTTTGCTCTTGGTATGGCAAGGCTGGTGAGCCTCAAAATGACCGGCTATCATGAGCATGTAACGGAATATGGCATCCACTGGAATTTCTTCTTCACGCTGGCCATCGTCAGAGTTCTCGCTTCTGTTCTTTTGGTTGTTTTCCCAGCTGGACAGTCGTGGCTCTTCGCCCTTCTGATCAGTGGGTTTTATCAGTTCGCTCTGGAAACATCCGAACTGAAGACCTTTCTAATGCACAATAACGACAGAGAGAAGGATTTTGTGCATGCCAACAAAGAGGGCATATTCTCCATAGCGGGCTATGTCTCCATCTACCTAGCAGGAGTTCAGATTGGACTTTATGTGATGCAACCAAGATCTCAAGTCAAAGATTGTCTCAAAATGCTCGTTACCCTCTTTCTAGGAGGTTTGCTAACGTACACCGCTTTGTTCGCATGCCAGGCGCTCGTGGAGCCAGTCTCTCGGCGCTCAGCGAATTTACCCTTCGTCATCTGGAGTGTTGCTCAGTCTCTGTTTTTCATGTCCTGCCTCGGTCTGGCTGATATGGTTATCCTGTTCTCAAACGGAGCATCTAACTGTGGTTTTCTGCCATCATCAATGCATTTTCTGGAAAAGAATGTAAGCTCTAGAGCGAAAATAGAGAGACTCTGCCTCATTCAGGCTGTCAGCAGGAATCAGCTGTTATTTTTCCTTCTCGCCAACGTCATGACAGGAGTGACCAACGCCGTCGTGGACACACTCCACTGTAGCAGTTCATTTTCAGTGGCCGCTTTACTGTCGTACATGCTCGTGAACTGCCTTGTTGCGCATGTTTTACATGTCTGTGGCATTACGGTCAAATTCTGGTGAAAGTTGTATTTGGGATCTCACCTTCATGTGTTTGTCATCGTTTCTCTGAAGCTTGAATGACCTCCATTGAAATTCAAAACTACGGGAAACACTATAGTATGAAAATGTCATCTGCATGGAGCTTTAATTTTATTTATTCTTTATGGTAATTTTGTCTTAAACTGTGGTTTTGTGTTTGTACAGTTAGGGACTTGCAAAAATAAAAACCATGTGAGACAAAAAAAAATGTTTTAATAGACAAAACAATGTCGTGGGTAAATGTACCAGAGCCAGCCCCAAGGCACATCCAAACTAAGCTGCTGCATAAGGCCCCAGAACCAGTAGTGGATCCTTATAAATGGCTACATGTTAACATTGAGCATACAGTGGGGCAAAAAAGTAATTGGCAGCCACCGATTTTGCAAGTTTTCCCACTTAAAAAGATGAAGTCTGTAAATATCATAGGTACACTTAAACTGTGAGAGACAGAATAGAAAAATAAATCCAGGAAATCACATTTTATGACTTTTAAAGAGTTTATTTGTATAATAGTGCAGAAAATAAGTATTTGGTAAATAACAAAAGTTAACCTCAATACTTTGTAAAGTAACCTTGGTTGGTAACGACAGAGGTCAAACGTTTCCTGTAGGTCTTCACCAGGTTTACACACACTGTAGCTGGTATCTTGGGCCATTCTTCCATGCAGATCTTCTCTAGAGCCGTGATGTTTTGGAAACATGCCAATATTAATTCATTGTCAGGGCGGAACACTAAATTCGAAGAGGATCTTTATGCAGCTAATAAACTTTAACAAAGTGGGAAAAGACAGTAAGAACAAGAGATCTATTTTTACCTGTCTTCTAGTATAACTGCTGTCATTAAACAAGGTAATGCAAGTTAAAATTGTCATGTGTTCCCCACGAGGTGAGATCTTGCATTGAGCCCCAGATGGTGGGAGATTGTCAATGATCTTGTATTTGTTCCATTTTCTAATAATTGTTCCAACAGTTGATCTCTTCTCACCAAGCTGCTTGCCTATTGTAGATTGGCTCATCCCAGTCTTGTGCTGGTGTACAATCTTGTCCCTGGTGTCCTTGGACAGCTCTCTGGTCTTGGCCACGGTGGAGGTTGGAGTCTGACTGTTTAAAGGTGTGGACAGGTGTCTTTTATACAGATAATGAGTTCAAACAGAGGCCATTACTACAAGTAACGAGTGGAGGATAGAAGAGCTTCTTAAAGAAGAAGTAACAGGTCTGAGAGGGCCAGAATTCTTGCTTGTTTGTAGGTGCTAAATATTTTTGCCATTATACAAATACATTCTTTAAAAACCATACAATGTGATTTCCTGGAGTTTATTTCAACATTCTGTCACAGCTGAAGTGTAACTATGATGGAAATTACAGACCTCGATCATTTTTCTAAGTGGAAAAACTTGCAAAACCGGTGTCTGCCAAATACTTTGTTGCCCCACTGTAACATCCATCCTGGTGTATTTACAACTTTAGTCTGGGAAAAGTATTGATCGTCTTGAAGAAACCATCAGAGGAAAAGAGGGAACATCTCATATGCTTGTTAAATGGATTGGCATGTACAGACATGTTCAGACTGCAGACTTGTGGCAACCAAAAACTGCAAGATGATCCAGAGCCTGACTTTGAACTCTGGGAGTCAGGTGATCAGAGATATATGCAGTTTGAGTAACATTATGAGGTTATTCTGATGTTAATTTTGTTTACAATATTGTTGTGTAAATATGTTAAATAAAAATGTGAAATGTTAATTATAAAACCCAGCTGGTTATTTATCTTATTGTGTCCTTCATGTCCTGTCTTTATCCTGTCCATGATAAAGACAAGTTTGTGACATCAAATCAAAGTTTATTTATACATCAACGTGACATCAGCCTAATGGTTGTCTAGTTGCAGTTTATTAGTGCCTAAAGATGCTTTAATGTTCAGAAACACCCCTGATAAATGAATAAATATTGGCATGTTATACAATTCCTGAATGCTTATAGCTCTGTGAATATTCCGCTTATTATATTTTGTATCCCTGTTGTTCCCAGATGACAGAGATAGTTTATCATATAGGTGAACATTTTGTAAAACTGTGTGTTATTGTTTAAAATGCTACAGTGGCTTCTATATTGGTCAGACAGAGTAACGTTACCTTAAATGAAACTTTAAAATGTACATTTTAAAATTATACAAAACACAACAGTGATAAACATTTACAGATTTCCTGTACATAAGTCTAAACCAGGATATGCACCAGCATGTAAAATATCATTTTATGAAGGGGGGTGGGTAACTTAATGAGCTGATAACTATGATACAGCAGCCACTCAGGAAGGGTTATCATACCAAAATATCATATACAGACATGGATCTTTTGAAAAATCATAAGCAAGTTTTGTCACCTTGAGTGGTACCGATGTCTGTTCTGGCTCATGGACTAAATAGGTCAAACTGTGTTTCCATCATGCGAGAAGAAGTGGAGGTGCTTAAGGAATATAAATACCTTGGGAGTTTCCTTGGACAACCAACTGGACTGGAGACTGAACAGTGAAGCAGGCTACAAGAAGGGACAGAGCAGACTGTATTTCTTGAGGAAGCTTGGGTCCTTCAGGATTTGCAGATCTTCTATAGGTCTGTTGTGGAGAGTGTAATATCTTCCGTCATCGTCTGTTGGGGTAGCAGCTTTAAAGCCAGGATTTAAAAGAGGCTCAGAAAGCTGACAACAAAGGCTGGTTCTGTTCTGGGGAAGACTGTGGAACATCTGGAGATAATGTAAAGAAAGATTCTTCATAAAATCAAGACCATCATGGACAACTCAGATAATCCTCTTCATGAGACTATCATACAACAACATAGTGTCTTCAGATTTGGGTGCAGAGATCCTTCCTGCCCACAGCCATCAACATTTACAATAACTATTTGAAGAAACTTAAATAATATGAGTACCAACATTTCATTTCCCTCTGGGATCAGTAAAGTGTTTTTGAATTTGAATCTGACAAAGCATACAGGACCTTGCAGAAGTTTTCATCCCTTTCATTTTTTTTTCACCTTTTGTCATCTTACAACTACAGACTTCAAGGGATTGTATTGGGATATTAAGTAAAAGACCAACACAAAGTCAAACATTGTAGTGAAGTGGAAGAAGAATGCAGCATTATTTTCCCCGTTTTCTTAACACTTAAAATCCCATCTATTGCATTTTTAATAAGCCCTTGAGAGAATCTTTCACTTCCACTACAACTGCAGATCACTCTGGACGGAAAGCATATTTGAACGTCGCTATAGGTATTCCCTCAGATTCTCAGTTGTAGCTCTTCCTGAATGTTGTATGATGTCTTGCTGGGAGGTGAACCTCCCCAGTTTGACCGCTAAAATGCATACTTATAGGCAGGGGTGGTCCCAACCGGTTTGGTGCCCTGGCCAAACACCCTTTCCGATGCTTGGAGACTTGATGTGCAAGTGTGCTATTCTCGGTACAGAAAGTGGATGGTGCCAGGCAGGCCTGGGCGGGTGCCCCCCCAGTCAGGTATCAGGAAGACAAATTACAACGCCCTAAGTTCCAACCATGCAAGTTCTGATGAAAACTATGATAGAAATACACACAAGCGAATTATCAAGATTTTGAGTGGCAGATGATGTTGGATTTTGACTTGTTGTGGCCTAACTACATTAAAGAATGACATTAACTGGACCGTTGTGGATGTAAAAAGACCTTTTTTGTTTGAGATGGCTCTGTCCTAGGTTTTGAAATGTGGTTTTGAATGGTAAGTTGTGATTTATTTGCTTTCTGAGTGGTTTGACAAAGGTGTGTACTGTGTCTACAATTAAGATTGTATCACTGATTGGCATACATCATTTGATGCAGGGACAGGATGGTGTTAAAATTCAGGCCGGCTAGCTAGCTAGCTAGCTATCTATCTATCTATCTATCTATCTATCTATCTATCTATCTATCTATCTATCTATCTATCTATCTATCTATCTATCTATCTATCTATCTATCTATCTATCTATCTATCTATCTATCTATCTATCTATCTATCTATCTATCTATCTATCTATCTATCTATCTATCTATCTATCTATCTATCTATCTATCTATCTATCTATCTATCTATCTATCTATAATTTTACCATATACTAGGTTAAGTAGGTGATTCATTTACATGAAAATCCTGCCTTGTTTGTCTTTAACACATGCTTTTGCATAAACTGTTGTCAGAACTATACTGAACTTATTCAGATATATGGACATTCATATATACATTTACAGTGTATAGATACAGAAACAAAATAACTTAGATTTAAATGGGAGAGAATAGAACTATGCATAGAAGACAATATTATGAATGAAATGTGCTTTATTTGGAAGCAGTTACTTGCGGGATTTGTTTCGCCAGCTGATTACAGTTACAAAATTTGATGCATGCATGCCTATAGCCAAGGCCAAGGCTGCTGCAATGAAGCCGGAAAGCTGCCCCCCTCCCACTCTGCGCACCCCTTTCAACAGGCACAGCTGGCAGCAGCAAGCGGGCGCACCGAGGGTGCAAGCAGCTGCTGCAAATTATCAGCGTATTTTTTATATTGTCATGGTGATTTTGTGTTGTTTTTGTTTTATTTTGTGAGCTAGTTAGATGCCGTTTCACTTCCAACCTCTTCAGTCACTTCAAGCCTTCCCCCCTCCCTTTGCAGCACCAGCAAGCAGCAGAGCAAATGCACCTTGCTGCTACGCGACCTGCAAACGGAGGATAGAAAACTGGTCAGTGCCATGGCCTCCCTCCCCTGGTGGATCCGGGTGAACAGCGGTGCCTATTGGGGTCACATGCGACACACATGTAGGGACTTTGGGGTGGGCACACTTTTCGGCATCCAGAGGGGGAGCGGTTCAATCAGCTTCACCTCTGGTGCCGGTGCCCACTGTTAAACCACATATAGACACTGAGGGCTCGGGGTGGGGGTTGGGGGATGTGTGGCTGCCTTCCCCACATCCCACCCCTCTGTTTTAAATGCACATTATAACAACACGCATCAACACCATACTTGAGCAGGAGAATAGAGGCTAAGGGTCTTCTCACACCCCTGTTCGCTACGGGCCATCAGGGGGTTGGGGTCCGGAGGAGGAACAGGTGGTCTGGTCGGGGTCCTGGGCTATTGGGCTGCTTCGCCACTGTGGGGCCCTTGGCGGTCTGCTTGTCTCCGTCCTAGAAGGTAGGGGGTCCATCTCCCGGGTCCGGGGGCTGGTGGCTCTACTGAGGCATCGGTACCTGGACCTGGGAGCATAAAGTGTGTATGGGGTGTGTGAGTGAGGGTACAGCGTCATTTCTTGGGTGTCTTGGTGAGTTAGTGAGAATGTATGTGTTTAAGAGGGAGGGAATGTATGACTGTGTCTGTATGTCTTTTTCTGCCTGTCAGGTTGGTTCTTGGGCTGCCCTCTCGCCTGGCGCACCTCAGGGCTTACATTTAATGGGGGGCCTATTTCCCCCTCCGTCACTCCCCGCCAGTGACAGATGCCCCTGCCTACTGGTGCGTCGGTGGTCAGTCCGGTTTGGACCTGGTGCGTGCCTGGCCGGGCCTGGGGGGGCCGGTGTGTCGGTCGGCCGATGCGCTGGGCTGATATCTTCCCTTGGTTGGTTGGGGCACGTCTTTTAGGGGTGCCAGGTTTGGGCTTGTTGGGTGGTGCCTGCTCGGTGGCTCGGCGGGATACGGATCCAGCGTCTCTGCTCCTTCGATCACCTGTTCTGTGCGCACCGTGCGTGGTCGGTTCATTGGCGGGTTGGACAGACCCTGGCCTTTGTTGGATGCCTGGTCTCGGCGCTCTGCTTTGCGCGGGATCAGGACTCAGGAGCTGTGACAACTTGGTGTCCAGGTGCTGGCTGAGCTTGGCCTGGGGATGCCGTCCGTCCGCTGCGGTTATCTGTGGGGTGCCCCGATGTGGGGCAGGGGTGGGGCGCTGGGATGTTGGCGGTGGGGATTGGCCTAGGGTGGTGGTGGCGTGTGGCGGCCGGCCGGGGGCCCCTCGTCGGCCGATCCCTTGTCGGGTCCCTGCTGGGGGTTGGGGCGCCCCTGGGCCCCGGCTCTCCTGGTCCATGGACCGGCCCGCCCTTGCGTGGCTGGTTGCTGGCGGGGCAGGTTGCTTGCGGGGCCCGTGGGCTCGTCACTGCTGCCCCCCGGGCCCCTGCACCGTAGCCACTGGATCTTCCCCTGGGGTTCTCCTTTGCTCCTCTCATGGGGGATGTGGTCAGCCCCGCCCGGGTCCGCCTGGGACTGGGGGGGTACTTTGGACGTCTTGGCTCCGACCTCCTTCATGTCTGCATCGATTCCTGGGAGACAGATTGATGCTTGCTAACACCAGCTATCGAACACTCTTATGGAGAAACCTTATATGCACCAGCATGCTCACAAAGACACATAGATGTGGGGTCTCTGGTGTTTACAGATATATTCTTGGGCTGAGGTTATCATTACTAGATCTTGATTAATCGGTACCATGAGTTTTTCTGTGACATTGTTGTATTTTTATATCAATTTTTCTGTGATGCGGTTGTGTAGTTCTTAGTTCACAATGTTTGGTTCGTTTTGTTGATGTTCCTTTTTCGTTTTTTTTTTTCCCTCTCTCTGCTGTCCTTTGGGTATGGAGGCAGACTTCAATGTTTTCCTGTGTTTTCTTTGTTCCCTTTCCTCTTGTATTTTCAACTAGCCCTCTCTCTTGACTTTTTGTTTCCTACCTCTCTTCTTCATCTTCTTTCTTTCTTCCTCTTAATTTTCCGTCTCCGTGTCCATAACATCAGGAAATAAAACCCCCAGCAATTCATAATAAAGATTTTACACACATATATCAAGTGGAGTACTATAGCAAAAGCTGTACTGCTCCGCTTGTGAAAGTAAATCTGTTGGGCTTCTACTTGGTACTCAGACACCAAGTCTGAGCTCCACACTGCCAAACAGGACACGTTTAAAAGAAAGAAAACTGGTCAGTGATTATGTTTTCCAAAAGAGGCATGCACTGGCATGACATTGGGTGTTGCACTCCAGGGGAAATACGGTAATAATAATAATAATTGTTTTTTTTAAAAACCATTGTCCTGCCCTAGGCGACCGCCCAGGTCACCCATATCAAGAACCGCTACTGCTTATATAAACATGCTGTACATATCTAGTTTCATCCATCTCCCATTAACTCTGACCAACCCCCTTGTCCCTTCAGAAGAAAAGCACTGCCAACGTATGATGCTGCCACCTCCACGTTTCACAGTGGGGATGGTGTTTGGAAATTATGCACTACTCTGCTCCACAAAAGAATAAAATAAAGATAAATTACTAAATTGAATAAATAAAATAAATGGAAGCTTTTGGTAGTAACTTGACAAAATGTGAAAAGTTCCAGTAAGAATGTGTTTGTGAAAAGAATGGAATAGAATAATCCTTTATTGTCCCACAAAGGGGAAACTCAGCTGTAACAGCAGCAAAGTGACAGATGATATAAGCATTTAGATTTACACAAGAAACGTAGAAAAAGTATAATAACAGAATTCAGAATAATATATTTATATTAAAGACAAAATTACAAAAACCAAGTACTTTGAAAAACTGTAAATTCAATTAAATTCACTTCAGACTTGATTCGTACCCAAAGGTAACTTTGCTTTGCAGTAGATGAGTCATAAACATTTAAAACATACAGACATTTCCACATAAGGCATAAACATAAAAAAACATAAAAGCTACTTCTTTTTCAGGAGGCTTATAGCAGCAGGGATAAAACTGTTCCTAAAACGATTTGTTCTACATTGTGGCATTCTGTATCATCGTCTTAATGGGAGAAGTTGGAACTCACAGTGTAGTGGGTAAAAGGTGTATTTTAAGATGAATCCAGAGAGCCTCTGTGCTTGTTTTGAAAACAGTGCATCAGGATTCAACTGCTGCTCTCTTGTCAGCTTGCTGGACCACTTCACTATTTGGTTCAGGTAGTTCTTGTTTTTAAAAGACAGAGTTTCAAACCAGGACACCAACCAGAAGGATAAAACTGATTCAATAAAAGCTCGATAAAAGAAGATCAACTGTTTTTTTTAATCTACATTAAAAAAACAACTTCCCCTTTTTATACACCGCCTCACAGTTTGCCTCATATGACGATTTACTGTCGATCACTGTGCCAAGATATTTATATGTGTCAACACATTCCACACTCTGGCCTTGTCAGTCCTTGTTTTGGGGGGATTTTTCCTAAAATCAATAAGCATGTCTTTGGTTTTAAAAATGTTCATCTGCAAGAAGGGTTCATCACACCACTGGACAAAGTCCTGTACGATTTCACCTAGCCCAGTTTCAGTAAAATATATCAGGTTTAAATGGGTTTTTGTTGCTTTTTCTTTTTAATTTAGATTTTATATTCACATATTAGTAATTGATATCTACAACTAAACACCATGCGTTGTGTCACATTTCCTTTTTGCAGCAAGAGAAGAGGGCTATGTACCTCAATAATGTCTAAATATAGCTACGTATAAACAGAGGTGAGTAGAGTACCCCCAGAAGTGTATTCAAGTGTGTGTGTGTGTGTGTGTGTGTACAGTACTGGTATTTTATTGAAAACATGGACGTAGAGAAGGCTCTCTTTTGCTTAAAATTTGTTATTTTGTAATTATGTCATTCATTTGTATTTTTTTCTCATTATAGTTTTTAAAATACCAGAATTTTCCATAACTTTGTATGGCTGTCTCTCTGATAAGATCATTTAAAAGATACTGAATGAGATGCTACTCAGTACTCAAGTAGCCTTTTTGCCAAATGCTTCTTTACTCTTACTCAAGTAATTTTTTTTGGACGGAGCACAATTTTTGGGTACTCGTCTCACTTCTGACAGAAATATCATTCATGAGTAGCGATACTTCATAACAGCATTACTCGGGTAAAGGTAAAAAGTAGGGTGGAATTATTTTTTTTTAAAGTATTTTTCTTTTAAAAGGTTACTCGAGTAAATGTAACCGACATCCCTGGCTATAAACGAGCTGAAAATAAAATTCGGTAATAAATTAAATCAAAACCCTGCTCTTTCTGGTAGCAGCTCTTCTGCTCACCATCGCCCCCTGGAGGCAACGTGTATTACAGCATCCGTATTATGTACCAGTGCGGGTGGGGGCAAAGGTGAAATCAGTAATGAAGATTCCGCCACCGCAGCAGGCTCACTAACTGTCGCACTTGTTTAATTCTAAGAGAAGTTTCAGACGACGGTAAGTAGAAATAGTTCAAAAGTTTTACCAAGCACACTTTTACGTCACGAAGACGGCATTTTGTTGTCAGTACCGCTGGTATATGTGTTTTAAAGAAACTCCCGGCTGTCGCTAAGGAGGCTACTCGTAGTTCCAACTTTCTGTTAGCTTAGATTAGCTTGCTAAAGCTAGCTGCTGGGAGCAGCGATGTTAACAAGCAGGTTAGCCAGGTTTGCTATCGTCGACAGGGCGACGTCGAGCTGTAATAATACTCCAACGTGTGTTTGGTGGCAGAAGGGACACCATTTGATAAACAACACTGCTCCCAACTTTAACCGAAAGGCATATTTGATTTCTGAAGTTGTCAAGTGTTGTTAGCTAGCAGGCTAAGTTAGGAATTAGTGGGTAATGGTTTAAAAGGCAACGAAAACAGTTGAGTGTTTCCAACCCCGGCTTTGTAAGGTGTACAATGTTAGAAATACAGTTCATAAAGCTAATCACTCATTCATTTTCCAAATCAGAGCTTTGGTTTGTCAGGTTGTTTGCTAGCTTAGCAGGGGGAAATCTGGGTCAAGACAACCATGCGAGTCGCTTTAGGAGTGACTACAACAACATTTTGAAACATTTGGTGATTTTCTTTCATATTTTTAAAGCATACTCTAGAGATAAAGAACCCCAAATATGCATTCTTAGCTCCAAGATGATGTCAGCCCTCAATGATCTGGAGTTGGGTAGCATTAGTCTGTCTCTGCACATCATTTCTCCAGCGTGTCATCGGTCTTGCTCGTGTATGTAACCTGCAGGTGAGGTGCTCTACAGCCCAAAGAGGAAAATGGCACGCCTGGTAGCAGTATGCAGAGAAGGCGAGGAGGATTACCCGTTTTTGGCAAGACAGATCCCCCTGTATATCGATGACACACTCATGGTAGGTCCTCATGCTCACAGGGAATTCATCAGATAACTGAGATGCTTGAACACAGTTTCCGTTTTGGAAGATCGGCCCTTGTGAATTGTCCTGTAAACTACATGGATAAAAGCAAAGATGACTTAGAAAGTGTTCATTGTATTTAGATTCTCAAAATGAAACACAAATGTTAACTGCCAAACACAACTCTTAATTTTTTTGCTGAATATCTGAAGGAGATGAGTTTGGTTTTAGTTTAGTAGTTTTTGTTAGGAAGGACGTTGATGTTGGAAAGCTGAGATAGGATTGTGTTCTTCACAAAGAGATGTCTGGACCCCTGAGAACTGATTACAGTACAATCAGTCTGAAACTGCTGATTTGAAGACAAAACTGATGACTTGTGCCTCTGAGCTGTCAGTATGGATGCAACACGACTGTGGAGTTTTATGTTCATTACCTGTTGTGTGCTAATGCTTGTCAGATGGTGATGGAGTTTCCTGACTGCGTCATGGATGTTGAAGGCCATGAAATAATCCCTGCTCATTGGAAGCAATTTTCCGAGGTGCCCATCTCTAATTTTGCACACTATTTCCTAACATTTCTTCTAATGTGTGTGTTTTTTAGTTTTTTTTTTTGAGTGTGTATTCAGTGTATAGGGGAAAAGGTTGACAGTATGACTTTATTTTTCCTAGTATTACTCCAAGTTGAAGCAGCAGGACCTGAATGTTGCCTTGGTGGTGTCACCCAGAGAGGTGTACGGATCATTATCCCAGCTGGTGCCATGCGTGGGCTGCAGACGAAGCGTGGAGCGCCTCTTTTCACATTCAGTGGAAACGGGGAGCCCAGCGCTGGAGCCCCTCATAGTGAAACCCAAGGGCATGCTCACGCTCACAAAGGCTTGCTTGGCAGACATGAAGAAGCTTTATAGCCTCTTCTACATCCATGGGTGAGGGAAAGAAATGTTTTCCTTTCATTTTTACAATGAGAATGTTATAACAAGCAATATAATAGGTGCGTTTCTGCTATCCGAACTTCAGGGTAATTTGACCGGACCTTCCCAATATGCGCGCGTCTCTATTTCATCAGGCCGGGCCGACAAGGCCGTTTTCGGGCCATTTCAGAAACCAACAGAGAACCCCGTATGGTGGAATGTACTCGGAATGGCCCGGTCGAGTGGCTCAGCGGGAGCTGTGGTTAAGTTGCGCTGATTGGTTGTAATTCAGAGGGAAATGAGCAGACGTCGCCTAACAACCGGCTTTGTAAAAATGAGAAGAGTTGTTGGCGAAGCAGTTTATAAAAAAACAAACAGAAACGAAGCAACAAGTCCTGCTTCTTCCATGTTGATCTCTTATTTCTGCTGCTCCGAGTGACTTTTTTTGCGCTGATCAGTGACGCTACTCACTGCTGAAACAGTAGTGATATGCGGATGTCTTTAACTGAGTCCTTAAAGGGCCGATTGTGTTTGGAGACACGGTGGCTGAGAGGAGCGGGCCGACCGGCAGTTTACCCCGTCAGAAAAAGATCTGCTTAAATTACCCTGAAGTTCCGATAGTGGAAACGCGCCTAATGTTCGCTGTCCTCCCCTTTTAGTTTATCTATTGTTTTCATTGTGATTACATTGATAATGCTCTGAATCGCTGTTGTTAAACACCTTTTGTTGTTTCTATATTTATGCATGAGAAGCATAGGTCTAATAGTAAGTGTTGTTACCCTTTGAAGTTTGTTTTTGGCTTTTCAACAACTGTAGAATTGCCTTTTGCTGCAGTTACTTTTTAGAGGTATGACTTTACCAGCTTTGGACATCAAAATGTTAATTTAAATTTTTTAAACCATTTTTCAAACATGTCAAGGAAGGTTCTCCAGTCAGATGAGACAGAAATGCTTATATTTTGACACACATGCAAACGTGCTCTGTGTAGTAACAACTAACTTATACCATCCCCACCATAAAACATGGAGGTGACTGCATCAAGCTGTGGGGATATATTTTTTTCTCCGGGAGCAGCTGAGAAGATGAATGAACAGGGCATTCAGGAAGTAAAACCCGTTAGATGCTGCAAATGACTCAAGATTGAGTGGAGAGATATACTTTACAGCAGAACATGCATAACGAGTTTTCAGTGATTGAATGGCCCATTCAAAGTCCTGACTTTAGAACTGATGTTCACAGATACTCGTTATCAATTCTGAGATATTTTGCAAGGAAGATTGGGCAAAATAAATAAGATTTCAAGATGGCCAAAGCTGGTAGAAACACACCTTGAAAAACGTACGGTTGTCATTGCAACATAAGGTAGTTCTGAGAAAGTATGGAATCAGTACGGCTGAATATAAATGCTTTTCACATATTTCAGATTATTTAGTTTAAAAAAAATAGAGAACCATGTATCCTTTCACTTCAACTTCACAGTTATGTGCTAATTTGTCTCGGTCGATTACATAAGAACCCACTGAAATCATAAATGGGTTTTGTTTGCAAACATGAGAAAAAGTAAAATTACTACAGTAATTGAATTTGTTTTTTGTTTTTTTTGCAGGTCAAAGTTAAATGACATGATTGATGCCATTCCAAAAAGTAAAAAGAATAAGCGCTGCCAGTTGCACTCCTTAGACACGCACAAACCGAAACCGTTGGGGTGAGTAATGTGGCTCAATTTAACCTTTTACTTGAGGAAGTTTTGCTATTCGGTACATACGGGTGAAACTCAAAAAATTAGGATATTCTGAAAAAGTTAATTTATTTCAGTAATTCAACTTAGAAGGTGAAACTAAAATATGATATAGACTCATTACATGCAAAGGGAGATATTTCAAGCCTTTATTTATTATAATTTAGATGATTATGGCTTACAGCTTATGAAAACCCAATATTCAAAATCTCAGAAAATTAGAATATTACATGAAATAATTAAAACGAGGATTTTAAATAGAGAAATGTCAGACATCTGAAAAGTATTCAGTAAGTGGTTTAGGCTGTTTTTGCATCAGTTACTGCCTCAATGCGGCGTGGCATGGATGCTATCAGCCTGTGGCACTGCTGAGGTGTTATGGAAGACCAGGATGCTTCATTAGCGGCCTTCAGCTCGTCTGCATTGTTCGGTCTCATGTCTCTCATCTTTCTCTTGGCAATGTCCAATAAATCCTCTGTGGGGTTCAGGTCAGGCAAGTTTGCTGTCCAATCAAGCTCAGTAATCCCAGGGTCATTGAACCAGGTTTTGGTACTTTTGGTTATGTGGGTAGGTTCCAAGTCCTGCTGGAAAAATGAAGTCAGCATCTCCATAAAGCTCTTCTGTAGAAAGAAGCATGAAGTGCTCCAAAATGTCCTGGTAGATGGCTGCGTTGACTCTGGACTTAATGAAGCTCAGTGGACCAACAGCAGCAGATGACATGACTCCCCATATCAACACAGACTGTGGAAACGTCACACTGGACTTCAAGCATCTTGGATTGTGTGCCTCTCCATTCTTCCTCCAGACTCTGGGACCTTGGTTTCTAAATGAAAAGCAGAATATGGAACATCCAGCCTGTTTTGCAATGGCCTTTGGAGGCTTTCCCTCCATATGGAGGGTGTCAATTACGTCTACATACACATCTAAATTTAGCTTTAGGCAAAAATTGGACTAATTGCTAAACCAGAATCGGAGCCTTTGTCCCAGTTTACTTGTCTCTCAGAAAATTGAATTATTGAATGAAGTGCGTTTGCCACCGCAACACTAGGTGGTGACATACACCCTTTCATGTTGGATTTTTCCGGTTGGCCGAGAGTCAAACAGGTAGTAAACAAATACTGACAGCAGTGAAGCAGACGGAGTAAAAGCAGGATATGAACAATGAGCGAAGACATGGACAACAACATCGCTGCAGCGCAGTACATTTTGTAAGTACTGTACTGTTAGATTGTGTTATACTCGTTGCTGCAGTGTTTTGTACCGGTGTTGCTATTCCCGTTTCCGCGGTCTCATCACTTCCTGTGAAAAGCAGGGTTGCAGAGAAAATCCAATTTCCCAATCGTGTTATGTGGTTGCCTTAGCTCGATTACTCTACCTCTGGTTCGCTTCGACTTCAGTCGGACTAAGGTGTACAGGTCCTTCTCAAAAAATTAGCATATTGTGATAAAGTTCATTCTTTTCCATAATGTAATGATAAAAATTAAACTTTCATGTATTTTAGATTCATTGCACACCAACTGAAATATTTCAGGTCTTTTATTGTTTTAAAAATGATGATTTTGGCATACAGCTCATGAAAACCCAAAATTCCTATCTCAAAGAATTAGCATATTTCATCCGACCAATAAAAGAAAAGTGTTTTTAATATATAAAAAGTCAACCTTCAAATAATTATGTTCAGTTATGCACTCAATACTTGGTCGGGAATCCTTTTGCAGAAATGACTGCTTCAATGCGGCGTGGCATGGAGGCAATCAGCCTGTGGCACTGCTGAGGTGTTATGGAGGCCCAGGATGCTTCGATAGCGGCCTTAAGCTCATCCAGAGTGTTGGGTCTTGCGTCTCTCAACTTCCTCTTCACAATATCCCACAGATTCTCTATGGGGTTCAGGTCAGGAGAGTTGGCAGGCCAATTGAGCACAGTAATACCATGGTCAGTAAACCATTTACCAGTGGTTTGGCACTGTGAGCAGGTGCCAGGTCGTGCTGAAAAATGAAATCTTCATCTCCATAAAGCTTTTCAGCAGATGGAAGCATGAAGTGCTCCAAAATCTCCTGATAGCTAGCTGCATTGACCCTGCCATTGATAAAACCCAGTGGACCAACACCAGCAGCTGACATGGCACCCCAGACCATCACTGACTGTGGGTACTTTATACTGGACTTCCGGCATTTTGGCATTTCCTTCTCCCCAGTCTTCCTCCAGACTCTGGCACCTTGATTTCCGAATGACATGCAAAATTTGCTTTCATCCGAAAAAAGTACTTTGGACCACTGAGCAACAGTCCAGTGCAGCTTCTCTGTAGCCCAGGTCAGGCGCTTCTGCCGCTGTTTCTGGTTCAAAAGTGGCTTGACCTGGGGAATGTGGCACCTGTAGCTCATTTCCTGCACACGCCTGTGCACGGTGGCTCTGGATGTTTCTACTCCAGACTCAGTCCACTACTTCCACAGGTCCCCCAAGGTCTGGAATCGGTCCTTCTCCACAATCTTCCTCAGGGTCCCGTCACCTCTTCTCGTTGTGCAGCGTTTTCTGCCACACTTTTTCCTTCCCACAGACTTCCCACTGAGGTGCCTTGATACAGCACTCTGGGCACAGCCTATTCGTTCAGAAATTTCTTTCTGTGTCTTACCCTCTTGCTTGAGGGTGTCAATGATGGCCTTCTGGGCAGCAGTCAGGTCGGCAGTCTTACCCATGATTGCGGTTTTGAGTAATGAACCAGGCTGGGAGTTTTTAAAAGCCTCAGGAATCTTTTGCAGGTGTTTAGAGTTAATTAGTTGATTCAGATGATTAGGTTAATAGCTCGTTTAGAGAACCTTTTTATGATATGCAAATGTTTTGAGATAGGAATTTTGGGTTTTCATGAGCTGTATGGCAAAATCATCAGTTTTAAAACAATAAAAGACCTGAAATATTTCAGTTGGTGTGCAATGAATCTAAAATATATGAAAGTTTAATTTTTATCATTACATTATGGAAAATAATGAACTTTATCACAATATGCTAATTTTTTGAGAAGGACCTGTATACATGCATTTCAAAAGGCAATAATTCGGATTTCTCTTTCTGTATGTAAATGCACTGAGTGATGGTTTTCTGTCAGGTCAGCAGTCTTCCTTATGATTGTGATTCCTACTGAAACACACCAGAGACCATTTTAAGGCTTAGGAACCCTTTGGAGGTGTTTTTAATTAATCAGCTGATTAGAGTGGGACACTTTGAGCCTAAAATATTGAACCATTTCACAATATTCAAATTTTCTGAGCTTTTGAATTTGGGGTTTTCATAAGCTGTAAGCTATAATCATCAAAAAAAATAAAACAAAGGCTTGAAATATCTAGCTTTGCATGTAATGAGTATCTCATATTAGTTTAATCGTTTAAGTTGAATTACTGAAATAAATTAACTTTCACACAATATTCTAACTTTTTGAGTTTCACCTGTAACTGAGCAAGACTCCCTCATTTCATGTTATTGACCTCTCGGTTGAAAGGTTTATTCTTCGATATCCTGAAATAACTGGTGCAGACAATATGAACATGATGGCTAGGGGTGTAACGGTACATGTATTCTGATTTTTCAGTACGGCCCTGTTGGTTCGGTACGCACATGTACTGAACAAATTCAGCTGTATTCTACCTGAACACATGCAGAATGTTTATGTGCTGAAATCCGAGCGCAGTGCAACGTTCCGCAGCGCAACTTTAAAAACTGACACCAAAACAGAAGGGACTCCCAGCTATCACTAAACTTTATTTTTGGAAGATTAATGGTTCCTCATGCAGCTACAGTACAAAAAGAAAGATGGACCGAACCAGAGCTTTGTCATCTTTCAACAGCAGTAAGGTACATAACACGCTCTGTCCTGAACTTACCTGAAACGATGTCGAGCTGAATATAAACATCACTGATACCAGAGAAAAACCAGCTGACGTCCACATGGCTACCAGCCGCATCCAATCAGCCCAAACTCCTTATTTTGTATGAAACACAAGTCGGCTGAATCCCCGTTGATGAAAAGGGATTTTCCCAACAGCTGCCCATGCTGCATTCAAGTTACAGCTGTGAAACTAGGCTGTCGAAATATCAGAACTGCAAAGTGATTTTAGCATGTTTTATTCTCAAATGTGGGCAAAGTATTATTTAAACATTAATACTGACTGTTTTCAGGTGGTTATATTGTTTTCTACTCTGGCTATGTCTGCTTGTACTACTTTATTTATATATTTAAAAAATCCGATCAAATCTCCTGTCAGTTCTATACTTTTAACTTTTTTAAATTATAGAACATAATAAAATTAAGTTAATTTCAGGAATTGAAAGGAAATGATTCAGAAACAAAATGTTATATGTTTAATGCTGATCAAAGTAAAAAAAAAAGATCAAAAAAGTCATATGCACATTTGTATTAATTTTTCTGGATCAAAGTGTTACCGAAAACGTACCGAACCGTGATTTATGTGTACCGTTACACCACTAATAACGGCACACACCAACTGTCACCTAAACAATCCACAAGATCCCATCAACAGGCATTTACAAGTGAGCTTATTTTTAAATGATCTTGCTGTATGTCTACACACTACATCAGTGTTGTGTGCACGTCTTACAAAAATCCTTTTATTTCGTAGATTTGAGAAGTGTTTATCACATGTTCTAACGTTGTTCTAAATGCTTCAGGGGGAGTTGGATGGACGTGTGGGAGCTGATGTCTCAGGAGTGCAGAGATGAGGTAGTCCTCATCGACAGCGCCTGTCTCCTTGAGACACTGGAGACATACTTGCATAAACACAGGTGCTCTGTTGTAATCATACCATCCGCTGTGAAACGGCCCTTTTGAAATTAAAGAAAAACTGACCAGCTTTGACTTCAACAGGTTTTGCACGGACTGTAAGAATAAAGTGATCCGAGCGTATAACATCCTGGTCGGAGAGGTGGACTCCAGTGAAGAGAAGGGATACTGTGCCGCTCTGTACGAAGGTCTCTGTTGTTGCCCCCAGGAGCGGCACATCCATGTGTGTTGCGAGACGGATTTCATCGCTCACTTAATCGGCAGGGCAGAGCCGGAGTTCTCCGGGGGTTACGAGTAAGTTGGGTTCATAAACGATGCTGATGTGCTCCTGTTTTATCATTTGGCAAATGCATAAATGTTGTATAATACATGGTTGCTGTCAGGATTTCCCCGTAGCTGAGTTTTTTTTAATGGGTACTCTTTATTTTGAAGGCGCAGAGAGAGACACGCAAAAACGATTGATATTGCACAAGAGGAAGTTCTGACCTGCCTGGGCATTCATCTCTATGAGCGGCTTCACCGAATCTGGCAGAAACTACGAGCTGAGGAGCAGACCTGGCAGATTCTGTTCCATCTGGGTATCGATGCACTACGGAAAAGCTTTGAGGTATCTTCAGCTATGTGCTTCCATATTCCACACAGTTTCAATGCTCTGCATGTAACTGAGTGTTTCCCTGACACCCAGATGGCAGTGGAAAAGATGCAAGGGATCAGTCGGCTCGAGCAGTTTGTCGAGGAGATGTCTGAGGAGGAGAGAGCCAAGGAGCTGAAACTGGAGAAGAAGAGGCAGAAAAGAAAAAATCGCCGCAAAAACAAGTGTGGTTTTGATTTGTCCGAACAGGAGGCAGAGAACAAGGAGAAAATCCTGGATCAGGTAATCGAACAGAAAATGATGAGCTCCCACAAGGCTAATGGGCTGTATTTTGAAGATTGTTCTACATTTCTCTTTTTGACGTCATAGGGTTCCTTTGATTCAGCCGAGGGCAGCTGTAAGGCCTGTGCTAGCCACGATGAGGAGGAGGAGGAAGAAGAGCCTGGGTGTGAAGATATGGCTGCCACCGGCAGAACCACCTCCTGTAACTGCTCAGATAACCCCAAGCGAGGTATAAGCATTTGCACAAACGATGTATGTGGAAGTCCTGCTGTGTGTGACTATAAAGACAAATAACAAGCCGGCCCATAATGTTGTCCTCAGATTTGTCCCACAACAGTAATGGAAGCGACTGTGGCTACTCATCAAGTATGGAAGGCAGCGACATGGGATCACGAGAGGGCTCTGATGTAGCCTGCTCTGAGGGAATATGCAACCACGAAACAGGTCCAGCTTAAGCACACTAAAACATGAATGTCTTCATACCTCTTTAACCTAGTCTTATTTCGTAATGTTACAGCCACAAATGGATTTTATTTTGGATTTTATGTGATGGATTAACAGACAGCAGGGTGTAATTGTGAATGGGACGGAGAGGATATATGCCGTTTTGTCATTTTGATTCAACAAACAAAAATTCGAAGCATGTCATGTATTTGTGTTCAGGTTCAGTAAGTTAACACCTTTCACTGCAGTTACAGCTGAAAGTCATTTTGGATTACTTTTTCTACTAGCTTTGATATCTTTTGTCCCATTTTCCCCCTGGAAACATAGCTGAACTTCAGATTTAAAGTGCCCCTGGCATGAAATTCCCCGCGACGTTTGGGCCCTTTTTAGTCACACTCTAAATCCCTTAATACTGTATCAAAGGATCGTTTGCCGTAGCTCAGCCTTGTTGTAGAATTGCAGCCCCTACTAGGAGGCCCTTCTTTTAACATTAGCAGAGAACGACCAAGTTTTGGTGGGCGGGGCCCAAGCCATGCGCCTGTATTGTCAATTGAGTCTCTAACGTCCGCATCTGGTGAAACATAGACAGACATGCATTTGCGCACCACAAATTGCCCAAATTCCAATATTATGTATGAAATGTAATTAGGTTTAGGCCTTATTATATTGTGTGTTGAACAATAATCTGTTTACAAATTACAGGCCTAATAAAATATTTGATCATCCATCCACACATCCATCCGTCCTCATTACGTCTCTAGCTTCACCACGACAGTAATGGCTCAGTTATCAGCTACTGTTATGGCGTTTCAATTTGATCCGGAATCTGATCCGGACGACGAGGCACCTGAGGAGGAACCAGAAAGGTAGAGGACGTCTTCCACAGGCGATCCAGACAGACGTGCGGGAAGGGGCTGTCTCTGTGTGTGTTCTTGTATTGCTATCCTATTTAGGACTTTTTCTGGCATATGTGTGTGTATGTGTGTGGGTGGGTGGGTGTGTGTATGGGTGTGTACATGTATAGCTATACTTGTGTGGACCAACCTTTGACAGGCCATCAGCATTGTGTGGACATTTCTAGTTGTGAGGACATTTTGCCTGGTCCCCATAATGTTTAACTAGCTATTAAACTCTACTAGTTAGGTTTAGAGGTATGGTGTGAATTAGGTTTAGGTTAGGGTTAGGCATAGTAAAATCAATGGAAGTCAATACAATGTCAACACAAGTATAGCAAGACGTGCGTGTGAGTGTGAGAGAGACATGAGTGACAGAGAAGAAGAGAGAGCAGGGAATGAATGCGCTGCATGTTTTAAATGGCGTAAAAAAGAAAAAACGAAACTCAATATGTGACGGTGGTGTTGGTTTTTTTTTTTTTTTTTTTGTCGGTGTTGAATCTGTGGCGGTTGGAGTTTAATCTGTGGCGCACCGCCACAGATTCGTCTATATAGGGAAACACTGGTATATAACAGCTGAAGGACATTATTGCTGAAATATACTTGTATAGGGATATTTGCTGGTTCACGGAGAGTTGGTATTGATCCTGGTAAAGTTTAAGACGATCTGCGAATCCACGGCTGTATTGTCCCAAGTTAATTCGTCAGAAAAATGTTTGCCACAAACGACCACGCGGGAGTCGGTCGGGTACATTCCCTGCATAAATAAAGTCCATCCACAAGCTTTTCAGTGGGCAGGAAGTGGGGAGGACAGTGTTGATGTGGTCTGGACTCCATGCTGTCGGTTTGTTGTTTGCCTTTTACCGTAGCTCTCGTTGTTTAGGTTGTAATACGCCGGGGGGAGGGACTTGGAGAGTGTAGTTCAGAGAAAGGGGTAATTGGCTGGAACTCAGTGACGACATATGCCGAAACGTGAGGTCATATGCCGAACTTCAACATAGCCCGTTTCTGAGTGCTAATTTCACTATGTAGGCAGACATACCCGGGGACAAAGGAAACACTAATCAGTAATTTTAACCCCTTAGGGGACAAAGGCAGGATGGAGAAACTAAATAATATGACCAAAAAACTAAAAAAAAATGCTAATTTCATGCCAGGGGCACTTTAATGAAAAGCTTCTATAAGCATAAACCTTCAAGTTTTTCACAGATTCTCATTCAGATTAGAGGCAGGGCTTTTGATTGGCCCATTCTAATATGATTATACTTTGTAGCTCAGGGAGTATGTTCAGGTATGTTCTCCTGGTGGAAGGTGAACCTCTGCCCTGCCTCAAGTCTTTTACAGCTTCTTGTAGGTTTTCTTCCAGGGTTTCTGTGCATTTAGCCCTTTCAACCTATCCAGCAACTGTGACCAGCTTCCCTGTCCCTACTGAAGAAAATCATCCCCACAGCATGATGCTTCCACCACCACGTTTCCCCCTGCTGATTGTGTCTAGTGTGATGCAGAGTTGACTTTCCTCCACACATGGTGCTTTGAGTGCAGGCCAAAAACGTTTGATCTTTTGCATATTTACTCTGAATGCATTCACACCAGCCCTGTTTAGTCCGCTCTAATCTGACTCTTAATTTGTTTGCCCAGTAAGTCCGGTTCCTATGGGGAGGTGTAAATGCGTAATCGAACCCTGACGCGGACCAAAATAGTGAACTCTGGTCCACCTGAAAACCTGAGGTCTCAGCTCTGTTGAGGTGAACTCTGGTGCCGATCAATTGCATATGTGAATGCCAAGTGGCGCGGGGGACGCTCCAAAAGCAAAAAGTGGACTATTGCGCAAGGCATTCTGGGTAAATGCAACCAAAACAACCGCGCAACAACAACTCTGCCTCATTCATGCTGAGCCTGTTGCTGCAATGTATTTGTCTGGCACATATGCCAAAGTAGTGCTGTGTTCGAAAGAATCGATTCTCTAATTCTGAATAGATTCTTATAAAAATTCCTAAAAATCGATTTGCATGACTAAAAATCGATTTAATCGTTTAACAATGTTTGCCCTTTTTACAGCTAAAATAGGAGGGGCAAGTCCATTTTAAGGCTTAGGTCTGAAAGGGTTAATACAATTCCTCCGGTGAACTGTAACCCCACCCAGTGTTGTGTCATTGAATTACATTAATGTAATTAAGGCAACAGCTCAAAAAAGCGTTTTTAACAGGACTGACCCATAGAAATACCTAATTGGAACAGATTGGATTGGATGATAATAATCGATTCTAACTCTTGAGAATCGAAATTTGAATCAATACCCAGCTTTATGCCAAAGAAAGAGCAATTCTAAAAGTGCTCAAATCTGATGCCACTCCATGTTGGTCAACATTTCACAGAACAGAAAGTGTCCCTGTGATCAATTAAATAAAAAATTAAAGAAATTGATCCCAGAGGGAAATTAAGGATGTATTCACAACAGGAAGGTCCGTTAGTTCACTTGCTTTGGTCCGGACCAAATGTTTTTGATTTTTTTCCCGCTTTGCTGCGGTTTCTATTCACACTGCAAGTAAATCCAACAGAACCAGAGTTTCTCAACAAAAAGACATGTGTGCTGAGGTGTTTCAGCCATTGGACAGTAAAACAAACCAGGAAGCCATGTGAAAATAAGTCAACATAAACAATGGGGAGTGCTTTTCTTATCGTCTTTCTGGCGTTATGGTTAGTAAACAGGGGTCCGGTTAACCAAATATTTTCCTTATTTGACAGTTTCTTTTAAATGATGGCGGGGAAAATCTGAAGGGTGTTGTCATTTTGACATATATTCCAACCCACAGGTGTAGCAGTTCAGCTCCTTGCGGAGCGTTAAGTCCTTAGCAGGAGAAATGTTCATAACTGCATCTTATTAATCTGCTCGATACAATGTGGATTCCCTGATCAGTTTGTTTGGATTTATTATAAACGAAAATGAACCAATGAATATATTGTCATTTCAAAAATTGACAGGTAAAAATTGATTGACCGGATTGTTTGACCCAGTCAGTCAAAATGACCGGCAACAAAAGATCGTAGCGCGACCTCTGATACAGCTACAGATCTAAACAAAAAATGTTTGATAGTCAGGACCGCTTGATGCAACATGAGGTGTACGATAGGATGCAGATGGATGGATGTGTAGAATTAACATAACGTTATAAATATGAATAGAATATGAAAACTATTGATGTCACAGTGGAGATATTCCCATGTTAAGACGGCACACGCATCGAAAGATCCCCCGAAGTAAACAAAAAAACAATTACTTTTCATATCGGGCCACAAAGACAGGTGCCTGTCGAGACTAAAAAGGTAGGGTTTTTTTGTCTACTGGGTGGGATAAAGTTCGGTCGCTTTCACACCGGACTATCAGGAGTGAAAACAACCTCTGTTCCCTACATAGCTTTTGACAAACTTTAAATGGGGCTCCCTGTCAACAATATACTCTAATCATTTTGTGATTATGTATTGAGCAGAGCTCCATGAGATGTGCTACTTTGTGGTATAAAAACTCAATAAAATGCATTTAGGGTTGTGGTTGTAACATTAAAGAATTAGGAAAAGTCCAAGGGGTGGGAATGCTTTAGCGAGGGCCCTGTATGTGCAATGTTGTCCCTTTGATCTCACAGTCAGCTCCTATTTACCTTCTGCAGGAGATGACCCAAATGTCCATCACTGTGTTGAAGACAAAGAGGAGGACGGAACGGACAGCTGCGTGGACTGCTGGCAGCACACTGAGGAAAACAGTCAGTGCAAGAGTAAAAAGAAGAAGAAAAAGGGCAAGAGCTGCAATGATCAGGTGAGGCAACTAACTGAGGAAACAGCAGATTGCATACAGAGTACTCGACGTGTGCGAGGTAACACTGTAATGTTTCTACAGGGGTCAAAGCCTGAAGGTTGCATGTCAAACGGGAACACCACAGACCACAATCTGACATCAGCAAACACTTGTCGAACCAAAGACATTTTTTCCTCTTTATGTGGTGATAAATTTGCTAACATTGCACTACGGTTACCATGGGCAGTCCATCAAAACAACCTCAGTCTTCACATGAGGACTAAAAAGACTAATTTAAGTCTTGTGGAACTCCTGGTAAGATTTCTGATCAGCATCAGTGGAAACGAAATCAAATGCATATTTAACAGTGAAAGTGCATTTTCTTACTAGTTACGAGCCTTACTGTTAAGATTGTGATCATACATGTCCATCGTTTTTTCATTTGTTCCTCACTCAGGATGATTCCGAGGTAACTTCAGATGAAGAGAGCGGTCTGACTCAGGATGAAATCCAGGCATTTCTAGAACAAAACCAGTCCTTCTACAGCAACCGCCACCAGTATCGACAGCTCCTCAAAGAGAAATTCACCAACTACTGCCATGCCACCGAGCGGAGCAAGCGAGTCTGTGGAAAGTGGCTTGCCACAACCAGTGTCAAGTAACCGCATCTTCCTGTGGAAATTAAAAGCACTCAAGACCAATGCTGCAAGGTTGTTAGAAAAGATACATTTCAGGTGTATCCTTTGGTGTCTTGTTGGGTCTTTTCCTCTCTCAAATCAATGTGACTAATATTTTCTCTTTGACATCTCAGATTCTTTTGCACTAGTACACTGACACGATTGTTCATCTCTAATTACCACATTCATACATGTAGTTGTTCTCTTTGACCAAGCCTAGCTATTTATTGTTGGCCTTGTGTTGGGTTGCCGGGGTTAGAGCACATTGGAATAAGAAATTACGTTTTGCAAGCTGTGACATTAGGGATGAATTTTAGTTGTCTTATTTTTATTATTTTTGTTTCCATTTCTTTTCCTTCTCTGTGGTGACACAAGTGTAGTGCTGAATGGTTGCACCATGAAATGTGTACAGAAATATAAATATAAAAATTTTACAGAGCATAAACATCCATTTGTAATAAATTTGGGGTGTGTTAAGAGCGCAATGTTAAAAAAAAACGTATTAAATAAAGAATATTTATTAATATAAATTGTCTTTTTTTTTCCTCACTTCTAAATATTTTATTTCCACAGTATACAAAATTTTTAGTGTACATAGTTTTGCAAATCAGTCGGTTGTTTTTTGAAGTCAAAAGCGACACAATTTTGAGGGGTTTGCAAATGTTTATATTGGTACACTTGTGTCCAAAATAGGACTAGTTCAAAAAACCAACCAAAAATCAAAATCCATTTGATTGCCTTTATTTCCATGCATACAACACTGGGAACACTGCCAGGTTCTAGGGGCGCTTTAAACCCTTGAAAATGCTTGAGTAGTTACGCGGTGTTTTTAAGGTTATGAAAGTGCTTAATTTTTGTATAACGTCCTTGAAAATGCTTGATATTGTACCAGCACCTTTTTATTATCAAGAACACCTAGGCTAAAAACCTAACTATTATATTTTTAAATAAAAGCCTCGCTTCCACTCACTGGTTTGTTTCTTCTCTTAAACCAGGTGTCGTGCCAAGGTAAGTTTTGGGAACACTCACTCTTAGCCATCAATTCAAGGGCCAATTATCCCAGTCTTCTTAATCCTTTAAAGGCTAATTTAGATTTCTGGCCTTTCTTGGATTTAGCTGTGCTGATCAAGATCCCTCTCTTTCCATCCAACAAGGTTGTAAAATTCTTTGAAGGCTTGTTGAGTTCCACGATTTGGGACAAGGGAGCGCCTTGGCTAAGAATTGCACAATTTCAGATGGCATTAGATGTTCCATATGTTGGTCTTGGTTCATTTGCCCCACATCTTTGTGTAACAGGTGACTAGTTTAAAGCACAAATTCACACCAGCTTCGCTTAGTTGGCTTAAAATGAACTCAAATTTGTTTCCTCACACCTTTTGTGTGAATACAACCCAGCTAACTCTGGTGCTCACCAAACAAGCAAACAGAAACCCAGCTGAAGAGGTCTCATGTCTGAGATGATGCCCTCATGGGAATCTTTTTTTGATTGATTTAGTTACCTGTACTCTATCTGCGTATTTGCACCAAGTGGTCAGAGGTTTGAAAACTAATCTGTCAAGATGACCGACAGCCTTCAGATTTTTTCGACACAGTTTAAAAAACCGGCCAAATATGTAAAATATTCGGTTAACGTGACCCCTGTGTACTAACCATAATGCCAAAAAGATAAGGACAGCACTCCATTGTTTATGTTGACCTATTTTCACATGGCTTCCTTGTTTTACCCTGCTCACACTTTAACTGTCCAATGGCTGAAAGACCTCAGCACACCTGTCTTTTTGTTGAGAAACTCTAGTCCTGTTGGATTTACTTGGAGTGTGAATAGAAACTGCACCAAAAGCCCCCAAAACAAAAACCAACAAACATTTGGTCCGGAGCAAAGCACATGAACTAACAGATGTTCCTGGTCTGAATACACCCTAAGTGTCCGTCATGGAACATACTGGTTATTAGCAATGTTGAAAGTTTTGGACCTCCATTCAGAGGAACTATACAACAGGCCTCCCCTACATTGTTGTGATCACTGTTTCTATTTAATTTTCCCTTATAATCCTGCTTGTAAGTGTAAATTATGGATGTGTCCTAGAGATTCCAGCGCCTAATTAAAGGCAGACTTTTACAGATTTAGTCAATTAGACATAAGTTGAGTGTAAACACTAAAATCAGAACATGTGGCTGTTCATCCAACTGAAGCCGACCTGGGGGCCTAAACACTTGGGTTAGTCAGTCACAGTGGGCAGGGGTACTTGTTCCAGAGAGGCAGGGTGCCAGTTTCATTCGCCAGTCTCCAGTATCTCTGGAAACGCTGCTGCTTTGGGCTGCCTTTGCCGAGTAAAAATCCCCTTCTTGTTCCCCACCACACGCATGATCCCTGCAAAACACAAGGCCAACAAAAATAATGGACCAACAAGGCAAGTAAGAATAATATTTGTGATTATAAAGCCAGAAACGGGTAAAAAAAAAAAAAAAAAACTAAGAGGGAAAAAAGCTCCACCTTGCTTGAAGAGGAAATTACAGTTTCGTCTTTAAAAAGATGAAAATCAAAAATGAAGATGCATCGAGGAATCTGCTCAGAACCTGTAAATTCTTTCTTTAGTACTGCCAATTCATGGACGGCTGGCCAGCAGCTCAAAAATGCTCTCTTTTCCTGCCGAGTGACCAAACAATACGCTCTCGCAACCAGTTAACATTAACAATTGCTACCCCTTTGCATCAGGTAAAAATAAGAAGAAATTGCAAAAAGTTGATTTTCTTAATTTGACTGCATCATGTCACTAAACAAATACTTCTTTGTAAAGGAATAAGTCTACAAACAAACATGTCTACCTTGCTCCGCTTGCCATGGGGTGGAACCAAGTCAAACACACCCACTTCATGTGGTAAAAAAGGCTTGGCATAGCACATTTACAGACTAACAATAAAACCATACAAAAGCACCCGTTTTACTTCACCTTAGGTTTATTGTCCCAAAGGGAAACTTGTTTTGCAGTAGTGTACAAAATACAATAAAAACAGTTACGATAAACAAACTCTCAATCATCAATCCAAAAATAACAATTCACAACCAAAAACCACACATTCCTCCCACTGGAACATAAAAACTTTGTGGACCCAAGTAATGCTCACCTAATAGTGGAATTCTCAGCAATTGTGCAAGTTCAACATGTTAACAGCAAGGGGCAGAAAAGAAAACTTAAATCTGTTGCTCTTAATTTTTGGTAGCCTGTATCTCCTACCTGATGGGAGAAGATCAAACTCCATCCCCAGAGGATGGTTAGGGCAGGCCAGAACCGAGAGAGCCGCCTTTAAAGCCTGTCTCTCGTAAATACACGAGGGAGATTTGTTGTTGGCCAGTGATTTTACTGGCTTCTGACACAATTCTGTTCATGCGGTTTAGTGACACTACATAATCCAATAAGTTATTCACAACAAACATATCACTTGATCAGTATATATTTATCTTTCAAACTTACATGAAATTCTGGACAACTGTCACCATGCCAACCCAAAGTGGGATACCACCAACGCCATTTATCTTTTCCGGGTTACCGTCTCCTTTTATACCCAAAGCTGAAGCGTGTCATAAATGACATCAGCATGATCCAGCGGATAGCAGCCATTTACATGATCTTTTACGCAAGTTTTTCCTCTCCACTGTCACTACATGCTTGTTCAGTATGAGGGATTGCTGCGAAGTCAACGACAATGCAGGCGACCATCTACTGTTGCACGTTCGACCAGGAAGGGTGAATGCTGCAAGTCAATGACTCAATCCAATCTGCTAGATTTCTTTAGATGGAAAACATTTCAACTGATGGGAATGTATGTATGATTGAATTGAAATGACTTTTAAAATGCCTTGAGATGACATATGTTGTGAATTGGCACTATATAAATAAGCTGAATTTAAGAAACGGAATTGATTAAAACTGAAACTGCTCTCTATGTGATGACAAGACATGCCTGCAGTGTATTAGGGCTGGAAGAGAGTGCAGATAACAGGAATGCTGAACAGAGTAGTGGTTGTCTCATCGGTTGGTTGTCACATTGCTTATTACAGCCATAGCCTACTAGAGGGAAATTCAAATTCAAATTCAATTCAAATTCAAAAATACTTTATGGATCCCAGAGGGAAATTAAGTGTTGGAATAGCTCATATAATTAATTCTTTAAGGAGTTGTTGTAGATGATGATGGCTGTGGGCAGGAAGGATTTCCTGTAGCGGTCTGTATTGCAGCAAAACTGAAGAAGCCTCCGACTGAAGACGCTCTGTTGTTGTATGACTGTCTCATGAAGAGGATGCTCAGGGTTGTCCATAATTTTTTTGATTTTATGAAGAATCCTTCTTTGCATTATCATCTCCAGATTTTCCACAGTTGTCCCAAGAACAGAACCAGCCTTCTTTATCAGGTTGTTTAGCCTTTTTAAATCCCTGGCTCTGATGCTGCTACCCCAACAGATGACGGCTGAAGAGATTACACTCTCCACAACAGACTTGTAGAAGATTTTCAGCATCTTGCTGCAAACCTTGAAGGACCTAAGCTTCCTCAAGAAGTACAGTCTGCTCTGTCCCTTCTTGTAGACTGCTTCACTGTTGCGCCTCCAGTCCAGTCTGTTGTCAAGGTGAACTCCGAGGTATTTATATTCCTCAACCACCTCCACTTCATCTCCCATGATGGAAACAGTGTTTGACTTTTCCCTGTTTCTTCTGAAATCTACAATCATCTCCTTTGTTTTGTTCACATTCAAGGTGAGACGATTGTTTCCACACCATGTCACAAAGCGGTCCACCAGCTCTCTGTATTCAGCTTCTTGTCCATCTCTGATACACCCGACAATTGCAGAGTCATCTGAGTATTTCTGCAAATGACAGGTCTCTGATTTGTACTGGAAGTCTGAGGTGTACAGAGTGAAAAGGAATGGTGAGAGTACGGTCCCCTGTGGTGCTCCTGTGCTGCTGACCACCTGGTTTGACACACAATTCTTCAGTCTCACAAATTGTGGTCTGTTGGTCAGGTAGTCATTGATCCAGGCAATTGTTGAGGGCTCCACCTGTGTCTTCAGGAGTTTCTGACAAAGCAAATCAGGCTTAATTGTGTTAAATGCACTGGAGAAATCAAAGAACATGATCCTCGCAGTGCTGCCTGCTTTGTCCAGATGACAGTGGGTTGGTTGAAGTAGGTGGATGATGGCATCTTCAACTCCAACTCCACAGCGATAAGCAAACTGCAGTGGGTCCTGATACGTTCTTGTTTGCTTACTCGGGGGTGCCAACAGGAGTCTCTCCAGGGCCTTCATGATGTGGGATGTCAGGGCAACGGGTCTATAGTCATTGATGACTGATGGGTGAGTTATTTTGGGTACTGGAACAAGGCAGGATGTCTAACACAACACTGGAACCTTCTCCTGAGTTAGGCTAAGGTTGAAGATGTGCTTCAGAATCCCACAGAGCTGCTCTGCACAGGCCTTCAGGACTCTGGGACTGACACCATCTGGACCTGCAGCCTTGTTCCAGTTCAGTTTCTCCAGCTGCCTCTTCACCTGACTTTTGGAGACAGACAAGTGGGAGGGGGAGGCAAAGGGGGTAGCAGCATTTCCTGACTTGGTTGAAGTCAAACTTGTGGAATTAGAAGAGTCCATGGCTGAGGTGAAGGATAACACATTCGAGGTGTAACAGGAAAGCTGTTGATCAGAGGAGAGTGGGATGTCTGTTTGGCTGGGAACAGGAGAGGGGGATGCTGAGCTAGTTCCTGAACTGAACCTGTTGAAGAATATGTTCAGTTCATTGGCTCTGTCCAGACTTCCATCTATCCAATCCTTCCTGTCCTTAAAACCTGTGATCTTTCTCATTCCTGACCAGACATCTCTGATATTGTTCCCCTGTAGTTTGTTCTCCAGCTTCTTCCTGTATGCCTCCTTGCTGTCCCTGATCTTGACCTTAAGTTGCTTTTGTATACTCCTCAGTAATTCCCTGTCTCCCTCCCTGAAGGCTCTTTTTTTCTTGTTTAGCAGTTCCTTCAGGTCACTGGTGATCCAGGGTTTGTTATTAGGGAAGCATCTCACTGTTCTGGTGGGGATGATGTTGTCCACACATAAGTTTTTATAGTCAGTCACACACTCAGTCAAATGTGGTTGGAAAAACATTTGGCTTATTAATCTGCTCATTTTGCACTATTTATTTTTAAATTGGAACACACAACACTGAGGTGAGAATACATTTGATCAAATATTTGTTTCAGCTCCTACTGTATACGCTAGTGTTAAAATAGTACCATTGTGGCTCAGTAGGTAGAGTTGTTGTCCTGCAATTGGAGGGTCGTAGGTTCAGTTCCAGCTTCCTTCTTTCACATTTTGATGTGCCCCTGGCACTTAACCCCAAGTTGCCTATACTGAGCCCTGAATTTGTGTGCGAATGGGTTAATGTGGCTCCAGTATAAAGTGCTTTTGAGTGGTCTAAGCGCTATATAAGTACAGTCCATTTTACCATTCTGTTTCTTTAGCTGGCAGAATGGTCAGGAATTTCAAGCGACGTATTGTCAATGCAGGTCAATCTTCTCAAGGATTTTTGTACTTTGACATAAGGCTAAATAGTTGAAATAATTGTTTAGAAAATCAACTGGGGATGCATTTTAAAGACTCAATACATTTAGATTTTGAGCATTAAGAACAAAGTTGGGTTAACTTTTTTCTGTGTCTATATTAATAAAAACTTATTTTGTTCAAGGCTATATTTTTTAGCACTACATTGCTTCACTTTACCACTCACCAGAATAAAACATTACTTTGCTAATGTCTAGGGATTGAACAATGATTGAACATCGACTATTACATATTACTAAACTAAAACTACATTTTTGTCGTTTTTAATAAAAACAAAAGTTACACAATTTCATAAAATCATACTGTTTAGGCAAAAACCCCATTGAAAGTAATAGGGACAACCGACACCAACATGGGCCGGGTTGCTCCGATCTGAAGATCGGATCGGGGTGATATTTTTACATTTTTCAGTGATCGGAGATCGGCTATATTAGCTAACGAGTCGTGCCGATTTTTACGAAAGTACCTGCTAGTTACGTTAAACGGTGATTGCGCAATAATTCAAACCTCCATAGCTGTGCAAACAAGGACTCTTAATTACCACAAATCAGCATAGCAGATTAAACACAATTCTAATATGGGTAAACTTCAAAAAATGTGCTTAATCGTACTTTAACCTATATAATAAAGGCATAGAAACTCAGCTTCTGGCATTTACAGAACAATAAACTGAACTAAACGTACAGAAAAAAAACAATAGTATGCCTGGATGTAGTAGTGGGCGATATAAATGGTTAAAGGTAGAAATCCTATAAATTTAGCTAACGGTAGATTTTGACTATGCTGGCCTACCGTGATTGCGCATGTTGATGATGTCATCAAGCTGTGCCTACGTACTAAATACGTACTTAATAATCAAGCTCCATCATAGATCAGAGATCTAATTGTTCCTTATGTTCCTAACAGAGCCCTTCGCTCTCAGACTGCAGGTTTACTTGTAGTTCCTAGGATTTCTAAAAGTAGAATGGGAGGCAGATCTTTTAGTTATCAGGCTCCTCTCCTGTGGAACCAGCTCCCAGCTTTAGTCCGTGAGGCAGACACTCTGTTTACTTTTAAAGCCAGGCTTAAAACTTTCCTTTTTGATAAAGCTTATAGTTAGAGTGGCTTGGGTCATCCTGAGCTAACTCTGTAGTTATGCTGCTATAGGCTTAGACTGCTGGAGGACAGACTTACCAATTTTCTTCACTCTGCTACTTCCTTTTCTCCTACGACTCTCCAGTTGTATTACAGTACATTCTGTTATTTCGACGGTTAACTTTGTTTTCTCTCAGTGTTTTTCTCTCCATAGAAGCTATACCTGGGCTGGTATCCTGCTTGGCTGCAATGCCCTGTTAGACGGGGGGCATCGACTGGGATGATCCTCCCAGTAACTGAACATCCACTGTGTCCTGTTATCAACTTTTTACTTTCTGTAACGTAGAAAGTTCTCATATCAGATCTTCTGTTCCTTCTGTGTTTCTGTTCTGTCTTCTCAAACCCCCAGACGGTCGTGGCAGATGGCCGCTCCTACTGAGCCTGGTTCTGTTGGAGGTTTCTTCCTGTTAAAGGGGAGTTTTTCCTCTCCACCGTCGCTACATGCTTGCTCAGTATGAGGGATTGCTGAAGGATTGCTGTGGTTGGAAAGTCTGCATCAATGGGGCCCAACCTCACGCCAATGACTGACGCAATCTGCTGGGATTCCTTAGATAGGAAACTTTTTAACTGATTGGAATGTTTGTATAAATGTATTGAAATGACTTCTTGTTAAGTGCCTTGAGATGACATCTGTTGTGAATTGGCGCTATATAAATAAACTGAATTGAATTGAAAATTACTACGTGCAACTATTATTTTTTTTAATTACGTACAATATGGGGTCGTACAACTACCAATTTTGACTCATAAATAAAATGACTGAGAAATCCTCCAAACTGCTTTTTCCATTTCCTTCTTCAACATTGCTCATTCTCTGACTTAATGATAAAAAAAGGACATTGCTTTTTAGTTTTCATGCCCACCCTGCAAAAAGAATAGACGGGATAAATATCTCATGGGTATGGTAGCTAATGGCAACCACAGATGCTCATGGAAGTTGGCATGGCCATCTGACCCAGAAGAAGAATGAGCACTGACGTCACTCTCCTGTGCTGCTTGGGATTGCCAGTTCTATATGAATTAAGGAAGACTTTTTGCGGGGTGGGCATGTAAATAAATAAGCAATGTCCTTTACTGAAATGAAAAAGCATTTCTGCTGATGCATTTTAATTTTAATTATGGTACATATTTGCTTCCACACTGATTAAATACACTTTGTAATTCCTCAAAAATTAAAAAAAACAGTGAATTTGCCGAGTTCTGATTGGATCTATTTCCAATGGAAGAATTCAATTGTGAATATTTCCAAGCAACAGGCACCTAAATCAGACATTGTGTAGGGGCGAAGTCACTAAAGGTGACTGTAACGTTTTTTACTCAAGATAATCATTTGGGATTACGGGGTTGGCATCACATGCACTCTGTGCAATAATCTAGTTTACAGTCTTTGCAGCAGGGTGCTACTAGTACAGTACGACAGCCTAAATTTATCCTAAACATACCACTAACCTTTGAAGCAATACAGTCTGAATGTGTCTTATTGAGTTGTGTGAAAAACTCTTCCTGTTGTGAGGAAGTACATAAAACCAATTTCCTCTTATTAAAAGCTACGTTCAGTGTATGCAAATACATATTTGACCATTAGAAGATGTCCAACTTAGTTTTTCCCTCCAAGGAAAATATTGAACCTTTGTCTCTAGACAAATCCTTGCATAGAAGACACAAAGATTTAAAGGCTGGGTTTAATTTGACATTTAAATCCAAATATAATCTTAAATTTCAAACTTCAAGCAGGAAATACTTCTTCATTTGATCAAAATAGAAGAAAAGAATTATGTTTTCAGTCCTGAATTGAATAAAAAAAGAGTTTCTGCACATCACAGGTGTTCAAGGAAGCTTGTTCCAGAGCTGAGGAGCATTGAGATTAAATTCTACCTCATCTGGTTTACTCCTAATCCTGAGAATACTGAGTAAACATGTCTCTGCTGACCTGTGGGGTCTACATGTTTCATGAAAGGCAAGAAATGCATTTCTGTCCAAGACCATTTGGTGCTTTCATAGTCAATTAGCAACATTTGAAAATGGAGGCATACATCAGTTTTCTGTGACCCGTTTTGACAGGAAACTCTACAAAGCCTTGGGCTCCTGTCCAAAACCTTTGGAGGACTGGATTTTAAAAGGCCCTGATCTGTAGAGATGCACCGAGAAATCAGATGGTGACAACATTTAGAGGATTTTGAGCATGACCAGCCTGACCGATCAGAAACTCAAACATCTGTACCAGAAATAAGAACCAACAGGCTCAGCTGTCTGGATTGTTAAAGACACACAGCCATTTTCAGTGTTGCTGAGGTTTTTGACATTCATATCAGAGGAAGCACAAAAGCTGTAGAGAAGCCATTTCAATGGGAACTATTGTCTATGGAGATCTGTCAGCTGTTCATCTAACTCAGACAGGGAAAGAGACTTTTGTGGAACCGCCAGCACAACAAAGTTCTCTGGGGGAAAAAACACCACGCCTGAAGTCCATGGTTATTAATGCTTACTGCACTTCTTCCTACTGCACAATGCTGAAACCATCTTAAAACGCCAACATATTATCAGGAAGTCCACAAAATGCAGTTAAACGCCTTCAGTTGATCCAAAATACTGCAGCAAGAGTTCTGATGAATAACAAAAAAGAGAGATCCCATTTCTCCTGTTTTAGCTTCCCTTCATTGGCTCCCTGTTAAATCTGCTGGAGGTTTCTTCCTGTTAAAGGGGAGTTTTTTCTCTCCACTGTCGCTACATGCTTGCTCAGTATGAGGGATTGTTTTGGTTGGAAGTCTGCATCAACAGGACTCAACCTCAAGTCAATGACTCGATGCAATCTGCTGGGATTCCTTAAAACTTTTAGGTGGTGTTGAAGCCTGGGCCTCATCCGGTGGCTGTTAGCTGTTTTGGTGGATGGTGGAGCTTCCTGGAGGTCTTTGCTGTTGGTGGGCCCCAGAGGGTAGCCAGGCCAGGTGGCTGATAGTAAAGGATGTGCTTCACCTAATGCCTGTTGGTGTGGCAACAAGCTCCACTTAAGCAGCAGTCATAGGGCTGCACTTGAGCAGCCCTATGACTGCTGGAGATGTATGATGGAGCTCATTTCGTTCACACTTTTTGCACCTAAATACTTTAATCTCTGGGACAGACAGCCCTTCATTTTCCTGAACCAGGGCTGAACATTTACGAAATGTTTACATTCCATCTCATTGCTCTCTCAGAGGAACATGGCACCTTCAGACATCTGGAAATTGTACTCAAGGATGAACAAGACTTGTGCGGTCTGCAATTCTCTTACTGATATGTTGGCTGATTCCTTTGGATACCAAACAAGGAAGGAGTGTTCTCTGAGGCGTTGCCATAAAAATACATCCACAAATATGGGCCCCCTAAAACCATCTGTTGGTAGATTTATTAGAAAAGATTGACAGTTTTACAACTGACTGAACCCCTAGGTATTAAAAATAAAATAAAATATGAATATGTTTTCTAAAGTGCATCATTGTGCTAATCTATAAAAATTATATTTATCAAACTAGGGGTGGAATATATGTAATTTTAACTCTCCATACTTTTGTAACCATGTCAACAAGATGATCATATGCCGAGACAAACATGTGTCGATAGTTTACATTTGTTTTTCTTTCATGTGTCTTTATGTGAACCACTTTGATCTCGAATTAAAGCTCCACTAGCTCCACAAGCTCACCTGTTCCCTGCTGATCTGTTCCTTGATGAAGTGATGAGTGGTTGTCTCAGAGACAGAAGACAAGCAGACATGGCAGAAGTGGTTCTAGTCTGTGATGTTGCCTGTTGTGGGCGGCGCCTCAAGTCACACAAATATCACTATTTTTAATGAGGTATGTCAGCTGTTTGGCAAATTGAACATATGAATATGAACATCAATTCCCTTACCAACGTGTATTTTTTCCTTTACTTGGTACTACTACGCTGGTGCTTTTAAAAGCTCTGCCTCACTGTTGTTTTAGAACAAATCTCTCCCCTGCTGTTTTAAGTATAAATCAGAATATTCTTTACACATCCATACATTAGCATCTTTAGTATCAATTCCCATGCCTCATGATTTTTCTTCGGTCATTTGAGTTTTATTTCAGTTATTAGTGAAATAAATAACATGTTTTGCCTTCAAAATGTGTTTCTCAATTTCTTGGTCATTGCTGTTGAGCCAGGTCGTGACAGTGGACAGAACTTTTCAAAGGGTTAGCCTGTTTTATGCAACAGAAGCATCTTTTCATTATAATTAACTGTGGTCAGAAGTAAAAAAAAAACTGTCAGTTCCAGCACGACTTGTTTACTACTGTAAAAAAAAAAGAAAAACTAAGAAGCTGCCAGATGTAGTGGATGAAGATAAGGGGTTTAAGGCAGTATTTTTAGGATTGTGTGAGGAATGTTGTGGAAAGGAAATGTCTTTCCTTTAAAAAAGGATGAGGCATTCAGCGTTTTATTTAATTTTATTAAGCAGCTTGGCCAGTGTTATACATTAACCCCCAAATCATGTCTGCGTCTCTGTAAGCAGCTTCTGCCTCTAGCACCCACAGTGAGGGTTAGGTCTTCAAAACAAGGTTAATCAAAACACTTCTCACTGCAGCTAGAGGAGACTAGATGAAAGGCCTCCCCTCTGACGTCTAATGATCTCTAATTATGCCACAGTCTCTAGATGCATTTACCAATATGTAATCAAATCAATGAATTCATATGACCTTGAAATATTCCTGCAACAGAATTCAAGAAGATAAAAGTCAAAGTTCCTACTTTGTTTTACAGATTGAACTTTAGATTCGACACAAGTTGGAATGTCACATACAGAAGGAATCTCGAGCTCCAGTCCTTGAAGGTCAGTGTCTTGCAACCTTTAGGTGTGTGTCTGGTCAACAAACCTGAATGAAACATTTAGGTCATTAGCAGGACTCTGTAGAACTTGATTTCATGCATGGGTTTGTTTTTAGATTTGTTCAAAAGGGGATGCGTTGAAAAGTTGCATGACACCAACCCTCGAGGATGGAAGTTTGAAACTGTTGCCCTACAGAATGCTCTAAACAAATCGGCATTTACATAAATCCACTTTAGGACTTTATTGAGGTATTTGCTGCATTTATCAAAGCTGCTGTAGACATTGCTGTTAAAAACATGTTGGCAGCATTGTGGAGCTCCACTTCAGTTATGTTCGTGAATGTATAAAGAGAGGGATTAACAGAATGATTGGTCTGACAAAAGTCCAGCTTCAGATTAAAATGAAGCTGGACTGAATATAATATGTTTCAAACAATCACTGCCAAATGTCACTCTGTCCCTCTGTTGGTGACGAACTCCCGCTAAAACCACAGGAGCAACTGTAGGGTTTGACATTAGCTTCACACTAACAGTGGACACCTTGGAACACTTAGGACCAGAACCAAACAAGGTGAGGATGCAGGTACAGTAGTTCCCGTACTTCGCAGCTCTGGAACAAACTCCTTGAAAACCCGGAAAAGGAAGAAACTGTTGGCTCCTTTAAAGCAGGACTGAAAATCTTACTGTTTATTGCAGTTTTCGATCAAAGAGTCTCACTAATGATCATTAATGGGTGACTGAAGCCTGGCATTTGAGATTATATTATTAGCTAATAAAGCATATGGTTTATTTGTCAGCCTATCCTACACTCTCAACTTTGAATATTTTGTTTTCAGTTAGTAAAATAAAATTGACTGTCCACTAATGAACAGTGTCACACAGAGGTCAGGTTCAAATTACACTGGAAAACTGCTTATCACTAAAAACCTTGTAATTCCTTGAAATAATATTGAATCCTAATAAATATTTCCTAATGACTGTAATAGTTGTTTATATGTGAAAAGGTTCGTTCCTGATTTAGGATATGTTTGATAATTAATTAACAATCTCATTCAAATAGCCCCAGTTATGTTTCCCTCATAGACTGGTATTTCAATGAACCTATTTCTTATATGGAAAAAAACGTGGTCATATTTATGTATCCAAAGTTGTAAGAAAGGGATCTGTGATTTGGAGTTTTTGTTCCTGAATGTTGAACAGTATATCTGTCAATAAAAATGTTCTGATCTAAAGACACTGTAGCAATCACTATTGATATTCACGTTTTTTATTTAAAGTGTGATTTAGTGTAATAGGTGCATTCTTGCTCTGATGCCCCTAACAAGCTCAGTAGTTTCCATCCTTTAGCTTACAGATGCTATACATAGTGGAGGTCTGTTAGGTAAACTGAGTCTGGTGAACATTGATGACTGGGCTAATTTGCTCTATAGTGATGTTAGTACCTGCTGTGTCTTCACCGTTTACCGGATTCAAGCAGATTGAGCATTTTTCATTTTACCGGAGAGGTAAAGTTGTGTCAGTGGCCAAATCCTTTTTGTATTTTGGGTGGGGGGGGGGTTGTTTTAAGAACAATTAGGAAGTAGTTAGAAATAAGAAAGGGATGCAAAGTAGCGCAGTTTGCCTTGCAACAACCCCAGCCTGGGGTCTTTCTGCATGTTCTCCCTGTGCATCCGTGAGTTCTCTCCGGGTACTCCTCCCTGTCCAAAAACATAACTGTCCTGTGTGTCTCAATGTTGCCCAGCGATGGACTAGGGACCTGTCCAGGGTTTACCCCGCCTCTCGCCCTGTGACCGCTGGAGAGAGGCACCGGCCCCCCCACAACCCTGCAAGGATAAGAGGGTATAGCCAATGGATGGCTGGATGGATGGGTACCCTGAACCATAATTTGAAGGATGAATGACCCAGTTGTGCTCCCGTCCCCCCTTCCACCATAGGCCCGGGACAATTGACCCGGTTGTCCCCATCTTAAAGCGGCATTCCACTCCTATCTAAATTTGAGCAGCAGACGAAAACTCCTGAAATCCTGTCACAGCTTTTAGTTTTGGTGTGGTGTCGAAAGGGGGCCCCAATTAAAAATTATAAGTTTTGGAGTATCCATAAAAGCCAGTGATTTGTACCATGTTTTAGCCTCGGCTGTTATTATTTGGTCCTCGCCACTAGGTGGTGCTATTGAGCTACATCCAACACTCCCCAGCCCTGTGGCTCGAAGCGAAAGTGGGAGGTGAAGTGGAGAAGCAAACATTTTCAACGAGCTCTTCATATTTCGGTCCGAGAGGCGCATGGATCGATCTTTACGACCCCTCATTGCTGCCGCAGTCCCGGATCCTGCACAGACCGATACGGGACTCTTGAACGGCTGCATCCCATATTTCGAAAACTGTACGTAACCCCGGGCGACATCTTCAACCGGCGCAGCCTGATTTAGGGCTTGGCATAGAGTTCGGCGCGGGGAAGCTGTGGTGTTCGCGTCAGAAACGGTCCCGGTGAAGACGCTGGTGGAGATGGAGCGGTGGAAAGGCAGAGTGGCCCTGGTGACCGGAGCCTCTGTGGGGATTGGAGCGGCTGTAACCCGGGCTCTGGTCCAGCAGGGCATGAGGGTTGTCGGCTGTGCCAGGAATGTCGACAAAATTGAGGTAAGCGGTGTCGTTTAGGGGAATGTTATAAAAAAAAATTACAAATAATAATAGTAAGGGGGGAAAAGAGCCAACAACATTCCTGCTAACTAACGTTAACAGCTAGCTAACATTAGCTCCGCTGTTGAAGCTATAGATTGTTACAGAGTCGTTATCCAGGTGGTGAAACAGACGCTGTAGGCAAGCCCTGCAATGTTTGGCAAATCAAAGAAAAACGATTCAATAAAACCGTTATTTTATAGTTACACATGTTATTTAACACCTTCACAGTTAAATCATATGAGACAGAGCTATTCCGGTGCTGTAAAGTTTGACAAACTAATGATGCTGTGTAGGCTATGTCCCACATTACTACATGTTTTAATAATCCTTCCTTATCCACATCACTTACCATCCGTCGCCCATCCCACCATCGAACTGTAATCACCTCTATTGTCAGCTGATCTTCCTAAAAGGCTGCTAGAAATCAGTGTAACAAGTTTTCTAAATGATGCTACATTTCATTCGAATGCACCCACTGAACAAAAATTGGTCAAATTATGATTATTTCAAGATGATGCTATTCACATTGTAAAGTTTGATTACTCAAATAGATCAGGTTTTAAATGTTCTGTTTAATGATGACTTAAACTTCAATTCGATTCAGTTTATTTTTGTGGCGCCATTTCACAACACGTCATCTCAAAGCACTTTGCAGGTCATTTCAATTCAATCATACACTCATTCCAATCAGTAAAAATGTTTTCCATCTAAGGAAACCCAGCAGATTGTATCGAGTCATTGACTTGCAGCTTTCACTCCTCCTGAACGAACATGTTGCGACAGTAGACAGTCGCCGGCGTTGTGTTATCGACTTCGCAGCAATCCCTCATACTGAGCAAGCATGTGGCGACAGTGGAGAGGAAAAACTCCCCTTTAACAGGAAGAAACCTCCAGCAGAACCTGGATCAGTCTCAGCACAAGCGGCCGTCAGCCAAGACCAACTGGGGGTTTGAGGAATCAGAGCGGAGTACGTTCTATGTTAAAGAAAGTAAAAAGTTGATAACAGGACACAGAGAACGGTCAGCTACTGGGAGGATCATCCCAGTCGACGCCCCCCTCCAAGATGGCATCAGAGCCGAACAGAGCGCCAGAACAGGTGTAGCTTGTATGGAAAGAAAAACAGAGATAACAAAGGTAACACTTGAAATAACAACAAATAATGGAACTGGAGAGTACTAGAAGAGAAAAGTAGCAGAGTGAATAAAAGTGTTCAGTCTGTCCTCCAGCAGTCTAAGCCTATAGCAGCATGACTACAGAGTTAGCTCAGGATGACCTTAGCCACTCTAACTATAAGCTTTATCAAAAAGGAAAGTTTTAAGCCTGGCCTTAAAAGTAAACAGAGTGTCTGCCTCACGGACTAAAGCTGGGAGCTGGTTCCACAGGAGAGGAGCCTGATGACTAAAAGATCTGCCTCCCATTCTACTTTTAGAAATCCTAGGAACTACAAGTAAACCTGCAGTCTGAGAGCGAAGTGCTCTGTTAGGAACATATGAAACAATTAGATCACAGATGGAGATGATTATTAAGGGCTTTATATTTAAGAAGGAGGATCTTAAATTCTATTCTGGATTTAACAGGGAGCCAATGAAGGGAAGCTAAAACAGGAGAAATGTGATCTCTCTTTTTAATATTCATCAGAACTCTTGCTGCCGCATTTTGGATCAACTGAAGGCTTTTACATTACATTTTGTGGACTACCTGATAGTAAAGAATTACAGTAGTCCAGCCTTGAGGTAACAAATGCATGGACTAGTTTCTCAACATCACTCCTGGACAGGATGTTTCTAATTTTAGCAATATTCCGGAGGTGAAAGATGGAAATCCTAGAAGCCTGTTTAATGCTGGATTTGTCATGTCTTGGTCAAAAATAACACCAAGGTTCTTTATATTATTACTGGAGGCTAATTTAATGCCATCCTGTCAGGTTTACATGTTTCTGGATTAGGGATGGACCCAGGCACAGACGTGGTTAGAAGGTGGGAAGAGAAGATTTATTGAAGGACGATGGCAGGAATAATGGGCAGGCAGGAGACACGGTGTGGCAGGACACACACAGGAAGATATGACAACATCAATGATCCGAGACAAGACAGGGTTAAGTACACATAAGGTAAGGGGAAACAGGTGAGGCAGATTGGGAACACAGGTACAGGTAATAATCAATCAGGGCAGAGCACTGGAGGCTCTTGAAAGGACGCCCCCCTTCCAGGTCGGATTCCAGACGACCTATATAAAAAAAGCCGGGATAGGAGCCCGAAGATGAGCCGTCACCAGAGACGGTGGTTCAGGAGATAGAGGGGGGTTGTTCACTGCCCCCTCTGGGAGTTCAGGCTCTGGGAACCAGCTAGCCAAGATGGCGATTAGCCTGGTGGTTGAGGCTGCTGTGGCAGCAGGACTGACTGAAGCAGCTGCCGTAGGATGAAACGGCCTAAGGAAGGCGGTTTGGAGCGGTCTCAGGAAGGCGGTTCAGAGCAGCTTCAGGAAGGCGGTTCAAAGCAGCTTCAGGAAGGCGGTTCAGAGCAGCTTCATGAAGGCGACGTGGAACGGCCAAAGGACTGACCCGTGGAGCCGGCACTGGGACCCGAAGGCTCAGGCAAGGAGCTGGCACAGGAGACAGGGGAGCTGTAGCCGAAGGGGTGACCGAAGCTAGCAGACTGACTGGGCTAGCTGAGGCAGAGACTGGCAAGACTGGCAGGTTGGCTGGTCTGACTGAGGCTGGAGCAGAGTGAAGCTGAAGCTGACGGAGTGGGAGGAGTCAGGGCGCAGGCTAAGGCACAGAGAACCGGTGGCGAGCGAAAGCAAGTCTGCCCCGGCGGTGCCGTCGTCTGCTGTGAGGTGGTACGTCAGTCTGGAGCCGATAAGGGAGGACCGCTGTTCCAGATACTGCTCAGGACTGGACATGCAAGGCAGAACAGAGATGACGCCAATAGTGTAATATGGGATGATGTATGTGGATTGATCGGGATCCGCTTGCTCCTCCTCATCCTCTGGCTCCGACCAGTCTGAAAGAGGCTCGAGGAGTGGACCACCTCCCAGCCGCAAAACATCTGGATTTATTGAAAAATATAATTGTGTATCATCGGCATAACTGTGGAAATGTATCCCATGGTGTCTAAAGATTTTACCAATTGGAAGAATATGTATAGTAAAAATAATTGGTCCAAGCACAGAACCATGTGGTTCTCCACAGGTAACCCTCGAGAGTGAAGAATATTTATCATTTACATGAACAAACTGGAATCTGTCGGAAAATATGATTTAAACCAGCCTAGTGCTGTTCCTTTTAATCCCTGCAACATGTTCAAGCCTTTCTAAGAGAATGTTATGATCGACTGTGTCAAAAGCAGCACTGAGATCTAACAAGACCAGAACAGACACCATTATCTGAGGCCATTAGAATATCATTTGTAACCTTCACCAGTACTGTTTCATTGCTATGATGAGCTCTAAAACCTGACATGACTAATAAAGGTTGGCTGAATCCACATCTTCTATTGAAATTTTAATCAACATTTTTAGGGAGGATTAGTTACCAAATATAAAGTTCTAACAATACACTTGTAAACTAGTATGTTTGATTAAAATAATTCTGATGGCTAACATTTAATACACACCCAGGTTTGTTTTTATAGTGTTGGTAGGGTAAACTGTACATAAAGTCTACGTGAAAGTGTCAGATTTCAGCCTTTCTCTACTGAGAATCAATTTAATAACTGGGTTGCATTTCTGACTGACACTGTGTCTAAACATCCCAATTGAATTCTAGGTATTACAAACTTGAAGAAGGGTTGGTGTGGTCATTCAGGTTCTGCTGTTATCACATTGCAGAAGTAATTTCTTTGAAAAGTGTTTCTTATTTTTTGGGCTGCCGTCTTCTACCTATAAATAGAGCTAACTGGGTGTGATATTGTAGATGCGTGTTAAAACAATGACCAGTTAAATCTGGTTGGAGTACTCTGTTGGAGTGTCAGCTGGAGGGCAGAGAACTCTTTGAAGACAGGTTTGTGTTGCCCTGCTCCACTACCTTACCTAACCGTAAGCCTGAAGGTTTCAGCACCACGCTTATGTTTTCCGCGAATCTTTAGGCCTCGCCCATTTCGCCTTGCTGATCTCAGACACTTTGCTTTTAAAATGCTTGAAGCGCTCACCTTTCTACACCCATTTTATCACTGTTGGATTTGAATGCCATTAGCTCTTCTCTTGTGCAACACCTGGGGGGGTTATTATTGTTTAGTAACCTAAAGTAAAAGAAAAACAAATTCTTCTAATACACCTTCCCAAGCAGATTGAAGGGTGGATTCACACTAGGGCTGGCTGATATGGCCTCAAATCTATATTGCAATATAACCTGAAGCATGTGGGGTAACGATATTTGTTCTTTTCCTCGGTTTAGATATGTCAAAATTACTGTTTTTGAACATTCTCACATTCCAGATACATTGCAGCAGAACAACAAATTCGAAAAAAGTATACAATGCCATTTCAAGAACATTTTGCAAAATGCAACACAGAAATTATCATAACATAAAGATGAAGATATTTTAAATAAAAGGTAAATGTTATGAAAACACTAAGTGCAAAACATAAAAACAGAAACATTTCTGTTTTGTTGACTACTTATTAAAAAAAATAAAAAAAAAATATATATATATATATATATATATATATAATTTGCTCCTTTTTTTTTACAAAGCCATCTGAACAAGGTATACATGGTCCCAGCATTTATAAGTCCTTCACAAGAGGAAATAAAAGTATCCATACTCAGTATTTGGTTCAGACTACTTGGTAAAATGAAAGGAAAACAAATGTCAAAAGTACTTTTCTGTCAGCCAGATAGAACATGGATATAAACAAATACAGTGAGGAACCTAAGTATTTGAACACCCTGCGATTTTGCAAGTTCTCCCACTTAGAAATTATGGAGGGGTCTGAAATTTTCATTGTAGGTATCTTTCCACGGTGAGAAACAGCTTCTTTTTTTTTATTCAGGAAATCACATTGTCGGATTTTTAAAGAATTTTTTAGTATTTTATTGCGGCACATAAGTATTTGAACACCTGAGAAAATCATTGTTAATATTTGGTACAGAAGCCTTTATTTTGCAATTACAGAGGTTGAACGTTTACTGTAGTTCTGGAGCAGGTCTGCACACTCTGCAACAAGGATTTTGGCCCACTCTTCCACACAGATCTTCTCTAGATCTGTCAGGTTTCAGGGCTGTTGCTGAGTTTCAGCTCCCTCCTAAAATGTTCTATTGGATTTAGGTCTGGAGACTGGCTTGACCACTCCAGAACCATGATATGCTACTTATGGAACCACTCATTGGTTATCCTGGCTGTGTGCTTCGAGTCATTGTCATCGAACTTCAATGCTCTGACTGAGGGAGGGAGGTTGTTCAAAATCTCACAATACATGGCCCCATTCATCCTCTCCTTAATGCAGTGCAGTCGTCTCAGAAAAGCACCCCCAAAGCATGATGTTTCCACCCCCATGCTTCACAGTAGGGATGGTGTTCTTGGGATGCAACTCATCCTTCTTTTTCCTTCAAACACAGTGAGTGAAGTTTAGACCAGAAAGTTCTATTTTGGTCTCATCTGACCACATGACTTTATTCCATGCCTCCTCTGGATCATCCAGATGGTCATTGGCCAACTTCAGACGGGCTTGGACATGTGCTGACTTGAGCAGGGGAACCTTCGTGCAATGCATGATTTTAAACCATGACGGCGTACTGTTCTACCGACAGTAACCTTTGAAACGGTGGTCCCAGCATGCTTGATGTCATATGGTGACATTTAAACACGTCTTTAAAGTAACATTTATCACAAAAACAAATACAAAGTGCATAAAAAATACAACTCATCACAATGTTGAATTAGTGGGAGCCCTGTAGCTGGTTCTCTGTAACAAGACAGTCCGTCTGGGGCAATTTTAAAGAAAACCCCGGTTGTCACATAACAGCGGAGCGGGATTTGGTGAGTGGAAATCTCCTGTCGTAATAAATCTTTACTTTAGGTAGGACTCCTGGTGTTGTCTGTTAAATGTAACTTTCTTTTTCTCGGAAGTCGTAGACTCCTCTTCCGTCTATTCACTAAACCTTTTCTTTTCGCAAAGAAACTTTTCATAGACTTCTGTTTTTAATCATTCTGCTAGCTTGTTGGTTTGTTTTTAGCGGTGACGTATCACATGACCGAGGCAAGCGCGAGTTATAGCCGGAAGTAACGGAGAGAATCCGGCCATTTTTCAAAATAAAACACCTTTGAGACTTGGATTATAGATCCCCCAGCGCCGGGACCCTGGGCTGGTGCCCCGGTAAGCCCCTGCTAAAATCAGGGCTCGCTGGTGTCGCTAAATGAAGAACGAAACCGGGGAAAGTATAATAATCTGTCCAATAAACACTTCGACTGAAAACCTTCTCCAGAATTTGGCGAGATTTCATCTATTTGTTTGCTAAGCCAATAAATCAAAATTTTCACGGGTGCTTATCATACTCTTGGAACAAAAATACAAAGCAAAAGTGTTCATTAGGGTTCATTTATTTCATTTTCACACTTCATTTCAGTGAGTTAAAAAAATAAAAGAAACTTTCTGTAATGCGTTGCCTTTTCCCACTGCAAGCATTTCCTCCTACCCTGATAAAAACACACACCCTTGCCCACAGCAGCTGAGCATGACTGCGAGTTGTGCAACAGCGATCCACCCTCCATTCATATTCCAGTCACATGGTCTCGTCCTGTCAATCGTTAACCGTGACACACTGTGTCAGCCTAAACAAGGTCAAAAACTGGAAGCCCTACTGTACGTAGCCCTTCCCATTTGTAAGAGTTTTATATTTTAGCGCTCTACAGGCAGAGCAGATTAAATTTTTGAGGAAATAAATAGAGCAGCATAAGATTTACTTTGGGGTTCTTCTAATGAGCTCTATACTTCTTCAGGATCTTAGTGTCTGTGCAAAGTGTGGGACTGAGCCAGCGCTGTGCCAAACCTGCCTTTGTAAACTTTTTCTTGCAGTTGACGTGCTGTTCGCGGGGTAACGCATGTGCCCATGCATCACCGACCAGAACACCAACTTCCTCCTCCGGCTTTTATCGCTTTTCCTCAGGAAGCAAAGATCCTCGCTTCTAATGTTCTCTCTGCAATAAAACGGATCAGACGGGAGAGGCGCGTTCCGAACAATACAGCCGTCTGTTTTTTTGTATAAACCAAACTCTGAGAGAGTGGAGCGGGGAGCTGCGGCGGCATTATTTTGTCGTCGGCGAGAATGGAGAGCAGGCAGGCGGGGTTCTTGGAGGGCGATGTGTGGTCGCCATGGGCTCCGTGCAGGAATGGAGACGACAGAGCCAAAGCGGCAGAGACTCGGCTTCTCTTTAGCCCCTGCGAAATCCCTTTCCGAGTAGAGGAAGAAGCTGCTGCGGAAAAGAATATTGGTCCTTCTCCCATATTAGATCCTCTCAAAAGTCTTTCTCACGCCTCGAAAAAGTTGTGTCCCACATCGCCTGCATGTGTCTCTTTTTCCATCACATTGTAAAGCTGGGATAAAAACACAGTTATGGGGATGGGATACATGAATGCTTACAACCAGTCATTCAAAAATGTAAGCTTTGTCTTACGCCAATATGCAGTTGTCCAAAATGTTATTTCTTTACTGCCTTAAAAAAAAAGTTTTATGATATTTGTACAGCACCTTGTGGAAGTATTTTTACTCCTTGAACTTTTTATTGTTTTGTCATGTCCAGTGATAGTTTCTGCTACAAATACGGTTCAGTCTGTTGAGCTGGAATTCTTTTAGGGGTATCCGAGTAAAGGGGGCTGAATCCATATTCATGGCAAAAAAAATTGAGAACGATCCATGGTCTTCTTTCCACTTTACAGTTATGCAGAACTTTGTTGGTCTATCACATAAATCACTAATAAGAGACGCAAAATTGTGTGTGTTTTGTAATTGTGATTCAAATGTGCTTTGGATCATTTCCGCAGCAAGATTTGCATCCGTTTACAGCCTAAAGATTTCGCGAACATCTTAAGAGTTTGTCTGCACCTTTTCTAAGCTAAGATAAGCGCAGAGTGTGTTATGATTTAAGTGCTTATCTTGCAGGCCAGGGCTCGCGTTGATGTTGAGGGGATCGGGCCGGGCCTTTTAGAGGAGCTGCAGAGGTGGAGGCAGGGCGGAGACGGTCCCATAATCAAATTCAGCGGTGGCGCTTCGGTTTGGAATGTAGCGCCTGCATCCCTGTCTGAGCACGCTGTCAGGCAACGATCACAAACCAAAGAAGGTTTGCGCTTTAGCCTATGCGTGGAATAATGATATTCTTCTATGGACGGCACAGCGTTCTGTTAAAGGATGGAGAGCATCTTCATCTTTGGAAGAGGGCGGGCAGCTTTGCTCTACCCCCAGACAGAATGTAAAAATAACTTTTCTCTCTCTGAGCTGGTGTTTGAAACTTTGATGAAAGGAGATGGCGAATTCAGAGCTGTCTCTGCTGCAATTTGAGATTAAATACATTTAGCACATCTAATTTGGGGCTTCTGTTTGTCAGACAGATGTGTGCAGAGTAACTTTGCATAAAGCATGCCCAGAGAAGACAGCCCTAGATAAGAATACAGTGAATATAAGTGGTGTGAGTTACAATCCCATGATCTTTCTACCCATGGGCTATCAGTGCAGAAAATGCTTTGGAGACAATGATATTTGAGGACACTTCTCTGTCTGGTCTTTGCCCATTTTAAAGCTGCTAGCTAAACTTTCCTATAAAATTGATCCAACTCCCATTAGATGTAGCTGGTCACCTTTTAAAAAACAGGACATGGTCGGTTTTTCTATTTGTTTTCTTCTCAATTTATATTTAATTAAGACTAAATCTTGTTCTTTAAAAACGGAGCTTTCACCTGCACATGCGTATGGTGACATCACATAAGGCATAAGGGTACATTTCTTTGTGTTTTACTGCCTTTTTTAATGTTTTAATTAAATCCCTTCTTTGGCCCAATTTTTATGGCCGATATCTGCACGTTTTGAACTCTTGAATTTTAATTTTGTGCACTGCAGAGTATTAAAGTCAAATATTTAACCAAAGTGAATCAAAAAAATAAAAAAACTGACTAAGTATTAAATATACAAAACGGGTGAATAAAAACGAATGCTGGATTTGACTTTAGTTGAGCCATCAGACAGCAATTACTAAACAGAAGAAATCGGCTCTACTAAAGAGGTATATCGGCCGATGCCGATATATGACAAAAATGGTAACTATCGGTCCGATGTATCGCTCTACCCCTAACAAAATGTTCCGTATTTGACCAGTTTTTTAAAACCGGTGACGGAAAAATCTGAAGGAAGTCGGTCATTTTGACAGATTAGTATTCACACCTCTGACCATTTGGTGCAAATGCGCAGACAGTTTGAGCTTTACACACAGAGTACAGGTAACTAAATCAGTCCAAAAAAAAGATTACCGTGAGAGCATCTGAGCGACACAGTACTCAATGCATCTCGCTAACCGGGAGCTGACACCACATTGAAGAGTTAGGGAGGCTTTGGAGCGTGCCCCTCACAAGAGCCCCGTGTCGTGCCAAACCACCGGTGCACGTGGAGGGATTTCTTCACACTGAAACGATAGCTTGCGGGTCAGGAAACGACTCATTCGGAGAGTCTTTCCGGCTTCCGATCACTTCAGTTGGAGAAACATTCCCTTATTTCAAAACTTTGGCTGAAGTGCCGCTTAATCCCAGTCTCAGTGTAGCAGCGGAGCGCGAATTCAGCCTCCAGAAAAGAAATCTAAACCCCCATGTGAAGTCATCTGTCCGAGGCAAAAATCCCAAAACCTCTATTCCTCAATCCCACTATTTGATTACGCACAAATGGGTGGTCATTTCAGTTCCATGTGGAGCAGGAGGAAGTTGAGACTGGTGCAATCGTTTAATTTTATTTTTCATATGTACTTCTCTGCTCAGCTTGTTCGGATTGAATATTATTTAAAATGAATACAAAACCACACTTTTGAGTATGTTGTCATTTTAAAAATTGACTGTAAAAATAGATTCCGAATAGATTTTTTTTCACCCCGTCGGTCAGTATGAAGGACAGCAAAAATGTCTAGCGCGACCTCTGATCCCTAAATCAAACAATCGATCAGCAGTCAGAGAGAGAGAATAGTTGTTTGGCTCAGCTAAAGCTGTAGGAGTTCAGACTGCCTGCCGTGCCACTGTACTGGCACGCCATTCAGAGCAACACCCATCATTGCCGTCAAACTCTTACTCCACCATGTAACGTTTGAACCATTTATAGTTCGAAATCTTTTAAAAGTTGCTTATCTGTCATAACTGTTTACCAGCGCCAAGTGATCAGCTGTAATCGTGTACCTTTTGAGAGCCATCCATACAAATACACAACAAAGCAGAATCAGGATGGGGGGTTTTTGACAGTGCTTTTTATTAGACGTCCGAGTCGCCAGTCTGTCACGCAGCCTCTGCACCTCTGCTGGCGTTCGGTCTCTCAATAGTGTCTTCGCCTAAGCATCCTTATTTTTACCTGGAGTTTATTTTGAATTAAGTCTGAAAGCTCTTGGCAGGTGAGCCAGAAGCTCGACGCGAAAGCTCGGCTGATCTGGCCCGTTCTGAGGGAGGTAAAAGGTGCTCAGTCATGCTTCAGAATCTGAGGTGGCACATGAAATATCTCAGTTTTCAGCCACTCAGACGGTCCTGCGGGTTGTGTCTAGACAGCTTGTCTTTTAGTGTCACAGTGAACAGTTGTCCCCCCTGGAGAGGAATTAAAGTGGCTCAAGTAAGACAGCTTTACTCCCTTTGTTTCATACCTTTTAGTGTTCTTTTGCAAATATCTTTTTGTTCTTGTCCCGATACCCCTTCGCATCAGTAAATAAGTAGGTAACTCTTCCCACTAGGGCTTTGCAATATAATTGATTATATCTATTTAGCATATTTTTCTATTTATGAAGATTTCGTTTTTGGAATATTGATATTGAGAGAGAAAAATCGCACCAATGCTCCTTTTGGGTTTCAATAGTTCAAAGTGATGTCAGCCTACCCAAGGCCTTCCATCTTGTTTTACAAGCATGTTTTGCAGCGTGTATTTATTTGGACTTTAAACTCAACTGTAAGAAGAGAAATTAAAGCAAGTTTTAAAAAAAACACAAAAAAATATAATTTGTCATTTCTTTTCAAGAACAGAAGGGGAGAAAAAGATTGGTTTATATCAAAAATCTAATTTGGATTGAAAAAACCCCGAAGATTTTTATTTTTAATCCATGTCACCCAGCCCTAACCTCCTGAAACTGTTGTATAATGTCCGATGGCCTGTTCCACTTTTGTAAAGAAAAGTAAACTTCTGATATATTCAAATAGTACCAGGAAATTTTTAATAATGACAAAATAGTGTTTTGTTTAATATCGGGATATATACCGATATCGACTTATTTGGAAAAATCATGAGATAATTTTTATTTCCATATCGCCCAGCCCTTCTTCCGGCATGTCTGCAAGATCATAAAACTTATTATTATGGACCAACACAAAGTGGTGCATAGATGAAAAACTCGCTGTTTTTCAATATTTTTTACAAAAAAAATCTGAAAAGTGTGGCTGGACTTTGAATGGTAACCCTTCCATTAGTGCTGCACAGTATATTGAATCACAGTTATCGTCAGAATATAAGTGTGTGCAATATCTGAAATCTTTAAAAGATGCCGTATTTTGTTGGTTATTCCGTGGACGACTGTGGCTCAGGCGGTAGGCTGTCTTGTTGCCGGTTCGAGCTCCAGCTCCGTCCGTCTCAGTCATTGTGTCCTTGGGCAAGACACTTCACCCTTCTGCCTACTGGTGGTGGCCATAGAGTGGCGCCAGTGTTCAGCAGCATCGCATCTGTCAGTGTGCCCCAGGGCAGCTGTGGCTACAATGTAGCTTGCCATCACCATCATGTCAATGGGTGAATGTATTGTGAAGCTCTTTGGGGTCCTCAGGGACTAAATAAAAAAGCGCTATACAAGTACAGGCCATTTACTAATATTATTTAAGTTCCATCCCTTTAGGCTCTGTATGTCAATAATGTATTTGGACCTGTTGGATGGAGTTTTACTGTACTCAATCCACAACATAATATAGAATTCAGTGGCCTAGATGCTGGCCTAGTGATTTTAGGGGGAAAAAGGAAGGATGAGGAAAATTTTATATATTATAATTGCAATTTCCTCTTTTCCAAATATCGAGCTACTCTCTGTGTTGAGGTTCCTCCTGGTAGAAGGTGAACCCCAACGTCGGTCACAAGTCTTTCGGTTTTTGTCCAGGATGGAGCCATACTTGGCTCCACACATCTTTTTTTTTTTTGTTTCAGCCTCCCTGTCCCTGGTGAGAAAAAAGCGTGTCCGCAGCATAATGCTGCCACTACCATGTTTCTTAGTGATGAAACTAAGTATAAGCAAAACTCATGACTACAAATCCTTTTTCCTTCCACTGCATAGGTATGCACTACTTTCCGTTGAGCCATCTCATGAAATCCTTGAGGTGCTGTATTCATAACCCAGTCATTATGCTTTTTTTTTTTTTTTTTTTTTTGTCACATGCTGGTCTTTCATTTTCAGTGTGAATCTCCTGAACTCATCAGGTTACCTTACTGCGTCTTCAGCTCATAAGTCTCAGCCATGCAGAAAGCCTTTCCACTGACGACGCGTTTTCCGCTTGAGCTGCAAGCTAACAACATATACCTGAAGACTCAGTTTTGTTTCCGTGGATTCTGCTCTCAAGGGACTTTTTTTTTTCAGTTGTATCAGCACAATAAAAACCAGAATTCCTAATATAATGATAAAGCAGATGAGAGAGTTTTCTCTAGAGTTTATCTAGGCTTCTGTTTGACCTCTATTACCTCTCCGCTGTCCTCTTTGTCCTTTCACATCTCAGGTTTTAAGGTTTACTGGCACGGACATTTCCACCGATATTTTCCTGCAATCATCCACTGGAGCGCTCCCTGTTCTGTCTGCTGTTGCACGCTCCTCTCCAGGCGTGTGGCCTATGAGATGCTAGCATGTTGGATGTTTCCAGAACTGGTGCGCGAGGGAATGAAGCATATTGCAGGAATGTTGATCTGTTTAGAGCGGCTATAGCAGCAGCAGGTCGGCGCATGTAACAGACGGAGCGTGTGGAACAGAGTGAGAGGAGCTCGGTGGGAGATTTTTGCATCTCTGAAACACAAATACAGAAATGGTAGAGTTCATCAAGTTCAGCGTTCACAGAAATAAAGAAGCAATGCAAATAGATTTTATTTTTCACTTCAGCAGCAGCCAAATTGGATTGGATTTGTTAGCGAGTGTTTGTCTGATTTTGGAACCCTTTTTCTGTCTACTAGAAGACCCCCCCCCTCCTATTGGCCCGCTTGAAAGGCTTTGCAATTTGGAATGCGTCAGATCAACTTTGTCTCCATGGGGTCCTCCTGCGTCTGTGTTCCTCATTTTCTCCCATCTCAGCATGCACAGTGCAGCGGCTCACTTCTGGTATCCAGGCTGCAGAGTCTGTCGCAACAGTGGCGTGAATGAGGAGCAGAGAGTCGCTTCACAGGATTACCGTTGGGTCCTTGGCAAGAAAACATCTGCTTCTGAAGGTTGGAACCAGAAATAATATGCAAGAAATGTGAACACCTGGAACTTCGACGTGTTTTACTATGATACTATGTGACAGACCAGCACAAAGTAGTGCATAATTGTGATGTAGAAATAATTGACTTTGTGTCAATACTTCACAGATCCACCTAGATGTAAGTCTATTGGGGGGGGGAGGGAGGATTCCAACTGAGAATCCAACAGGTTCTCAGTTGGATTTAGGCCTGGACTTTGACTAGGCCATTTTAACACCAAAATATACTTTGATCTAAACCATTCTATCCTACTGTAGGATAGGATGTAGGATTGTAGGATCCAATTGGGTAATCTGTTGGCCCGCTCCTGTCAGCTGTCGAGTCTTCATACAGAAGTTGCCCTTTAAGGAAGACGTCCGCAAATTACGACTCTTGTCAGCGCCAAAAGGCGCCCACAGCAGCAGAAATAGCAAGAGGTAGAAAAAGCAGGGAATTTCTGTTTGCTGTTGTTATAAACTGCTTGGCCTGCAACTTTTCTTATTTTACAAAGCTGATTGTTTGTCGACATCCGCTCATTTCCGTCTGAATTACAACCAATCAGCGTGACTTAACCACCGGTTCCGCCCAGCGTCTCTACCGGGCCATTTCCTAGAACATACCCCCAGACTGGTACTCCGTTGGTTCCTAAAACGGCCCCGTCGGCCCGGTGTAGTGGGGACACGCACATACTGGGAAGTTCTGGTAAAATGACCCAGAAGTTCCAATAGTGGAATCGTGCATCATAAGGATGGTGTGTTCAGGGAGCTGTGCAGGGTTAGAGGGTTAGCTCTCTGTCACACATTGGACAAAAAGTTCCGTTTTGCTTTCCTCTGACCAGAGCACCTTCTTCCACATGTTTGCTGTGCCCCCTTTCATGGCGTATAGCAAACTGGAAATGGGGCTTCCTGTGGCTTTCTTTCAACAAAGGCTTCCTTCTTCCAAACCTTTCGACAGGTTAGATTTAAGGAGTTCCTGACTAATATTAGTCAAACATCTCTCCCAACTATGGCTACATTCACACTGCAGCCAAAAGCAGATCATATCTGACTTTTTTTTCCTTTTTTATGACCCAGGTCACTTTAATATGTGGCGCTAAATCCCTTACAGATCTGATGTTTTTGAAAGCGACTTCAGTCAGAATGGCCTTTAAATCCACTGACACGAGACAGACGCTCGAACAAGCATGGCAGATACTGAAGACGGAGCCAGTCAAAATGAAATTTTGTCGGTTCTGACTGTGAAGGAATTGCCAAACTGCTGCACAAACACTGAAGTTCTGTGAAAGCCATTTTTACTTCAGTAAAAAGAGCGCGTTTCTGTGATGTCTTCTCTTCCTCTGCGCTTGCGGGCTACGGACCGTGAACTGCTCAGCGTGTTTGGTGTCACATTTAGGCAATAGCGTGAACCAAACAAAAATTTTCTTCGTGGATATCAGAGGAAAGAGGGCAGAATACAAACCATTGCCACTACATATCGACCGATGCACTACTTTCTCGTGGAGCCAATCAAGCTGCACCAGTCTGTCAGTCAGCGCATCTCCTCACTTTGCCTGTAGATTACTGTCACATTTCGGGTGACTTTTTTTTTTTTTGAACGTCAAACCAAAAGTTCTTCATGAAAACTGGTGCTTTTAACACAACGCCACAGGGCGTCACGAATCTGTTAGACTTTTGACTTTGCTCCACTGATGGTGGGGAACTCCGCTCTATCGCTGAGCGAAGTAACTAACAGATATATTGTGATTACTTATCTCCTTCACTGATTACACAGTCTTAAAGGGAGTGTTGTAAACACACCCTGTTCAACCTTTAGACCTTTTAGCTCTGTGTTTCGGTTTGGACAAAAGATAATTGCACAACCGTCCCGTCCACCCGGCTGGCTTTCTGATTACTCAGCCTGTTGTCACCGTTAGCCCCTCTGATTGTATCTCTCTGTTGATAAAACTTGAAACAAGCCCTTTATTTTTTATTGAATTTTTTTTTTAAGCGAGTGAACGAGCTCAGGAGTATTCGGGTTTAAATGAAGGATGATTTTATGATTCCTTTGAGCTTCTGCTTCTATCTTTCCAGTCTACGCTAGTTTTACCTGACCTTTATGGCCTTCTCTTAGTGTCTTTTTCTTCTTCTCATGCTCTCATTCTGGCTCACTTTTTGACGCTCCCTCCCTCTTGTCCTTCTTCTGTAATGAGGATGAAAATGTAATATGACAGCATAATTGTTTAATGTGCCACATTTGCTTAAGACATGAAATTTGGATGAAGGAAGAATTACTGCCTGTGTAGTTGTGTGGTTACATTTTTATTGCTACTTTTATTCCTTTTTGGGACAACCACCAGTGTTCTCAGGGAGTAAGAGGAGACACTATGTCGATAACACAATTCCTCACTTGTTCAGCAGAGAGCTACTCAGCCATCCAGAGTCTAATCTAATTTCTCGGCTCTCTCAGCTTGCCGCTCTTGCCATGTGGTATTGATCTGTCTCACTCCCTCCATACCCCCCCCCCCTTTGGAATTTCTGAATTTCTATTTTTATCTATTTTTAATTTCTCAATCAAAGATTGACAGATTAACACCTGTCCAACCTGGTAGAGTGAATGATTGATAGGCATGAAGCAGGACAATAACGTCCCTTGTGGTGTAGAACCAAGGGGCAAACTCCGCCAGCCAAATGTGAAGCCAAAGCGGAAGTGACCAGAATTGCAGCTCCGCGCCTCATCCGCAAGTTCCCATTGAGTCCCATGTTAAAAATGCCAACTTCACAGCAGAAATAAACATGTTTACAGCCTGGTTCAAAGAACCATTTTAGGTTTAATAGGTCAAGTTTACCATCATGACAGTTCTGAGGCGGGTGATTTATTTTATTTTTTATAAATCATCCGTTTAGAGGTAATTTAAGCTTGAAATTATGAATAATAAGGGTAGTGTCTTTTTGTTTGAAAGATCTCAGATGAGCCGTCAGCGGTTGGCTCGTTGCTCCAGGAAAGGCCGCAGCCTCGGCCTCACGTTAACAGCCTCGCCTGTTTAGTTTCTCTAAACTTGACCATCAGTTGCGTCCGCAATGTTTATTCGTGTTTGAATGTTAATCGTGCACTTATTGGACAAAAATAGCTTGCTGTGGTATTTATTGCACTAACAGACAGTCCAAGAAGTCTCTAGCTACATCGGCTCAGAGTATCAATCATCCGCCCCCACCCTCTCAGCTCCACCTGTTTGCCCATTTTTCTGTTTTCCGGGCATGACGAGATGTGTGACGCGGCCAAGATGGCGGTGGTGGGAACCGCCCATTGGGCTTCAGTTCAGCTCTACAGAAACCTATGGGTGACATCACGGAGGCTCTGTCCATCTTATATGTACAGTCTATGTGTAGAACATATGTTGCAGGGCGGGGGTCACAGGCTAGGAATGTAATTACAGTGCCTTGCAAGATGTGCACACCCCTTAAATGTTTACACTGCCAAAAGCTACAATGTATTTCACTTGCATTTTATGTTCTAAACTAGGGCTGGGCGAAATGGAAAGAAAATTCTATGATAATATTTTTCACATCAGTCAGTATCGATATCTGTATCACGATATATAAAACAAATCATAATTTTTGTCAATATTTAATATTCCCTGGTACTATTTTATATCAGAACGTTATTTTTAAATTTAAAGATTTATTTTCAAATGTTGGAACATGTCATCAAACATTACACAACTATTTAGGAAAAATTAAAGGAGGTTAGAGCTGGGCAAAATAGATTTTTAAAATTCATCTTTTTTTCTCTCCCTTTCTTAAAAAGAAATTAAAAATAACAGAATTTTGTTTTTAACTAGCTTTTATTTCAGTCATTTCTTCTGGGAATTGACCTGAATTCAAAGTCCAAATAAATACAGGCCTTGGGCAGGCTGACATCACTTTGAACTATAGAAACCCAAGAGTTGCGTTGGTGAATTTTTTTTGTTTGACTTTTCTCGATCTTCACTAACAGAAAATTAGATGAATTGAAATTATGGATAAATAGCCCATTAGAAACTAATGCAAAGTAGCACTTTATTGTGAAGTGGTAGAAAAAACACATGGTTTTCAAAACAATTTTTAAATGTCTTTATTCTCAAATAAGTGGGGTATGTATTTGTATTCAGTTCCATTTACTCTGATATCCCTAAAGAATATCAAGTGCAACCGATTTCCTAAAAGAATAGTTGGCTGTTTACTAAAAATTAGTAAACTGAGTGAGCATGGAGCACTATTAACCATCCAAACCATGCTAACTCTGAAGGAGCTGCAGACATCCACATCTGAGCTGAGACAACTCGCCAACATGACAGTTAGTCATGCACTCCACAAATCTGTACAGCTCTAACCCGGTCCCTCCCATCCAGTCTTAGTCAGCTTGAGCTGTTTTGCAAGAAGAATTAGGATTTGAGACTCTAGATGTGCAAAGCTGATAGAGACAGAACTCAAAAGTGTTTCAGCTCTTATTTAGGGGTGTGGTAACTCGGGTGCCTCCCAATTCGATTAAATTACGATTCAATTTGATGATATCTATGGCTGGTACTGAGCACAGCAGAACAGCCGTTACCAGAACACATCCACAACCACACAGAGATTCACAGCCTGAGACTTCCTGTAGTTGGACCGCGAGCACAGCCTGTTTGCTCTGCTGCTCCTTCTTCAGCCAAGTAAACCCTTCTCTCCAACAAAAGTTTGGCTCCCCTTTGCTTTAACCCCCGTTCAAAAAAAAAAAAAAAAAGACCCGGTCTTTTCTTAACCAGCCTGAGCACCTATCCCCGCACAGATTCAGTAATGTGTGTAGTAAACAGCTTTGATGAAACAGCAGCCCAGATAGTTTAACTTCCAAAGACATTTATGCAGCTGAACACATCAGTTGTCACGCATAACAGATAATGGAATTAAGGGAGGCGTCCATCCATCTAGGGGATTCACAGCACATTATGTCATAGTCTTTATTTTCAGTGTTTTTGGTGTTTTGACAGCTTTGTTCAGATAAGGAATTCTCATTGGATAATCTGAGTTAAACATCTTAGGCAAGGCAAGGCAATTTTATTTGTATAGCACACTTTCAACAGCAGGGTAATTCAAGGTGCTTTACATGATTTGGTGATTTTTAAAAAACACATAAAAGAAACACACATTACACATGATACACAATAAAGCAAGAGAAAAATTTAAAAAAAAAAGCAAGAGAGCATGAACACATTTCATACATAGGACATCAAGCATTTACTCAAAGGCAATTCTAAACAGATGGGTTTTTAGTCTCGATTTAAAGCAGTTCAGAGTTTCAGCAGCTCTACACTCGTCAGGAAGTCTGTTCCAGATAAGGGGAGCATAAAAACTGAAAGCTGCTTCTCCATGTTTAGTTCTGAGTCTAGGGATGTTTAGTAGGCTAGAGTTGGAGGATTTTGAGTCAGTGCATTTTCGCCCACAGAACTGCCGCTCACTGGATATTTTCCCTTTTTCTGACCATTCTCTGTGAACCCTAGAGATGGTTGTGTGGGAAAATCCCAGTAGATCAGCAGTTTCTGAAATACTCCAGCACAATTCTTCCAATTTTTACAAAGCCTCTGATTAATTCACGTCAATTGTATTAACGTAGTGCTGAATTAGCTAGCATTGCAGGGCTAGCTAATGGGTAATTCAATTCAATTCAATTCAAAAATACTTTATTGATCCCAGAGGGAAATTAAGTGTTGGTATAGCTCATATAATTAATTCTTTAAGGAGTTGTTGTAGATGATGATGGCTGTGGGCAGGAAGGATTTCCTGTAGCGGTCTGTATTGCAGCGAAACTGAAGAAGCCTCCAACTGAAGACGCTCTGTTGTTGTATGACTGTCTCATGAAGAGGATGCTCAGGGTTGTCCATAATTTTTTTGATTTTTATGAAGAATCCTTCTTTGCATTATCATCTCCAGATTTTCCACAGTTGTCCCAAGAACAGAACCAGCCTTCTTTATCAGGTTGTTTAGCCTTTTTAAATCCCTGGCTCAAAGACAAAGTCTCCCAGTTATGTGCCGTCGCATCATATTATTAATAAAATTATATGTTATTCTAATTGCCACAACATCACACAATTGATTGACTTGATAATTGATTAACTCAAATGGTGGTTTGCAGGCAAAGTTCAACGTGTTGTCTTACCCGTTTCATCGTCCTCATTTGTTGTCACAAACCGTGAGCTTGTTTTAGTGGAAAGAATTCCAAATTTTTGCACATTTAGCAGCATGTTTCCAGAGCTATCCTCTTTTTGATTCTAGCCTTTTCTGCACCACTCTTGCTCTTTCAACTTTCAAACACCACTGACTGAGTGCCACCGGGAATTGTCCCGATTCTCCCGATTAGCTACTCTGGGCCTGGAAACAGGAGAGGAGGGGGAAAGAGAGTTGAGAGAAGGATGGAGTCAAAAGCCATGCAAGGCAGGAGAGTAGGAGAGAAACAGGAGCTTTGAGAGACAGATTTAGGTTTATTAAACACATTATTATTATTATTAGTAGTAGTAGTATTAGTATTATTATTATTAATATTCTGGAAAAAGAAAGCTTTTTTTTTTTTTTACTTTGCATTTTACGTCATGATCAAATGCTTTAAAGTATGAGTCAAATTTACTTAAACCTACTGCACCTTTTTTTTTTAGCCAGAAAAGAAAATAGGGGGAAGACAGGCAGAGACACAGAAGGGCAGCATTGGAGAACTGAGAAGCAAAGGACTGAAAGAGCTCTGAGAGACAGAAGAGGAGAAGGAGTGAGACAGGAAACAAAAAGTAACGGGTATGAGCGAATTTTTGTGATTAAGTTATGGAACAATCTGAATTGTAGTCGTAGCCTGGTGGAGGTGAGATCAAGCAAGATGTTCTTACATAGGCACCTGTTGAGTAACACCCCCCTATATAGTGTCTTAATATGGTTGCCCATTGAAGAGAACTGTAATTCTACAAGGATGGGGTGAAAATTGAGTTTAAATGACAAAGTGACATTACCTTTTTAGGAGGTGGAAACCTTTAAACATGCAATCATAATCCGGCCCTGGTTCCGACACGAATTAAGTTCTGATTGTGTCTGTGAGAGGCCCGAAGTAACAGGTAACGCCGCAGTGGAGCTGCCGTCTTCTCTAGCCTATGCACAGAGTGAAGTTCTCCGACTCCCATTCAGGAAAAATAACGTTACTTATAAAATTGGCGCTAGTATGTTAGGCAAACAAGCAGCTGATAGTTTTAAACGGTCCTTAAAGTTGACTATAAGCTTTCAAACATTAAACCAGTGCTGTGTTATGGTGGTTACTGACGATTCTGTACGGCTCGTTTTTTCTCCCACTATGTGAAGCGACACTTCATAGTTTACTTTTAATAGACACTAAATATGCGGCTGTAGGCAGAAGAATTTAGCAGGGGGGCTGTGACTTATTCTTATTTTTATGTTACCCCTTCGCCTTTATACATCCTGTTGGCGGTACGTCACATACTTACGGGTCAAATCTGCCTTTTTTTGAGACATTTCTATGTCTATGTACATATAATACATTATTGGGAAGCAAAGATTCTTGATTCCAATGATGTATGCCAATTGAGGATACAGTTATGAAACGCTTTTGTCAAACCACTCAGAAAGCAAGATAATCTGTAATTCCCAGTTCAATGCCTTAAATTGTGGACAGAACAGCGCCAGCTCAAACAAAAACGGTCTTTTCATGTCCACAAGGCAAATAGTCTACAAGTCTTATGTCCACAATCCAACATAATCTGCCGATTAAAATCTTGATTATTCCTATCCTTGTATGTATTTCTCACAAAGTTTTCATCATTAATACTGTTAGCATGTATATTAGCCTAAAAAGTAACACAGTGCCCTTCTTCTTTGTGTTTATTGGCGGCTGGCAAACAACAAATTGGTGCATAACCGCCACCGACTGGTACTCCATACCAGTCGGTGACTCACAATGTCACTCAAGGTTGCACTGGTGAAAAAATAAATAAATAAAATCATGGCTTTAGGTGGAGCTCCCTCTTGTGGTTGAAAAGAGAATTACTATACATTATGGCTTCCACTGTAAAACTCAGGTTCCAGGGTTATTGTAAGACATCTCAAACAACTTGTAGATTTAATACAAATCAGTTCACCAGGACTTTTGATTACTATGTTAAATATGATGATCAATACAGTCTCATAGGTACTAGGCAGGGAACAGCGGCCATTTTACGGTTCCAACACCTGGAAAACAGTGATTACTTTTCAAGGGCAATTACACAGACTTGTATGTTTAGGGGATTGTAGGCATTATAAATGGAGTAAGATATTGTTAGCTAACTTACTATTGTTATCCATTATACTAGCTCTAGCATTTAAGCTAACATTAGCATTTTAGCTAATTTTGACTTAATAGCTAAAGTTAACCTACTGAATGGATTGAGATACAGTTAACCAACATGTTAGTGTTTGACAACATGCTATCTGTGGCATTTAAGCTAACATTAGCATTTTAGCTAATTTTAGCTATCATTTGGTTTTTGGGTTGATTGTAACGTACTGAATGGTTTGAATTATTGTTAACCAATATGTCCATGTTTGCCAACATGCTACCAATAGCTTTTTTACTAACTATTGCAATGTAGCTCATTTAAGCTAACAATAACATTTTAGCTAAAAAAAAAAAAAGGTTGCACTGGTGATGTATTAGCATTGCCTCTGCTTGTGCTAGCTTTGCTCTTTTTTCTATTAAGCCAAGTTCTAATGCCCAATGGGGCATACAACCATAGCGAAGTATCTTCTTTACTCCCTCCAACAGCTCAGATTCATAGCCTACAGCACCTTCTGCTGGTTGTTTTGGGTCAATACATTGCATGGTTGCAACTTGACTTACACAGGCGTTGTAATCTTTCTTGGGGGCACCCAGCCCCCCCCAAACTGGTCCCGGCTGTAGGGTATTGAAATCTCAGAAGTGAAGCCTTTTACTCCTATAAAAATATTCCCAAAGTTTTGACTTGGGGTCCTTCACATTCAACAGCAGCATCGGGCTGCCCACAGATGTGCCTGACTTTAAATCGGCTCCACTAAAGAGGTATATCGGCTGATGCCGATATATTAGAAAATCATTAATATCGGCTCAATATATCTTTGTGCATGCACACACACAAACACACACACACACACACACACACATATATATATATATATATATATATATATATATATATATATATATACACACACTGTGCTAGGGCTGGGCGATAATTCGATAGCCATATATATCGATCGATAGACGTGTGTGGTGCGATAGAAAAAAAAGGGGTCGATAAAAACAAAGTTTTCCCTAATTTTTTCATTATAGCCTATCAGGTAGCTTAATACAACAAATATTACTTACTCCAAAGAAATCATCACCACTGATAGGCAGTTCTGTCAGCCAGCTAATTTTTTGATAGTCCCTAAGCGAACCATTGCCGTAACTTCACGTCGGTCAGATGTCACAGCAAGGGAGCAGCGGAGGAAGTTGTTCCGGATAAATGTTTCAGTGACTCAGGTAAAGGTTGCATCCCGTTTTGAACCGATCCTCGATGCACTAAAACACTAAACGTAGCAATAATAAACCAAATAAAAGACTACGATCAGTTGTCTTAGCAGGACTCCCCTCTCCCGGCTCGCTGCAAATCCGTTACAGAGAGACACAGGAAACTTACCCAGGTCACGCTGCTAACAACACCTTTTTTTTTTTTTTTTTTTTTTTAAGTAGAAGAAAAAATTACATATGCACAACGATTAATTCACAAGACAATAGACAAACTTGAATACAAAAAGAGGATACAGAGGTAAACGAATTAACAGATAAGAAATAAAATAAAATAAAGGGTTAGGGGGTTAATATTTTAACATTTAGTCAAAATATCTTTTAGTTTGCAGTTTGTCTTTCCATGAGGTAGAGTGAGGAAAAGTAACAACTCAGTTCTTTGTAGAAGGTCTGGAAGTAAGGACTGCATTTCAAATGCCTTCATTTATGTATGAAAAATTGACCCCAAGCAATTACACAGTTCAGCACAAGTCCATATTGCATATCTTTATGTAAAACACCAAATGTAACATCCTGTTTGGAGAATTCTTTTAGATTGGGTATCTTGGAGAATAACCAGAAGTGAATATCATCCCAGAAAGTGTTGCTATACATACAATTAAAAAAGAGGTGGTCTGTTGTTTCAGCATTTTGAGTTACAAAAAGAACAAGAAGTACATTCAATTCCAAAACGTTTATTGAGAAATTGATTAGAGGAAATACCTGTTAAAATCTTAAAGTGAACCACAGCTATTTGTATCTTTGTATAGAAGTCTAATTAAATTAAGAAAACTTTCTCCAAAACCAAAGTATTCTAAGGACCGAATCATAAAATTATGCTCCGTCATGTCGAACGCTTTATAGAAATCCAGAAACAAAATAAATCCTTGACCTGCAATTAAATCGTTGTAATCAATTAAGTCCATAACTAATCTGATGTTGTTGTGGATGGATCGGCCTTTTATAAAGCCAGATTGGGTATCTGAGATTATTTGATTAATACCATCTTTTAATCTATTTGTGAATATATGAGCTAAAAGCTTGTTATCATTGTTTAGTAACGTAATGGGCCTCAAATTATCAAGAAGGGTGGGATCTTTTCCAGGTTTAGGTATTAGGGTAATAATATCTTGTTTCATAGTGGGAGACAAAGCTCCATTTGTGATGGATTCCTTCAACATATCAAAAATAGGTTTTCTAAGATATTCCCAAAAGTGTTTATAGAAGTTACTAGTTAAGCCGTCACATCCTGGGGCTTTGTCAACAGATAACGTTTTGACAGTGATATCTAGTTCTTCTATGGTAATGGTTGCTTCACAGAATTCCATTAAAAAAATTCGATTTGGGGAACCAACGGAAATATAGAGTGAAAAAATGAATCTGCGTCCTCCTTAGAGTAGGATGAGGAGTATAATCTACTGTAAAAATTAGACTTTTCTTTTGAGATTTATTTAGGATCAGTGCAAATATTACCATTAATAAGTAAACTTTTAATAGCATTTTTTTTTGCCTGAGTTTTTCAAGGCGGCAAAAGTAGGCAGTACTCTATTCGCCATTCTCAATCCACTTTGCACGGGACCTTATGTATGCTCCTTTAGCTCTATTAGTGTATATGTTGTCTAAGCAGGTTTGGAGGGTATTAAGTCTTTGCTTGTCAGCGTCATTCAGGATAGACTTACTATAAATGTGGTTAATTTCTTTGATAGCATCCGTTTCATTTTGTCAGCTAACTGAGGCTGAGACTACGTTTACTGTGTTTAATTGCAATTTGTCTGGCTCTGAATTGAAAATATTCCCATTTGTTGATATTTGATTGAATACTTGTATCATTATAAATATTTGAGATTTCTTGTTTAAGTTCTTCACAGAAAGATTCCCTGTGTAGAAGATTTGAGTTTAACTTCCCGTACCCTCGGTTCTCCACCTGTCTATTTTTCTCACTAAAGGAGATTTGTATGATGCAGTGATCAGTCAGGGGGGCAGCAGATATATCAGTGCTCATATTAAACTGAGTGATATCATCTGAGGTTAACCAGAAGTCAAGGCGGGATTTGATGGATTGATCCAATTTACTCCATGAAAACATTTGTTTATTGGGATTAGCGAGACGCCAAGGATCAGATAAATTTAGGTTTAGAAAGAAATTTTTCCACATTGGATTTAAGTGGTGTGTATCAAATTTAGATGGGGACCTGTCTAACCACTCATCTAAAACCATGTTAAAATCTCCACCTAATAAAATTTTTGAAGTACATAATTTTTGGCTAAGATTTGTAATGCCGTTGGAGAGTTCCTGCAGTAGAGTCCTGTTTTGACTAGCAGAGTTATAACCATAGATATTCTCAAGTATTAGACTATTTTCAATTTCTAATACACATGTTATCCAATGTCCATGCTCATCTTTATAAATGTTTTTGATAGTACCTGTAAAGTTGTTTAACAAAATGGTGACACCTGCTATTTGTACCATGACATAGTATGCATTTATCTCCCCACTGGTTTGACCAGAATCTTGAATCAGAGTAATTGGATTGTGTCTCTTGTAAGAGTATGCTGTTAGCTTTGGAGTTTTTACAGAATAGAAAAAATTTCTTTTCTTTTGACATTATCTCTTAATCCCCTAACATTTAAGGAAACAAAATAATAATTACAAAGAAAGGAAGACATATACGAATAGGAAATGAATACCTGTTTAGGTTGTAACTTAGGAAGAGTAGCTCAGAAACGGAGTCCCTTCAAAATTTCAGAACATTCTAGACCTATAACGCTATAGAACCGATACGTTTCATTTTTGAATATGTGCAGTTTCAACAAGAAGGATTACAATGAACTAATGTGAATTCTATTGATTCTGCATTACAGCGGGGATTTACTTTGTTGTGGCGATGATACCGTTGTTGCAGCTGCCCTGCTCCATCAGTCCGGAATCACTCTGACGCTGTCCATGTAGCCGACGTGACCTCGATAGTAGACGCTTTTCCCAGCGGCTCTAGCCAGCTCCATTTTCGGCCAGGCTGCAGCGCGGGCCTCACGGTCTTGCTTGCAGTAGTCCTCTTTGAAGTGGATTCCTAGCTCCTTGCAGACCCCGGAGTTTTTAGTCGCCTTCCACAGGTCATCTCGGAGGTGCCTCATAGTAAACTAGATGAGGATCTGTCGATTTTTACCATCTTCTTTCTTTCCAAGGCGGTGAACAGTGTCCACAGAGTTGTTGAGAACAGAAGCCCACTTCGGTGCAACTTTAGCCAGTATGTTAATGACTTCACAGCGCGTATTTTCGTCATGTCTTTCCTTCAGCCCCTGCAGCTTTAGGTTCTAGCGTCTTTTATAGCGCTCCAGTTCTAGAACTCTCTCTCGCAGCCTCTCGGTTTCTTTAGTGAAACTAGGAACCGTCTTCTCTAGCTCTCTCAGACTGCTCTTACAGTCCTTAATATCTGCAGCATTGATATCAGCAAGCTTTGCAATGCTCGCAATCATGACGGAGTTCTTTGTTAATTGAAAACTGAAGTCGTCCATTTTTTCAGTAAGCTTGTTGATGGCTTCAATGAGGCGCAGGTTCGCTGCTTCGTTAGTATCGGCCACAATTGCCTTATTTGGCGGCACAGCAGCTTTGGTTGGGGTGTTCGAAGATTTCCTTTTCATTGATGGTCCCGAGGTTTCCATCTGGTAGTTATGGTCGAACTCCACCGTTTTTGAAGGAGGACTAGGTGAAGAAGTTTTGCTAGCGCTAGCTGGCTCCATCTTTTCCCGCGACGCCGTTATTACTTCAGAGGGGCACAACACAGTATAAAGTCTACAAGGGGTTACAATTTTCTTCTCAAAATCGGGTGAGTAAAGTTCCCTCTATTCCGCTTCGAAAAAATTTGGTCTTGTATATCAGTTTGGGATTTCCATTTAAGAGCTCACAGAAAGTAGTCTGACCGGTCCGCCATCCTGGCCAGCTCCCCCGCTGCTAACAACACCTGTGGCTTTTAAAATGTCCCCCTCGGTTCTGTCCCCGGTCCTCAGAAGTGAAAAACGCTTTAAAAAACATAACAGGGTTGGATAGGCCAGCCGGCTGAAATGAATTAGAATAAGGCCCCGTTTACACGAAGGAAAAACGCAGATATTTCCCTGCGGTTTGGGCTCTCATTTACACGAAAACCCTGTTTTTATCACAGAAAACGATTATTTCTAAAAACTCCAGCCAAAGTGGAGATTTGCATTTCTTTGTCTTAAAGAGTAACTAAACCCCAAAACAACGTTTTTTTGCTTCTAAACTGTAAAAATGGGTCTTTACCAATGCGGTCTTTCAGTTTCTGGAGATTGTTTTACATTTTGGTGTAAACTTGTTTATTTCTACACCTTTTGGTCTAAAAACGTCTTAGTGCTGCCCTCTTAGGGTTGAACGGTGGCTACTGCATTTGAATTTTGTGATTGGTGGAGAGCGGTACATCTTTACGTCACAGGCATTGACTGTCACAGCAGCCATGGTCTCACAGACACGCCCGTGGGTTTGGGTATAAAACTATCAGACATATCCCCCCCTCGTGGCGAGTTTGGAGTGGGATTGCGTTTTTCAGGGTACAATTATTATCACATTAGCACTTAGTTAGCATAGCTAACATACTGTTTTGAACATTAGCGTATGTTAGCATTACCACTCAGAGACCGGACCCATCCTGTCTCTCTCTCCCTCAGCAGCAGCGGCAGCCTCGGGCAGCGCTGACTAAGCGTCCCGAGCCAGCGGCTCTAATTGATACGGCTCGCGGCCGCTGAGCTCCATAAATCCTCCCTCTACTCCTCTATCTCCGGTGACGACGGAGGAGATCCGCTGGTTCAGGGCGCCGAGCCAGCGCCGCCCGAGCTTGGTGCTGCTGAGGCAGAGGAAGACAGGAGGAGTCCAGTCTCTGAGTGGTAATGCTAACATAGGCTAACGTTCAAAACAGATGAATGTTGATCAGTCGCAAAACTGCCAACGTCGCTTTGGTCCCTGTCCATGTTTCAGTGTCACATTAAGCAAGCTGTCACTGTCCTCCTGAACACACCCCCACGTTCCCCCCTCCGCTTTTCCTCAACACTTGGCCACGCCCCTCTGTTCTTCCTGGCACTGCCCACTTTGTAGAATTTTTTTTAAATGTTGTCTGGGGGCGGGATCATGCCTTTTCAGGGGGTTCAGTTACACTTTAAGTGTTTGCATGTGGACAGAAATAACCGGAGTTTTCAGCTCCGCAACGTCACTTTCCGGGACAAAAATGCTCCGACATCACTTGTGCTATCTATGTTTACACTCAGTAACAGCATTTATGCCCTCAGAGACGTGGCATCATCCATTGTCCAAGCGCTTTTTGCTTGCTAGTTTTTACAAGCTCATGTAGAAGTTAGAGGTTAGAACATAGAAAGTTACTCTGAGTGGATAGGATTTGGGGGAACTACTGCCCCCTACAGGTTTGGCAGGTCTATGAATGTGCTTAACAACACACTTTATGCGATTAGGTGTGGACTGAGATTTTTTTTTAAACGAGGTGGCGAGGATATTCGTTTAAAAAAAAACCGGCTACGTGTGCACATAGCCTAAGCTTTATTGACTAACTAAACCAAATGTTTCAGCCATTAATATTATAAAGTGTCATAAAATGTTTAAAAGATTAAAATGCATCAAGATAAGCCTTTTAATTTCAATTACTAACAATTTAAAAATATATAATATAATGGTTATAATATGACTTTGTATTTACTGATGTTACTCAGGTCTCTTTATTTGTTTCTGTGTCTTACAAACTTATTCATGATAAAAAGAGGTGTTTGAAAAATGAATTAATTTAATTCTTAGTTAAAATTTGTTCATTGAAGAATAACAAAATGACCGGGGAGGCACTTAAAATATGTTTATTACGTTTTGTGATATTTATCGATAATATCAATCAATATGACTGTTCCCTTTATCGATATGCTCTTTTTCTATATCGTCCAGCCCTATACTGTGCTATGGATTTAAACAGTAAAGAGGAACATTAAAGCATAGAAGATTAAAGAGGAGACGAACATATTTAGAACATGGATGTGTCATTGTTACCGTATTGTGCTTCACAACAAATGCTGTGAATCACAGCTTTAGATTGGTGAAGAAAGAAAATGTAATTGTCCCGTAAGATTATGGTCTAGATAATCATTTATTTCTTTGATTATTTTTCTGCGTGTGATAAATGTCTGCTGAGCTGCTACGCTTCATTTCTATGGGCCATCAGCTTCCACCTTCGTATCCCTCGCTGCCTCCTGTCTAACTGGCACACAGTGCGAGACGTTAGGTGAATGAGGCAGCTGTGCCTCGCTCCAGGATCTGTGTCAGGTTTTATCATGGTGACCTGAACGGAAAGCTGCCTGACCCCAGCAGTGCACAGCTGCTTTTCCCATTTCAAGTCATGGTTTCAGTATCTAAAGAGAGTGGACTTGATGAAGGTTACCTGTTTGTATGACTCTGGGTAATAAATGGGTTTTAATTATAAGCGATATCAAATTTTCTGGCGTGGCGGTCGGGTGATGTGACGTCGATTTTTATCTGCTCTTTGTTTTCCTCGGCGCCTCAGAGGGTGGGGCTTTTTTTTTTTTGTGCTGGAGTGAGTTAATCATTCCCAGCTATTACCTCGACGCTGTTTCATTGCATTTGAATCACGACAGTTAACCCAAACTTTTGTGTGTTTCAGAAACTGGCAGCCGAATGTCAGAGTGCAGGCTACACTGGCACACTGATCCCTTACAAATGTGACCTCTCCAACGAAGAGGAGATCCTGTCCATGTTCTCGGCCATCAAAACGCTGCACAAGGGCGTGGACGTGTGCATCAACAACGCCGGGCTGGCTCACAACGAACCCTTGCTGTCGGGAAAGACAGAGGGCTGGAGGAACATGATCGATGTAAGTGAAAGTCAGAGATGGGGGGAAATGAGGCTAAAACGCCACGGAATGGGAGGAGTTAACGTTGCGTTGATTTTTCTGGCCGCTTCATAAACAGACAGGCAGAGGGAGGAGCTGTAATGCTCGGCCAATGTGAATGGAAGGTTTGTGCTTGTAGACTTTGTGTTGTTTAAAGAAACAGGAGTTGAAGCCTCATTTGTGTGGACACCCACAAATTCCCTACACACACATGCACACGGGCAGCTTCACTGACTCTGGCACAACAGAGGCAAGCTAATGAAACCCGGCACTATTTCTCCTGTTTGGGACTTAACATTTTGATTCATCCAGCTCTTGACCACCAAAGAACCCCCCACTCTAATTCGAATTCTTTGTGTCCGCGGTCCAGCATTCGTGACGCTCTCCCATCTGTTGTCATGGCAGCCCCGCACGAATGTGTACAGCGGTGTATTTTTAGCCAGTGTTTAATCTGTATGCGTCGCTGACCTTATTTGGTCACCTCCCCCCTATGTTACAACCACGCTGGGGATAAACTAATGTACCTCAATGTCACCGTGGGACAAAAGCTTAGAGGACAGAAGCGGGACGGGTCCCGCAGGTTCACAGGGTTTACCGCTCTGGCCGAGGGGACAGCCGTCAGCTGAACACGAGTCACCTGCCGATGTTACGGCGCCTTGCAGAAGTATCCGAACCACGTTTTATGTGACAGACCAATATAAGTCAGGTAGAGGAAGGAGAGCATGACATGGTGTTCTCTCTCTTTTTTTATTTTTATTAATCAAAATCTGAAAAGTCAATCTGGGAATATCACCATGAGCACACCATCCCCTCAGTGAAACATTGCGGAGGCAGCATCATGCTCTGGTTAGGCTGTTCTTCAGCAAGATCGATTGAGCCAATTATCCTGAAAGGAAAATGTATGAGAGGCTGCACGAGGAGGGGTCGGAGGTTCAACTTCCAGCAGGACAACAAGTGGTGTAAGGATTTTTAGATCAGTGGTGTCTCCCAACGGCCGGTATCCTGCATGTTTCAGTTCTATCCCCGGTTCAACACACCTGAATGAAGAAATGGTTAATTAGCAGAAACTCTCCAGAACCTAGACAAGCTAAGGAGGGAGCTGGACCATTTGTATGAGCTGCTTTGAAGCAGAGACACATTTAAAACGGGCAGGGCACCAACCCCTCAAGACTGGAGCTGGGACCCAAAGTTTATGCACCTTTTTTCACTGAGCTGGTTCCAGTGCTGGTTCGGTGCCAGAGCCTGACTTGGAACCGGTTCTTTGGTTTTCCACCACCCAAGCACCAGTTTCCTGGTTCCAAACCAGTGCTTTAGCCAAGCACCAACACCTTGCCAGTATTGCCAGTATTTACACATTTACACAGTGCTGGTTCATTGGAACCACCACTGTGTAAATGTGTAAATAATTGTATAAATATAGAAATAAATAAGTACATTTGTAAATAAATAAATAAAATTGAAAATAAATGTGTAAATGCATCCATCCATCATCTGTACCCGTCCATCCTATGCAGGGTTGCGGGGGGGGGGGGGGCTGGTGCCTATCTCCAGCAGTCACGGGGCATGGGGTACACCCAGGACAGGTTGCCAGTCCATTGCAGGGCAACACAGGACAAACAACCATGCACACTCCTACCTAAGGGCAATTTAGAGAGCTCAATTCATCTAATAGTCAGGTTTTTGGACTGTGGGAGGAAGTCGGAGTAGCATGCACAGGGAGAACATGCAAACTCCATACAGAAAGAACCCAGGCTGAGATTTGAACCCGGCCTTCTTGCTGCAACAGTTCTACCAACTGCCCCACTGTTCAGCCCCTTCCTACAGAGTTTCCAAAGTTTTTAATGTAAAAAAATTACATTTTACCAGGCAGAATAAATGAAACACCTTCTTCACTTATAAATCATCATGCAAAACTTCTTAAACTAAATAAAGCTAACATTGACACAACGTGGAGTCCCACTATTTTCTCTTTAGACCTGTCAGCTCAGCTGGATTCATCAGCTGTCATGTTGAATATGTAACTGTTCCCCACAAAAATTGATCTAAAAACACAAATGTGACTGCTTGTTATCATTTAAAGATTTTTTTAAAAGTTTTACTTTATATAGTTAAGGAAATTTATATACAGTCTTGGCCAAAAGTTTCGAGAATTAAATAATATTGGAAATTGGAAAAGTTGCTGCTACAGTTTTTTAACTCTGGTGAGAATGTTGACGAGCACAAGGCTGGAGATCATTTTGTCAGGCTGATTGGGTTAGAATGGCAGACTTGACGTGTTAAAAGGAGGGTTATGCTTGAAATCATTGTTCTTCCATTGTTAACCATGGTGACCTGCAAAGAAACGCGTGCAGCCATCATTGCGTGGCATAAAAATGGCTTCACAGGCAAGGATATTGTGGCTACTAAAATTACACCTAAATCAACAATTTATAGGATTATCAAGAACTTCAAGGAAAGAGGTTCAATTCTTGTTAAGAAGGCTTCAGGGCGTCCAAGAAAGTCCAGCAAGCCCCAGGATCGTCTCCTAAAGAGGATTCAGCTGCGGGATCGGAGTGCCACCAGTGCAGAGCTTGCTCAGGAATGGCAGCAGGCAGGTGTGAGCGCATGTGCACGCACAGTGAGGCAAAGACTTTTGGAAGATGGCCTGGTGTCAAGAAGGGGCAGCAAAGAAGCCACTTCTCCCCCCAAAAAAACATCAGGGACAGATTGATCTTCTGCAGAAAGTATGGTGAATGGACTGCTGAGGACTGGGGCAAAGTCATATTCTCCGATGAAGCCTCTTCCCGATTGTTTGGGGCATCTGGAAAAAGGCTTGTCCGGAGAAGAAAAGGTGAGCGCTACCATCAGTCCTGTGTCATGCCAACAGTAAAGTAGGGATGCGGGGGCACGGTGGCGCAGCTGGTAGCCTGGCTCACCTCACAGCTAGAAGGTCCCGATTACCGCCGGGGACGCTGTGGGTGCTGAGGGTGTGTTTGTTCCCCCACATCATCAGCACCCACACCCTGGGTGGGGTTGGCGAAAGGGCCTTTCTGTGTGGAGTTTGCATGTTCTCCCCGTGTTCCCTTGAGCAGCTAATGTGAGCTACTCCCACAAAAACATGCACTAGTCCTGGGGCTGTATACTGCCTCCTCCTGGCTGGCCGGGGCGCCCGCAGGGTTGGGGAAGATCTGGCTGGAATAACGTGATCCTTCCACGCGCTACGTCCAGCCGGAGAAACCTCGCCCCTTCGGGTGAAAAGAAGGGCCTGCCCACTCCCCAAGCACGAAGGAGGCTTGGGTTTCAGTGAAGGGCCCCTCCCGGGGCCGGCACAGAGAGAGAGCGGAACCCCAGGACCTGAACTTAGGAGCACTGGGGTGATAAATAATGGGGAAAAAATCGTGGGATAAAAAATAAATTATAAAAAAAAAAAAAGTAGGGATGCACCGATATGAAAATTTGGGCCGATACCGATGTCCGATATTAATCCTGCTGTTATGGCCGATAACTGATTCGCACCGATATGGTATACGGTATATTTCCCTACACTTTCGACACAGTGGAAAATCAACCACACCATCTACATCGCTTCTCTGCTTGAGATAAACACCCCCACATTCCTGTGCCGCATCACTATCGCTGTCACATGACAAACAAACACCACATGGATAACACCCCCCCCCCCCCCCAAAACAGACAGAGACGTCAAAAAGATGGAATTAAATAAACATCGGTTGTTAATATCGGCCCTCTTTTACTTATCGGACCGATGCCCATATGTTAAAAAACGCCTAAAATCGGCCAATACCAATGTTGATGCCGATATATCGTGCATCCCTACAGCAAAGCATCCTGAGACCATTCATGTGTGGGGTTGCTTCTCATCCAAGGGAATGGGCTCACTTACAATTTTGCCCAAAAACACAGCCATGAATAAAGAATGGTACCAAAACACCCTCCAACAGCGACTTCTTCCAACAACAGTTTGGTGAAGAACAATGCATTTTCCAGCACGATGGAGCACCGTGCCATAAGGCAAAAGTGATAACCAAGTGGCTCGGGGACCAAAATGTTGAAATTTTGGGTCCATGGCCTGGAAACTCCCCAGATCTTAATCCCATTGAGAACTTGTGCTCAGTCCTCAAGAGCCGGGTGGACAAACATAAACCCACTAATTCTGACAAATTCCAAGAAGTGATTATGAAAGAATGGGTTGCTATCAGTCAGGATTTGGCCCAGAAGTTGATTGAGAGCATGCCCAGTCGAATTGCAGAGGTCCTGAAAAAGAAGGGCCAACACTGCAAATACGGACTCTTTGCATGAATGTCATGTAATTGTCAATAAAAGGCTTTGAAACGTATAAAGTGCTTGTAATTATATTTCAGTACATCACAGAAACAACTGAAACAAAGACCTAAAAGTAGTTTTGCAGCAAACTTTGTGAAAACTAATATTTGTGTCATTCTCAAAACTTTTGGCCACAACTGTACACCCAATAAAAATACACACATTTTTTGCTCACTGTCTGAAGTTAAATCAGAACTAACTTCTCTTGTTTTAGGTCAGAATTAACTAAATTATTTCTACATGCAACAATAATGACAGAACAAATCGTAATTGAATCTAAATCATAAGGGACCCAAGATGGAACACCACTAGTCATTTTTATTCGTAACAGAAGCTAGAAATTCAATTCAGTTTATTTATAAAGTGCCAATTCACAACGCATCATCTCAAGGCACTTTACAAGAAAAGTCATTTCAGTTCAATCTTACATACATTCCAATGAATCCTTCAGTTCATTATTCCAATCATTTAAAAAGTTTTCTATCTAAGGAAACCCAGCAGATTCATTCGAGTCATTTACTAGCAGCAATCCCTCATGCTGACCAAGCATATAGGGACAGTGGAGAGGAAAAACTCCCTTTTAACAGGAAGAAACCTCCAGCAGAACCAGAACCTGGCTCAATAATATTAAAGAAATAAGAAATGAAGTTAAAAATAAATAAATAAAGAAATGAGCAGAGTTGATCCGACCTGGTGAGACCCAGTGTTTTCTAGCTTTGGGGTCGTCGTCCCAGCTGCAGTACAAGTTGGAGAGGTCAAATCCAACAAAGCCAGTGTTTCTACAGCAGCCTTAAATTCAGTTTTAAATATCACAGTATATAGTCTTACTCATAGTATCGCGATAAATCTCGATATATCACATTACAATTTCACATGCTGAAGAAGGTGTTGAACTTTGTCTGCAGGTGAACGTGTTAGCCTTGTCCATCTGCACCCGCGAGACCTACAAATCAATGAAGGAGAGGAACGTGGACGACGGCCACATTATCAATATTAACAGGTACGCTATTCAAGCAGCTTGAAAATCGATCTAAGAACAAAGGGATTGTTTGCTCATTGTGGATATTTAACTTGGGATTGACATACAGGGCCTTCTAAAAAAAATTGCATATTGTGACAAAGTTCATTCTTTTCCATAATGTAATGATAAAAATTAAACTTTCATATATTTTAGATTCATTGCACACCAACTGAAATATTTCAGGTCTTTTATTGTTTTAAAACTGATGATTTTGCCATACAGCTCATGAAAACCCAAAATTCCTATCTCAAAAAATTTGCATATCATGAAAAGGTTCTCTAAACGAGCTCTTAACCTAATCATCTGAATCAACTAATTAACTCTAAACACCTGCAAAAGATTCCTGAGGCTTTTAAAAACTCCCAGCCTGGTTCATTACTTAAAACCGCAATCATGGGTAAGACTGCCGACCTGACTGCTGCCCAGAAGGCCATCATTGACACCCTCAAGCAAGAGGGTAAGACACAGAAAGAAATTTCTGAACGAATAGGCTGTGCCCAGAGTGCTGTATCAAGGCACCTCAGTGGGAAGTCTGTGGGAAGGAAAAATTGTTGCAGAAAACGCTGCACAACGAGAAGAGGTGACCGGACCCTGAGGAAGATTGTGGAGAAGGACCGATTCCAGACCTTGGGGGACCTGCGGAAGCAGTGGACTGAGTCTGGAGTAGAAACATCCAGAGCCACCGTGCACAGGCGTGTGCAGGAAATGGGCTACAGGTGCCGCATTCCCCAGGTCAAGCCACTTTTGAACCAGAAACAGCGGCAGAAGCGCCTGACCTGGGCTACAGAGAAGCAGCACTGGACTGTTGCTCAGTGTTCCAAAGTACTTGCATGTCATTCGGAAATCAAGGTGCCAGAGTCTGGAGGAAGACTGGGGAGAAGGAAATGCCAAAATGCCTGAAGTCCAGTATAAAGTACCCACAGTCAGTGATGGTCTGGGGTGCCATGTCAGCTGCTGGTGTTGGTCCACTGTGTTTTATCAAGGACAGGGTCAATGCAGCTAGCTATCAGGAGATTTTGGAGCACTTCATGCTTCCATCTGCTGAAAAGCTTTATGGAGATGAAGATTTCATTTTTCAGCACGACCTGGCACCTGCTCACAGTGCCAAAACCACTGGTAAATGGTTTACTGACCATGGTATTACTGTGCTCAATTGGCCTGCCAACTCTCCTGACCTGAACCCCATAGAGAATCTGTGGGATATTGTGAAGAGGAAGTTGAGAGACGCAAGACCCAACACTCTGGATGAGCTTAAGGCCGCTATCGAAGCATCCTGGGCCTCCATAACACCTCAGCAGTGCCACAGGCTGATTGCCTCCATGCCACGCCGCATTGAAGCAGTCATTTCTGCAAAAGGATTCCCGACCAAATATTGAGTGCATAACTGAACATAATTATTTGAAGGTTGACTTTTTTTATATTAAAAACACTTTTCTTTTATTGGTCGGATGAAATATGCTAATTTTTTGAGATAGGAATTTTGGGTTTTCATGGGCTGTATGCCAAAATCATCAGTTTTAAAACAATAAAAGACCTGAAATATTTCAGTTGGTGTGCAATGAATCTAAAATATATGAAAGTTTAATTTCTATCATTACATTATGGAAAAGAATGAACTTTATCACAATATGCTAATTTTTTTAGAAGGACCTGTAGGTAAAAGTCCGGAACGTAAAGCAATGTATTTGAATTTCCACTGCCTGCAGTGGTTTGCCCCCTTTTCTCACTTCTTTGTCTCTATTTCTAATTGTTATCCAGCATTTGATGGCAAAGATAACCTGTGCAAATCTAAAATGCACTTTTCTAATCATTTTATTCATGAAGAGGAAGAATCAATCCAAACCAGCCTACTCCTATTTGGGGAAAGAAAAGGAAGTAAATACCACATAAACCAAGTAACTGGTTGAAATTTAACTCCAAAAAATGCATTTAATCACAGCTGATTCGTGATTTAATAAGGATGGCTGCAACTTTTCCACATAGGTTTTCCCCTCAGTAGGTGAAATCAGGATTTGGAAACTGTCTCTTATATTTATATTAAATGTTTTTATAAATATACGTGAGATATCCATACGGCTAATCTGTTCCTGAAATCAAATGAGGCTGTGAAATGTAATTACCCTCATATTTCTCCTCTCTCTCTCTCTCGGCCTGTTACAGCATGGGCGGGCACCGACTTGTGCCGAGCGCCGATGAGCATTTCTACTGTGCCACTAAATATGCCGTGACGGCTCTGACCGAGGGGATACGGCAAGAGCTCCGGGAGGAGAAGACACACATAAGAGCCACGGTGAGTGAGCTGCTGCCATCGCGTCGCCACAAAGCGGTGCGCCGTTTGTAGCAAATGGTGGCCATAACTCTCACAGTCAGCGTAATAGGTGGGGGGAGGGTGTAAACCTTCAGACGATAATGTTTTACCTGTCCCTGCAGTGTATATCTCCCGGAATAGTGGAGACTGAGTTCGCCTTCCGACATCACAACAGTGATCCAGAGAAAGCAGCCGCGGTCTATGAGAATATAAAGGTAAGAATTTGTGCATATTGTTCACAACAGCTCGATCTGGTAATATCATCTTCTGTTGCAACAGAGATGCTCCTCTATGTTTCAGTGTTTGAAAGCGGAGGATGTAGCCAGTGCAGTCACGTTTGTCCTCAGTGCCCCTCCTCATGTTCAGGTATGTTTCTCTATCATCTGTTCTTGTTTGATCTGGAAGTTTTCAAGTTCTCTATTCAGCTGCTCATTTTTCCCCTTTTTCTTCTATTAGATCGGAGATGTGCAGATGAGACCAGTGGAGCAGGTATTATAGCAGTGACACTGGAAAGGCAAGCCACCACGACTCCTTAGCGGCCTCTGCTGGCCATGTGGGAAGGGAGGGAGGTGTGTGTGTGTGTGGATCTATAGGAGCTTAACCAAGAAGAGCTGGAGCCTTAAAGAGGCTGTGCCAGGATAGAACGTGCACGGACTCTGTAAACCACTACAAAAAAACAAAATAAAATACTACTGAACAGCAACGTTCTCAGCTGCTGGTCTCGGTCCCGATTTGAACCGGCTTTAAGGTTGAAGTCAGAACAAATCGGGACAGAGTTGCTGCTGCGCTGTGCGGTCATCTGCACGGCTGCCACCTCAGAGGGAATACATCATTGATTGCACACTTTTTTGTTTTGCTTTTGTTTTTGTAGGTCACATGACATATCTTTTGGAAATTTAATTGAAATAATTGCTGTTTATAGGAAAACCTTCCATTTTTCTAATAAATACTCTGACTTCTAATTGCAGATATAGCTGTGGTCTTACACAAACTAATCCTAGACAATTCTATGTCATACCTACTGTGAAGAACCAGTAACAGTCTGTGGGTACCACTCCATTATTAACTCATCTCACAAACACATTCAGTTGTCCTGGTTTGGATCTAATGAGCCCTTACAGGTGTTCAGGGTACGTTTAGGGAGACATGTCTTTGTTGTCTTACGCACATGGGTTTTATGCTGTCCACCTATTTGCCTGTGTACAATCTGTTCTGCACTTTGGATTTCAGAAAAGGAAACTAGCTGTATCCTTCTGTTGGAATTTTCTCATGTACTCAATAAACTAAATAAATATTGTCCCCCTCATGTTTTTCATGCTTTGTGTAGTGTATTTTAAAATGTATTTTAGATGATTTTTTTGAAACAAAAGTGCACAAACTGGACTTTGGTCAAAGGTTTTTTTTATTTATTATTGTATCTTACATGAAAGAGTTGCATGACCAATTAGTTTTATCTTCCGTTCAGTGTTGTTTGACCTAATAAATAAGTCAGCAGCAATAAGATCACGGCAGCTTTACCTTGGACTGTAAATGTTTAACAGTGCTGTTATCTTATTTTCTAAGAGAGAAATGCTGTTTTAATCATGGTCCGATCCCACGTGTTGAACAGATTTGACCAAAAGATGGCGCTCTCGTGCATCGTAAAGTCAATAAATAAGGCCAGTGAAATGGGTTAGTAAAATACAAAAAAAGAAAAAGGAAATGTGAAAATTCAACGAATCTTTTCAATCAGAGCAAACGAATGTTACGTCCTTAATAAAATTCCAGAACTTAAACAACCCAGGTTATAACTGGTTAATTTCATTCATCTGATAGGCAGATTTTTTTTTTTATTCAAAAAATCTCCATTTGTATAGAATTTTTGTAAAATGCTTCAGTTTAATTTCCTGCTGCCAGACTGAAGGACCAACATTCATTAATGATTAGCTGGAGCTTTTCAGAATTGGACACTGTTCTGTGTTTTGCTGAAAACACAGAACAGTGTCAGAAGTTTGTCTCAAACAGAGATTTTTCAGGTAGGCTGGAGCTGATTACGGATATGGACGCTCCTCTTGCTCCTCCCCCCCTCTCATTATACAGGCCTTTAGTATCATTGAGGGCGTAGGGTGTGATCGACAGCTTCAGTTTCTGTAAAAGATATGCAGCAATAATATTACCTTATTTTTATGCCATGAGATACATTGCTATTGGTAAAAAACAAAATTTGCACAATTCTTGGTACCTCTACCCATTGTTTGTGTGCAGGAAGTTAAAGCTCATTATTGAGGTCAAGTCTCCATAACCATTAATGCTCGCTAAATTGCAAACTGGTTGTTTGGGGGAGATGCCAGAAGAATAAAATCAAAACGTTTTTTTTCTGTGCTAGCATCACAAAGTTATGCATCAACTTGATTGGGAACCTAATGGGAGATGATGGATAGATCAAAGATTGAGCGTTTCATCCGCAAAAACACCAGGTGGGTTTGGGGTGAAACAAAGGATTAATGTGCAGGGAAAGCCCCCCATGTTCACTGGATGTTTCATGCTGGGGGCCCTGTACCTTCATGAATTCTTTAAAAAATCTTTCGAATAACTCCACTAAAATGTAAAATAAATCATCATTGGGTCTTTCGACTGCATAATGATCAAATTATAGAATAAAATCAGCACAGATATGGTTCACCAAAGACAAAGCTGGTGTTTTTTTCATGACCATCTCAACCCCCAGAAACTGATCCTATAGAAGAGGGGTGACTCCGAAGACAAGAGGCCATAGGAGAGGAGCCAGGACTCTCTAGGTTGTGCCAACAGCAATTGCCCAGAATCTTAACTGTATCCCTCTCTCTGTAGGTGAAAGTAACAGCTGGATGACCAATAATTGTGCCAATTTGATACTGTAAAATAAATTTAAATGCATTCAAATTAAAGTTTTTTTTATATATATATATATATATTTTTTCTACTGTAAAATTCTGTTAGTACAATCAAAGATCCATTTATTGTGATTATTTTAATCTTTACCAATAGGTAGTGGCTGTCATTACATGAGGCATTAAATTTCAGAATTGGTATAAATCACCTTCATGAGTGAGCCTGGTAGCACCCACAAAGTGTGAATGGCACCCAGAGGAATCCATATGATGGAGGCCAGTGCAATGACCCAGCCGACACCCTGAGCCCAGGGAGGGAAGACGTAGTCCCCGTAGCGAGCCGGTTTGAACTGGATGATGGAGAAAATCAGAATGACCTGGCACAAAGAGACAGAGGTAAAGAAAGGCGTTGTGAAACTCGGTTTAAGGATAAAGTGTTGATATTTTCTCCTTTTTTTTCCTTTTTTTACAAAAAACGCTTCTGTAAACATACAGTGATGAGCACGGGATCAACAATGAGCCAGCACAACTTGAAGAAGATGTTTGGCTTTCGTCCAGTCATCTCTTCCAGGTTGCTTGAAAGTCTCTTCACACCTGAGCAGAGAAAGTATTTTAGAATGCCTCTATTGTTGGATGTGAATGCATATAAGCCGGGAACCAACTTTAGCTCACCATAACTCCAACATATGGCTATGATCTCAAAAAATGCAAGGAACATGATGGACACGATGGCAGTGTAATGGTCCATCAGCTGGAAGACGTAGATTCCTACCTGAAAGCACGGAAAACTTTTAAGGATCTCCTCTCTGGTCATCATTTGGTAAAAAAAAAAAACGATCTGATAAATTATGAGTTTCACCTGCATGACACATGGGATCCCTAACAGAAGGGCCACACCACAGACTGCAAGAACAAACAGTTCCTTCCTCTTGAAAATTCGGATCAGTTGCTGGTAGAATTCATCCAAGAAACTGGTCACCATCACCTCAACCATCGCAAACTGCAAAAACAAAGAAAATATGTATATTGCACTACAGTTTTTGTTTTGGATTTCCATTTTGTCACATTTATACCACAAACTTTGGTGTGTTTTGTTGAGATTTTATGGGTCAAACGAACACAAAGAGAGTGGTGAAAGAAAATCTATACCTGCTTTTTGGCAAAAAATTTATTTAGAAGTTTCCGTGAGGAAAATAAGTGAATTTGAGTGTAAATTATTCTCACTATAAATGCAGCTGTTCTGTGAAACCCTCAGAGGTTTGTTTGAGACCTTTAAAGAACAAACGTGCATCAAGAAGACAAAAGAACACAGCAGACAGGTCAGGGAGAAAGTAGGGGTTGGGGTATCATACAGTGTCCATGGTTGTCAGTTTCACATCTCACAGAGCACTACTCAATCCATTATGAGAAAACGGGTAGAGCATGGCACAACTGCACACATACCAGGAGATAGTCCTCCACCCAAGCTGAGAGGAAGAGATTAGATATAAGATCATCAAGAAGGCTTGTCCCGTCCTTGGATGCCCCCTCGACTCGGTGCAGGTGGTGGGAATCAGAAGAACTCTGGCAAAAATAACATCACTGTTGGACAATGTGCTTCCCATCCCATGCATGAAACAGTTGCAGATGCTGGAGAGCTCCTTCAAGTGACAGACTGCTGCATCCTAGATGCATGAAGGAACGTTACCGTAGATCCTTCCTCCTAGCAGACTCTTTACCCATCACTGCTCCCAGCAAACTCAAAGACTGTTTACATTCCCACTGTAACTTACACTGTTCTTTTCAGTTCAAATAACATTTCTGCTGTTATTGCACATCCCTGTTTGCGCAGTTTTTATTTCTTTATTTTTGTTCCTCCTTGTAAATACTCTGCTGTTTTTAATGCACAAATAAACTATATTAAATTTATATATTAAATATTTTAAAATACGTATTTTAAAAATATTTTTAAATTATCCCACTCAGTTGCACATTTGTTGAACCGGAGTATGCTATTTTTAATATCTGCATTGTATTTTAGTGTTGTAAACTTGCCCTTGCTGTACAGTATAATATTCCTATTTCGGTTTTCAATATTTTTATCTTTGTGTCAATCTGTCGATTTGCTGCTGTTACACCTGAATTTCCCCAATGTGGGACAGTAAAGGAACTTTCTAAACCTGCAGGCTGGGTAAGATTTTTAATCAGAGAAATGGCGAAGAGGCAGTTGATTACTCTGAAGGAGCTGCAGAGATGCACTGCTCAGGAGGGAGGGTCTGTTAACTTTCAGTCATGCACTCTGCAAATTTCTGTCTGTGTGGGAAAAGGGGAATGCCATTGTTGAAAGAGACCAATATTGACATCTTTTGCCCTTGTGCAAAATACTATATGTGAGAGAAAACCATCATTGTGCATCACCCTGAACATGACATCGATCTATTAGGGTGGTGGCTGCATCATGATGTGAGGATGCTTTTCCTCAGCAGGGAGCTAGATAGAGTTGATGGGAAAACTGGATGAAAACCTGTTAGAGGTGACTAAAGACAGGAGACTGCATTGGACGTTCACCTTCCAGCTGGGTGTAACTTGAATGAGCACTATTTTTAATCAAACCACACTACGGTGTAGTAACTAAACTACTCTCCTATATTTCACCGTTAATTAAACAATCTCATAGCCCACTTGATGGGATTCTTTTCCCTTTCTCACAGAATGGCCAATGTGTATCTGTATAAAAAGCTCAGGGCTGCACAGTGGCGCAGTTGGAAGAACTGTTGAATTGCACCAAGAAGGTCCTGGGTATGTGGTCTTTCTGCATGGAGTTTGCATGTTCCCCATGTGCATACGTGGGTTCTCTCCGTGTACTCCGGCTTCCTCCAACAGTCCAAAACCATGACTGTTAGGTTAATTGATCTCTCTAAATTGTCCTTAGCTGTGCATGTGCAATGGACTGGAGACCTGTCCAGGGTGTACCTCACTTCTCACCCGATGACCGCTGAGGATAGGCACCAGCTCCCCTGCCACCCTGCAAGGATAAGTGGTATAGACAATGGATGGATGGATGGATAAAAAGCTCAGGAGTCAATTTAATTCTTAGCATTGCAGCCTGCCTCTATCAGATATAAAGACACATGGCTCAAGCTCTAAATCATCCATGTTGATTCTGCTGCTTGAAACAGCGTATGATTTAATCATTAATCAAGCTAATCTATGTCTACAAGTATTTGCTGATGAGAACAAAAAGTAACAAACTGGACAAACAGCAACAAACAACAAAAACACAGAATTTACTTTTACTGATCAGAGTTTAAGGGGCTTTGACTTTCTATCATTTAAACAATCCAGTAATATCCGTGGTCTTGTATCTCACTTGTCAACGATAAATTTAAAAAAAATCCCACCGGGAGAGTCAACATTTCCGTCCCATTCACACGCTGGCAGCATGCTCCGATATCAAGCACTGTCTCTCTCTCTCTCAGGGCTAGAAAAGTGTTGGTCCAACGTTCCTATCGTAGGTCACCAGTGCCGGGGTATCTATTAGAGTGCAGGTGTTTGAGGGGCAGGCCCTCTTTGCTGATGTAGCAATCAGCAACAGAGGGGGCACGTGTTGGGAAAATCTCTTCCACATCCGAATGGGAAACAGTCCTTTTTCTACAGGAGGACAGAAAGAACTGACAAAAATGAACAAGTTGTTTCTTTAGGCAATCTTGCCGAGGGCCCAAACAAACTTCCTCTAATAGATTTCTGGCTCGCCAGCCATCAAACCTCTCCATCTGCTCACTACTTGTGCTTGCAAACTAAATAATATCACAGTCAAGCATGAAGATTGTCAAAGCAAAGAAATATGGAATTAGGATTTAAAGAGTCTTTCTGTTCAAGTCGTGTCATTAAATAAACCATCACAATAATGTTGTGTGTAATTAAAGCTTTAACTTTTCATAAAAGTAATGATTTCATATTCTAGATTTGTCAATTGGGTAAAAAAAAAATGAAGAAAAGATTTGAGTCTGTAGAAATATCCAGGTTATTCTGTTTGCAAACACAAAATACTGCAGGTGACACTGTGTGTGACCTAGAAGGGGAATAGTGTTCACATCTTGGGGGTCCCATTACGCTTCAAGGACAATGACTCTAAACATTCAGCCAGAGCTGCGAAGGAATGTTGCAGATCAAAGCATATTAATGTGTTAGAATGGCCTAGTCAAAGTCAGGAACTAAAGTATATTTGGAACTTTGAGTGAGCCCGACCTATTTTGCAAGACAAACTGAACAGAAATGTCCGTCTCAACAAGACATTTACCAACAGACTTGCAGCAATATTAACAGTGAACGATGACTCAGTGAAGCTCAATTACAAAAATTCTAAATGTATGATCTTTATACCACTTTGTGGACGTTATGTGACAAAATGTGGAATAAGTTCCAGGGGTGTGAATACTTTTGGAAGGCACTGTAAATTTCCAGTTTCTCTACCTCACTGTCCAGCCCCAGGCACAGCAGCATGAAGAAAAACAGGACAGCCCAGAGCTGAGACACTGGCATGTTGGCGAAGGCTTGCGGGTAAACAACGTAAACTAGTCCTGGACCTGGAAAGAGCCAAAAAGATAAACGATTGCCCTTAATTTACAATTCTTAAGTACAATTCTGTTATTTATTGCTGAAATTTGGAACAAAACACTGATGTTATCTTACCATCCACTGCTAGCTGACTGACAGGAACACCCTGCAGATAAGACATGTACCCAAAGGCAGAGAAAATGACAAACCCTGCCAGGATGCTGGTCACGGAGTTGATAATGGATATGAAGAGTGTGTCCCTGTGGAAGGGAGATGTTCCTCAGTTTACTTTCAAACCCTTCTACTACTACTCTATAACAGATGCAACATATTTCGTAGATGACTGCAGTGGTGGTTCTCGACCAAATTTACCAGGAGGGCCAGGGTTTTTTCATGGGGGCACAGAACAAAAGAATGAAACAAAAAAAGGCATTATTTTATAAATGAAGCTAACCTTGAATCTTTAATTCACTGTTAAGGTAAAACTGTGAAGGTATACATTTAATTGGTCCATTGGACTTTTTATTTAAAGGTTCTATGCCATAGAACATCATCATAAGTCATCGATTTAGTATCCTCTCTTCAGTACCGGGGCCAGGACCAGATTTAAAGGCGCACTGGCCCCTGTTGGCCCCTGTTTAGAACCGCCCATGGGTGATTGTGTGGCTTCTTACTTCAGAACGTTGTTGTTGAAGGAGTTGTAGCTGGACATGGCCAGCAGGGAGCCAAAACCAATCCCAATGGAGTTGAAGATTTGAGCCGCAGCGTTCACCCACACCTGCAACACATGCCAAATCATCCGTTGCACCATCTGAAGTATTTTCTCTACCAGCTGCTCCAACTGGGCCTCGTACCTTTTCAGTCTTACCTCCACAGAGCGCAGCTTGTCCCACTCGGGCACGATGAAGAAATATATCCCATCCGATGCACCTGGAAGCTGCACGTTATTGATCAGCAGGGCGATGAGGATGACGTACGGGAACAGAGCAGTGAAGTACACCACCTGGACGCACAGGATAAAGGATTATCAAATCACTAACTGATAGCAGGTCCATTCCTTCATCTACAGCCGCGGTCATCTCTACTTCAACCCACCTTGCCCGTTGATTTCACTCCTTTAAAGATGCAAAGATATATCAGAATCCAAGCCAGGATGAGGATAAGGAAAAGCTCCCACCGCAGCGTTCCTGTTTCCTCTACTCCGCTAGTCTGGCCGAGCATTTTATATCTTCAAAAGCAGGGAAATAGAAGTGATTATTAACATTTAGCCATTAATAACTTTCATCAATAGACTCTAATGAAGCAAGCAAATTAGATGTGCTACATTGTTTTATTCTAGGCAATTCAATGTATAGTTAGCCTAAAAAAAATCCTTTAATGCTCCACATAAGCATTGGTCTAAAATATTATACATACAGGCAGAAACCGCAAAACAATGCTATGATCACACATTGAACTTCATAGCTTTAGAAATAAAACATGACCTTAATTTGCATGAATAAGAAAACCCATACAGTGTAGTAAAGACATTTGCACTCACTCTTCATCAACATGATGAGGGTGTCCAAAATCCACATCTATATCCTGAAATGACATTTAAGGCTCCCAAAATGGACAAACCAAATGCCGTAAACATAAAGGATTTATGGTTGGATGAGACAAGGATTGAGCCATTTTACCTCAGCAAAAAACAAGCTAAATAATATCTTTGGAGGATTTAAGGTAAGGAGCCATGCTGTTGGTGGGAGAATCCTACCGTGGCCCTGCTTTATTGTTCTTGGTACAAAGTGGGTGGAAATATAAAGGAGGACTGCCAACTAGCTCCTCAACTTCATCTCAAATTGAAAGTTACAGTCATACTCATGGGTTTGCGTATTCTAAGCAATATTTCAAATTGTTGGGGCTATTTTTTAAGAGAACATGACTGACAACACTCATGCTGTCAGGATTGTGGGTTGTTTGTCTCTGTTTGGTTTACATCTTTACACAGCTATCAACCAGAGGACTTGGTGCAGACTGGAGCTGCAGCTCCTGTAGCTCCTGCTTGAGGGCGGTGCAATCACTGCCAGTCACCCAGTGTCTGAGTCTTCATGTTCTTTGCTGCTTGCTTTATGAATAATACTTCCCTGTGTCTTCATTTTAAGGTTTCCCTCAGTGCGACTTGCTGGACCTGTTCCTTCGTGTTCATTTACTGAACTCCTCGTGTCTACTAACACTTGTGAAATAACTCCTGGATCGTCATCTTTGGACTGGCAGCCTTTAAGCTTCACTTATCACTCTCCACCTCCTTGAGCAACCTGTTCACCCTCCAATGTTCCACCGTCTGCTCCACCTTCGCATCCTAATACCGCCAACCTGTCATCGCTTCTGGGATCACCAAACAGAGCAACAGCCTGAAATCCACCCTCTCTGGTGGAAAACCTCATCCTCTACAGTAAGGCATTTTCACAGCTTTTACAATCATCTAATCATCATAATTTACAGGTTTTAAGCACAGAAAGAATTGGATAGATGGAAGCCTGGACAGAGCCAATGAATTGAACACTTTCTTCAACAGGTTCAGTTCAGAAACAAGCTCAGCATCCTCCTCCCCTGTCTCCAGCCAAACAGACATTGCACCCTCCTCTGACCCACAGCTTTCCTGTCACAACTCGGATCTTTTATCTTCCACCTCAGTCATGGACTGTTCTGTTCCCGCAACTTGGTCTTTAACCAAGTCAGGAGTTGCTGCTGGTCCCTTTGCCTGCCCCTCCCACTTGTCTGTCTCTGGAAGACATGTGAGGAGCCAGCTGGAGAAACTGAACCGGAACAAGGCTGCAGGTCCAGATGGTGTCAGCCCCAGAGTCCTGAAGGCCTGTGCAGAGCAGCTCAGTGGGATTCTGAAGCACCTCCTTGATCTTAGCCTGACCCAGGAGAAGGTTCCAGTGTTGTGAAAGACACCTTGTTCCAGTACCAAAGAGAACTCATCCATCAGTCATCGACTATAGTCCTGACATCCCATATCATGAAGGTACTGGAGATTCTACTGTTGGCCCACCTGAGTAAGCAACCTAGAATATCAGGACCCGCTGCAGTTTGCTTATCGCTGTGGAACTGGAGTTGAAGATGCCATCATCCACCTGCTTCAACCAACTCACTGTCACCTGGACAAAGCAGGCAGCACTGTAAGGATCATGCTCTTGGATTTCTCCAGTGCATTTAACACAATTCACCCTGATTTGCTTTGTCAGAAACTCCTGAAGACACAGGTGGAGCCCCCAACAATCGCCTGGATTAATGACTACCTGACAAACAGACCACAGTTTGTGTGACTGAAGAATTTTTTGTCAAACCAGGTGTTCAGCAGCAGCACAGGAGCACCACAGAGGACCATACTCTCACCATTCGTTTTCACTTTGTACACCTCAGACTTTCAGTACAAATCAGAGACCTGTCATCTGCAGAAATACTTAGATGACTTTGCAATCATCGAGTGGATCAGAGATGGAGAAGAAGCTGAATACAGAGAGCTGGTGGACCGCTTTGTGGCATGATGTGGAAACGGGGTTAAGTCAAACACTATTTCCATCATGGTAGTAGAAATGGCAGTGGTTGAGGAGTATAAATACCTCAGAGTTCACCTGGACAATCGACTGGACTGGAGAATGAACAGTGAAACCGTCTACAAAAAGGGACAGAGCAGACTGTACTTCTTGAGGAAGTTTAGGCAAGGTGCTGCAGAAACAATAATCTTATCTTGAATGTGGACAAAATTAGGATTGTAGATTTGAACAGGAAGGATAAGATTAAACACTGTTTCCATCATGGGAGAAGAAGTGGCGGTGGTTGAGGAGTACTGATACCTCGGTGTTCTCCAAGACAACAGACTGGAATGGAGACTGAACATCTCCAGCCATCTACAAGAACGGACAGAGCAGACTGTACTTCCCAAGAAAGCTTAGGTTCTTCAAGGTGTGCAGCAAGATACAACATATCTTCTACAAGTCTGAGAGTGAAATCTCTTCTACCATCATCTCTTGGGGTAGTGGCATCAGAGCCAGGGACTTAAAAAGTCTCAACAACCTGATAAAGAAGCCTGGTTCTGTTCTGGGGACGACAGTAGAACCTCTAGAACGTTATGGACAACCCTGAGCATGGTTATACAAAACAGAGTATATTTGGCCAGAGGCTTTTTAAGACTGTAATACAGACCGTTACAGGAGATCCTTCCTGTCCACAGCCGTCAGCCGCAACAACTCTTTGAATAAAACTGTATGAGTTTCAACAACAACTAATTTCCCTCTGGGATTTTTGAAATAATTTGGAATTTTAATTGAAGTGAATTGAATTGAGTTCTTAACACTATTAACATCCATGGTAGCTTGAAGCCCAAGCTGTTGATGAGGCACTTTGTTTTCTCTGGTGGCAAAGCTACTCCATTCTTCTTAGTAAAAAGCATTCAGTTCAAGTAAATTCCTGGCCTGCCTGGCATAAACTGCAATTTTTAGAACTCCCCCAATGAAACTTAGATCAGGAGACTGATTGGGCCACTCCAGAACTTTTACTTTTTCCTGCTGTCGCCAATGACGGGTCAACCTGGCCTTATGTTTTGGATCATCGTCAAGCTGGAACATTCAATTACGTCTCATGTGAAGACGAGCACATAAGTTTTCGTCCTATATCTCCCGATATACTTGTAGAATTCCTCTCACAATCAGTTTAGACCAACCTCCCTTTGCTTTTGTTGCTCACACAACCCCAGAACATCAGCCATCCATGATCAGATTTACATAGGCTTTGTTGACTTCTCTCCAAATTGAGCATTTACGCTTGTAGCCATAAAATTCACTTTTGGTCTCTTCACTCCAATTACCGGTTTTGCTGCAGTAAATTTTGAGGCTAGTGTGCGTGCTCTTTGGGCACTTTGTGCAGCCGACTGCTTTGTGGCATTGGTCTTGGAATTGTTGTTTTTTCTGGCAACTCAAGCAAAAGCCCCACTTTTTCTTCACGTTCACCTTCGTTGTAAATCTCTAAACAGACACACCCCTTTGTTTTCCTAAAGAGTGCTATACATCAGCTGAAGGTATTTGTGTTTTTTTTCTTTTGCATGTGTTTTGGAAAAAGCATCTCTCTAACAGAAATGAGAATGATGTCCTTCAGGCATTTTAAGGATTTAAAAACGTGTTGATCAAACACAGGGGTACAGTATGTACAAAGCAGTTTGCATCACTCAAACCTGCCAACCCATCACTTCTAAAACACTATATAGTATTAGGCTGTTATCTCTTATCTACATCAGCTCCCCCTTCCTAAGACCAGTCATCCTTGTCTGTTATCCAGCATACTAGTCAATTGTCAGATATCGGGTGCGTGGAAAATGTTGTATACTGGTAGATAACATGCTGATGTCTTTGATCCTGGAATTCACCACATCTCTATAAGAAACAATATGCTTGAACAGCAGGCTTGTTTTCTTTAACTTGACCTACTGTCCTGGATGTTACTCATACTATGACAGGTAACAATTAGTCAAATACTAATTAAATGAAATATTTCCAAGACGCATTCTGTGAAACCTTTATTGGTGTAGCTGACCGTTCGCGATTCCTTGGATTTTTATTTTTTAAACCCTGTTCCTGTTTCATAAAGTCTAACAACCGTTTCTACTGTACCTGTTCCTTGATATCTGACGCCAGCAACATGAGTGCAGCAGTGTAGAAGCCCAGAAACCCACTGACCTTTTATACATGCAGACTAATTACAATCAGAGAGGTCACACGTTACGATGGTTATCCTTAGTGGCATTTAAACTCTTCTGAGTGTGCTATCAGGCAAAACCCTCAAGGGTATATTTAAACCCTTGAGCAGGGTCATTTTCCATCACGTAAAAATAGCAAACACAACTGTTTGATAATAAATGGCTTCATCCAACCACTAACCACGAGTGACAGAAAAGGTTTTGTTTTATCAATAATATTCTTTAAAAAATGGTGAATCAGAAGTTCTGGCAGGGTGGACGTACACTGTAAACCCAGATTTTGATTCCACTTAAAAAAATTAGTTCCTATGACTCAAATTTGACAAATTTGCCAGCATTACTTGTTAATTCTGATTAAACTGGGCACTTCCATTACTTTTTTTAATTGTAATTGTGTTTTCAAGTTCAATCAGTAGTGTCCATTGAACATTAATTATTAATTCTGAGTAAACTGTAGTTTTTATTGGTCCTGTCTTAGTGCAATTATGTGCTTGAGCTTAAACAACTTAATATCATTAAGTTTGTCTTTAGCCCCTGACAAAAAAAATATCAGGAACTAACAACCAAATAGGAACTAAATCCTTATTTCCCAGAGGGCTTAGCGGCATTTTTTTAGTACCATGAGTGACCTGGACGTGTGCTTAATTGACATTCCCTTCATTTCTGCTGTTGTTCAAACTCTGTTTTCTATTTTGGTTGTAGACCCACAGCTAATATAATATGTTCTTGGTAGAAAAAGCACTTTTCAGAAGTTTGAAACAGCAACAGTTCCTTGTTTGTGCAAAGTGTGGACTCTCTCATTAGTACATTCAACTTAAAACTTCCATTCCACTAGGGGTGCAAGCAAATTGAATGTAATCCACTGTACTTGTTCAACTTCTGCTGTATTATTTAGGATATTTAGGGATTGGACCTGGATGTCTAAAAAATAAATTCAACTATCTTCGTACACGGTCTATGAGTTCAGCAGCTAGGACACAGCTGGGCGTTCCAGTTGGATAATAATCCCAAACACATCCAAACTGGTTTTGAAATTGGTTTAAGTGTTAGGAATAGACAGCTAATAGAGGGTTGAGTGTATTTCCATCTACTTTATCTTTTAAAACAGGCAACTAATAAATGTGTCTTTTAAAATGTCTCAACAAATTGAGAAGACGACCATGTATTAAGTTACCTTCATCTGGGTGGGCGGGCGGGGGGGGGGGGGGGATATCATGATCTTAAGGAGCAGTTCACCAGGATTCTGAAAGTTGTTCAAAGGTTTTCTTTATACTTTATGGCTGCTTTTTCTATAATTAACTGTTCAGTTCTTGTTCCTGATCCTGACAGCCGATTGTGCAGTGTGGACATTAAAGGACCAGTGGGGATAAATGAAGGACGGATAAGGAAGTGTCAGGCAAAAACACTACGAAACATATTTGAAAGTCATGTCTTAAAGGAAGACAGGAAAGAAATCTGACACATATCAGAAACAGGATCCTCACTAAGTGTGTCGTCCACTCTATGCCGGATTTTCAGCAACTATCTCTTGGGAAAACCCTTTTGTTGGTGCTGAATGCTTTATTTGTATGTCAGACTAACAAGATCTCACAATTTAGGGGTATTTCTTTCCTTTTCAACCCAAGGAATGCAGAAGTGTTGCTCAAGACCTCTTTATAGATAACAAAGTCTATCTTACTTAATCTTAATCTGCTAAATCCTCATATGTGGAAGAAATTCCAGATACTTTGCTCTGTATAGCAGCCGTTACAAGAAGTTTATGTTTTACATAAAACGTGCAGCCTTGTTTCTGTAACGAGAGATCCTGGCAAGAGTGAGTCAATGAGTGGACAAAAACAATATCAGGTCAGCGTATGCTGTCTCATTTCCAAGTGAGATACAAAGATCAGTGCTGGAGAACATTGCTTGCACTAAATTTTGCATAAGAAAGCTGAAACAGTCTGAAACACGTTAAACGTTTTAGCTCAGAGTGAGGTCGGTGCTAAGGGTTAATTTTGACTCAACGTTTCACATGCTTCCTTGAGATATTTTATCCTCCACTCCTTCTCACTGACCTTCTCTTTCACTGATATCACTCACATGACTCGGATGAACTGTTTTTAATCAGCCTTTTATCTCATTTCAAATTTTCTCCCGACTATTATCATAATTTTTTTTACATTCCTGACACATTTGCTGTGGTTTTAACTTGTCGAGGCCTCCTGAAAGTGGCATGTTATGTAGTAATGCAGATGTAAACTAATCATTAGCGAGTTTGGGTGGATCATTACGCGGACCAGGACCAAGGCGTATTCTGAGACGTGGCCTACTTGAAGAACTCTTGGCTAGCTGTGGACGAGTAGCTGCTGTTGGTGGCGTGGTCCGTGCAGTTGGCTGTGTTCCAGGTGTTGTTGCAGCTCTGCCATGGAAGAGGTGCCTGGAAGGAGCTGAAGAGGTAATACAAGGCCCAGGTGATGACGATGTTGTAGTAGGTGGACATGATGAAGGAGATGGCCACAGATGCCATGCCCACCCCTGAGGTCAGAGAAAAACTGTTGTCATAAACAGTCATTTTTTACAGGCAGTTTCTTTTTTTACTGACTCGGGGAGGGGGGGGGGGGGGGGGGGGGTCAAAGTACCTTTTAAGAGTGGGCAAACAGTGGCCAGAGCATGAACTGGGCCTCTCCTGGTATACTGGCCCACAGTCAGCTCCATGTAGAGCAGAGGGATCCCCAACACCACCAGCATGAGCAGATAGGGCACCAGAAAGGCACCTGGCAGACACTGATGGTGAGTCAACTCTTCAATCTTCAAACTTTAGTGAAAGTCATCCCTAAAGTAACAGTCAGGTGAGGTTCAGCTCTATAAAATATCTTTATTGCTGTGAAACAATCACCCTCCTCCAGGCAGCACTGAAGGTTTTAAAAGAGTTTATAAAACCTATTTTGGCACACGGTGAGCTTGTTTGGTTAAACTTTGCCCCGGCTTTCAAGACTTCTAACGTACAAAGAACGTAGAGAGAGGCCTTTCTGTTTGCAGTCTGCTTTCTCACCTCCTCCGCTCCTGTAGCAGAGATAGGGGAACCTCCAAATGTTCCCCAGACCCACGGCAGCGCCGATTCCTGCCAGGGTGAACTCTATCTGCCTGCTCCATGTTGGTCTGCTGGGCTGCTGATCCATGCCTTCCTCCTTGCTCATCACGGCTGCTCGTTTGGACCCGAACTCCATGGAGAGCTTGACGGTGATTTAAGCAGGTCTGGGGTGATATAACCTGCCTTTTTTTTATTATCCTTAATGATTAGCCTACCACAAACACTCCAGCATGTGGCAGCTTCAAGGCTCGCATGGAGGAAGAAGTTGGTCAGAGTTAAGAGGTGCCATGAAGCCATAAGATTTATGGTTTTTCATTACAAATAGCAAGCACTGATGTTGTGTTAAGAAATTAGGCTTTTTTTTTCTTTCTATTTCTTAAACGAGGCTGTTCAGTCTCTGGTAGGAGTCTGTCAACATAACACACCTTGTCTTCCACCATGCAAACTCTAAATGTCTGAAACTTTAAATCTCTCAAATTAGGAAGACGTCTGTCTCTTCTGGTGACTCCACAGATTTAGTTCTAAACTTGAACTAGGCCAAAACCCTTCCAAAGCTTTTTCTATGTGTGAAGTCGTTGTTTTGTGTATTTTAATGCTCCTGATTTCATCCACGTTCTAATTTCATTTGTAGAAAAATAAACCCCAGAGCATGATGCTGCCATCTCAATATTTCACTAAGATCAAAACGCATTTTTAAATAATTCTGGAGGCAGATTTTTAGCCAGGCCTGGATAAAGAAAATGATTATGTCTTTCAGCCCCACTGTTGTCTCATGCAGACACAACCAGTATTGAACAGGAAGCTCCTTTAGTATAAGTTTCAGGATATTTTTTTTTATCAGTTATGAGAAAACACCCAATTAGAGCAATATCCCTATAGATAGATAGATAGATAGATAGATAGATAGATAGATAGATAGATAGATAGATAGATAGATAGATAGATAGATAGATAGATAGATAGATAGATAGATAGATAGATAGATAGATAGATAGATAGATAGATAGATAGATAGATAGATAGATAGATAGATAGATAGATAGATAGATAGATATACAGTTCAAAAGGGGAAAGTAGGGGGTTGGATGTGGGGTAGCCTACTGTTGAGAAAGAAACATGTACAGAGATGAAGCTGACAAAAGTCAAGAACATTGTTTATTTCAAAATGAGATAAAGTTAAAACATGTGGCCAATTTATTAAACGTTATGGTCTTAACTTTTTTTTTTTTTGCCTTTTGAAAATAACAATCCTTTCTGTAAAAAAAAAAAAAGTTTTTTGTACTGTTCTGATGTAATATTCTTGTCTTAAATGTTGTGTTTTTGTTAGCTGTAAGCAGAGAACCCTCATTATTAACAGAAATAAAGGCTTGAAAACATCAGTCTGTGTGTCATTACTCCATGTGTTTCACGTCGTGGTTGAGTTACACCCATAAATGAACTTATAATGATAATATCTAAATTTACTGAATGACCGAACAGCGTTATTGTTGTTGCCTGTGGAGAGTGGAAAAGAACATGTCTAAAGAGAGTGTTTCAGAATTTGTTTTCATGTCTGAAGATAACACACTGGAGGAAAATTCAATGAAATTTTACTGAGCATAATTTCTACATGAAATAGTTGACAAAGCTTATTGATGAGCATCTCCAAGACAATTACCTAACACTAGAGTTTTCTGTGAAACAACTTAGAAGTTAATATAAATTCACATAAATCTTGTCAACATGCTGTTCTGTACATTTTTGTGTGCTTATGACAATTTATGTAATTCATGGTCAGCATATATTTCCAATCTCTCAGCATCTTCAGAGGAATACCACATTAAACACAGTGACGTTTATTGAAGTGCTTACATCATTGTGACCTTTTTTTAGTGCTTTTATTCAACTCACGCTAGAATAGATTAATGTCTTCTTGTTATCTTTTGATACTCAAGAGCAATATATACATTTCTGGTGTGAACATTGACTCCACATTGTATTTAAATGCCTTGAAAATTAGCCCATTTTAGCACAGCGCAACCACTAATTTCAGTGTGTTTCTGATATTATGTCATGTAAGAGTTAAAAGAATTATACCTGCTTTTCCAGTTTTTTGTTTTTACAATAAAAAGGTGGCGTAGATTTGTATTTCTAAGGCATCGATTTACAACACCCAGATCAAAGCATTCTGATAGGCTGAGATGGCTCCAGCTGAGAATCTATGTCACTACTTCTACGATCACAGTTTTGCAAAACATGGGCAGATTTTGACCTTTAAAACCTGCCAGAGACATACAGGAGACTTGCCAAATTAACTTGCAGTAAAACAAGGTCTTTACTTTACGGCGCTGAATGCAGATACAAACCACATTTTTTCAGATTTGCATTGGTAAAGAAAACTGAAAAACATGTTTTCATTCCACTTTACAATCACGTTCTTCCCTGTGTTGGTCTTTGATGTGAAAAACCAAAAAACACACTGAAGTCTGTGGTTGTGATGGGACAAAATGTGAAAAGACTCAAGGGGTGTGAATACGATTGTAAAATAGTGGGGATGACATTATTACAGAAAGGCCTTTAAAATGAATCTTACGGGAAAATAAACCTCATAATAAATATCGTGCTTACATCTAAATTTACCTGTACGATTGACAGAATGCAGCTTGGTTTAAGGCGCATAATCAAATATTAAAAACTACGGAAGCCCTAAAGGGTCATACATATATACATACATACATTTTATTTCCCCCGTTTTCTCGTGATAACGAGATAATTTTCCTGCGTTTTCCCGTGATAACAAGATAATTAGTTCCTGCTACTGTGCATCTCTCAGTCATCATCCGGTATCCATGGAGACGCCCGGGGCCTCGTAGCTGGTCAACTATGTAATTAATGACAACATTAGGGTTACTTAGATTGCGCCTCCGATAAAGATGAAGCCTTGCTAACCGTCTTCTTAGATGATGCACACTAATGTGTACATTATCTGTAATAGCGAGGCATAAAGCTATTCCAGCCTGTGTCAGGCCTTGATTGCAAAGATGTGTGGTGCGGTGATCGATATTATCCTGCTCCTCTGACATTGCTACACTGAATGATGTTTCCTGAAGTGATTTAACAGACAACATTGTTTTGTTTTCTTGAGATCTCAAATTATTTATCTTGTTATCACGGGAAAACGGAGGAAAATTATCTCATTATCATGGGAAAACGGGGGAAATACAAAAAAGTTTTTTTTCTTCTTCTTCATAAAAAAAAAATTGTGTTTGTGTTTGATGATGCCACTGTTCAATAATAGCAGTACCAGCCTCTTTTCTCTGTCTGTATATATAATTGATCCTTTTTTTTCCTTCAAATTTTATTAACATTTTGTCAATATACAATTTTGACAATATACAGCTTCATAGATCTGACCTAAACAAGGGGGAACAAGATAAGAGACAGGAAAAGAAAAAAATACATGAATAAAATAATAATAAAATAACAAAACACATAAACGAATAACACTTAGGGGTCTGCTATGCATTAAAGTTAAAATAATGAAATAACTTGATTGTTTTTGTTAATTTGTGCTTTTTTTTAATTTTCAATGCTGTTCCAATATTTTTTAAAGTCTGTAAATTTGAAGTTGTATAAGGAGGGTTTTCTTCTTTGACAAATCATTTTGTGCATATAATATTTTGGCTAAAACAATGATTAAGTTAATTACATATTTTTCATTGGCTGATAACTTTGGCTCAGTGACAATAAAAAGCATTTCAAATTTGCTTAGAGAAATTTTTTTATTTTTTTTATCTTTTGGGGAATATATCTTTGTAAATGGAACCAAAAAGAAGCTACAAGGGGACAACCAACAAAAACATGTTCAATGGTTTCTCCTTCACAGCCACAGAATGTACAAATGTTACAGACAGTTGGAAAAAAAGTACAGATGTTTGCTTTTGAAGGGTATACAATTGATCCTGGATGACACACATTATCATGTGATAACTCCGCCTCTTCCCTGTAAAGCAACAATAATCATGTTTAGAACTCCTTGTGCGGATTTTTATACTAACACGCCCAGACCAGTCCATCCAGTAATCCTGAGTGGGGGTAGGGGTGGGGGCTATGACAGGATGATGAAGGATGGAGGTGGGGTTGGAGATGGTGGTAGACGTTTCAGTGAGTCAAACCTCTGCGAAACGAATCAGGAAACACAATAGTGAGGTTTTCAAAAATAAGCTACCTCAACGAGCGCTACCGAGAAGACTTTTATTTTTGAAAGTTTGTATCGAAAGTTACTGTGTCTCCGCGTCTCTGTTCTCCATTTTGAAAAAAGAAAAAGAAAAAAGGGAATAGAGGGAGTGGGGTGGGGAGGGGGAAAACCTTCCCTTCCGTTATTGACGGTAGGGGCGTGAAGAGGGTTGTGACCAACAGAAGTTTACAAACAGAAATAGTTGATTTTTTTTCATGTTTTAAGCGGGTAAGGATACACAGCTTCGTTTGTGTGTGTGTGTGTGTCGTTAAAATGGGAAACTGCCATACCGTCGGACCGAACGAGGCCCTCGTTGTTTCAGGTAACGTAAACGTTTCTGTGACGACGTGTTGTTGTTTTTTGCTGCCTCGCGCGTCACTCTTTCTTTAAAGCACATAGCACGAGAAAATGTGAAAGAATGACAAAGTTGAACATTTCAAACGATAGCGTTTTGAATTAGGAACAAATGCATTTTTGTTGGGGAAAAAAACACCGAATATAATCTAATGTATGACACAGGGATTGTTTTCGGGCCGACTTAAGTCACAGACCCTCCTTCGTTCTCTCGAAAGGAGATATAGCAGATGTAATTTTCTCACGTTGATTTGGACGGATGTAATATTGGTTATTTTGCTACTGGGATGGTGATATCCGCCATATTATGGCGTATGTACAGTATGTTCCCATACAGCATTTTCTGCTCTGTTTTTATACAGTGTGGGCGAGTCAAGATGTTTAAAAAGTATAGTTTTTCCCCACCGTGTTTATCCATATTACATCCCTAGAGTTTATGGCCAGTAGATTTAAGCAGTAGTTTTGGTGCTTCGCTTGCAACCATTTTACTTTCCATGTATTATTAATAACTTGTAGTAGGGCATTTTACTAGGATTAAGCAACCACCGTATTAATAAGCTATAGTGAAGCACAATTGTATTTTTTGCCTCTGACCCATGATAAAAGGATATGGTGGAGCTCTGCAGCAGAAATGGAGGTAATTAAATTAAAAGGGTGGGTACATACACTGTGCTGGCTCTGTCTGGTCTGCAAATCTTAACCCATGACATTGGGCTCAAGATGTAAAAGCAGGCCAGTGCTGGATTTGCAAATGGTAATGACACATCTGGAGTCAAACAAAACACTTATTCTGAACAAAATGTGTGAAATTCGGGCGAGTGATGCACCGATCAGCCTATACCGGCAGATGCCAGTTTTCTAATTGGTCTGACCTACCTATATTTGTTTTTGAATTGGGTTCTAAAAAAACCCTGAAAAATATATATTTTTTAAAAACAATATATATTTTTCTTGTTAGTTTCGGATCAAAAGTAGGACATGGGTTTTTGTGACCCAGAAATCTGTGCAAACGTGCGGGTTAACCACTGACAGATGTTTTGCCGAGTATGTTCAGCATAAAATGGTGTAAATATGAGTTGCTTTACTTACAGCATTGAAACATGAGTTTAAAAAATATACTACCCATCTGTATCCTTCAGAAAAATATTTTAAAACTTTAAAGTGCTTTCAGTGTACATCTTTGAACATTATTTACGTGAATGAATTGGAAAAGAAGAGTAGCTTAATATAACTTTAATAATCACAATTGTATACTAAGCTTATTACTGCCAGACTATGTTTCCCAGTGGATCTGAGAGTCCAATTAGTCTTTCTGTGTCCGCTCCCAACCCAATCATCTCTTGCATGCAGCCCCATTGATGACAGATAGCCAATCATGTACTTCTGGTCATTCGATTGGCCCATCTGTCATTGAAATTACACATGCATTTAAACTTAACGATTCGGCCTAAACCCAATTTCCAATTAGTTTAAAGTTTTAGTTAGTTTCCTATTTAAGAAGTCCCAGCAGATTGCATCGAGTCATTGATTTGAGGTTGCGTCCCGTTAATGCAGACTTCCAACCACAGCAATCCCTCATACTGAGCAAGCATGTAGCGACAGTGGAGAGGAAAAACTCCGCTTTATCAGGAAGAAACTTCCAGCAGAACCAGAGCCTGGCTCAATACAAGCGGCCATCTGCCATGACCGTCTGGGGGTTTGAGAAGGCAGAGCAGAGACGCAGAAAGAGCAGAAGATCTGATATAAGAGAAAACAGGAGAAATGTGATCTCTCTTTTTAATATTCATCAGAACTTTTGGTGCAGCATTTTGGATCAACTGAAGGCTTTTAATGGCATTTTGTTGACTACCTGATAGTAAAGAATTACAGTAGTCCGGCCTTGAGGTAACAAATGCATGGACTAGTTTCTCAGCATCACTCCTGGACAGGATGTTTCTAATTTTAGCAATATTCCGGAGTAAAAGAAGGAAATCCTAGAAACATGTTTAATATGGGATTTAAATGTCAAGTCTTGGTCAAAAATAACGCAGAGGTCCTTTAAGTTATTACTGGGGGTCAATTTAATGCCATCCAGATGATGATAATTGACCAATTGGAAGCAGATGTATAGTAAAAAGAATTGGTCCAAGCACAGAACCCTGTGGTACTCCACAAATAATCCTTGAGTGTGAAGAAGATTGATCATTTAGATGAACAAACTGGAATCTGTTGGACAAATATGATTTAAACCAGCCTAGTGCTGTTCTTTTGATCCCTGCAACATGTTCATGCCTTTCTAAGAGAATATTATGATCGACTGTGTCAAAAGCAGCACTGAGATCTAACAAAACCAGAACAGACACAAGTCCATTATTGGAGGCCATGAGATCTACTTTGTATTACGAAAAGTGTGTCACAGTGGAGACTGTTGGTTGATGCATTCATCAACTGAAAATTGTGGGAGTTTTTAGTTTTGACGCATTCATTAAATGGGACAGAAAACGTTTTCAGTACTTTACCTGCTATTCACAGACCGGAGTCAATCAAGGCAAATTTGGCTGATTGGTGACCCTATAGTTTAAATCTGGAGTGTGCTTATATTGGATTCATATATGTGAAAGACAAAACTCTACCATTATATATGGCTTTAAAATGCTTTTACATAAGCAATGGGAAAAGGAGTTTGGGTTTGTTGAACAGATTTCCTGCCTCGTTAAATGAATCTATAAGGGCCTCTTCCTCACTCACTCACTCACTCGCTCACTCACTGTGTTGTTTAATATCACATAATGTGTGTGGTGTTAGTCACAGTGTAAATTCCCTTTTATTCAACAGGAAGCTGTCCCCTTCTTTAGGTGGAATAAGTAGTCTACATTTAGGAATCTCAGCTATTCTGCTGTCTAAATACGTCTATAGCTGGTGTTTCTATAGATGACCAGACCAGTTGGCAGTGACATTTGCCAGGAGATTGATGTAGTAAAAGCGTCTTTTTACACATGTACATTATAAAGATAACATTTTTTAAAAAAGATTGAGGGGGCCGCTAGCCACCAGTGCTACCGCTGACAACTCATTTGAGACCTCTCAATCAAACAAAAGGACACGCACCGTCGCCCCTCATTTATAATTTTAAGCATAAATTACATCTGAACGGATGAGTTATTAAAAAAGTTCAACCCCCTCAGAGTTGTCACAACGGTAAACTTGACCTATTAAACCTTAAATGGTTTTTTGAACCAGGCTGTAAACATGTTTATTGCTGCTGGCATTTTTAACATGGGAGTCAATGGGAACCTGTTCCTTTCTGGAGCCCGCCCCTAGTGGATTAGTGGGGAACTGCAATTTTTGTCACTTCCAGGGGGGCCCTGCGCTTGCCAATAATGTCACACTACGGCAACGCCAGTCGGACAAACTACATGTTTAACCCTGCCAAGCACTATATGGTGAAATTTAAAAGAGACATAAATGTTAATAACACCTCCTGTCCGGATCATCAAGAAAACGTGACACATCCTTTCTGGTACTGCTCTTTCACAAATGAGCTTTGGAAAGAGTTTAGCAGGCTGTTATTTACCATATTTCGACAGATTTTCCCTTACGATGGAAAATGTTTTGTCCTGTTTTTTTTTAAATACCACCAAAAAGTTGATAAATGTTTAACCATACATAAGAATCAATAACAGACTATCAAGAAAAAGGCTCTCAAAACAAATCCTATATGTACATTTTTGCATGTACAGTATTGATGTAACAACCCTGACTGTTTGTATCTGTTCTCTTTTTTTATACTTCATTTGTTCGTGTGTTGTATACTTGCTATTTGTTCAATAAAGTTCCCTCCCCCCAAAAAAACTGGACACTAAATCAACGTGCTATCGTCCAGCCAATCATGTAATCTGAACGTCCAATACGATGTCATAGTTGGGCGCAGGCCCCCGAGCAGATCTGGTACCTGGCTTTACATTTGGCCAGCGGTTCACTTACACTTTAATGCTCCAGAACAGCAATGAGCTTAAAGTTGATCATAATCACAGTTAATCAATGATTGTGAATAATATCGCTTCAATCAGTGAATGTTTACTTATTTTTTTAGTACGTTGCTACTGCATTGTTTTAATTATTTTAGGAAATGAAACTTGAACTGTCCTTGCATATTTACCATGAAACGGGGCACAACCGATGACTTGACGCAATCTGCTGGGATTCCTTAAATAGAAAACTTTTAAACTGATTGGAATGTTTGTATGATTGTATTGAAATGACTATCTTGTAAACTGCCTTGAGATGATCTGTTGTGAATCGGCGCTATATAAATAAACTGAATGAAATTGAATTAGATGCACAAATTGCCTGGAAGATGCAGATTTTGTAAACAACTCTTTGTCCAACAGGGACACTTCTGCTTTAAACATGAACTGTCACGAGAACTGTTAGTGTTTCTTCATTATGAAGAATGCTGATGAATGCTATTAATGTGTCGGTCAGTAGGCCCTGGAGTTACATTCGGTTGTTGGGTGGTGTTTTTTTGAGGCAGTAAATATAGGTCTCCCTTTCCTTTGCCTGTCAGTTAACACTTGACAGCTGGGAATGTAACACTAAACTGTCCAGATTAAACTATCAGTCTGAGGCAATCGAAAGGTCACAGTCTGTTTTGCCACTGGCACGTCTCCCAACTCGAAAGATTCCACAATTATCGTCAACCCTGTGTTGATTCAAAGCAATACATGTGTCGCAGCTACAAGTTCGGGCGTTCGTGGGAATGCTCGTAGTCAAACTGCACGCCGCAAGATTTTTGCAGGCTGTTTCAACTCAACCAGTGCAGCATCAAATCACCAGGAGAGAAGAAACGACAGTCTGTGAAAAAGCAAAGGCAAGGTGTTTTTCTTGTGGTGTTATCAAGAACTTGTTGGGGCGGCGGCTGAAACAAAGAATGGCGTGTGAGACGCTCTGTTCTGCACATGAACTTCCTGAGTAACTAACTGATTTATCTCTCAGAAACACAAGTGATTACTTCTGGATTAAAAATGTCCCTCTGAAGTTAGACGTGGATTGTTTTTAAAACTAGTAAACAATCCGTGTTTATATTTGGATATTTTACATTATGACAACCATGTGACACCTGTTGAATGTTTTCTTCAAGGTGGCTGCTGTGGTTCGGATGGGAAGACCTATGTCGTGGGGGGCTGGGCTTGGGCCTGGTGGCTCGTCTCTGACGTCAAGAGGTACGAGTCTGTCTGCTATGGCTGTAACACACACAGACACATTTCCTAACTGTGTTGTGAGACGCAGGGAAGAAACATCTGAGAGCAGGATACCTGCTGGTCTACATGACACACTCCACATCTGAGAAAAAATGCCATTCAAAGCTAGTATTTCAACCAGTCAGGGTTAATTGTTTCATTGAGTTTTATTAACAATAAAATCCTTTTTACCGCAGCTGTGAAATTACGCAATAGTTTAACCACCATTCAAAACTACGGACTGCATGACTCTGAACAAGTGGTATTATCACCTGTGACTGATCGCTAGTGTTCTCTAAAGTTAAGGAATAACTTTTAGCCACATCAGCATACGATTTAGTATATATATATATGGATGACTGGGACATGAAATAAAAAAATGACCATCATTTTCCAAAGATGTTTGTGTCTATTACTAAATCTACACACGTGGACAAAATTGTTGGTACCCTTCGGTTAATGAAAGGAAAAACTCACAAGGGTCACAGAAAAAGCTTGAATCTGACAAAAGTAATAATAAATTCTCTGAAATATAACCGATGAAAGTCAGACATTGCTTTTCAACGATGCTTCAACCGAATTATTAAAAAAATAAACTCATGAAACAGGCCTGGACAAAAATGATGGTTTCCCTAGAAAAGACTGAAAATAATGTGACCAGGGGGACATGTTGATTCAAGGTGTGTCCACTAATTAACATCACAGGTCTCTACAATTTTGTAATCAGTCAGTGGGCCCATATATAGGGCTACAGGTAGTCACTGTGCTGTTTGAAGACATTGTGTGTACCACACACACACACACACCATGGACCAGAGGAAGCGAAGGAAAGAGTTGTCTCAGGAGATTAGAAAGAAAATTATAGACAAGGATGTTAAAGGCAAAGACCATCTCCAAGCAGCTTGATGTTCCTGTGACTACAGTTGCACATATTATTCAGAAAATGAAGATCCATGGGACTGTAGCCAACCTCCCTGGACGTGGCCGGAGGAGGAAAATTGATGACTAATCAAAGAGACGGATAACACGAATGGTAACTAAAGAGCCCAGAAAAACCTCTAAAGAGATTAAAGGTGAACTTCAAGCTTAAGGAACATCACCTTCAGATCGCACCATCCGTCGTTTGAGCCAAAGTGGACTTAATGGGAGACGACCAAGGAGGACGCCATTGTTGAAAACAAATCAAAAAGGCCAGACTGGAATATGGCTTTTCGCCAAGCCATATCAGTTCTGTTCAGACCGAAAAATGAAGCATGTCAAGAAAAGAACAGTGTCCCTACCGTGAAACATGGAGGAGGCTCTGTTGTGTTCCGGGCCTGCTTTGCACAGGGTGTCTTGAATCTATGCAGGGTACAATGAAATCTCAAGACTATCAAGGGATTCTTGAGAGAAATGTGCTGGCCAGTGTCAGAAAGCTTGGCCTCAGTCGCAGGTCATGGGTCTTGCAACAGGACAATGACCCAAAACACACAGCTAAAAACACCCAGAATGGCGAAGAGGAAAACATTGGACTATTCTAAAGTGGCACTCTATGAGCCCTGACCTAAATCCTATCGAGCATCTTTGGAAGGAACTGAAACATGCCGTCTGGAAAAGGCACCCTTCAAATCTGAGACAACTGGAGCAGTTTGGTCATGGGGAGTGGGCCAAAATACCTGCTGAGAGGGGCAGAAGTCTCAATGACAGTTACAGGAATCGTTTGATTGCAGTGATTGCCTCAAAAGGTTGTGCAACAAAATATTCAGTTAGGGGTACCATCATTTTTGTCCAGGCCTGTTTCATGAGTTTATTTGTTTTAATAATTCTCTTGAAGCATGGTTGAAAAGAAATGTCTGACTTTCATTGGTTACATCATAGAATTTTTATTTTTTTTATTACCTTTGTCAGATTCAAGTTATTTCTGTGACCATTGTGAGTTTTGCTTTCATTAAAGTCTCACTCCGATCATATTTGGAGCTATTTTTTTAAACATTCTCAGTGGTCTTTAAATTATGATTATGCCGTTTTTTAGCCAAAATCACAAAACCTGTGCCGTTTTCTGGGACTTGGCTTCAGTAGCTCATTAGCAATTTGCCTCTGCGTTGTGGGTGGAACCCTTCTGAATTATGATCGGCAAAGATCAGTGCACGCACCTCATCCGCACTGTATAGTCACCTGGGCATTTTGTCTTTGGTTATAAAAATCGCTATCTGTCTCTCTATCCTGCAACCGCTGCTGTCTCTTTTCTCTCCTCTCCCGCTCACGCTCAGCAGCTGGGCACGCTGACAGCTGGTGTCGAGTTTCAAACCTTTTTTCTCCGATTCTTTTCATAGAAACACACCAACAAATGACACCAGTATTGAAGCTATATGTAGTGGACATCTAGTAGTACCAAGCAGTAACAGCACAAGGCAGTAGATTTAAAGAAAGGGGCTGTTTTATTCAGCAATGTATTGCAACCCGCTACAGCACATAGGTGTTGATCCGCCATCGTCTTCTCTACTCCTCAGAACCTGAGCGGGCGGGGCGGGGCGGAGCGGAGTAGGAGCTTGTGGCCCCCGCCCAGTGGAGTTACTAGGTCACAACTCCAGTCTATTTTAGCCGGCAGTTTAACGTTTGCTACTGAATCACAGCCATTTGAATGCAGAAATACTCAGAACTTTGAGCTTAATTTTCTCAAGATATGTCCTCTAGCATCAGAAAAATGCCGGGTGAACATGTTAACACCTAGAAAAACATGATTTTCATCGGAGTGGGTCTTTAACCGAAGAGTACCAACAATTTTGTCCACGTGTGTATTATCTACAAATAGGTTTAGAATCAAATGGATTTAGATTCTTTTTTGGTTTATAGTAATGCACTACAAATTTTATATGTGATATTTTGGCAAGTTCAGACCACATTAAATATTTGATTATGTGGTTAGACTATTATATGGTTATACTGTCATTGATATTCTAACCATAGATGGATAGATTTCTTCTATCCTCATGGTTTTTTTACCTGCTATGTAGAACCTTTCAAATCTCAGTATGACCATACTTATTTGTATTCTAAATTTACATAAGTCTGAGTACCAGGGAGTCTGTATCTGCTGCCACTGACTGAACAGGGCAGAGGAAATTAAACAGATATTTTTCTTCTGTTACCAATAAAGAGACTAAATTTAGTCATTAAACTTTGAGTAAAAGTTGCTGATCTCAGCAGTATCTTTGTCAATTTGTACTTTTGTAGTTTTATTCATTTTTAACGAATAACTTTTTCACCTGGAAAAGAAAGCCACTTGTCTTGAGATGTTTAGTACCGTACAGTTCATACCATAGTTGTTGAAAATAGCGTGTAAGGATTCTATATGATATTATTTTGTATTGTTATGATTATTGTCCTAATCTAAAATACTAAATTAGTGAAGCAGCGAATAGACCTGGAGTCGCTCCAAGATCTCTGACCAAATGAGCATTTTTAGGTATAAATTTCAAATGTGCAAAACCTAACTGGCTAGCCACAAGCTTATTGTTTTGCAAAATTGCATCTTATCAATCATTAACTTCTACACTGACAAAAATATTTAGACAGTAAAAATGCATCGCTTAGGAATCAATTAGGGATTTCTAATGTAGACAAATGATGTTTTACCTAGTTCCTAGCTAGTGTTTATCACATGTGTAAACAGAACAGCCCAGTGGAGCTTCATCGCGTTTCTGGAAAGTCAAACAAGATGTTTCCAAACGACTGTCCACTGTAACCTTTAGCAGTTTACTTTTACATTTTAAAGAGAAATGCCATAAAAATGCTAAGTTTAGTTTGCTGACCAGGAAGTGACTCGTATCTGACATGTCTCTTGAGTTTCCAGTTATAAATGGTTTATAATTTGTTTGTCTTCCTCCTTCTTTCTGCTCATCTAACTTGCTTTGCTTTGTCTTTGATGCCTGTCTCAGCATTAAAACCCAAAGTCACTCTTTGTCTGTTTCTGCTAGGAAACTCGAGGATAGACCTCAGTCACGAAAACCTAAAAGTCTATGCAACATGTAGAGTTAAACAGTCCCAGACGTCCTTCACTGTCTATGGATGTTCTTTGTCGTAGTTTAGGCATCATTTCAGATGAAGATGTGAGGGAGAAAGCTTTTCGTGCCTCCCAGGATAATATTGTGTGCTAAAAGCTGTGTTTGCGCAAGACGACGCAGACCGCATTCTATATCGGCGGGAGAGAGCCGGACTTCCTGTCGTGTCGTGACGTTCAGGCGTTTGACTCATCGATCCAGCTGTTCTGGAAAGCAATGCAGGTGGAGCTGTAGAGTCACTTATCAGCCTTAAAGGTTCCACCTCTAATGCTTTAAAGAGAAATGCTCAGACATTAGGAGGCATCAGCTCATAGAAGACTTAAGAATTGAAGCTGGATGTTGGTATTCATCTGGAGGGATTTATGTGACTCTCTTCTGCGGAGTCTTTTAGTGCATCATCAACTTAAACAGCTATCAGAATGAAATCCAGTAAAAGGGAAATTGCTCCAATGTGTTTTGCCCCCCACCCCCTTTCTCTCTCTCTTCTTCTTGACGTTGGTTATTGACGTTCCTAACAGCTGTTGTCCAACTTACTGTTTTGCCTACGCTATTACTGCTGCCTGCCTGCCTGCCTGCCCGCCCGCCCACATAGAATGTCTCTGGAGGTTATGACCATCCTCTGTCGCTGTGAGAATATCGAAACCTCGGAGGGTGTCCCCTTGGATGTGACAGGGGTGGCTCAGGTAACGCACTTGCAAAGGTCCCAAAAAAAAAAAGAAAAAAAGCGGCTCCCGGTGCTTAAGGCCAAAGACAGGCGAAGGCAAATGGTGCCACTAACAAACTAACCACTGAAATCTGTGCTTGGCAATAAATGTTGTTTCTAATATAAGGATCTGAGGAGTTCAATGCAAAATAAAGTTTTCTTGTAATTCCACATTAGTAAACCTGAATTACAGCAGAATTCAAAGGAGTCTGAATTTTGGATGAAGTTTCTTGTTGCTCTGCTGCTGGTGATCTGGAGTCCTTGGGTGAATGGTTTCACTTCGTCCTTTTTTTGTGTGCGTTTGTGTGTATCCTATTCCTTCCCTTCATTTCCTCATCCTGCATACATGTCGATTTTTATTTAATATTTTTCCACATTCTTCACAGGATAACGCTTGAGATTATGACCCTGCAGCCCAAGTGTGAGGATGTAGAGACAGCGGAGGGTGTAGCTATAACTGTCACTGGGGTGGCTCAGGTAAATCATCACACTTTTCCTGGGAATGCCAGATCAGACTCCACTAACCCCCTACCCATACCTTCCTTTCTCTGGCAGAACAGCCAATAATCAACATAGCTATAGATACACTCAGACTTTGGGCCGAATTGTTTGCTTGATTTTTACCCTCCTATCAAAACAGAATGCTGCAATTCCTTGATAAGCTGCAGACAGTGTTGTGTTTTCTCCTCGCTTTTTAGGGCTGTCATGTTTTATTCAAAGGTGAAATATGTTCAAATGAAAAAGTGTTTAAACTGTAATGACCCACAGTGACAAAATCCAAAACGTTACCACTTAAATGAGGAGCAGTTTGTCTTTCTGCTCCTTTATTCCTAATACTTTTCTTTCTGCCGTTTGGTAGCGAGGTGGTACGCTGCCGCAAAGAAACTGAGACACACTGTTGAGAACTCTCTTTCACGCCAACTTGAATTCAAAGGAAATGTGTTTTTTTGACCTGAGACGATGGCCATGAGCCAGTTTTCCATGACATGGTGCAGTATCAGATATTTTAGCTTGAAATGGAGTGGACGCTTTGTGTACTGCAAAAAAAACTGAGGGTTTTTTGACTTATAATGTTTTGGCTATTATTATTTAGACGTACTGTTCGTCTGTTTCTTTGACAACCCATGTATCAGTTGGATAATTAGCAGATGTTAGACAACAAGACTACCCCGCCTTCTACAGGTCCAGAAGCAGCCTCTGACGGCGGTCCCGATAAGTCATATGCACCAACGCCACTGCGCCTGGTGTGAGTCGCACCTGCTCTTTGCTCCGGTATCCCATGTTGAACCTCCATCACATCGCTGGGATGGTAATCCTCCAGTCTGAAGTGAGGGTCACAAACTTGTCGTTGCCCAAGCAGGAGTGAAGTGCAGTCTTTTCACATAACACACCCAGACATGGAAGATATCTATAAGATAGATAGTCAGTTGGAACTGCTGAAAACCAACAGTAAGGTTTTAAAAAGCTTTTTTTTTTTTTTTTTTTTCCAGTTTGTATTGTAGCTTGCAAAATCTTCCAGGAATCCAATTATAATTTTATGTTTATATTTGAAAACTCAGTAGTAGGGCTGGGCAACAAGTTGACTTTTATCACCCATTTTAATTGAATTTGCTGTTTTTATGAAGAGCCAGAGCCTACCATTTTGTTTTTACGAGCATGATTTACAGCTTGTATTTATTTGGACTTTGAATTCAGGTCAACTTCCAGAAGGGATGATTGAAATAAAACCAAGTTTCTGTCATTTTATCATGGGAGAAACAAATCGATTAAAACCAGATTTAATTTTTAAGCCATATCGCCCAGCTTCAACCCTGTCAGTAGGTTTAAAGTGCAGTACAATAACACTTCATTTTATCACCAATACATGGTCTACATTAATATTCTGACTGTGTAGTTTCTAATTTACTCACCAGTGATCATCTTCTTTGGACTCTAAAATTATTTTCATGCCATTTATTTCAATTTTGTGAAAGGTCACAAGAAAAATGAATGGCAGAAGTGTGTTGGTATCCACTGTTGAGCTTTAGTCATTGACTATGATAGTATAAACACAAAGTTTTATTCAAAGCCTTCTGTGCTATTTTGTCACAGAAATCATGTAGTTTGGTAACTCCTCCCTACTACTTTGTAGGCCTTATTTTTATAATGCACATGCGAAGTGAAGGTTTGTGAAATATTAACACTTGCAGGGTAGTGATGGGCGATATAAAAGGTATAACGTAGAAATGATATAAATTTGACCAAATGTAGAGATTTTGACCATACCGCGATTGCACATTTTTGATGATGTCATCAAGCTGTCATCAAGGAGGATAAATGCTGTTTAGTGTTCGTCTTTACACTAGGGGGCTGTTTACACGACAACATTTTTCAGCAAAACAGATGTTTTTCTCTCCGATTCGGCCTCTCGTTTACACGACAAAGGGAAAACTTGGGGCCGAAAACGCAGCTTTTGGGAAACGGCTTCCAGAGTGGAGAGTTTTTTGAAAACGCTGGGGGATTCGTTGTCATGTAAACGCAAGCCGGAGACTCTTGAAAACGATGACATCACTGCCAGCCACCTACGGACATGTTGCACTTGCGCACTCCACCTTTCTACAGAAAAACAACAACAATGGCGGATCCAGGTATGCTGTTACTGCTGATGCAGCCTTTGAAGTTATTTGGTCTCTCTGTAAGCAAAACTTAGAGATCATCAGGCTTCTATGCGATCGCCAACGGAAACGCATACAGTAGGTGCGCCATATAATCAATACGCCTTTATTTAAGCGGAGGAGAACTACAAGAAGACCGCCATTGTTAGTTATCATGAAATGTTTCTTTTCCGGGTTGTGAGGGGAAATCTTGGAACACTGCATACACGGGGCACACTGCCATCTAAAGGCCGGGCATATGTACTACATCGTTTTCCATCGCGCGCCCTGTCGTGTAAACGCAGTGCGTTTTCACCCGCGTATTCAAACAAAAACGACAACGTTGTCGTGTAAACAGCCCCTTAATATTGCAATTTTAACACTTATTGTTTTCCATTTAACGAAAAAAAAACCTGTTGAACATGAAGCATTTTTAATTCAAATATGTGCAGGTTCATTTTTATGCGATATTACATTTATAAAGAAGTAACCAGGAATACGGACAATTCTGAATTTTGTCTTTCTTTTATAACATTTAGCTTTTAATTTACAAAAGAAATATCTTCACCTTTATGTTGTGAGAATTCTTGTGTTGCATTATTTGGAAAAAAGATTTGAGTGTTTTTAAAAAAAATGCATTTTGCATAATACATGTTCTTTAGATGGCAACTTTTTTGAAGTTGTTATTCTGCTGCAAAGTATCTGAAAAGTGACAATTTTCATGTCATTCTGACATATATAAAGAAAAGAATATATTGCAATAAATATCTTTACTGCACATGCGTTAGATTACATTGCAATATAGATTTGAGGCCCAGCCCTAATGCAGGGAACTGTGTGTGTGTCTTATCACAAAAGGCTTTGAGCACACTGAGAGAGTCAACAGCTCAATCCTGCCAATGACAAAAGGATACTATGGGAAACAGAGCAGGAGGTCGTTGTCATGTTGCTCCATGAACAGTTGAACCAAATCATGTAGTGGAAAATCACGAAGTCATCAGAGGACTCACTCGCCTGTCCAGAAAGCAAAAGAGACTGAAGTGTTCATGTTCGAGTTTCAGGTCATTCATACCTTGTTTGAAACAGCATCAGCCCGGACTTGTTCACCGCCAAACTATATATTTTGTAAACAAAGATGATACTAAAGACTAAATCCACCACAACACAAAATTCTCTGGGATTCAGTGAGAATGCTTGAAAAACACAATGTGCTGGTGACGGTACTGGTGATGTAGAGGGCCTTGACATGACATCTGTTGTGAATCGGCGCTATATAAATAAACTGAATTGATTTGAATTGATAGTCCAGGCTGTGCTTGAAGCAGGCTTTATTCTTTCATTAGAGCAAACGCATCCAGACCTCGGTGGCTACAGGTAGGAGTTTCGAACAACTTAAGGTGAACCTTGTTTTTAGCACCAGAGCGTGTTAGGAACTAGTTTAACTACTGCTGTTTAGATCCAGTTTCCCTTTTGAAGAGCCTTTTCTGCCATGTCATGACATCACTAAAGGCGAGTCTCAGTTTAGTCCATACTGGTCAAAACAAACAACATGGTCAAACAGAAAGAAAGCCAGCGTCACGTTGTATTAAACAGGACAGATTACTTTCATGGGGAACGGAATACAACCTAAAGCAGGGTATGTTTATTACATTTGGACATTGGTGCTAAAATGTTATTTTATAGGCACTCTGTTCTCAAATACTTGTGCTACGTTTCTGAGTTTGCAAGTATTTTAGAAACGGATTAAAGTTCTACTCTGTTCAAGAACCAAAGCTATCATTTATTTGCTTTGTGACTGTATATCGTTATTACCAAGGCCTAAACAAATAACATAACCCACACCCTCTGGATTCTGGTGGATTTTCTCTTTTAAAAATTGTGAAACACTGTTTGCAGCTTTTTTCTCCAAATGATACCCCTCTCTTTGTTTCACCTTGTTTTTCCTGTCTGCATGTCAGAGTCGGTTATCGGTTCTCTGTTTTAACCACTGCCATGCCACCGTTTCTTTCTGTGTTTCCCTATTTGTCGCTGACAATGAGCCCACTGTCTACAGCTAAACAAGCCCTCTCACTCTCACAGTTTAACCCAGAGGTTCATCATGATTGGCCCAACCTAATCCAAGGCCATTGTGGCCTTTTCCATGGCAACAAGTCGTATGTTTAGGCTTCAGGAGAGGCACTCGGTAGAATCTATTCAAAGGAAACTAGAGCAGAAAATAACGTCCATATTGAGATAGTGGAGCTTTTTTAAAATTACATGTGAATTCCAGAGGAATTATTTTCACTCTCGCATTACAGAAACACGTGATTGGACCTTTTCACCTATAACCTGAAACAGTTTTTCTTTAGTTTTGAAGTCTATCTTAAGTTTGGGAATAACCATCTAAATTGTCAGTGATTAATAAGACATAAGTTGGAGGAAAAAGGGTGGTGTCACATAACGGATGGGAGGGTTTACTTGTACGTTTCTATCACCCTCACCATGTAGAAGTCCTTGTGTAAAGCCTGAGTCATGGCACAGCTCCCCGTGCTGCCCGTTTGAGCCGGCATGTATGTGGTGATGTGGTTGGCTTGTGGCCTTCTCTGTTTTCAGCCGGCGTTTCCTTGGAATGAAGACCATCTTTCCTGACTTTGTGTTTCCCTCGTTTCTGGAATGGAGTGCATGTTTTAAAGCAAAACCATGTGCAGACCTCTCGCCTAAGGACCCAGCTCACTGTCTTTTATATTCTTTCAGCTCCTGTGGACGATATTATAAGGCCATTCCATTATCAGTTTATTCTATAAGACACACAAATAATTCCTGGACTGTCTGTTAAACCTTTATTATTATTGCTTTTTGATGACCTGTAAATGCCCTCGTTTAGTAAAATCTCAGGCTAATGCAGTTAAATTCTAAAAAGGCCAATGATCTACATTGTTTGCAGCTTTTTGATTAGGCATCAATTGTTGCTCAATGGTGAAACTAAATAGGCCCCATTTAAGTCACATTGTAAAGTAAATCTTTGCTTGACTTTATCAATTAAGTAAGTAGATTTGAAGTAAAATTTAGCTTTATATGTGCTAGTTTTATTTCCAGGGGGAATTTACTTTAAAGTTATTGACTGATCCTATTTGGACATTAGGAACATTGGGTTATTTTTAAGGATGCTGCTGAATGCACTTTCACATATATTGTCAACATAATATGTTTTGTATGAATAGTATCTTAAAGCACCCCACATCAGTATACAGTCATGGCTTATATAGGATTTTACAAGAGGTGTTACCCACCCTATGTATTATGCAGATCTTTAATAACGTGCTCATAATATACAACTGATATTGATTGAGAAAGTTACAGGGATAAAGACTGACCACGTAGTCTGAATTTAGAATAAAACATTTTAATGGATTTATATGAAGTATCTTTATCTGAAAATAGTTTTGAACTCCCCATTTCAATGTGTAGTAAAGTAATTTTGTAGCCCTCTAGCCCCAGCATCGGTTGTAACGCCGCAGCTTCACCTTTTATGCAACCATGTTTCTAAGCACTGTAAACTTTGCCAGACCTCTTTAAGTAATGTCACCAGTTTTATCACTTCTTCTGTTAACGCTTCACCGTGCTCAGTCGGCTGTTTTTTAATGCCACAGTGACGACAGTAAAACCGAATGTGTGTGTTTGCCTGCAGATAGCAGAAACGCTAACATGTTTTTATGCATGCCACTCCTGGGGTCTGTGAATGTGTGTTCAGCTGACGGTCTGTGTCCATGCTGGCACTAGGTGAAGGTGATGACGGAAAACGAGCTGCTGGGTTACGCCTGCGAACAGTTCCTGGGGAAGTCCGTGATGGAGATCAAGGGCGTCATCCTGCAGACCCTCGAGGGTCACCTGCGTGCCATCCTCGGTGGGTAGCTACTTAACTTGCAAGGCTCTTGATTTCTGTTTTGTTGCCGATATCCTGTCCTGCAAAAGTGCCTTTACCCACGTTAATTCCTGCTATAACCACAAACTGCAGGATTTTTTGTTAGAATTACCTTTAGTGGCCAGGATTGTGTGCAGAAACTGGGATTTGACTTTGACCTCACATGCTCATAGCTGACAATTGAAGTTATTTTGTTTTTTTGTTGTTTTTTTATTTCTTGGGGGGTTGTAATAAACCAACATAAAGTACTATGGTGTTTTTTTGTAGGGAAATGATATGCGGTTTTTAAAACGAGTCACATTTTGCTGCAACTACAGCTGCGGGACCTTTTGAGTACGCATTTATCAGCTTCGCACATCCAGAGACGAAAAGGACTCAATGGGTTACTGTCCCAAAATCTCCGTTTGATTTTGATCTGGAGTGTGACTGCTCCTCTAATCCTATCCAGTGCCCTGGCGGAGGTCTGCGCTCTGAGTGCTTTTGTAGTTTGAGACATGCTTTTTTTTTTTTTTTGGATTTCTGCCAGAAAATGCTTTTGTGTTTGAGACATGTTTTTTTTTTTTTTTGATTTCTGCCTGAAAATCGGCAGTATTCCTCTTCCTCTTGCCCATTAAAGCCAGCGTCTCACCATCGATTCATTGATGCCAAGTTTACGTGCAGTATCTCTGTTTCCTTCTTTGACGGCTAGCTGGATTGCCTTTGACTTAAAAGCGGCATCATATGGCTTGATTTGCGTGTTTTTCATGATGAGGGTGTGTGCATGAAGCCCAAAATAATAGTTCAAATTAAACCCAGTGTCTTCCTCGGCACATAATCTTTCCCTACATTTCTGTCTCACTTTTGCGCTTCCTGCTACAGTGCCCCCCAGAGGCCGTTAGCCAGTAAAAATCTAGAAATTAGCCACAACGCTGTGTAGGACGCAGGTTCCAAACCGTGTGGGGGAAAAAGTATAGTCTGTATAGTCCTATAGTCTGGAAACAGTAACTTGGAGATAAAGGGAGACATTTTCCTGCAGGAGGAAGGCTAACAGCTTTTCTGATTGAGGGCCCTCAACAACAGCCGATTATCACTCCTAAATATTCACTCCACTTTATTACAGCGCTGTATTGGCAGTAAGGATTGGCAATATAGTTTAGCTTTCATCACGGTATTTTGTTGTTTATTTCAACAATATGAAGTAGATGAAAAATATTTAAAAATTCCCTTGGCTTTTGGAATATAAATCTAAATAACTGGACAGAGGTGTAAAGTCTCATAGTATTTCCCCGAGGCCTCCACAGTGGTGCAGTTGTTGGCTCTTTTATATTCCTGGGTTTCAATCTCAGCTGGGATCTTTCTGCACAGAGTTTGTATGTTCTCCCCATTAATGCCTGGGTTCTCTCCAGGCACTCTGATTTCCTCATGCAGTCCTAAAATATGCATGTTTGTCTTGGTCCCTCTAAATATATGTATATGCATATGCATGCAGCTGTAGACAATGGATGGAGAATCCTGGAAATAAGAAAGAAATATGTTCAGAAACTGCACATTTTTGTAAAGGCATGGAACTCAACTTATTGTGTCATAGCATCATGTAGTGATATTGTTTATGAAAACCAGCGTCCATGTTAGCATAGCTAAACAAAGTTTGTAATTTAGTGTTTCTGACAGGAAATCATCATGTTTCAAGCTGCTTTCTTCTGTCCAAAACATGTTGATCAATTACCTTCAAATATTGTGTGTCGAGCAAGGCTATGTAGTGCGGAGTGTAGATGTTCATAAGATGGCTTCTAAATGTTCTAGTAAAAACTATTCCTCTTATCTTCAGGAACCCTCACTGTTGAACAGATCTATCAGGACAGAGACAGATTTGCCGCTCTAGTGCGGGAGGTGGCTGCTCCTGATGTTGGTCGTATGGGCATCGAGATCCTCAGCTTCACCATCAAAGTGTGTAACAGCTTGATTCAATGCTGCTTCTCTCTTTATTTCTTTTTGTTTCTAATTGCCACCCATAGAATATTTTCATAACTTTGCGTTTTGTACCTCAGTATTTATTTTCCCTGCTGACAGGATGTTTATGATAAAGTGGAATACCTGAGCTCCCTGGGGAAAACTCAGACCGCTGCGGTGCAGAGGGATGCAGACATCGGCGTGGCAGAGGCAGAGAGAGACGCAGGCATCAGGGTAAGATGAGCTTTAGGAAGGACAACACCTTTTCTGTCTGCGGATTAATTGAACCGTTTTAAGTCATCTTCTTTCTTCAGGAAGCTGAGTGTAAGAAGGAAATGATGGACGTTAAGTTCGTCGCCGACACTAAAATGGCCGACTCCAAGCGAGAGCTGGAGATGCAGAAGGCCGCCTTCAACCAGGAAGTGAACACAAGGGTATCCAACAAAACACATTCTGTGGAGTAAAATGAAAATCATGAAAAGCAACTCAAATGTTAAATGTAATTGCAAAACTTCCAATTCTTTGTAGAAAGCAGAGGCTCAGCTGGCGTATGAGCTGCAGGCAGCCAAGGAGCAGCAGAAGATCCGTCTGGAGGAGATTGAAATCGAGGTGGTGCAGAGGAAGAAGCAGATCACAATTGAAGAGAAGGAGATCGATCGAACTGAAAAGGAGCTCATTGCCACCGTGAAGCGACCCGCAGAGGCAGAAGCCTACAAGATGCAGCAGCTGGCTGAGGGACAGAAGTAAGGTTGTTTTTTTCCTACGCAGTCTTTAAAATAATGGAATTTAATTAAGTGATTTTCTAAATGGATATAAATAAAAATTAGGTTTGGAAAGAAAAGTTTATATGATGGAATGAAAAACAGTTTCTAGATATGTAAAGGATGAAAATCAAGGCTTTTTACATTAGCAAGACACATTTATTTGTATAGCACACTTTCAGCAACAAGGCAATTCAATGTGCTTTACATGATTTGGGAAAAAATAAAACCGACAATATAAACAGAAAACACAACCACAATCAAACACACAAAGAACATTAAAACATCCTACTTTAATGACATTCCAGCTATTATTACCTATTAATCAAAAGCAGCTCTAAACAGATGGTTTTGAGCTTTAAAGCAACCTCAGTGTTCCAGCAGTTTTGCAGTCGTCTGGAAATTAGTTTAAGATAAGAGGAGCGTAGAAAATAAAAGCTGCTTCTCCATGTTTGGTTCTAATTCCAGGGCTGCTGAGTAGACTGGAATTCCATTGATTTATACGTAGATGATAACCTTTTATCACAACTTGAGTTTTGTTCAACTCATTAATCAACTGATTTGCTAGCAGCTTAACATGTCGATTTGTTTGCCCTTTTGTCTCAGCCTTCTCTCATTCTAGAGTTTAACCTGGATTCAAACAGAGCTGGGATATTTTAACTTTAAAACTATGTGAAACAAAAATCTTGCTGCTCTCTAACTCTGATTTAAAGTTGTCTGTAATTAATCTAGTCCATATTCTTCTTTTATTTTACAGACATTTAATTGAAGTTTGTCTAAATATCAAGAAAAAACCCAGCGGAACAGCCCTTTATGACACTGATGTATCAGGAGCCAGTTTTAGCACTGTTTTGTACAATGATTTCCAGTAGGATGAAACAGACAGTAAAACTCAACTGTTTTGTACTCAAATATCCATAAATAAAGACCAAATGTGACCATGAACAGCCACAATGAAATGTTGAGTCTGGAAAAGTATGAATTTTGGAAACAGAACATTTGTAGGATTTACTTAGCCATCCCTCTATGAAGGACTAAACACTAAAACAAGCTTTTTCACTAAGTATGTACAGTAGGCCTTCAGCATATGGCAGAAGCCTGCTAACATCACCAGTCACTAAAGAGTCCTGTTTCTTCTTCTTTTGTGTCTTATCCCAGGATAAAGAAGGTGCTGACGGCGCAGGCAGAAGCTGAGAAGATCCGCTGTATTGGTGAGGCTGAGGCCGCTTCAATCGAAGCTGTAGGCAAAGCAGAGGCGGAGAAGATGAGACTGAAAGCCGAAGCCTACCTGCAGTATGGAGAAGCTGCCAAGACTGCTCTGGTGCTGGAGGCTCTACCTAAGGTCTGTGGTGCAGTGCTGAACATGTATGAAGTCTCGCCACAACATTTCAGTGTTATTCACATATTCTCGGTCACTGCAGTAAGTTAGCTTGTAGATTTATTCCAATCTATTGTTTAAAACACAAAGGATCAAAGGTCTTTGCACACCGGGTCCGATGCGAATAAACGAGACGAAATTGCGAAAAATCGGAGGCCGAAAATCGACGTGTTGTGTGTGCACACCAGACGGGCTGCAAAATTGCGAATAAATTATGAAGATTCTATTTAAAAAAACGTAAGGCGGCAAAACTAAAATGTACTCGCACATCCCTTATCAACAACAGAGAACACCGGGAAGTGAATGTTGTGATGAGAACATCGTGGCTTTAGTTAACAAATATGATATTCCTCTGTAATCAATCATAAGATACACAACAATAAACCAAACGTAAATTGTCCTATTTAACGTGTAGCCAAACCATTGACGAGCATTTCGACTGTGAGAAAACAAATCACATCTAGCGAAAAAGACGATTTCACGCACTCCAGGTTAATAAGTTACCGCATGTTATGGATTTGTGACTGTGTTTGATTAACATTCAAGTTTTGTAAACTTTTGTGTACATTTCTGCTTGAATTTCCAAGAGGTGTCAAGTCATGATGTATCGAGAGCTAATGGCTACACAGCTATTTTGTACACATTGATTTACTTACCATCTTCATATCCAAGTTCTTTGGCAATGGATCGCCACACATTATCCTTATAATCGTTCTCCTTGTAGTTTTTCTCTTTTTTATTAAAGAGACAGGGGTGCTGGGACGCAAAAAGGATCAGACGCTCAGCCATGGTGAAGAAAAAATGAGTTACTTCAATGAAAGTGACACTTCAGTTCGCGACTTTCGGCTCTGATGACACCATCACCACGCCTTCTCTGATTGGTCAAGTGTTTATCTGTCGGTTACGAGTTCTTAAAAAATCGACCTCAATCCGGAAAAATAACAATCGCAAAATCGCAGGATGGAATTTCGTCAGTGGTGTGCACGTCCCCATTGACTTGACATTGATGCGAAAGAAAATACTGTCTTGCAAATTAATCGCACGAAAAAAACTGACCCGGTGTGCAAAGACCTTAAATCTGAACTCCGATCCGTTTCACGTTGCAACACAAAGTGTTTCTGTTAGTCTCTCCATACAAACAGACCCTTGTGATTCAGTCGTCATCCACTGGATTCTGGTCAGAAAGCATGAGGCTGTAATATTTTCCCTATTGTGTTTTTCCAGATTACCAGTAAGGTGGCCGCACCTCTGGCCAAGACCAGTGAGATCGTCATCCTGAGTGGCGACGGCAGCCGCGTGACCGGAGAGTTGAATCGGCTTCTAGCTGAACTCCCCGTCTCTGTCAACGCCCTCACTGGGGTAGACCTGACCAAGGTGAGAGAGAGCTCTGCTTTTCTTCTGTTCTCCATTACAGCGTCTGCCTTACTTTTTTTTTGTTTTTTTACGTTTTTACTTGGACGTATATTAGAGATGCAAAGATTTATGACCCATTTCCAAACTCATGCTTTTACCAGATTTTAGCTGATTCTGTTTTCTCTTAAAAAGAAATCCTCGTCATAAACAGCATTCAGAATACTTGTTTCATTTTAAAAACAGACACCATGTTACTTTGTGTGTTGAGGAGTAGCTGTAAAACTGTTTTACTCATTTTAAAGAAAGATGAAATGATTTACAGGTGCTATTTGAAACTGTCTTCTTATGTTCACAATTAGCACAACTGTAAACATCCTTATCTTGCTCAGAGATTTCCAAAAAGTTGCCACTATTTCCCAACCCAGAAAACTCCCTGATTGGCAGCTCCCATGAGTGTAGTTTCCTAGAAGCCATTCAACGCCTTTTGTGGTCTCTGACTCCTTTAATAAACACCCCACTGATACCGAAATGAGCCTTCTTCTCTTAGCAACAACTTCAGCTCCAATGGATGTTATCAGCATAAACCAGCAGGGCTGAAAAAGCTAGTCAGGGTCGGTGAAGCTGAAAATCATCCAATTCCGGTCGGCTGCATATTTCTTCTCGGATCTTCACTTCACACTATTTAGAAAATAAAATTCTATCCTTTTCATCTTGATGAAACTAAAAGCTTTTGATTTAGTAGCTGACATTTGAGATATTTTCTATTTGACTATGCGATGTCTTGTTGTCTATATACATTTTTTTTTTTTTAAGTCTACACAAAAAGTGAGAATATCATTAAGAAGTGTATTTATTTCCATGCACAACGTGAAACTTCCATAGATTGTAGATTCAGGGCCCACAACTTAAATGTTTTCAAGTATCTAGTTGTTTATTTGTACATAATTCGGGCTTCCAGCTTATAAAACCCTCGAAAACAGGAATTCAAAAAAATAGAATAGTGTGAAGAAATAATTTACTTCTCAGTTTTTGCAGAAAAAAAGAAAGAAATTAGGATCACATCAAATCAAAATATGGTAGTTTCAAAACGATACGTCAATCTTCAACACTTGGTAGGGACTCCCTTTGCCTTAATCACCGCCTTGATGCTCTGTGGCATTGCCTGGGAGTTATGGAAGCCCAGATTTCTTTGATGCTTGCTGTCAGCTCTACTTTGTTTTTGGGTCTGGTGCCCCTCATCTTCCATTTGATAATACCTCATAGGTCCAGGGGGTTTGGCTGGCCAGTCAAACACTGTGATGGCATGGGCATCAAACCAGGTTTTGGTGCTTCTGGCGGTATGTGCAGGGGCCAGGTCATGCTGGAAGAGGAAATCTGCATCTCCATACAGATCCTCAGCAGAAGGAATCATGAAGTCCTCTAAAACATTCTGGTAGACTGATGAGGTGATCTTGGATTTAAGAAAGAGGAGTTTACCAACACCTGCACCGGACATTGCACCCCAAATCATGACTGACTGTGGATATTTCACACTGGACCTCAAGCAGCTTGGGTTCTGTTTCTCACCCGTCTTCCTCCAAACCCTTGGACCTTGATTCATGAATGAAGGGCACACTTTATTTTCATTGGAAAAGAGAACCTTGGACCACTGGTCAACAGTCCAGTCCTTCTTCTCCTTGGTCCAGTTGAGATGCGTCTGAATGTGGTGGTTTTTGAAGCTGTGACTCCCGCCTCATTCCACTCTTTCTGGATCTCTGCCAGATTCATGAATCTTCTCTGTCTGATAACCAGCTGAAGCCCACGGTCAGCTCTTTTGCTGGTGCATCTTCTTCTGCCATATTTTCTCCTTCCACTAGACTTTCCATTGATATGCTTGGACACAGCACTCTGTGAACAAACAGCCTCCTTAGCTATGAACGTTGGTGGCTTACCCTTCAGAAGGTATCAGTGATGGTCTTCTGGCCAGTTGTCAAGTCTACAGTCTTCACCATATTGAACCTGAGACAACTGAACCAAAGTGAAGCCATTTAATGACACCTGGGCAGGTGCTTTGAGTTTAGTAGATGAGTAGTGTGTGACACTTGACAGTCTTAAGAGTATTCTAATTTTTTTAATTTCTGTTTTTGTGGGTTTATGAGCTGGAAGCCCAAATTATGTACAAATAAACAATTAAATACTTGAAATCGTTTAGGTTGTGGGCCCTGAATATACAAACTATGGAAGTTTAACGTTTTGAATGGAATTATGGAAATAAATACACTTTTCCATTATATTCAAATTTTTTGAAAAAGATCTGTACTTGATCTTATGTTGTCCTTAAAAGCCTCATGCCTATTCACAGCCCCATGCTTAGCTACAGTGGCTTGCAAAAGTATTCGGCCCCCTTGAACTTTTCCACATTTTGTCACATTACAGCCACAAACATGAATCAGTTTTATTGGAATTCCAGGTGAAAGACCAATACAAAGTGGTGTACATGTGAGAAGTGGAACGAAAATCATAAATGATTCCAAACATTTTTTACAAATAAATAACTGAAAAGTGGGGTGTTCGTAATTATTGAGCCCCCTGAGTCAATACTTTGTAGAACCACCTTTTGCTGCAATTCCAGCTGCCAGTCTTTTAGGGTATGTCTCTACCAGCTTTGCACATCTAGAGACTGAAATTCTTGCCCATTCTTCTTTCCAAAACAGCTCCAGCTCAGTCAGATTAGATGGATAGCGTTTGTGAACAGCAGTTTTCAGATCTTGCCACAGATTCTCGATTGGATTTAGATCTGGACTTTGACTGGGCCATTCTAACACATGATATGTTTTGTTTTAAACCATTCCATTGTTGCCCTGGCTTTATGTTTAGGGTCGTTGTCCTGCTGGAAGGTGAACCTCCGCCCCAGTCTCAAGTCTTTTGCAGACTCCAAGAGGTTTTCTTCCAAGATTGCCCTGTATTTGGCTCCATCCATTTTCCCATCAACTTTGACCAGCTTCCCTGTCCCTGCTGAAGAGAAGCACCCCCAGAGCATGATGCTGCCACCACCATATTTGACAGTGGGGATGGTGTGTTCAGAGTGATGTGCAGTGTTAGTTTTCCGCCACACATAGCGTTTTGCATTTTGGCCAAAAAGTTCCATTTTGGTCTCATCTGACCAGAGCACCTTCTTCCACATGTTTGCTGTGTCCCCCACATGGCTTGCGGCAAACGGGACTTCTTATGGTTTTCTTTTAACAATGGCTTTCTTCTTGCCACTCTTCCATAAAGGCCAACTTTGTGCAGTGCATGACTAATAGTTGTCCTATGGACAGATTCCCCCACCTGAGCTGTAGATCTCTGCAGCTCGTCCAGAGTCACCATGGGCCTCTTGGCTGCATTTCTGATCAGCGCTCTCCTTGTTCGGCCTGTGAGTTTAGGTGGACGGCCTTGTCTTGGTAGGTTTACAGTTGTGCCATACTCCTTCCATTTCTGAATGATCACTTGAACAGCGCTCCGTGGGATGTTCAAGGCTTGGGAAATCTTTTTGTAGCCTAAGCCTGCTTTAAATTTCTCAGTAACTTTATCCCTGACCTGTCTGGTGTGTTCTTTGGACTTCATGGTGTTGTTGCTCCCAACATTCTCTTAGACAACCTCTGAGGCCGTCACAGGGCAGCTGTATTTGTACTGACATTAGATTACACACAGGTGCACTCTATTTAGTCATTAGCACTCATCAGACAATGTCTATGGGCAACTGACTGCACTCAGACCAAAGGGGGCTGAATAATTACGCACACCCCACTTTTCAGTTATTTATTTGTAAGAAATGTTTGGAATCATGTATGATTTTCATTCCACTTCTCACGTGTACACCACTTTGTATTGGTCTTTCACGTGGAATTCCAATAAAATTGATTCATCTTTGTGGCTGTAATGTGACAAAATGTGGAAAAGTTCAAGGGGGCCGAATACTTTTGCAAGCCCCTGTATATAGGGTCATCTTAATTGCTAAACTTGTTCAAGATTTTACCTCTGAGTGGGTAGAAAAAATTCCACGTCCAGCTCTCGTATTTATTGCAAAAATCCTTGTGATCCCACAGATCCCTCTGCTCCAGAAGATGACCGGCGCACAGTGCCAAGCAACTGTGTGATCTACGAGACAATCAGGCCTGAGATGTGTATCTGCCTGAAGCATGAAACGGTTTTTCAGTCAGATATCCCTCGTTGCAACTGCCTTCAACCGGGAACACTTGACACCAACCAAGAGGTTTTTTTTGTTTTGTTTTTTTAACTGTTTTTAAGCGGATTTTTAATTTTGTATAGGAAAAAAATATATATTTGCGTCAAACTGTCAACTAAGCTGTGTTTTTAGTTCATGCTTATTGTCCTACACGAGTTAGCTAAAATCTCACTTGTACATGAAATCCCATATAGAGCAGTGTGTATTGTTAAAGGAGAGATCCAGAGATGTATTGTAAGATTTCCGGTTCCTCCTGGAGTCAGCTGTTGTGATGTTGATTGACCTCTGGAAGCTGTGCAGCGATGCTGCTACTGCCTCTTCCTTTTCTGTTGTTAAAGATGAGTTCAGCTTGTTCCGAACTCTGACATGATCTCCTCCAATCTCCCCTCAGTGTAGCTGTTTAATGTTGCTCATTTTAGAACGACACACATGATAATTCCTCATTTGTGTTTGTCATGTTGCCCATCATGTTCTAACATGCACTACCTTGGATTTATCTCTGTTCTACATGGATGCGGTTGATTCTTTTTCAAGCCTTGTTCCAGTAAATCCGGTGTTTTTTTCCCCTTCACTTTAGTCACACGTTTAACACGTGAGTACCTGCTGAGCAAACAGAAAGCCATACTTAGCCTTAAAATAGACCCGACACCTCAGCTGGGACTGCTTCAACCTTTTCTATTACCTCAACTAGAATACAGTCGGCTGCCATGGCCCCCTGAGTCTGAAATCCTTTGAATTCTCCCCTCTGTTCGTCTTCCTGAAGCTGTGTTTACATCACCAGTAATCACATGATGACCAAGCAGAAATCAAACGTCACTTCTGGCAACACTTCAGATATTTGTGCTTTGTTGCTCCACAGATTGGTAGATCTGATGACTGAGCAGGTTGAGCAACTGGAGCGGCGACTATGAAGCATGAACCAGTAAATGGTCTGAGTGAAGAAGAAACTAAACATGAATCTATTCTGATTCTGTTCTCCATGCTGCTCGTTATATTAGACAGCAGTGATTGGGATATAAACGTGCTGGTTTTAATACACAGAAATTATCAGTCGTTCACTAATTCCTGGAAAGGGAGGGAGGGGGTTGCTTGTGTTACATGATGACAGAAATCCAAACTTGTGTAATCATCTGTGTTCTCCAGCATACTGTGAATGTTTGGTCTTTTTTTTTATTATTTTGGGGGGGGGAGGGGGTAAACAGCTGATGAACCACTCTGTGAGGAGTGTTATAACCACTTTCCAAATCTGTGACCATAAACATTTTCATAAATTTCGCCTCTGTGTTCTCGTTTATCCAGTCTGTATTTTCTGTGAAATTAAAAGCCTTTCTTTTTTTTAATCTTCCTATATTTTCATGTGTTTTGAATGATCAGAACCGATCCGGGAATAACATCAACCTGTTAGCTCGGGGTTTTTTTTTTGTTTGTTTGTTTTGCTTTTTCTCGGCCAGTGGGTTTATAGTGCTTTCAGCCGTTTCCAGGAAGCGAGTCATTCCGACCCGACGGGGAAGCACCTCCTATTGGATAATGGATGTGGGTTTTTTTTTCCTGTCGATGAGAATCACTGAAGGACTCTGATTTCAGTCGGCTGCACATCAAACTATTGGCAGCTCTCTCCATCACACATTTACTTCCTCTAACATCATTTCACTGGTTTCCTACAATCACACTCTTTTCATTTAAAAAAACAACAAAAAAACTTAAATGTATTATAATTTAACCTATATTTGTCATATTTCTGAACTTTTGTGCAGAAACAAGTTTGTTACTGCACATTTTCACTGAACAGAACTACTTTGTAATACATAAGTGTAGGAAATTAGATTTCCTTAGTGCCTTTGTTCAAGTAATGAGCTTTACCGCTCTGTGTTCAGATTGACTGTTTTCAGTACACACCTTAAATTAGTGAAATGTGCTTTAGACTAATCTTGTAGATGAAGTTACATATACAGCTAAAATCTTATTAAATAAATAAATACATCTATATATATCTAAAAACCTTTTCTTTTGAAACGTTCACCTCACCAGTTGTTTTGGCCATTATATTTGTGCCAAAGAATGCAAAACCTATCAATCTAATCAGATGCAACTTCTTGTGACTCTGTGTGTAAGCATTTGAGAAAAATCACCAAAACATTTTCGACCTATGCCTTAACTCTCATCTTTATCTGAAATATTTCTGTCTGTTGTAATCTGTTCATGTTTTCATTGGGTATTTTTGTGTGGCTTCCCATGTACCGATGACTGAAAGGAGAAATTATGCAGCATGGAAGATTAATAAGCATGTGTTCATGTTTCTCTGTGTTGTGTGTCACCCTCTAATATAAAAGTTGTATCACCTTCAGTCTGTCTCTGTGTTTTATTTCTCTTATTCACGTAAACATTTGGTTCCCAGAAGTTCAAATGTAATTTTGTAGACGATATAACAACTTCACTGAAGTGAGGCTGACAGATTATTTATAAAATGATTGGTTTTATGTTTAGTAGTTAACTTCATGTTGGATCAGATTAGAGATCTGGCGTCAAGATTCTGATTTATTGGAGAAAAACTCGTAAATAAATCACTTTTAAAACGGGCTAATCATGACATGGATCCTTAACTGGATGAGTTGTATTTCATTAATCCTAAAGCATGGTCAACTCAGGCCAGCAGAGGTCACTGCAGGGACACATTTCCGACCTACAGCACTATAGGTCATAACTACCAGTCTGTATTTGAGGAGTTTTTCTCCTTTGGATTTTACTCGCCAAACGATTTATTCTGACAGAGAGTCCCTGTCAGTATATTCACTGCAGGAGAAGAAGAGTTAGATAAGACTAAAATGGAATGTGGGCACAAGCTTGGTATTTCTCAAAGGGCCCATCAGCTGAAAGTGGAGAAAAAGTTCACATTTTACTTTCCCTCCTTTTTTAGCTTTAAGAAATAATGTTCAATGTCTAGATCTTTCTAAGCAATCAGCTATTTCACTTTAAAAACTAAAAGAAGAGTGTAGTTGATTTTATTCAAACTATAAAAGGTTCCTCAAGAGTCCCCCCCAAATGTTTGCATCATTGGCCTTAAGTGTTGTCAGTTTACTCTCCTTATCAAAATCGTATCGCTGGGGAAGAAATTAAAACTATATACGTTTCATGCTGGTGAATTGTAACAAGATCCAAAGTTTTCCATCTGCTGATAAAAAACATAAAAACCTCTAGTCATACAAATTTTAAACTGGTCTGGCTGCATGTCCTTATCTGTCAGGCAAACACAAAAAAAAAGCTCCTGTCTTCTAAAGGGGCAGGATTGCACATCCAAGGCCTCTACCAACACGCCGTTGCCCCAGAAGTTGTTTTTTATTTTAAACGATCTTCTGGATTATGGAGCGAAAAGGTCGAGTGACAGAGACCCAAAACAATTGTGCTTGTGCTGAGCTGGAGGATCCTGCAGGCTGTCGACGGGGAGAGAAGCAGATCCTCGATTTAAAGTCAAGGCCCCTACTGATGACATGGCATCGGGGAGAGCTGGGTCTCCTGCATGTTTTAGATGTTTCCCTGCTTTGAAACACCTGATTCACACGATTGCCGTTCAGCCATCAATTGAAATCAGGTGTGCTGGAGCTGGGAAACATCTAAAATACGCAGGGCAGTGTGCTTTGAGGAGCAGGAATGAAAAACACAATGTCAGAGGGAGGCTTAATGAACAAAAAACACTGATTTTGCACCACAACCTCTCCGTTCTACCTTTGTAAAGGAGCACCAAATGTGTGACACTGAAAGGTAGAAGACACTTATCCTAAAGGCTTCTTTCTTCTGAAAACGACAGGACAGATGTTTTCTACACGGTACACTACCTTTTCCCCTCAGGTCGTCAAACCGTGGCTGGCTATGTGGAGATGCTGCAGCAGCCGTCTCTCCTGAACTGAGGCCTTCCTTCTGTGCCGTGATAACGGGCCTTTCAACAGGATAACACTGCAGTTTAAAACACCCTTCTGGACGTCCTTCAGGAGAACAGAAACCCTCTTCTGGACAATCCTGCATGTCTCCCTGATCTAAATCCCCCTCGGAAAGGTCAGGGGGGGATGAATGACGGGGGAGGTCTAGAAAAAAACAGATGCCAGGTCCAGACCCTGGATGTCCTTCATGAAAGCACCTTTAAGACAGTGAGCCACGTTCTCTCCAACCCACTGGAAACGGTCTCATCGTCTCTAAACACATTTCTGAAGTAGTCTAGTACGACGGGGCTACTCCCAATTGGTTCCTTTTATTGAAACTTTTAGTTCTGTTTTGAGGGTGTTTTTGTTGGCTAATAGGCTTTTTCTTTTCTTTTTTTTTGGATCAGCTGATCAACACCCCGTGAAGCACTTTTCAATACGCCTACCTGGTCACGTAAACTTGTGATTTTTGATGTACCGACATGCTTTTAGGCCATCAGCAGAAAAGCCTTCTCTTTTCCTCGCCTCATTTTTGACAAAACAAAGTAAACCCGATTTATTCACAAAAGCCTGATGTGAGACGACATGTTTTGTGAATTGGCCCTATATAGATAAACTGATTTAAATTCGATTTCTTGAATATCTTTTTGAACAAAACAAGGCGCCATCAGGCTTGAAACAGTTTTGAAAGTTTGGATAATTTGTCCGGATTATCATCCTTCTATTATTCTGATCTTTAGTTCCCAAAGTTTGCGTCTTAAATCCACAGATGTGGAGTTTTGAGATCCTCTTTTGAAATCCAACTGAATGACAAACATCATTATATTAGATAAGGTCAAAAAAAGAAAGAAAAAAAAAGGCAAGCTTTGTCCTGGCAGGCCCACTCGACCGAGTGCAGGTGGTGGAAGACAGAAGAACTCTGGCTAAAATAACATCCCTGTTGGACAGTGTCTCCCATCCCATGCATGAAGCTGTTGCTAAGCTCCTTCACACTGCTGCATCCCATGTGCACAAAGGAGTGTTATCGTAGCCCCTTCTTCCTCCCAGCAGCTCTTAGACTCATAACCGTCGCCGCTCCCAACAAACTCAATAAAGGTTTATATCCCTGCTGTGATTAGAACTATTCAAAGAACATTTCTGCTGTTGTTGCACATCTCTGTTTGCAGTTATTTATTTTTCACTTCTTTTAAATAATGTATTGGGTTGTTTTTTTTAATGCACAAATGATCATGCACATTCTGTCAATATTTTAAAATTATTCTTCTCAGTTGCACATTTCTTGGATCCGAGTATGCCGTTTTTTATTTGTTAAACGGTGCAGTATTTTAGTGTTGTAATTGTGTCCTTACTGTACAGTATATTGTTATTTTTAATTAAGTTTAAATTTTCTTGTGTGAATTGATTGGCTCTCACTTTGCTCCTATAGACCTGAATTTCCACTCTGTGGGACAATAAAATATGTTTCTGTTCTATTCTATTCCATTATGGTGGTTAAGCATATTTATGTTATAAGCACTACAGCAGATAAAAACCGGGACTTGAAAAGAAGTAAAAAATAAGCTTTCATATCTCTGCTTAATCGTCTTTTTTAGAAAGAACAGCATGCTAAATAAATATCGTCTTACACTGTGAATCTGGGAAGAAGAAAGGTTTGGAAACTGCTGAATTACATGAACTCTCTCTGAAATGAAAGAAACGATTTTCTATCTTCTAACAGTTTGTTTTATTAAACATTTTCTTCTTTTAATCTTCCACATTTTTTAAGGCAAATTAAGAGGTTTAAAAGACGACCCGTTTGCTTTTGTTGTACCAAACTCTCAGGAACCTGTTTGAGAAACTTCATGAATGTAAAAGAAAAAAACACCCTATGTTTCCCTTCAGTGCGGGATTAAGTTTTATCTCAGCTGATAAGAAGCTCATTTTTGCAGAACAAAAAAAACAACAACTTGTCACTTGGCTGGAAGTTTTCTAATCTTCTGTAAAAACCGTAAAAATCTTGTGAATGAAACGTGTGCAGCAGGACGGCGTTTTTGATGTTACTGTGCTTGTTATTGAGATCTGCTGCTGTTTTATCCACTTCTAATTAGTTTGCAGTCATAAGAAAAACTTTGATCTAATATGAGCGTATAGGGAAATTGTTGCACCTCGTCATGGTGAGAACCAAAAAAAGTTGGGTTTATATTGCAGCTGGGTGACTCAGAAGTTAAACTTGTTTTTAATTAAACCACCAACAGGTTTCCTGGATTCGCCTGTTTAATGTGCAGTGAAAAGTGTCCCATAAATATTAAAGACAAGCAAAAAACTTATCTGTGTCTTGTAGGACGAGCAGGAGCTTCTCTGCTGCAGATAACGCTTCTGGACGCCAGGGAAACCACCCAGATAGTCCAGCCTGTGTTTTATCAGCCCCAGCAGGAGGACTCCCCACACCCTGACCGGGTCCCACCTAACCCAGGCCCTTCCTGAGGAGGAACACACACTGCTAGTGGGTTAGCTCCCGCATAATCACCCGAGTAAATTACTGGGGTTCGGTCAGAACTGTACACGAGTGGAAGTGTGATAAATGACACTGACCTTAGAGGAGCGCATAAAGACACGAGAACACGGTTGGTATTTCCATATTAATGACTTGGTTTCAGAGGAGGGGTATTCATCAGGGCCGCCTGAAAAGTCAGCATACCTGGACCAAAACCTCCTCTTATTGTGCATTCCTTTTTTTTTTTTTTTTTTTTGCTTACAGCCCCACAAACTTCCCTGCAGCCTGAACACTGTCGCTTTATCAGGGAGGAAAACTGAAAACCGTCAAGTCAGATTTGATTCCTCCTGAAAAACCTAGCCTATTTTTAAACGCATGTGGACAAACTGTCAGGGATTAAAGACAAAATGCAGCGGGAAACGCACTCCATCACGGCTCAGCCATGATTTGATGCTGCGAACGTGACGAGGATGAGAACACGTCCTCCGCATCCTGCTACCTAGCTGAGCGCGTGAGGACAAACAAAAAAAAAAAAGAAAAGAAAAAAAGACACGGTTAGCTTTAATAAGTCAGATAACGCCGCATCAGCTGACATATAGTGGTATTAAATTCCAACAAGGGAAATCATCCCACATAAAACCAGCAGCTAGTAGATTCACAGGGCTGAGAAGATGCTGAATGTTAGATTTATTTCCACACGGGGAGATAAGAGATCTTAGTGGTTTTATGAAGGAACGTTGTCCTGGATTCTTCTGATTAGAGTGTTGCCAGGAAAGGCCAAAGGTCACATCAGGACGGATAAAAATGGAGAACACAAATTCTCAGTTTGTCACATTACAACCACAAACCTCAATGTATGTTATTGAAACTTTACATGGTAGACACTCAAATTAGTGTAGAACTGTGAAATGGAAGGGAAACGCTTTGTATGTGTGGCATAGGTTTGTGTGTGTATATATATATATATATATATATATATATATATGTGTATTTTAAGGTTGTTGTCCTGCTGGACAGTGAACCTCCTTTGCAGCCTCTGACAGGTTTTGTTTTTGAATCATTTTCATTATTTTATGAAAAGCATCCCTGCAGCAGGATGCTGCCACCACCATGATTCACGGTCACGGTGGGGACGGTGCGTTCAAGGTAGTGTGTAGGGTCGGTTTTCTGACGCATATAGCGGTTTAGAATGCACAGGTACATCTAAAAATGATATATAGTGGACAAAGTTGAATATTTTCCTTCATTTCAGAAAAAACAAAACAAAAAAAAAAAATATATATATATATATATATATATATATATATATATATATATATATATACACACACACACACATACAGACTCATCACACAGAGGGAAATATTTCAAGCCTTTATTTCTTGTAACGTCGTCGATTATTAAAATTAATTGTCTAAGAAAATTTGAATATTGCATCACATCAATAAAAAAATATATTTCAAACAGAAACATCGGAATTCATTGCACTCAACACCTGGTTGGAGTTCCTTTTGCATGAATTACTGCATCCATGGAGGAGATCAGCCTGTGGTTCTGCTGAGGTGGAATGGAAGTCCAGGTTACTTTGATAGCAGCCTTCGGGTCATCTGCATTGTTGGGTCTGGTGTCTCTCATCTCCCTCTTGACAATACTAAAGTTTGGTCTAATCCAACCAGAGCGTCTTCTTCTACACGTTTGACGTTTTCCCTACACGACTTGTAGTAAAAGTGCAAACCGAGTTCTCCAGTTTTATTTTCAACAGTCCCTTTTGTTCTTGGCACTCTTGTGTCTCCAAAACAGCGTTAGGACTGTGCACGCGCGCACGCACACACACACACACACACACACACACACACACACACACACACACACACACACACACACACACACACACACACACACACACACACACACACACACACACACACACACACACACACACACACACACACACACACACAACTATTTTTATGTGTTATGCCTGAATCAAATCTGCCTCACATTTACTTCAGCAGATGAACGTTAAAGTGGGTGAGAATCAACAGTGTCCCCTTGCTGCTGAGACCATCTGGGTGATGTGGGAAGGGTGTGGACCTTTACTGGACTGTGACAACCAGGTTGAGAGAAGATAAGGAGGGGAAAAAAAATTCTCTGGTCCACCCCAGATGTCATCACCGTATGCTAATGAGCAGAGGGTGGCCCTCTTTTAAGTGTCTGAACCCAACGGACAGAGCAGTTAGGAGACACTGACAGGGTAATGAAGACCTCTAACGACAACATGCAAACAGGTGAGGACAGCTCAGACAGCAGCTTATAGTTTATCATTTAGAATTTAATTTAATTATAATTATTATAAGTATTTTTAAATCATTTTCATCTTGATTTTTATTGCAGATTCCAAACGAGGAGGCGGCGGGGGGAGCGGTAGCTGCGCGACGGTTCTGTCTTGTGCCCTGGACAGGATATCATCTTATACTGTAAGTTTTTTAAAGAGACACTACAGTATAGATGATGTACTATCCAGGGTATCATTCCACCTCCGCCGGCGCCCGAGGACACTCAGCCTGAAACGACAAGGGGGCCCAACACAGAGCCTGGGGGGGGAGGCAGTGAAACCGTTACCATTACTGAGTTTTAGTAATGGTAAGGGTTCTACGGCCTTCGCTCAATGTCGACGAAGTGGAGGACACGCACTGATGTGTTAAGTTTAAAGCAATAATGTCAAATAAAGATGATCAATGTCTCCCTTACACGAGTGCCTCTTTATTTGGAGATTAAACGATTGGGGTTTATGTTATGTTTGAAACATTAAAAGATCTAAATGACCTAACTGGTTTTTAGCTGCGGTTGGCTTGTCGAAGGCAGAATTGGTGGGTAGCAGCCGCTTAGAGAACAAGGAGAGCTTCAGGGAGTGACACGGCTTTTGTGAGTAACTCCCTCCTCTCCCTGACATCAGGATATTCATCAAGAAAGCCCCCGAACTGCTGAGCTAACCCACAGGCAGCAGGAATGAATCTAATCCCCATTATCTGACCCATTTTAGCATCAGGTTAGCGCTCCACTTTCCCATCCATTAGGGAGACAATGTAGCCCTCGGAGGCAGAGCTGGGCTTTGTAGGAGCCAAAAGAGCAGAGTGAGCGTTGAAGGAAAGGAAGAGAGATAAAGAAAAAAAAGCGAGAGAGAGGAGGAAAGCGGCAGAACAAAAAAAGCGATGGTGGCAGAGATGGATGGCTACACTTCAAAAGGCAGCAGAGAAGGCTAAAAGTGATGAAGGGAGTGGAGGGAACTGGGTTGGACATGTGAGTGAGCATGACGGTGCAGCTTTCGCCTTCGGTTTATCTACAGTGCACGTTTGTGCATTGTAGGGGGAGAGGGGGAAAAAAAAGAAGAAAAAAAGCTCTGAGAGCCAAAGATGAAACGTCGGCCTTTTCACAGCCCACCAAACCGGCTCAGCCATGGAGGAGCAGTCAAAGTCGTGTCAAAACATCCGACTGATGAGCCGCCGCGTCATGTCTGTGACTAGAAAGGTATCTGAGCTTTAGAATTTACCCAACAATCCAGCTGGGTTTATTCTGCTGCAACATTTAGATTCTTCCGTTGTTTGTATAAAGTTTGGGCACCCCCCCCCCCCCACCACCCCACTCAAAGTACAGTAACATATCCATGTAAACAGGTTACATTATGACACAGGGGTTTCAGAACTAAAAAACAAAGGAAGAGTAAAACGTCCTTTCCTCTGACAGGAGCCAGGTCCCCGGCAGTTCTTGGACCGGAGATGGAGCATATGCTGCCTCCCGGCTCCGTGTCAGACTCATGATGAGATCATAACCTCTTTAGTTCAAGCTCCGCCTTTGGCAAAGAAAAGAGTGGAAACAGATCCGGCACAACTGGCTCCAGTCTCCGTCGGTCTTCTTCACTTCTTCATCTTAGCAGAGAGCTTCAGCCTTACGTTCCTCAGGTAGACCCTGCTGAGGTCCTCCCCCGCCTCCCGGGCCATCCGCGCCACCATCTGGCCGGCCATGCCGATCACCATCCTCTGCAGGCACAAGAAGTGAAAATGACGTGAGGGACCGAAGATCGGGAAAGGTTTTATTCTGTCGGGTGGAAACAGATTGATCGGAAACGTGAAGGTTAAATCTCATTCTAAACACTCTAAACCCCATTGATCTGCATAAAGATGTGCAGAATAAAGATGTGCAGAAAGCTTTCAAATTAAATCAGCAGCAGCAGTCGTGGGCTTGAGCAACAACTTGATGCTTCACTGTTAAGTACGGTGGAGGATCTGTGATGCTGTGGTACTGCATCCCTTCCGAAAGCCCTGGGAGCCTTGTTACGACAAAATGAAACTGGGAACCCTTTCACGGTCGAACCAAAGAAATGGTTCAGCAGAAACAAAATCGGCGTTTTTCCATAGCTCATATATCACCACATGGCTTGATTATTACCTACAGTTGAAACCAGAAGTTTACATACACCACATAAAAAGACACACACACTTTTTTTCCCCCTCGCTGTCTGAAGTTAAATCAGATCAAACTCCTTATTTTAGGTCAGTTAGAATTATCTAAATTATTTCTATTTGCTACATGCCAAAACAATGAGAGAAAGAATACATCAGAGACTGACTGATCAAGGCCTTCAACATCAGGGATGGTGTTCTGAGGCTTACAAGGGTCCTCCCCCCCCCTCCAAATGTGACGATGGTCATCATGGCCAAACAGTTTGGCTTTACTTTCATCAGACCACAGGAGATGTCTCCAAACAATGAAGGGCGTTGTCCCTGTGCACATTTCCAAACTGCTATCTGGCTTTTTTTTGGGTTTCTGTTGGAGTAATGGCTTCCTCCTCGCTGAGTGGCCTTTCAGCCCACGTTGCTACAGAGCGCGTTTCACTGAGGATAAAGACACCGTCTTTCCAGCTTCAGCCAGCATCTTCACAAGGTCTGGCTTTTTTTCTGGGGTCGATTTGTACATTTGGGACGAAAACACATGCAACCACATGTTACCTATAATATAGTTTTGCTATTTTGATACATCTACTTAAGCTCAATTGCCTATTGCCCTGTCTTATACACATTTTGACAATTTATCAAGTAACGGTGGGAGTATGATGAGCTTATATGCTCTTCGTGAGCTTGTGGAAAGAGGAATAATCAAAGATTCCTCTCTCTGTATGCTCCAAATTTCTAATTAAAAAATTATTATTTAAGTTTCAGAAGACTAACTGTTCTCTAAAAGAATATTAGAGCCATAGCAGATAAAAGGAAAAATAAAAAGATTTGAGAAGTAAATTTCTGCAAAATATCTCGAGATAAATTTCACATATATTCAAGAAAAAAACTTTCAAATTCTTTGATGTCAAGAAGTTGTACATTTGCGAGGAAAAGGTCAGAAATTTCCACGGTTAAAGGCATACCGTTTCCATGTTTAAACAAATATATTTTCTGACACTGTAGTCGGAAATTTGCTAGATAATAACTCTTACATTTATCAGAAAACCACTCTGATGTTTGTTAAGAATCAATATATCTCCGACAGAAAAGGCCAGACGTCCTCTAAGACATAAGTGGTAAAACTGTGAGATGCGCATCTGGATATTTTGTGTAAGTGATCTTTTCCTGGATCAGAACAACTTCTGGGTGCAGACTTGCAATGAACGGTTAGAACGGGATCCGCCTGAGACTGTGAGGAAGAAGCCGCAACATGGCTGCCTCAAGTAGGTGTTATTGAGCAGACTTGTGTAACGTTAGTTACTACAGCATAACAACACCTACTTGATGCAGCCATGTTGCAGCTTCTTCCTCAGTCTCAGGCGGATCTCAACAAACTTCTGTGTTTTTCCAATAAATTTAAGAGGTTTGCAAATCTCTGAAATATCAATGTCAGAAAATATATTAGCTTAAATATCGGAAATTTATGCCTTCAATCATGGACATTTCCACTACGTTTTTCACCGCTTTCCGTAGCAACGCTGGAAAAACAGAGTTGGTCTAAGTAGCTCTTCTCGTAGGGTTACTGGCCTTGAAACATTCAGAACCACACATTCATCTACAAATGTTCTTTCTCATCTAATATGCAGAGTCTAAAAAAGGCTCCCTAAATATTTATGAGAAAAAAGAAAAATTGGAGATATGGGTAGAGGGGAAAAATATATTTATATATCGAAGACCATCAGAGAGGCTACCGGTGTTCATATTGGAGAGAAGGGGTTCATTCATTCGTGATTCTTGAGCTCATCTTCTTAAAATAGTCAAAACATTTACAGTCTTAACAATTTCCCTTTGTTTTCTAAAATAAAACAAAGTGAAGCATAAAAATGATTGTTCTAAATAAAACTTTTAGAACACCAGGTTAACTCTTTAAGGCCACACTTAAAGATTACTCAGAGATAAATGCTAACATTAGCATGTTTATGTGATGCTTGTCTGTACACGGCGTCCAGCTGGACATTTTGACAAGTTTTAGCGTTCCAGAGAAAGTCCCAATGAAATATCCAAAGGTGGTTGTTGCAGCATTTCAAAATGTGGATGAGTTCAAGGGGTGTGAATAGTTTAGACAGGCGCTGTCCAAATCGGGGGCAGAACAACTCTGCTGTTAAGCTGTCAGAACTGAATCTCCCCCATAAGTGACAGGATCATGAGACAGTTATTGATCCCAATCTTTACCACGCCCATTGTTGCTGCTGAGTGCATTCATAATTAGAAAAACACGATCATTTAATGCTCTCTCTCAAAGTTATTGCGGAAAAAGCTATACTGTGGCACTTTTTTTTTCTGTGCATGAAACTAGATAACATTTTCTGTAGGAGAAATATTTTTATTAGTGCTGTCATGAGATTACAAAAACACTAAGATTAATTAATTATGATGGCGCTTTACGCTGCAGCTTCAAACAGCATGAGGGAGAGGGACCTTTACTTTCTCCCTGGCGAGACGTCACATAAAAAAAAAAAAACAAAAAAAAAAAGCTTATACCGCAGGGACGATATGACGGAAAATGTTAGTGGTTTTGAAACCTTGACTTTTTCATACCGCGGTATACCTTGAAACCGGTAACCGGCCCATGCCTACACGGATGTACTCCCTTGTGATTGGTCAGTGAGATTACGTACGCACGTACCATCTTCTACGTCTCCGTCTTCTCATTTGCTTGCATTGCAAATTTTCAAAAGAAGGATAATTTGTCCGTCTGCTTCCACAATCTCGTTGAGACACTGCACCAAGTCGACCGCCATCGTTGTTCTAAAACAGGAAATACTTGCCGGAACTGAAGCAAACATAAGCAAACCATCAGAAAAACTCCATCCTGTGGAGTTTGCTGACCGATACCAGCCTACTGCCACCTGAAGGTCTGGAAATGAAACAGCAACATGACGCTTTCAGCCCTACGCAGAAGTATAAACACAGCAGTGGGTACGGCGGTTACGGCGTAACCTACGCAACGCAGAAGTATAAACCAAGCTTAAGTGGACATACAGGCATGTGAGCCTTCTAGCCACTTTACAACTAGACAAGAATGTGTGGGAGGGCTTACCATGTGAGTTTCTTTCTTGGCGTACAGTTTGACGGAAATGTCCAGCTCTCCATTTTCTCCGTCTTGCCAGAGTTCAATAGACTGAAAACAGAGACGAAGCCAAATGCGAGGTCAAACTGACAGCTGTGGAGTTTAAAGAAGGAGCTCACAGTGGAGATAAGAGGCTGTGAATATATTTCTCATTTCATACATGTTGTTGCTTTTAAGCAGAAAACCCCTTTAAGATGCATTAGGCTGACCAAAATGTCAGAACACAGGAACCAGCAGTGTAATCAAAAAGTGACAAACTTCATTGTTGAAACATGTACTCGTGCTTTAACTAGGCCACCGAATCAGCAGAGTGTCCTGAAAGGTTATAGTCACATGTGATCTCAGCCCTGCGCTCAGTACTCACCTGTGTCATCGAGTAGGGCACCTCCTGTGGCAGATACTCCAGCAGCTTTTCTCTGACGATGTTGGTGCAGATCTCTTCTGGACTCTGGTCTGTCAGGACCTCGCTGTGGTACTCCCAGGATCCAGGCTTAGCTGCAACCAGGAAGTAGCTCTGCAAGAACAACAGAACATGAGACGACATATGCTTTAGGACGGTAGAGTTGCGTTCGACGTTTACAGGTGTAGAAATGTGAGGACGTTTTCACATCTTAACACATTGCAAACACAAATTTCGATGTGTTCATTGGCTTTTATGTGACAGACCAACACAAAGTAGCAGATAATTATGAAAAACGTTTTTCTTTCACTCCACAATGACCCCCGTACTTTGTGTTAGTCTATCACATAAAATCCTGATACAATATCAACAATTTGGGGATGCAACATGACAACACGGAAAAGGTTTTAGGGGTGTGAATATTTTTGCAGGGCACTGCACATAATGAGTGACAAGAACAGGGTTAAACTGCAGGGATTCCCAAACTTTTCAGCGCCTGATCCCTAGAATAAAGCAGAAGAGGCTTATGAGAAAAACTATTAGCTGGGTAGGGGTGTAACGTTTTTGGTACACTTTAAATCAAAGAAAAATCCAATCCCCCCCCCCCCCCACACACTTTTTCACTTCTTGGTTGGGGATCCATTTTAATGAGTTATAGTCTCGTTTTAAGCTAGTTGTGTTGGTCATCTTACAGGGCCATTATTCACACATCCCCATTTTCCTCAATCATGTGTATCAAATTTGTTCCTCTTACATAGCCAATGAAAGGTTCCCAAAATCTTTTAGAAACGATGCTGTTGGGGTTTTATTGTGTAGGTCATTTTCTCTACACAGTTCAGACAGCCATCTATTTACTCTTGGTCTTCTGATGTCTTTCCATGAGAGCGCTTTTACTTTTTTTTTGCCAGCAATATGCCTAGATCCACAAATAGTTGTCGCTTTTTTCTCAACTTCAACTTATGTGGATATAGGCCCAGTATAAATAACCTGGGGCACCTGAATCTGTAAAATGTCTTGGATGCCTTGTTTCACTTCTAGCCAGAACTTTCGTATCTCAGTACACCGCCAAGTACAATGGAAAAGTGTTCCTTTTTCTTTCTCACATTTGGGACACGTTTCAGGTATTGTTGTATTATATTTGTATCAGCCAATTATATTGCAGTAATTGAAGACGAGTGTTAGTAGTTATTAGTACCTGGGTGTTGACCTGAACAATAAACTGGACTGGAGCAACAACACTGATGCTCTTTACAGGACGGGTCAGAGCAGACTCTACCTTCTGAGGAGGCTGAGGTCTTTTGCTCCTAAAGACCTTCTTGGACTCTGTGGTGGCATCAGCCATCTTTTATGGAGTTGTATGTTGGAGCAGCAGTTTATCTACAGCTGTGAGGAAGAGGTTGGATAAGCTCATCAGGAAGGCCAGCTCTGTTCTAGGGCGCCCCCTGGATCCAGTGCAGGTGGTGGGAGACAGAAGGAAACTGGCCAAAATGACATCATTGTTGGACAGTGTCCCCCACCCCATGCATGAAGACGTTGCTGAGCTGCAGAGCTCCTCCAATGACAGACTGCTGCATCCTAGGTGCATGAAGGAGCGTTTTCGCAGGTTTTTCCTCACTGCAGCTGTTAAGACTTCACAACCAGAACTGCTCCCAACAAACTCAATAATGTTCCCACCTCTGCTGCAATTTGCACTGTTCGACTCACCTATTGTCATTTCCGCATCGGTTTTTCACAGTCTATATTCTGCTATCTTCTTGGAAATGTTACTTTGTAATGCACAACTACTCATGCACATTTTATAAATATTTTAATTATGTAAATATTTTTAAATAATCCTACTCTGTTGCACATTCCAATCTGGGTATGCCACTTTATTTAACTACACAGTACTTTGGTTTTGTTATTTTTTGTCCTTAGTGTACATATTCTCAAGTCTTAAATTCTGTTTTTATACTTTCCTACTCGTGCGAACATAAGTGTTTCTATTGCCTACCACTTTGCTGCTGCTACGGCCAAATTTCCCCTTTGTGGGACAATAAAGGACTATTCCATCTCTTCTACCCTTTATTTAAATCATCCCAATTCAAAAGTCCTAATAAATGCTTGTAAAGCAAGATGGAAGGCCTTGGGCAGGCTGACACCACTTTGAACTATGGAAACCCAAGAGGTGCATTGGTGAAATTTTTATTTTCTTTCAATATTCAAAAAAATCTATCGTCATAAATAGAAAAATTTGAAAAAATCTAGATAACCAATATTTTGCCCAGCCCTACTTTCTTCCTGAATTCCTTCCTTTCAATTACTGAAATTAATTTGATTTTATTGCATTCTATTACGAAAAAAAGTTGAAAGTATAGGACTGACTTGAGATTTAATGGATTTAAAAAATATAAATAAAACAGTACAAGCAGACATAGCCAGAGTAGAAAACAATATAATCACTTAAAAAAGTCAGTGTTAATGTTTAAATGATACGTTACCCATATTTTAGGAAAGAAACATGCTTAAAGCACTTTGGAGTTGTTTTGATTTTTTTGACAACCTAGTCTCCCAGTTCAACTTGAATGCAAAATGGGCAGCAGTTGGGAAAACCCTACTCATCAAATGGGATTCTGCTGCCTTGCATTTTCATACAAAATAAGGAGTTTGGGCTGATTGGATGCTACTGGCAGCCATTTGGAGATCAGCTGGTTTTTCTCTAGTGATGTTTACATTCAGCTTGACATTGTTTCAGGTGAGTCATTCAGTTCAGCTGGCGACCTGTCCAGGGTGTACCCCGCCTCTCACCCGATGAATGCTGGAGATAGGCACCAAGCACCAAACCCCCTGAAGACCTCGCAACCATTCCATCTCTCCTTTCCTTTTTGTGCCCATAGACTGTTTACCTTCAGCGTCTCCACGTCCTCTCTGTCCACAGACGACAGCATGAAGACGTCCTTAAAGTGAGGCCAGCCTTGCTGACTCCTCAGCTCCTTGAGTTTCTCTTTGCTCAGCGCAGAGTTTTGCTTTGTGCCGTCCTCAGACGCTGCATTGTCCTCTTCGGGGGACAACTCAGACGTACGCTCGGGTTTCTTTTGAGCCCACGGAGGCTTGATCACCGGCCTGACCCGCGTTTGCCGCCCGTTCACCACTCCGCATGTCAGCAGTGTTGTGACGTCCAGCAGCCTGTCCTTGGCCTTCACCAGGTCCACCTTCAAACCAGACAAACAGCAGGAAAAACTTTTAAATGTACTCTTTTTTTTTACAGTTTTGGGTTATGTTCAAGAAAAACTTGGCTTTTCTATATGGTGTATATGAAAAGTGGATGAGAGAGGAACCATAGCGGAGCTGCAGGAGCCAAAAGGCTGGAAGCCAAGTGCCACAAACTGGATGTGAGAAGTTAGAAAGGACAGTATGGCAGACTGACAAAGATATAATAGATTGACCTTTTACCATCACTTACAGAAACAGAGTTAGGGTGGTGGAATGAGGGGAAGTGCTTCTTCTTGTTTGATGGATAAATAAGAGATTTCTAACCATAGTTATGGTTACTGAAAACTACAGAAATAACAAAACCTCAAAGTAAAAAAAAACATTTTCGCTAACTGAAATGTAAAAATAAAAATGAGACTTTGCATCAAAAAGAAAACTAACGGAAACTGTAATGAGTGTTCACAAAACGGACTAAACTAACTGAATGTATTGAGAAAATTTTCAGAATGTTTTCAGCCTGTTGTTTCAGTCACCAGCCACAGGCTCACCGCTCTCTCAGTCACACACAACGCGCCGGGTATGCTCCACTCTGATCAGCCCTGCTGCTGACTTGACCCAGTCTCAGGTTACAGTCAGTTATGGCAAGCCATCCGTATCACAAATAAGGCGTATATTAAAGCCTTATTAATTCATTAACACCAAAGACGTTTATTAAAGCCTTGCCATACCATGGCTTCCCACAGTCCGTTTGTTGTTACCGTGAGCACACGGCCCCTCCCCTCTCCTAACGAGGCCGCTTTGTAGAAGCGCGTGCATTAAAAAACTGCATAGTGCCAAACCAGAAGATCTGTTACAATTTGCAATATCTCAAGAGAGAGGCCAAAGGTAAGGAATTATCTTTGTAAAATGGAGTATTTCACAAAGGGAAACGCTAAGTTATGCATCATTTTCTTTAGCTGTCCTGTTGGTAGCTAACTAGTAATCCTTAGTAAGCACATTGACTAAGCAAATAAATAAAAAAATACTAATAAAAAAGCAACAAAATAACTTTTAAATTAAAGAGCAGATTTTATTTTAATACTTTTTCAGAAGGCAGCAAAGATGAGCTGCAGAGGAGCAAACAGCAGCAGAGCTGTTCCAATCAAACATGGAAATTGGTCACACTTATTTGAGAAGGCTAACCAAGTAAACACTTTTGTAATACTCTTGATGCATCATGACTTGATGTGGCCCAATTGTTTACATTAGTTTACAACAGTCATACTTTGCTAATTTAATTCTGATGTCGTGATTTTGTAGGAGGGTAGGAGAGAGGACCTAAAGTGGGAGGAGACTGCAGGAGCAGTAGCTGCAGCTCCAGAGCATCATTATTATTAGGCATGTGAACTGGGAACAATGAATTATTCTAACGTGTTATAGATATTGTTTTGCTGTTTTCAGATGTAATTTTACAAAACACAAAGCATCCCTTATTAAATTGAACATTAGATATAAAATTATCACCCATTGTACATTAGATGACAAATTACACAGTTTTGTCATGAAAGCATTGAAAAAGAAGTGATAATTTAGGCACCTTACTATGTATACTATTGTAACTTTTGTTTTTTACAAAAAACATCACCTCGTGTCCGGGCTAAGCCCAGGTACTTCTTGAAGGACAGAGACGCCCCTGATCCAAGTCCAATTACCATTTGTTTAGTTGGTTTTTTTTTTCTCTGTCAACAAATGGCAGATGCGTCAGTCAAGTCGTCTGTGCTGCCACGGTCCATCCACGCCTGCCGTCATGTCAGCAACGGTCAGGAAAAAGCTCCAGAGTCCAATTTGGAATTACTTACAACCAGAATGTGTGCAAAAATGATCAAAAGCATTATTCTACTCATGATGCCTGGCTTTTGTTTTGTAGTGCTGCCAGTCAGTTTCAGTGTTTTTTGGTTTTTTTAAACTGTAGCACCTGCATTTATTGTTGAGCTCTCTAATGTACAGGTGCCGTTATTGTGTTTACAAAATCGTTGAACATTACTCTGCAATATATCTTTTATACTTACCTGATATGTATGTTTGTTCATTTGCCCCAAGTCCATTTTTTTCTTCTTTTTTTAAACTATAAACATTTTTGGGGATTTTGTTACACATTTCTTTTCTTTAGTCTTGCCCCTGGTATTTAACTGGTATTACAAAAAAGAATAAAAACCATAACTGAAGCCAATAAAAACTCAACAGTAACTAAGCAGTAACTAACAAATGGTAAAAACTAATTGAAACTAAAATAGAACTGAAAATCTAAAGTCAAAACTAAATAAAAATTCAAACTAATGAAATTTGAAAATTATTTAACTCTTGTTTCCACTGATATTTTGAAGAAACACATGCTCTACAGTCCCTTTACATTCAAGGGAGACAGGGAATTACTGAGGAGTATACAGAAGCAACTTAAGGTCAAGATCAGAGACAGCAAGGAGGCATACAGGAAGAAGCTGGAGAACAAACTACAGAGGAACAATATCAGAGATGTTTGGTCAGGAATGAGAAAGATCACAGGCTTTAAGGACAGGAAGGATTGGATAGATGGAAGTCTGGACAGAGCCAATGAACTGAACATATTCTTCAACAGGTTCAGTTCAGGAACTAGCTCAGCATCCCCCTCTCCTGTTCCCAGCCAAACAGACATCCCACTCTCCTCTGATCAACAGCTTTCCTGTTACACCTCGGATGTTTTATCCTTCACCTCAGCCATGGACTCTTCTAATTCCACAAGTTTGACTTCAACCAAGTCAGGAAATGCTGCTACCCCCTTTGCTTCCCCCTCCCACTTGTCTGTCTCCAAAAGTCAGGTGAAGAGGCAGCTGGAGAAACTGAACCGGAACAAGGCTGCAGGTCCAGATGGTGTCAGCCCCAGAGTCCTGAAGGCCTGTGCAGAGCAGCTCTGTGGGATTCTGCAGCACATCTTCAACCTTAGCCTAACTCAGGAGAAGGTTCCAGTGTTGTGGAAGACATCCTGCCTTGTTCCAGTACCCAAAATAACTCACCCATCAGTCATCAATGACTACAGACCTGTTGCCCTGACATCCCACATCATGAAGGTCCTGGAGAGACTCCTGTTGGCACCCCTGAGTAAGCAAACAAGAACGTATCAGGAGCCAATAAAGTTTGCTTATTGCTGTGGAGTTGGAGTTGAAGATGCCATCATCCACCGACTTCAACTAACCCACTGTCATCTGGACAAAGCAGGCAGCACTGTGAGGATCATGTTCTTTGATTTCTCCAGTGCATTTAACACAATTTAGCCTAATTTGCTTTGTCAGAAACTCCTGAAGACACAGGTGGAGCCCTCAACAATCGCCTGGATCAATGACTACCTGACCAACAGACCACAATTTGTGAGACTGAAGAATTGTGTGTCAAACCAGGTGGTCAGCAGCACAGGAGCACCACAGGGGACCGTACTCTCACCATTTCTTTTCACTCTGTACACCTCAGACTCCCAGTACAAATCAGAGACCTGTCATCTGCAGAAATACTCAGATGACTCTGCAATTGTCGGGTGTATCAGAGATGGACAAGAAGCTGAATACAGAGAGCTGGTGGACCGCTTTGTGACATGGTGTGAAACAATCGTCTCACCTTGAATGTGAACAAAACAAAGGAGATGATTGTAGATTTCAGAAGAAACAGGGATAAGTCAAACACTGTTTCCATCATGGGAGAAGAAGTGGAGGTGGTTGAGGAATATAAATACCTCGGAGTTCACCTTGACAACAGACTGGACTGGAGACTGAACAGTGAAACCGTCTACAAGAAGGGACAGAGCAGACTGTACTTCTTGAGGAAGCTTAGGTCCTTCAAGGTTTGCAGCAAGATGCTGCAGATTTTCTACAAGTCTGTTGTGGAGAGTGTAATCTCTTCAGCCATCATCTGTTGGGGTAGCAGCATCAGAGCCAGGGATTTAAAAAGGCTAAACAACCTGATAAAGAAGGCTGGTTCTGTTCTTAGGACAACTGTGGAAAATCTGGAGATGAAAATGCAAAGAAGGATTCTACATAAAATCAAAAAAATTATGGACAACCCTGAGCATCCTCTTCATGAGACAGTCATACAACAACAGAGCGTCTTCAGTCGGAGGCTTCTTCAGTTTCGCTGCAATACAGACCGCTACAGGAAATCCTTCCTGCCCACAGCCATCATCATCTACAACAACTCCTTAAAGAATTAATTATATGAGCTATTCCAACACTTAATTTCCCTCTGGAATCAATAAAGTATTTTTGAATTGAATTTAATTGAAATAAAACACTGTACATCAAACTGAATACAGTACCATCACTGTACAACATGGTGGTGGTGACAGCATCATGATGTGGGGATGTGTTTCTTTTACTTTACAACGAATCTGAGTGAAAACCTTTAAGAAATGGGAAACTAATACCTTGTTGAGGACTAGGATTGCTGGGATATGCGGATGCTGGGCTAGACATTTCAACACCTCGAAATCCAGCCCGGAGCACATCCATCTGTCCGATACGTCCACCATGACAACCACTGGAAAGAGACGCAGATCAATTCCTAAGCCTTTCAAACCGCCACTGACTGTGAATCTTAAAAAAAATTTTTTTTTAAAAGATCAACAGCTCAGTCAACGTCTCGTACTCAGGTCAGCTTCTTTGACTGTGTTCCAGGGATCCACGATCAAGGATTTCTCCAGCTGGTGTCTGTGGAAACAGAGGGTCCCATTTTACACATCAAAACCTCAGAGAGACATTTAATAGCGACAAATAAGTAAACACAACGTGCACCTTTTGGCTTTTGATGGCGTGGTGAGACCAGGAGTGTCCAGCAAAATCTGCAAAACACAGAAATGATTGAAATTGCCTTTTTTTCCTTCTCTTGAGCTGCATGACTTCCTTCAGTCTCTGATGAAGATCTTACAATCTGTGTGTCAGTCTCTGTTAGGACGCCCAGCGCACGTGAACGAGTTGTGTGAACTTTCTTGGACACAGCAAACACCTTTAGGCAACGATAAAAAGACTTGTGAGCAGCACCTCCACCTCCTCCATATTAGGAGGAAGCAAGCGGCTTTAAAAGATAGACAAAGACCTTTCTGCCAAGGAGCTGATTGGACAGCGTGGACTTCCCAGCGTTTGGCGCTCCGATTACAGCCACTTTCAACACCTTTGAGTCAGGAGGCTGGTCAGGATGTCTCAGCAACAAGGAAACCTGTTCACCTTTGAATGCAAAGCGCACAGGAAGATTATTAGAGAGGGGAAAACAACAGCATTTCAGACTGGTGACAGGATGACATCAGCATTTTCTTTGAAAATAAAGCCAGGCCTGCACAATCAGACCAGGAAATCTCGGAGGCGGCCGTCCGCTTACTGCTGTCTGGAGGAACCGAGGCTGGACGGTGATAAATGGCGCCGTCAGTCTCCGCTGCTTTGCCTTTCATCAGTCCGCCGAGAAATGCCTCAGATGTAATAAAACAAGCAGGAGTGAAGATGAATCCGTGCCGGCCCCCTCGGCTGCAGGCGGCGCTTCCTGTTAAGACATCAACATCTCTGTGACTTTGATGCCAGATGACTGATTACGCTTCTTGGAAGCGGAATGATTTGACACATTATAAGGACCTATTCGCAGGTTCCCTGTCAAAAACGCCTTTCCTAAAATTTATCAAAAACATCTTATTCTAATGAAGTAGGTCCTGCAGTCTCGCAGTTTTTTTGCATAAAAACCTGTCTCCTCTGTGATGGATGCTCACAGCGGATCGGATCGTCTTCCTCCATTTCATTCTATCCACAACATTCTCTTCTCTCACACCATCCTTCTGTATATCCTCAGCTCCAAGCCTCCCTTGTAGTCCTCCTCACCTGGGCTGACTTTCATTCCACTTCTCCTTACTCTCACGCCACAGGAGCTGCTTATTAAGGGGGTTCTACTGCCTAAAACAAGTCCTGGCCGGGAAGCGGGAAAAGCATGTAGAAGAAGCAGGGACGCATCGATAAGAACATTTGGGCCAGTACTGATGTCACTATTGCAGTTATGGCCAATGAGCTGCCTTGGGGGAGGTCTATGCTCTCTGAGTGCTTTTCTAGTTTTTAAAGGATTTATTTGTACGATCGTGCAGAGAATCTTTAGCAGCTACAAACAAGCGGTAATTCTGGCCCTCACAGACCTGTTACTTCTCCTTAACGAAGCTCTTCTATCTTCCACCTGTTACCTGTATTAATGGCACCTGTTTGAACTCATTATCTGTATAAAATACCCCTGTCCACACCTTCAAACAGACTCCAACCTCCACCATGGTCAAGACCAGAGAGCTGTCTAAGGACACCAAGGACAAGATTGTACACCTGCACAGGACTGGGATGAGCCAATCTACAATAGGCAAGCAGCTTGGTGAGAAGAGATCAACTGTTAGAGCAATTATTAGATAATGAAATAAATACAAGATCACTAACAATCTTGCTCCATCTGGAGCTCCATGCAAGATGTCACCTCGTGGGGTACACATGATAATGGTGAGGAATCAGCCCAGAACTACACGGGGGGAACTGGTCAATGACATGAAGAGAGCTAAAACCACAGCAACAAAGGCTGCTTTTACTTTAGACAGGCCTGGACATGTGCTGGCTTAAGCAGGGGGACCTCTCGAGCACTGCAGGGTTTTAATCCATGACGAAGTAGTGTGTCACTAATAGTTAGTGGTGCAACGGATCATCAATTCAATTCAATTCAGTTTATTTATATAGCGCCAATTCACAACAGATGTCATCTCGAGGCACTTAACAAGAAGTCATTTCAATACATTTATACAAACATTCCAATCCAATTCCAAGTTTCCTATTTAAGGAATCCCAGCAGATTGCGTCAGTCATTGGCGTGAGGTTGGGCCCCGTTGATGCTCATCATTGATCCATTAACCATTTGGATCAATATCTTCAGTTCGGCACACACAATATCCGCGGATTGACTTATGGGAAAAAAAGTTGTGCGCATGTTCAGTCCGCAAACAGCGTGGTCATGCCGAGCGGAGGAACGGCATGACTTTTAATAATTTAAAAGTGTTAATAAATGAAAAGACAAAAGTTAAGTTGTCTTGTCTTTTTTTTTTTTTTTTGCTGAGCCGAAAAATGATCCGATACATGACTCTGATCCGAGGAACGATCCAAACCGTGAGTTTTTTTATCCGTTGCACCCCTACTAATAGTCATCTTTGTTCTGCCCTGTGTATTTGCCCCACTGTATATTGTGAAAGGTTTCTGAGTTGACCCCTGATTTGATCCCACCCCAATCTGTCACTTCTGCCACACACCATACCGCTGTCTCACTGCCCTGGTGAATGCCCTGCACCCTCCTCAGATACGCCTCCACCGCCTGACAACCTCCTTCAGCATACAAAAATACACTGGAGTGATTCTTGGAACCTTCTGTATATTTCTCCATCAACGCTCAAAGTGAACATTGCATCTAAATTAAATAGCCTTTGAATAAATCCTTTAACTAACCAAATCATTTGAACCAATATATATTCAGGTGTTTTCTATTTGAGAATTATATTATTTTCTTTTTCCAGCTGTATTCAAACATGAGGACAGGCAAATTCATGGCTTATCTTTAGGACTGCAAAACTTTGATGGACAGTCGACAAATTCGATCATTTAGATTAAATGCAATGAGACGAAAGAACCAAATGTCTCATTAGCTTTAAGAATTCCAAGATTTGATTATTTGTCTTAAAATATCTCCATGGCCCCCGCCCGGTCATCTAGATCGTTGAGGTTATCTAACGGTGATTGACCGGTGACACCAAAGAACCAAATCAGAGAGGAGGCTGCTTTTAGTTTGGGATCAAGGTTAGAAACTCTCTATCACAAAGACTTTCAGAACAATTTATTCTTAAATAACTTAATTTTAGGTCGGCCCTATGTTTCTTTTTTTTTTTACTTCTATTACACTTTTTAATGTAAAGTAATTATCTTTTTACTGTTTCTGTGAACGGAATTTACTTTACCTCGGTTGAATTTGATCAGATTTTTATTTTACAGTTTTCTAATTTTTATTGTTTTGGGAAGTCTGTAAAGAAATTTAAAAAACCCTGCTTTTGAAAATTTGCAAAGATTTTATTATTATTGTAGGAAAATGTATCCTGTTTCAAAATAAGATGGAAAGATTTGTCCTTTCTTTTTATCCCAAATTATATCCAACACTTAAACTGTCTCTTCTTGGACGTAATACATGTTAATCCAGCGTATTTGCCTTGTTTGCACAGCTTTCCTTGCTGTGCCGGAACACTTTCTCAAATAAGTTCAAATATCGCCCTGATGTTCATACTACATGTATATTCTTACATCATCAGATTAAAAGAATACCATGCATCAGGAGGAAAGTCTTTAAATTTAATTAAGGCTAAAACTAACACACACAAAAAAACTTTTATTAATTTTATCTAACTTTAAAAAAAGATTAAATTTTCAAGAATTCAGAAAATGATTTACATATTCTATACATATTTTTTAATCCTCCTAAATAGATAAACATTTCAAAAAAATATATAGATAACAAGAAGTATATGCATCAAAAACTGATAGAAATGTGTGGAAAGCTTGTAAAGGGGTATTTTATATATAACTTTTGAAACCAATAACCAGTAAATCTCATTATTTATTTTTACTAATTTAGATTCCACAAAAAAAAAAAATATATATATATGATAAACCGAAGAGCCTGATTTTGCATTAGTTCAGCAATGATGATTTTCACCAAATACATGTTTTCTGTCTTAGAATACAGTAAAACAAAAAAACATTTGGCCTGTGTAGCTAACGGAAGGGATAACAACAGCCTGCCTGTTAGTATCCCACATCATGTTAAAACCTCTGTGTCGGTTTATTAAGCTGAAGGTCACATTACTTCATCTGATAGCTTGCTTTACTTTTGCCTTCCTGCTAAAACAGCGTCAGATAAATGAGCAGCAGAAAACTTTATGTCAGCACCGACCTGCAGCGAGGAGGCATGACGCACTTTCTTGCCGAGCAGACCCGACCAGCAGCCTGGAGAGGACGGCTCCATCTCTGAGCAGACGACCGCACACCCTGACAGCCATGAGGCTCCTGAACGCGAAACTGTTACGGTTCAGACGATAAAACACTAAATACAGTTAGAGGTCGGCCGCCTGTTTACATTCACTTTGCCTAAAGGGTGACACCACGTTGCTTCAGTCAACGACAAGCACTTTCCGCTTTGGAGAGCGTCCGTATGAAGGCTACAGCGCCCCCTTGATGAATACCATGCTAACTGCAACACCTTCTGTCACACTGCTGTCAAATATGTAAACACTAGAGTCAGTATTGTTCTTCTTCATGCAGAATTATTAGTTTATTGTTTAAATGACCATGGCATACCTGCATAAGTCCACACCACAAAAGAAGCAAACAACTAAGTTCATATAGATTATTTTGAACAAATGCAATTAAATGCGATTTAAAAATGAAATGCTTTGAATAAGATACATACATACATACATACATACATACATACATACATACATACATACATACATACATACATACATACATACATACATACATACATACATACATACATACATACATACATACATACCTACATACATACATACATACATACATACATACATACATACATACATGAAGAATGACGGAAATCTCTCTAATATTATAGTATAATTGCCCTTATGGAAAAGTCACATGGGTTGAACATGTTATCCCATGTGGTACCAGGTAAACCACATGTGTAGCGCACATGGACTTCACATGTGCGGTTTTACAAAGGTTTCACATGTTTTTCACATGTAATCACGTAGGCTTCATATGTAATTCCACATGGTTTCACATGGGTTTCACAAATTCTTTTCAGATGTAGGTTTTATATGGAAAATAACATGCTTCGCCTGTGGTTTACAGTTTATCCCATGGGCTTCACATGTGACTGTCCACGGTTTTCACAGTGTATTGCCATGAACATGTTCCAAATTAACATGGGAAATGTATGCGAAAGGTGATCACATGTTTTTCACACATCTCACATATATGTTATCATATGTGAATTTCACATGGGCCAAGATTTTTTACGTGATGACATGTGATTTTGCTAATGTGAAATCCATCTGTTTTTTCCACAAGGGTGTGGCCAAGGAAGACATATCCCCTGTTGGCCTTTAGATAAACATCATGGATAGAAACTCACAGCTCACTGGTTAATGTCTGGTGCACAGAGACATGTCAGTAAGCGCTCCAATTTCTCTGTTATTACTTCTGCCATTCTAACAGAGATAGAGAAGAATTTAAGTCTGGAAGACATCCCTGCAGCAATGTCTCTGTGACATACAACGTTAACTCTCAGTATATGGCATCTATCTGTGCTCCAAGATTGTTTTTTCTTTTTTTTTTCTTTCTTAAACTCCTCATGAGGGTTAAGGAAATAAATATTTTAGACTTTCACCATCTTGCTTCCCTCTTTAACCCTACTTCCAAGCATTCATGCTTATCTTTGCATATGAAAAGCTTAATCAGCTTTGAACACGTGTAAACAAGTTTTTCAATGTGCTTTTTGCACAGTTAGTTTCAAAATTACAAGAAAGCAAACAATTACAAAATGTAAACCATTCTAGAGAAAATAAAAATACTACTATTTACATTTTTTATGTTTTGTCATGCTACAACCTTTGAAGTATTTTTGTGGGCTTTCGTGTGAAAGACCAAAAAAATTTATTTTCAGTTCAGTTTATTTATATAACGCCAATTCACAACACATTTCATCTCAAGGCACTTTACAAGTCATTTCAATTCAATCTTATATACATTCCAGTCAGTTTAAAAGTTTTTTAAGAGAACCCAGCAGATTGCATCGAGTCATTGACTTGCAGAATTCAGTTCTCCTTGAAGAACGTTTAGCAACGGTAGACACCTGTCTGCGTTGTGTCGTTGACTTCACAGCAGTCCCTCATACTGAACAAGAATATAGCGACAGTGGAGAGAAAAAAATTCCCCTTTACCAGGAAGAAGCCTCCAGCAGAACCAGAACCTGGCTCAGTAAAACCCTTGACCAACTAAGGGGTTTGAGAAGACAGAGGAGAGACACAAAAGGAACTAATGTAGGAGTACTTTTTATGTTAAAGGTAGTAAAAAGTTGATAACAGGAAAGAGAGTACGTTCAGTAACTGGGAGAATCATCCCAGCTGATGCCCCTCTCCAACAAGGCATTAGGTGAGCAGAGCGCCAGACCAGGTTGAGATTCAATGGAGAGAAAAATACCAAAAAAACGAAGTTTACAGTTGAAATAACAGCAAATAATGGAACTGGAGAGTAGTAGAAGAGAAAAGTAGCAGAGTGGTCTTGTGGGGAAAATGTGCAGAAAAGTTAGCCATTCATTTGCATTAACCCATTAGTTTGTGAAACCACCTTTCACTGGAATCACAGCTTTTGAGTTAGTCTCTACTAGCTTTGCAGTTCTAGAAATTATTTCTTTTTGCGTTTTGCAACAAAAAAGATTTCAGGCAGATTGCATGGAGAGTCTGTATGGCCATCAGTTTTTAGGTTTTGAAAGGTCTTGATAGATTCTCAGCTGGATCTAGGTTTGGATTTGGCCAGGCCATAGATATGCATTGACATAAACCATTCTATTGTAGCTCTGGTTGTTTATCTGGGCTCATTCCCCTGCTGCTGGGTTAAATTCCGTGCAGGGCTGACCCCAGGTTGTGTTTGGCCTCAAGCAGAATTGGATTTGGGGACCCTGTTAAGGACATCACCCCCCACTAACAATGACTTAATACAGATTTGGAATCTGGAAGAGGAGGCTAAGTTTAATTGGCCGATCATGGATGGTAGGTTTTTATTTGTTGAGAATAAAAATGGCGCTGTTTGCAGGATTGCTCTGTATTTAGCTCTGTATTGACTAACTTTACCTTTCTTGTCCCTGCTAAAGAAAAGAATCCCCACAGCATGATGCTCCTCCCACCAGCTTTAACCATTGGAATGGTGTATTCACGTTGATGCTCAGTGTTAGTTTTCCACAACACATAGCATTTTGCATCAAGGCCAAAAAGCTGAATTCCCATCTCACCTGACCAGAGCACCTTCTTCCACATATTTGTTCCTTTTTTTCACATGATGGATTTAATCCTGCTTTAATTCTCCACATCTTTCTTCCTGACCTTTCTGCTCTGATTGTTGGTTCTACTGATGCTGTTTGTTCTCTAATGTTCTCCAACAAACCTCTGAGGCCTTGGAAGAACACCTGAATTCATAGTGGAGTTAAACTACACACGGGTGGACTCTATTTACTAGGGATGTAAGAAAATATCTATACACCAATATATTGTGATATTTAATTTTTTTAGGATTTCAATAGAACCATTAATGATGAGATTCATTTTTGTAGGTAAATTAGTAGTATGACCGCTAGTTCGTGGCTGTTTTCACCTTCTTTGTTACAGTGGATCGACTACATCTAGTAATAAAACTAGATGTGTTAAGTATGAAAAAAGGTTGGAGTGTTAAGTTAGATTCAGTTTTAAAAATCCCAATATATAGGCTTACTCATAGTATCGCAATATATCGCAATATATCGTATCGTCTCCCCTGTATCCCGACATATATCGTACCGCCCGATTTTTACCAATACATATCCCTACTATTTATTGATCAGGTGACGTCTGAGGGTAGGAGGATGCAGGGCGTTTGAAGACGTGCACACCACACTTCTCAGATACTTTGATGTGAAAATGTTTGACAACACGTATGGTTTTCAGGGAGTTTTACATCTCTGCTGAAACATCAGGGGGGGTTCACTGCATAATTTTGCAGCAAATTCTCTGTAACTCCCAGAGGACCCCTTGGGGGGGCAGCTCAGGAACCACCTGTCAACAGCAGGTAGGACATTCAGAATCAGAAAACCTCCAACGGCAATTCCATAAGAGCTCATCACAATGCAGAAACCCATCTGCTGACATGAGAAACTCGCAGTTTAAATGGATGACGGCGCTCACAGGATCTTTGGGCTGAGGATGATATTCCGTTGATTATTTGGTGAGGGCTGCTGCGTCCTGTAACCACAAATCAGATTGCAACCATGCAGATGTTTTTCTTCCCTCTCGTCCCTGGAGCACACAGAACAGAGCTTATTCCCCGAGGGTGCTCAAAGCACATTTGTGACAATGTTGTGGAGGTTATACTGAGCACTCTGCCATGCCTGCTTACACACCCACTCCCTGCAACTCTTCAAAACCAATCCACAATGACAAGCCGACGTAATGACTTTATAACCGTAAGGTCTGCAAGGTTAATCAACAGACCGAAAAGACACGGTTTGCATATTGATTGATTACTGTAACATGGTGTTTCAAATGTGCATGGCGAACGCAGGCAGAGCAGATGTCTCCCTGTAGTCCATCAAACCCGGCGGCTGTTTGTTAGTCCTTGAGGACTTGTTCGGGTTGGAACAAACACCTCCACTGGGGGAGAATGATGAAGGATATCAGGTAGCTCACAATCTGTCATCATCTAGCGCTAAAAGCTCGGCAGTGACGGAGGGGGCAACAAAAATGGAGCTTTTAGCAGACACTTACAGCCGAATTCCATTTGAACCAGAAACCGAAAAGGATATTTGAGGATCAGTAATGTTTGAACTTTCTCTACATCTGCCTCTCTCCCACTCTCTGCCTCTCAGATTCATTCAAGGCCCTTTTTTTCCCCCTCGCTCTGGGCTTTCCTCACATGGCCACTTCACGTGGGAGTGTATCCGAGTTCTTTCTGTAACAGCATTAACTTTGGCCTCCAGGAAGAACCCTCTACACACCACAACCCAAAGAAAATGGCTTTGCCTGCGTACCATTTAATCACAAGCACTTTGCTGTTTGAAGTGCACTTGCCAATGAGATCCAGCATGTTGTGATGGAAAAATCTCTCCTTGTTGCTCCAATGTGCTGTTGATTCCTGACCAATCCGGTTTTTGTGTATTTCAAGCACCCTGCGGTGCATTAGCAGGTCAGATCTCCTTGAATATGCAGAATGTTTCTGCAGCTGAACCAGGTGGTGTCACGACGCAGCCTCTCTGGCAACCCGGCCTTTGCTGCCTCTCCTGTTGATTTACTGGGATTAGACATGCAATGAGTGTCAGGTTCATGCACTAATAAGGAGACCTCGCCTGCTCCGCTCTCGGGGAACAACAAAGTATAAGCATAAGCCACATGGGGGCATGTCAATGGGGGGAGTGGAGGTGTGTGTTGGTGGGGGGGGGGGGGGACAAACAGTCTGTCAGAGCATCCATCACTGCATCTCTGCTGATTGCAGAGAGAGGAGTGATGGCTTTCTATAAAACAGCCATTCTATGGCTTAATCATGCTGAGACCCCCAGCAAAGATAGGCTGTATGTAAAGAATCCCACTGATCAATGAATATATGGATGCATTTTCATATGTATAGACTGAGAAAGGCATGGGGTTTGACTGTTGCATTATGTGCGATGCCTTAAAGGTCCCCCACTGTCCCTCCATCCAGCAATCACTGTTCCATGCTTCCTTACTCCGGCTTTCTTTGTAAAAGAGATGATTTGGCTCCAAACTACCCACATAGGTCACACTGTTGCTCTGATTGTACAATCTCTTTCTCAGTGGGGGAGATAGAGGTGGCGTGGGGGGGGAAACTTTTATTCATTCTAGACTTGCAATCGATGAGACTTGTCTGTGAAGTGGATCAATAATGCCTCCCTTTGAAATCATCAATCACGTCAGTGTTGAATTTTAAAAAAGCGTAATTAGGAACAACGTTCTTAAACATCCTGTATTGACGTCTTCTTCGCCGCGGAGAAAGACACCATTCTGCATCATTAACTTTGTATTATTGCCTGATGGGGCCCGCTGCTTCTACTTCCCCACCTGCTGAACTCGGGGGCACTACGTGTGATTGGGCTTTCTTCCCTCTTTCTGCTGCTGCTGATGGGGGTGGGGTTGGGGGAGGGGGGGGGGGGGGTGAAGCTTGCAGGCCTAAATTGGCTGAAGTATTGTATTACGCAGGGCCCATTCTGAAAGCCGGGGCTGTGCGGTTATCTCTCACAATGCGCCACATCAGGCATGTTTGTGGCTCTGAACGTGTGTAATTTTCTCCGGGACAATCATATGTGATTACTTTTGTGGCGACTCCACCTTGACATGACATTACACGGCTACCCAACACATGTTTTCAAGCATTTCTCCCTAACTCGGCCCAATCTCCGGTGTTGTCCATCTGCTTCTGTCTGGTAATAAAAGGGTATCAATACTGTGGAGAGGACAGGTGGGCGATTGTAATGGAGTAATTTATTATAGTTGTCACAGAAATATAAGTCTTTGATTAGGGGGGCCATGCACACCAGGCTGCACAAATAGAACATTTCATCAAATCACGAAGCATATGACACTATTGACCAGGAGTGCTCTCTCTTGGCTGTATCTTTCCCTGCAAGATCCTCTAACATAGTACAGTACAGGAGGAACACAATGATGCAGAACACTGAGGTGAAGCAGATTAAAAATTGGATGTGCAAACAAGGTGTTCATAAAGTATTTAAAAAGTTACATAGGCCCCAAAGCTAAGTTTGATTTAGGGGCCCATTTACCACCATGTCTTAAGTGTTCCAGTTTGATCAAGAAACCACACTTTGTGGTCTAAACACATGTTTGGTTAAGTAGCAAGAAAACAATGTGACAGTATTCGATCTATCACTTTACGTTATGAAAAAACACTTTTTCGAAGTTGACAGCACGTAAACATACAGGACATTTGTGTAGTTTCTGCTGCTTCTGGTTGCAATAAGGCATTTGGCACTTCTTTTACATGCTAAATTTGTGACATAGAAGTGTAATCTTACTAAACTAAGATCAAGAACCCAACACGCAACAGAGATAAAAGTAGTGGTTTCAAAAGATTTGTTTGAATGGTGGATTTAGATCTGGTTCTGCTGGATGGCCTGGAAGACAAAAACAGATGAGTAGCATGATTGGAGAAGAACTAAATAGTTTAAAATTCTTTTGATTCTGCAATTCTGAAAATGTCAAGGGGAATGTTAAAGAAGGCTCGTTCTTTATAAACCTGATTGCAAATGTGTAGTTTTGAAATCTGAGAATTTGAGAGTTTCTTATGCTTTGTTTCCAGCCCTGAGTATTTATTCAAAAATGAATTCAATGATTACCAGGAGCCAAGCATTGTAATATTTGTAATATTTGAGCTTTGTAATATAAAAATTATTTCTTTGGACTTTGGCAGCATTTGTCCTTATTTTCAGTTAAGGATTGTGCCTGATCATGATAAAGTATTGTGCATATTGAGCTTAGACTTTAGGGAATCACCTTGTTGCTGCCAAAATCTCTTTAAGTAAAGACATTGAAACAAAATGTGTCGCTGTGACAGTCTATTGGGAACAAAGTACAATAAAGTTTGATATTAGTTATAATACAATGCAAGTTCAGGTCGTACAAACTGTTATATCTAAGGAAATGTGGGCCATAAATATACAGTGGAAAATTCTCACAGGTCACAAAAACGTGATGTTAAAAAAATTAAAACGTTAAAAATTACTTCATTGTTGTTGTTTTTTCGCAAAACTCTACAATAAGCCCAACCTGGAATATTTTAATAAAAGAAACAAGTTGCTCTGATTTTTTTATTTTTTATTAAACATTATCTGTAATTCATGTTTTTGCCTTATTAGAAGAAAGGCATTTAATTTCTGAAATTTTTGGGTCAATTGTCATGGGGTATTCTTAGCAACTAGAAAAATATATGGGTCACTCTTTCTTCAAAACTGCCTGCCCTAGTATGTCAAATTGAATTGCAAAATCATTCTGAGGGCCACAAATGGCCCCCGGCCCGCACTTTGGACACCTCTGCTCTACATTATAAAAAAGTATGAAGAATTGCAGACATTGGCGACATGTCTAACCCTAGGAAATTTCTTTTATTTGACAAAAGTAAATGTTTAAACCGTCGCATATATTAACCCCCCTGCAGACCATTTAATCCAAATGTTAAATCCGCCGTTTAGCCCAGCTGAGTTAGATGCGGCCATGCCTATGGGCCATGCGGGCTGTACCTTTAACCGCTCTCTGTCGCACGGCTCTGTTTGGCATGGCACCGGTCAGTGCGCATGCGCCGGAAGTTGGTGCCGCAGACAGCAGCAGCAGCAGTGATTCGGCCAGCGCAGGGCGACGGCGGAAAATCTGTCCGTTCTACACCATGGCCACGGTCTAAAAATGATGCTTTTCCCCGAGGTGAACGGAGGGTAAGTTCCTGCGTCTTTCACCCCGCGTTTGCTGCTCGGCGCCGCGTGACGTCCTCCTAAACCGAGGCATAAATGCGAGGGGAGGCTGGGAAGGCAACAATGGGACTGTGTATGTTTCAGACCGTCTGGGCTAGCTTAGCCCGGAGCCCTGGCAGTCAGCTGGCACTCTTGACTGGCAACCTGGAGGTTTATGGCTCTCTGCTGACCCCGTTTTATTCCAGCTTATCTGCTGTTGAAACCCCGCGGCGACGGTTTAACTCTCTGTAACGGCAGACGTGTTTGTGAACACATCTTTTTTTTTTATCGCATAGAGCTGCTGTTAACTGAGCGAACTGCGGGGCTGTGTTGTAGAGCTTTTTTTTCTTCTTCTTTTTTTTTTTTAGCTAGTTGTATTCCGTGATGTGACACCGACCCGCTGGGGGGGAGAAATCATTCATTCGTCCGTCCGCCACATAATTAGCTCTACCGCACGTTGATAGTTCTGTGCCACTTCTCCCGAGATGCTTTATGCGCTCCGGGTAAAATAAGCATCCCACAATTAAAAGTTGAGGCTTATTTCCACTATTATCACATCGTTCCCTCTTGTAAAGTGTGTTTTCGCCGGCGATATTCACCTAAGATGCGAGGAAAGTGAGAGTAAATATCCAGATGTGAGTGAGTGCCAGCCCCGCTTTCGCCAGGCGCAGGGGGGGAGGGAGGGGGGGGGGAGAGGAGGACGAGGGAGGAGGATGCGTGCGCTGTGCAAATAGCAGCTCTTCTCCGCGCAGCGACAGGGGGAGAAAGTGTTTGCACCTGCAAAGGCAAGTGTTAAAGGTGATAACAAAAGGTTGACGTCACCGGGCTCATCCTGATCCTGCCGCACAACCTCGACCACCGAGGAGGAGGAGGAGGAGAGCAGGAGGAGCAGCTCCAGAGGAGGAGAGCTCTAATGGATCGTGTCTGGAAGGAGGATGACTTATCTCTGATCAAATTTCGGGTATCCTAAGGGCGCACTTAACTAATGGGATCCTATCGATATCCCTCCTCCTCCTCCTGTGAGCCTGGTCTTTAGACGGAGGAATGTTAATGTTGCCACAGCCTGTCCGTGTGGTGTCTTCTGGTCGCTCGGAGTCTGCCGGCTCCGTTGGTGTGATTGCTCGGTAATGTCACGGATCTTTTTGTTGTTGTTGTTGTTAAATCAACAAGCGTACCGCAGTAGAGCAACTCCACAGCGACCGATGGGACTGTAGGGAAGTTAGCGGGGCTCCGCTCGGCTCAGGGTAAGAACGAAGAAACAAACAAACAAACAAAAAAAACATTGTTGGGAATGATCGGAGGACGCCAGCTTGTTTAAATCATCACTTTGTTTTTTTGATCCGGGTTGCCAGATCCACAAATGCGGGGACAAAAGGGCGTGTTTGCGCGTCACAATCAAAGCAAAGACGTGCCGGTCGGACGACTTTCTTTTAGGCCGATACCGATTGCCGATTTCATCTGTGAGCTGATAGTTCTGTTTTCATTCAATGTTTTTTTGTTGTTGTAAGGACTATAAGACATAACAGGGGAAAATATGTTGCAGTTTCCCTGATAGAGAGGTCCTAGTTTTGAATCCAACAGCAAGTGAAGAAATGACACTTTGTTTCTAAGCATGTTTCCCTACTCTTTGTATGATTTTTTTTAATCAACCACAAAAAACAAATCTGAAGAAACGGCCGTCATGACATGCTCAATATCCAGGCAGCAGAGACGATATTGCACAGCAGCCTGTCCAGAATGAAACCATCAGTTGTTGTCAGACACTGCTAATCCACCTCATTTGTTTTTGCCGCTCTTCTTTAAATCTCTGTCTGGCCGTATCGTTGGAAAGCGGGGCAATAAATGACGTGAAATGACGATCAATGGAACAGCTAGTGCATCTCTAGCTAAATGGCTGTCAAAATGCTGATTTCTACTTAGATAAATGCACTAAACATGCAGGTTTAAAACAAATTAAACATAATGAATATTAAAGTATATCCATTTAAAAGGAATTCTCAGCTCTAAAAACATATTGTTACATGCCGATTTCCCCAATCTGTTTATAAATTTAAGTCATGTCTTCAGTCATTTCTCTAAATTATTTAGGATACTGTGGAACACACGGTTGTTTTGCTGAAACTGTCACTGAAGTCATTTTAAAGTAGAGAAAAGCGGTACATTTATATCAAACGGGCATAGTGTTCTGTTTCATCTTCAAAATAAACAGGAAGTCACATGGTCTTAATGCTGTTGTACTTCAGGTAATTCAGCATATCGCTTTTGACTTCTGTTTTCTTACCCAAATCCAACTGGACAAGTTGGGGCAAGATAAAACCTACGAAGAAGGCAGCAAAATACAACATTTTTACAAATCCGCCTCGCTCTGTGCATCAGAAAGTCTTGAATCAAGTAATCCCCTTCCCTTACAGTGCCAAGCAGCCACTCTCACACGTAACTTCTACCCCATGGAAAGCACACACACACAAAAAGAATATCACCGACTCGGCTCTGAAATCGAGCGCTTCTCATGTTGCAGCTGCACTTGGAAGTTTTGGTTATTGCACCAGAACCTTAGTTTTGATAAAGAAAGATAGGAAAGCAAATCTGTAGTCTTGTGAAAAAGCATCCCCCCCCTCCAAAAAAAGCAAAGGTGAGACTGTTCAGTTTATGGCAGCATGGAGGGTGGGTTCAGTGATATCCTGTGCTTGCTCGAACAGGAGCCTGATACTTATGCCCCATAGTTCTGTTTTGCAATTTAACTTTCTCCCCCTACATTTTCCAAAGAGCAGATAATTAAATTTCAGACCTTGTTGTTGGGGAAACTCAGGCCCCTCGACTCTCTGCAATTATCAGTGCAGAAGGAACCTTCTTTGCGCTTGGGTGCCATGTTTCCCAGCACAATGAAGATTAATTAGGTCTTAGCAGCAAATCACTGTAAGGTCTGTTCTCGTCTGTAAAATGCAGTTCATCTCTAATGAAGACAGCCTGACGAATCAAGCGCAGCCATCCGCCCGAAGATGCTCGGAGATACTGTACCGACCTTTTTAAGGACGCGCAGCCCGGCGTGGGGTTTCTGTGCCAGGAGGGGTGTGACTTTCTCTGTGTGCTCCCGATGCTATGTTTGAGTCTGAAAATGACGTTTGCGTTTGCTCTTAGTCATAGCGCCAGGCAATCAGTCTGAGTGTCAGGAGCACCTGGTTCGTTTGTTCACGTCACACTGGCCAGCAATGCAGAAAATTACTGCGTTCCACCAAATGGAAATACCACTTCAATGCATGTGTTAATTAGATCTCTGCATGGCTTTTCAGAGTGCCTCTCCTCCTCTGCCCGTGAGTCATGTGCTGACTCTTTGACCTGTCACTGCAAATCCAGATACTCTGCTGTGGGCAAACGGGCAGAAAAGCAAGCTCGCCTTGTTTTTTTTGTGTGTGTGTGCGTGTGTGTGTGTGTGTGCGCCCCCCCCTCGCTAGCAAGATATTGATTTACGCTGTAGTTTAGGAGGATCGTTTTCTCACCAAACTTTGGCTTGGCGTTGTGACTGCTGATCCTCGTCAGTTTGCTTATGGGGGATGTTAAAGTGTTGCAGAAAAATAAAGTTGTACAGAATATGCATACCAAGATAGGTTAGAGCAGGGGTCTCCAAATGTAGTCCTCTAGAGCTACTCTCCTGCAGGTTTTGGGAGATGTCTCTGCTCCGACACAGCTGGATCGAAACACTGACTCGTTACCAGGTCTTTGCCAAACTTGGTGGCATTCTGAAGAGGTAATTCAATCACTCGATTCAGCTGTGCTGGAGCAGGGATGTATCTAAAACCTGCATGACAGTAGGTCTTGAGGACCAGGGTTGGAGACCGTTGGATCTATGTTGGGTTATTTTCTGAAGTCACCCAAATCCAGCTGCGTTGTGAACGCCTCAGAGGTTTGTTAGAGGACAAACAGCATCAGGAAGACCACAGACGGGTCAGGGAGATTTTTGTTGGAGAAGGTTAAAGCAGGGTTGGGTTAGAACTGCCTGGGGTAACAGAGCATTCGTCAGAGAAACCAAGAGGCCCATGGTAGCTCTGCAGGAGCTGCAGAGATCTACATCTACCCTACCACTTTATTGAGACCGACGCGTTTCGCCGTATAAGCCTTCATTAGGGACCCTGACGCGTTTCGCCCGAAACGACAGTTTCGCCCGACGATGAAAGCTATACACCGAAACACATCGGTAGTGCTGCCGCAAGTAGTCGACCTAACCGATGAGGTCGAACATGAAATATTGTCGACGCCAGTTTTGCCGTCGAGCATGGTTTCAGAGGACCAAAACAACATATTTCTCCCAAACCACTAGATGGCGCTGCACGCTTCAGTCGCAGACTTCCACTCAACTCCGATGACGGCCTCCCCAGTGACGATAAAGCGATGGTGTCTCAACCATAGACATATTCTATATATATGTCTACGGTCTCAACACTGCACAGTGGCTGCAGTCACTGCTGTTTCACTACGTACAATCATGTCACGTCACCCCGTTCGGCTGAAACAAGGGAAAGGTGTTGCCAACGTAGCGACCGTGTCACTATATTTAGCAAGTGTTTAGAGCCCTCTAGCGACTCTTTCACAAGAAAGTGACAAATCTAGCAACTTTTTATGGTGTTTTTGGAGACCTTTGGAAACACTGACGTAAAGCACGCATCATTGTTACTGTTCTCACCGAACAGCTGTGCTGCAGTGAGTCCAGAGCGCTAACAACAAGCAGCTCGGTCCGCCTGTATGTTCTGCTCAGCCTGATGCTTCAGCATGAAAGAGGGAAGAAAAATAAGGTCTGCACCGTCTTCGCTGAAGGCGAATGTTTGGGCCATCTGAAATGACTTCGCCATGCTAATGACCACCCTTAGCTACTTCTTTACAAATCTGCAAGTATATAAGAGCGATCTTTCTTTTATAAGCCACACACAAACATCCGGCAGAGCTGCACACATGTGGCGCATTCATGGAACGTTCGAAATATATGCTGAGTTCAATAAGGTAGGACTTTTAAAACTTCTGACAAAAAAGACTGAAAATAACATAAGCCATAAACTTCTGTTTAATGGCGGTTGATAAGCAACGTTTGGTGCATACTAAATATACGCGACTTATTCTCTACTAAGTACTAAAGAACAAGCAAAAGCTATATTCTTTCTATTAATTTTGTCTTCTTAAAATATCAGCATTTTTTTCAGAACTTGAAATTTTGTTTTAAATGTCTTGGATGTTCAGTTGCAATTTTAGATCTTGTAAATTTTGGACCAGTTCCCTTCTCTCAACAGTTTACTTTAGGCAATATAATATAACCTGTTCCACAGTCTCTTCTTGAAGACAAGATTTTAAGAGATTGTAAAAGACATTTTGTGTTGATTCTACAACGTTTTTGTCTGTGCTACAAAACCAGCAACCTCTGTAGCAACAGTACTATAAGCTGAAAAACTTAACGTACAGCCCTGGTATGGCTGTTAGTACACAACAAAATCTTGTTGCATAGAACAAAAAAAAATTCAATTTCTTTATTTTTAAGGAAATTTATTTATAAGAATTTTATAAATAAAATAAGAATTTAGTGAATTAATAAATGATTAATAAATACTATTTAATACTATTTACTTAAATTCTTCATTAGTGAATCAAGAATTTAATAAATAAAATAATTTTATTCTATTTAAATAATTTCCGTTTTGTGAATTAAATTGTAATGTTTACTGAATAAAATGACGTGGAATTAAATAGTTTTTTTCTTAAACAAAATAACCGTTTAGACTAATCAATTAGTCGTTAGACTAATTGAAATTAAATTAGTCGTTTGTGGCAGCCCTACACATCGGTCTCAATAAAGTGGGTAAGTACACTTTCCAGTGTTGCCGGAGTCTCTTTGACCCTCCAGTCAACCACGTGTTGGCAGCATGATGTTGTGGGGATGATGGGTTTCTTTTGCATCGACAGGGAGGCTGGTTAATTTTGACTGCAAGGTGGGCGGAGCTAAGTACAGGACAATCCCGAAAGGAAAACCTCTTGGAGGCTCCTAAAGACTTAAGCCTGGGGTGGAGGTTCAGCTTTCAGCAGGACAACAACTCTATAGCCTACATACAGTAAAAGTTCACGACTGAATCCAATCTAGAATATGTAGAAGAAGTGAAAATGGATGTTTTCTGGTGCTCTCCATGCGGTCTGACTGAGCTCAAGGTGTTTTGCTTTACCCCCTAAAGACTTGGAGCTTTATTTGGTTATTCTACCAAGTATTGCCTCAGAGGGGTTGAATATAAAAGGACAGCACAGTTTTTTCAAATATTATAAAATCAGTTTAAAACCATGCCGTTTCCCCCTTCCACTTCACAATTATGAACTATGTTGCGTTGGTCTGCCACACAAAATCAGATTAAAACACCGAAACAGATCAAGGAGGATGAATACTTTTGCAAGGTACTATGTGTAAAGGCTATTCTTGGAAGCAAATGTGAGTGTTGTTTGGCTTTAGAGGCTGAAATCAATTTTTCTGTGGATCCTGTTGTGACACCTGAATTTTTTTGTTGTTTTTGTTTTTTGCCTGTGTTGCCAACGGTTTTTCTTGCCTCATGACAGCCCGACAAGAACCCCAGCGTTCGGCCTGTTTCGGACAGCAGTCATAGGAGGATAACATCAAAGCTCTGCCTTTTTTCTCCGAGACTTCAGAGCAGTCTATGAATAACAGATCACAGAGTACAAAGAGTGAACCAGAGAACTTGAGCGGCTTTTCATGTTTCAGCTGTTGTCGGGAATCACAGGGGGCTCATTAAAAACACATTGATTAGTAACAGTTCGGACTGTGTAATTGTTGACTGTGAAATCACTCGGCTAACCGACATCACTTTTTAATTTTTGTGTTGTTTTTTTTGTGATGCTATGATGTTTCGAGCTGAAATGAGCCACTTGGCTGGCGCTCATTTTGGGTTATTCAAAGCCAGTGATTTTTGGTGTAGGGTTTTAGTGACGGTGCTTGAATTGGAAATGTGTAACCGCATGGCCTCCCAGATGAAATGCGTTTGAATCTCTCATGTTCCGGCAGGAACCCATGCATGCTAAATCTCTCCCAGGTGCCTGTGTACTTGATGTGCATAGCAGGTTTTTCACTTCCCTCACCTAGATGTTTTAGAGTGGCAACGTCTTTTTTTTTCTTCTTTTTTTTTGGACATTCATGGATATCCATTTAGCAAATGAGGCAGCCCCGTGCTCTGAGGCAGCAGGGTAGAGATTTTATCTGGTATCTGCCAGCCAGCTCCACCTTTCAGCCCTGTAGTCACCGGTGTAGCTGTCGGCCCACACCTGGCCACCCACCAGTAGGAGGACCTCTCTCTGAGGCTGCCCTGTGACTCCTCTGTTATAATGTGTTCGGTGTTAGCCCCAGAGCAGATGCTCGGGAGAAATGGCGCACGATTTCAGGTCACGTTCTGAGAAGATCCCCGGAATCATGATTCACTTTAGATCAGCTGTTTAAGATGTGAAGTAGGGGTGTAACCGTACGCCAACCATCCCGGTTCAGGCCGTATCTCGGCTTCAGTTTCCCGGTTCGGTTAAGTTTCGATGCCGTCAAAGAAGAAAGTGAAAAAAAAAAAGAAAAAAAAAATCCTGTAAGGACATTTAAAATCAAGTCATATCTGAATTTGCCGTAAACTTTCCAACAAATTGCTGAGAAACATAAAAATGTATCTAATAAAATATAAAATAAGCATTTAACTAGGATGTGTATTGGCAAGAATCTGGTGATACGATATGTATCAAGATACATGAGAGACGGCACGATATATTTCGATATTATGAGTAAGACAGTATATTATGGTTTTTAAAACTGAATTTAACTGTAGAAAAACTGTCACAGCATACTGAACACTCCAACCTGTTTCATACTTTAACACATCCAGTTTTATTACTAGATCTAGTCGATCCACTGGAACTAGAAGGTAAAAACGGCCATCAACTTTACCTTACCATACTTTTATTTTCATTACAAAAATTACTGTCATCATCAATGGTTCGATTCAAATTCTAAAAAATAAAATAAATGAAAATCGATACATTGCTTTTCAATATCGATACAATATCGTGACATAAAATATCGCAGTATTTCGGCGTGTCAATGTTTTCTTACATCCCTACATTTAACAGTTTAAATATTTTCTTTTTAGAAAACTACAACATAAATAGTTTGTTAATATGCTACTGTTAGATTATATCACAATATAGATTTGAGGCCATATCACCGAGCCCTAGTTTCACGTGTTCTATTTTTATTTGGCCCTTTTGTATGCATTAAAAAAAAAGTTTATATTATATAAAGAATTATTTTAGTATTTATGTGGGACACTTTGGTGGAGGCGATGCTCCTTCCCTCTATCTTTCAGCTGCTGCTGCAAAACAACGCAAACGCCACTGACTTATTCCTGGAAGAAACATTTTTGACACACATTATTACCGTCAGATGTCCTGCCTGCTTATACTTTATTGCTACGTTAAGAGAACGGCACCGAAGAGGACAGCTAAGCGGTGTCACTCTGCTCAGTAACATCTACGGTAGCTAACAGCAACACCAACGCTACCGGAAAGTGATAACCAGTTAACATTAAAACGCGTTGTTCCGCAACACCGGGAAGCCGATGTGTTCCCAAACTGGGGGCTTTGGCAACGGAAGCGGGCATTCAAGCTCTTAATTAAAAGATAACTTCTCCCAGCATGAGGCTGGCCTGTGCTGTATTTGTTTACAGTCTGTTGCTGGCTAAAGTGCAACGCAGTTATATTTCCGTTTGGGAACTTGGTACACCTCTCTGCCGTATCAAAAAATACGAATACAAGTAATGTTGCACAACGAATATGAAGGTAGCTCAGAGATAAATGACTGAATGTGATCCTTTTAGTTTCACCAGATTTGGTTGATATTATCTGCAATGACTACAGATGACGGAGATATGCTTTATGACTTTATTAGTTCTTTTAGCGATTGTTGGGTTCGTGAATTTGCCTGCTAGCTGTGGGGTGGGGTCTGTTTGGACGAAAAAAATCCCCTCTCTTGCTGGCTAGTGTCTCCATTCAGCAAACCTGAGGCTTTAAGCCAGAGAACGACATTACAAACACTTGGACCAAAGGGATTTCTGAAATTGTTATGTCTTCAGCTTGAGGGTAATCATGTAGGAATCTTAAGCCGCCCGGTAACAGGAGTCGGCGCAGCAGGATCGACGAGCCTTGGTTCAGGATAGCGTCTGTGCAACGAGGCAAGTCAGAGACGCTGCAGATGACGGCGCTGTTTATCCGCCTCCATCTCCCAGGAACAGCAGAGGAGCGGGGCAGATACTGTTATCTGTTTATGGCACAAGATAAGGTCGTCTCAATCGGATCACTGGCCCTACGCTGTCGCTCCCCCATCCGCACTACCAAACGATCTGTGGCAAGAGGTTGCTAGGCAAGCCCTACAGCGCTCTTAAGTAATCCCAATAGATTCCATTAGCATGTCGGGGGGGGTTATTGCTGCACTTTTCCAACATGGATGCCAGCTGTACATATCAGGACGTCATTAGCTACCGACAGAGAGGCTCAAAGTCTGACCTGAGCTGCGGGGTCAGCGGGGATTTCACAACAAAGCACCAGTAAAGCTGTGGGGGATGTCAGGGGAAGGAGGGGGTGTGAGGAAAGTGAGCTCAGAGTGTTCCAGCTGGGGAGATGTTAAATAAGGCCAAGTTATGAGAGGATTAGAGATGCAGAAGATGTAAAAACCTGCTGGCTAATTGGGCTTTATTTTATATATTTCAAAAGCTCGGTTAGTCTAAAGTGGGCAAGTGTTTCTGCGCCGTCTCTCAAGTGTGACAATATGGGAGAAGATTTACCACCTCAGTTAGATTTGATCTTATTTGCGCATGCTGCATGGTTACATTTAAAGGGATAGTTCAGATTTTCCTCCAAGTGAGATTCTGTGAAGTTATCAGCAATAGTTCCCATACCTTCAGCATTTTAAAACCACTGAAACAGAAATGTTCATATTGTTGTGGCACAATTCTTTAACATTAGCCTGAGAGACTAGAACAGTGCAGCTACTCCCCCACGTGTTGCTGCACACTGCAGGCCAGCTGGCTGAAAGGATCCTATACTTTCCTCTCATTCACAAAAAAAGATTTTAAAATGTTAAAACTGCGATGTGAAACGTGCAAAATCATTCGCGATTCAAGTGTTTAAAACCTGACTATTTTTTCATAATAATTAAATGAGAAAAACAAAAAAGTCGGGTGTGTGGCACGGACATTTTTAGGGGATGGACCGGCGGAAACATCAGTGCTGCTTTAAGTATGAAACAAAGGAATGTCCCTTGATTCCATCCCAGTCGCGACTAATTTTTGTGTAATTATTTTTCTGTAATCATTGTCCTGAATAAAAAAGGAGCTATTATTGTTATAGGTTTATTTTGTAGTATAGAAGATGAATTATTTCTGTAATGGTTGACTTGTAAAAGCTGATCTGCAGTTTATTTAATTTTTTTTTTTTACCACATAAAACAGGAACACTTTAAATATGTTAAAATGAAAAGTCTTCTTTAAGTTAACAGAATATGATTGATGTGTTTAAGGATTAGACCAAGTTTCCTCTTTTATGCAAATCAAAATAGGGTCACCCTATATTATATTTAAATTGCCAACACACATTTCCTTTAGCTTTCATTGAAAATATGACCTTGCTATGATTATAAAACATATTTTGGACATGTGTTGGTTTTACTTTCGGTTTGGCATGAACAAAAAGACAGAACATCAATTGGTTTGGATACTTCAATTAATGGAAACTGAATGGATTTAAGAGTAGAAAGTAGCCATGGAAGGAATGAAGAAAAAACTCTAAATGGGGAAAAAATATGCAACAAAAATAATCGTTTTAGAATTTAATCGTAGCACCTGAATCGTAATCGTGAGGCATCCTAAATGGACCACCCCTATATCAACTAATTAGCATTGTTATTCTATAAAAAGCAGAGTGGGGAAAAAGGTTTGATGTCCTGAGGCGTAGGCACGTGAAACGGCAAACTTTTGAGCTGGTAATTAATAATACTCCTGGCAGATTTAAGCTTAAAGTTCTATTTTAATTTGACCATCAAGTTTCTTCTGACGGGAAGTAATGTTAATGTTTTTCGAGTGACCCATCCAGAGCCCTGACTTGAATCTGATAGCAAATCTAGGAGGGAAGCTAAAGATTAGGGTGATGGCAAAGAGGGTTTCCAGCCTCAAAGCTCATGACCACAAATAATCAAATTGATTCATTAAGAAAGGTTAAAGGTCATTTTCAACATGCCATTTTAATAAAGTTTACATAAAAACGGATGAATGATTAATTTCTTTGAAAATGTGCTAGATTTGAGAGATAGCTGTTGCATTTGCTGTAGGAATAAACTGATTCCGTTTATATACAGAAGTATAAAATCAAATCAGTCCACTTGCATTCAATCACACACATTTTAATTTTAACCTGCAATGGCGAATGGTTAAGGCATTAACTTTGCAGCAATCTCTCATCTCAAGCAAGCATGTGGCGACAGTGGAAAGGAACCACCTGATTAAAACAAGAAAACGACGAATTGGCAGAACCTGGCGAAGTGTGAGCGACCGTCTTCCTCGACCAACTGAGGCGTCTGATAGGACAGAGAAAGATGCAAGTACTGGTCTAGGATCGCTTTCTGGGTTATAAATCCAAATGTATACTCCGGGCGGACCTGGAGCGGAGCGACGGGCCACGGGGGGCTTGACCCAACTAGCAGCCTCAACCAATCTAACCTAAGCATAGTAACACAGACCCTTTTCACCTCAGAAAATGGCGACAAGTTTACTAATCCTGTCTTGTGAGAGAATTTACATTTACCCATTATTAGGGGTGTACGCTGTCTGTTCGGTACGCACATGTACCGAACGAATCCAGCCCGCTTCCGTTGCCAAAGCCCCCAGTTTGGGAACACATCGGCTTCCCGGTGTTGCGGAACAACGCGTTTTAATGTTAACTGGTTATCACTTTCCGGTAGCGTTGGTGTTGCTGTTAGCTACCGTAGATGTTACTGAGCAGATCTAATCTACCCAAACACGTGCAGAATGTTTATGTACGGAACTCAGAGCACGGTGCAGCATTCCACAGCGCAACTTTTTAAAAAGTGACACCAAAACGGAAAGGACTCCCAGCTATCACTAAGCTCCGCTATTTGGGAACATTAATGGTTTCTCATGCAGCTACAGTAGAAAAAGAAAGATGGACCGAACCAGAACTTTGTCAGCGAACGCATCAAGTTCAGGATTTGAACAGTTTAATGCAGATCGAAGTAAAAACTAAAAGTCATATCCACATTTGTATTTTAGTTTTGATTAAAATTTACTAAAAAAACGTACCGAATCGTGATTTATTTATTTTTTATTTTTATTTCTTTGTTTGTGCGTGTTTACCGTCACACCCCTCCCCGTTATTATATGCTGTTGATTGAATATTTTCGCTTTGAATTGTTTTTTTAAACTCCTTAAGATCAGCTAAAATGAGAGAAGCAGTTTGACTAGCCGTTGGCCTCCCTCCTCTTCGAGGATTTATCCCCCTTTTAAAAATATTTCTACTACAAGTAAGGGAGCAGTTACTAATAATAACGTCACCAGACCTCACTCCAGAAAATACGAATTACCCCTAAATGACTTTCCCCTAACTCTAAGCGAAGGTAGTTCAAATAGGGTTGAATTTTCCTGCCAATTGAGCAGCCGTGTCAAACCCAGCATGCAGGGACCTTAAAGATAGTGATGTTATGATGTAGTTGTCATTTCCCCAATTTGACAACGCTGACAGCAGTGATGTGATCTGTGCGTCAGGAAGGAAGGAAGGCTGAGCTGTTCAGGAGAGCGGTCAGGCCAAGGCACTTGGACACGTTTTATCATGGCTTACACCACCTCTCCAGGCCTCAGTGTGTGGGTGTGCTTCTTTTTTTTTTTTTTTCTTCTTTCCATGCGTGCACTGTACTGGAGAGCCCGCTCTGCTCAGAATGGGGTTCTTTATAACCTCCTAACCCTCTGGTGCTGTTTGCAGCCATTGTTGGCCATTGTGAATGGTATCTCCGTGCCTTGAAAAGTAACCAGATGACATTCTTCCTGTTGTTCAAAAGGGCCCGGGGTTCTGTTGTGAAAAGCGGCTGAAAGGATAGACTAGGACTGTGACCTTCAGAGGCTAATCTCTGGCATGTCATTCAGTGCCTGTTGGAGGCAAATGCAGGCCTTGCTCTCCGATAGCAACGCACCAATTCAAACAAGGCAGAAATTCTTCTGAGATTTCCAGCTGTTCGACCCCAAAAAACATCCACTGGAGTTTTTTTTCTATTTATTTTTCAACTAAACTTCCTGAGGAACCAGAGTTTTTTTTTTGTAGCAGCTGAACTGAATCGTTATTCCAGACAGGCAGTGTGTCTGACTCCCACATTGTCCAAACAACCTCCACAGCCTGTGACTGAGCCCTCTGTGCACAGACCGGTGGCATCAGCAAACCCCTCTGTACTGCATGCTGAAATACCAGCAGCGGGGATGAAAATGCGCTCGGCGAGACGGTAAACATCGTTGCAGCTTTCAAACTAGCTTACGTTGTTTATGTCTCTTCCTCTCTGGTGTATTTGCTGTTCTTCAGCTGGCTGCCGTTCCTGGAATGTGCAGAGATGCAGTTGCCACTCTGCAGGGGGATGTTGGCTGTAATCACAGTGCATAGTTTATACTGTGCAGTTTGAACTCAGCCTAGGAACATTTAGACAGAAGTCATTATATTTCTTTGTAAAAGGCGTTCATGCATTTATATAATGTTGGTGTAATTGCTGTTATTATGGAGGTTCCTCTCCATTTCCAGGGATTGGGGTTGTCCGATGTTTGTGATTTTTGGCCTAGCTAGCAGTCTTGCAGTGGTTTGTGCGACCCTGTTTAAAAGTTGCAGCCTATGTTCATTTACTCGCTTGATAAACTGCATTATAGGCTGTCAATATTGTTTTGCTGATGTAACAAATCCATCCCCCCCCAACAGTTTAACTTTTTCTCGCCCTTTACTGTGACTTTCATAGTGAAATGGAAAACATACTAATTTGTCCGTCTATGTCATGTGACCTACTGTGCATTGTGCTTAGATATCCCCATATGTAGTTCTGGATGTACTCTACAAGAAAACGGTTTGAACATAACTTTCAGTTCCTTAAAAACCACTAAAAGTGCTGTGCATCTTTTTACTGCAGGATCACACTTTTCCTCCATTGATAGACACCAGTTTACCTTTAGGATCCCACTGAAGTTACCATGTTACAGTCTATGGATTAAATCTATTCATTATGTTGCAAACACACCCGTCAAACGGCAGCTGAAACACTTGTCATTAAAGTTTAGGACGTTCAAACCAAAACATTGAATTTCTGGGGGGTTTGAGTAAAATTAGTTATCTTACTATTAATTGAAACCACACTGAAATATATTACACGCAGAGTTGTTTTTAAAAAAAATTAACAAAAACAGAAGAAACATGCAATCAGGCGTCTAGCTAACTTTGACCCTTTGAAAAAGGCTTCATCTAGACAACAGTTACATGAAGAAGTGTAGTTCTTCTTTCTTCATACATCATTTGTTGGATTTTGTCATCATGGAGAAACCAAGCTCTTATGAGAAGAAGTTTTTCACAACGATGATACGATAAATGCTCAACCCTACGAGACTTGTCTTGTTTTTCATTACTAAAGCATGTTTATCCAGCGGGCACGTAACTTCATGTTTGCATTTGTCTGTTGTTTTTTACTTGCTGTTTAGGTCTTTAGATGTCGACTTTTGCCTTTCTCATGATGCTCGAACAGTTTGTAACCACTACGAAAATGTACTATTATGACTGACTTCCTCTGGGCCAGGTGCTTGTAGTATTCATGTGATCAAGAGGACTTGCTTTTCAGCAAAAACATACTTCCCTGGTATGTAGGTGTCTTTGTGCTTTTCCAAATGATCTCCGAGAACAGATTCGAAAACAGTGTTTTTCTCTCCATGCCTGCTGTGTTGGAGCTCTACCACCTGTGTGGGGTTAAGATCGGGGTCATTTGTCTTTGAGGACTCTGTTGTTCAGGGGGCCTCTTTTTCAGGAGCGCGTACTGCTGCGGTTTGACATGGAAAAGAAAAGCCATCGTGTTTCGAGGGCCTATTTTTGTGTGTGTGTGTGTCGGACATCTCTCAGCGCTGGATGATTGGCATATCTCTTGCCATTTCCTGCTTTTGTTTGCGGCCGTCGAGTCTCGAGAGCAAATAACGACATCGGCCGTTATGTGCGTCCGCGTGCACGCACGCGTAGAAAAAAAAATGGTTGGATTGTTTACAAAGGAAGAGCCGGCTTATAAAAAGAAAATGTCTACTTTTATCATGCTGGTGCACATCCATTTTACATTAGTTGGAGATTGTCCCCTGAAGTGGTGTAACATCTGTTAAAACGTGGCTGAGACAGTGGAAGGAAGGAGGCCGGGCAGCAATATGAAAGACCTACTCCAGAGTGTTTGCAAGGAGAGTCCTGAGGCGGTTTGCGTCGATGCGAGACAGAGAGGCATCCGTCTTGCTGCGGATTTGTCGTCTCAGGGTTTTCCTTGCGAGGTTTTTTTTTTTTGCTTGCTCTGCGTGCTCACCGTCTGTAATTAATAGCCAGCAGCCTTCTCACCCCATCAAGAGACCAGGTGCCGCTTAGATCCGCTCTGGCGCTAGGGTAACGGCTGCAAGTTTCACTCCACTCGGGACGAGGCTCGCACATGTCACGGACGTCTCCCTTTACACGGCTCCCTCCGACTGTGTACATGTAAACACGCCCTCATGGAGTCGAAGCAAAGCGATGGATTTTAATGATGCAGAGCTGATGGATCGCTTGTTGGTGGAGGATGTGGTTCATTTAGTCCACTTTGCGTCAGGCGCCATTGTATTCACGTCCTGTGCTGTTTAGCAGGGCTCGCTGCCCTGACAGATTGCCATCCCCGATGGGGAGATTTACCCTGCCAGCACCGCCAATGGCGCTGACACCATCGTTAGGCTTTGATCAGCTGCAGTCAGCAAGGGGACGAGGAGAGGGTAATATTCTTGATCTAATTACTAGGAGACATTTCAAGCAGTGTAATGTGTGATTTAACCTCTTGTCAGAGGCTATAAAAGGAAGCTGGGTTAATCTTCCTGACAACCTCTTTTCCACTCGAGGGACAGTGTCTTTAAATGTTCTCTTTTTTTCCCCTGAACATAGCGAAAAAGCAGCATGGATGTGCTCTCTGTTAACTCACTGCAGGCTTTATGCTTGAAAATCTCCTCTGGGAAGAGTTCTGTGACCTTTTGAAAGTTAGCAACAGCTGGTTCACAGAAACACTCGTGCTCTGTGCGTTCAGACAGTTGCAAATAGAACGAAAAAAGCTGTCCTTTTGACTTTTGTATTCCTCCTCCAAATGGATTGTTTGGCTGCCCCTTTTGTTTCTTTCCATCTTGCTCTCTCGCTCGCTCGCCATCACCACCCACACACTGCTCCACGATGAGTGCAGGGGACTTGATTGAACAAATAGATTGTAAGTGGAATCGAGGGGTTTGGGTTAATCAGTCAAACATAGTTAAACAATTCTTTAGACATGAAGGGATTAGTCCTGCTTCCGTTGAGCTCATCAGAGCCCATTCTCCCCAGAGCTGCCTGGGCTTTTAGGGCCAAGGGCCACGGCCTCTCCGGCTCCGAGGAGAACCACACACGCACCCCTTAGCAATGCTCCATTGCCTCTGAATGGCTCACCACTCTCCCTTCCCTTTTGTTACAGCGTACAATTGGAATGATGGATTAGCAAATTAAATGCAGACCTTTCTATTCATGGCCCTTCCCGCTCAAAGTCTCATTCACTGGATCTATCACAAGCCCACTTTCAAATGGTAACCATGTTCACTGTATGCCGTCCTATTCCTCCAGAAAGAGTCTTTATAACCCTCGTACAGATTCGAAGCCAAAATAAAACGGCTCGATGACTCTTTCCCATACAGAAAGGCTCTCTCTGTATCTTGTTTTTACAGGATGACTTCCTGCACGTTCTTCTCCCTCCTTCTTTTAACCGAGGGGTGATCGTTCATATAGGAAGTAGCCCTGATATGATGAGAAGGATGTGTTGGCAAAAGCAAAGTGCACAGCTGCAGCTGGCCTGAACCTGCTCTGTTGCTGCCTTGTCCACATTTCTACATGCTGAATATTGACCCCATTGGCCTAGAGAGAAGAACTGCCCTTCTGAAAAAAGTTTGCATTTACTGCGTTTAATTTATGGATTAGTTTTCACCTGAATGTGCAGTGAAGTAATAATCCCATTTGGCATAACTTTGAAACACTTAACTGCTAGTAATGTTGTAGGAAGCAACTGTGGAATGCACCGATATGAAACTTTGGGCCGATACCTGATACTAATTCTGTTGTTATCACCAATGATCAATGTTTACTAAAAGGCGTCCACATGACGTCCACCATCTTTGAAGGCGGACGCTGATACTGAGTAAAGACTACTCAAATGTAGTTATTTTAAGGGTTAGCAAACTGTTTAAAATGAACTCAACAGAAGGACAAGATGTCATGAAAAAAATCTGCAGAATTTACTCCTTAACTGTAGATGGCGCTGTAATGCCCTGTAATGTGAGTCATCACCCCTTGTTTCAGACCATCGAAGAAGGCACGTAAAGTTGTTTAAAGATGCTAATTAAGCATGGAGTAACACAGGCTGTATAAGATACCATTTCCCTCAGAAACTAGGGGAAGACGACTCGTTCAAAATCCACATGAAAATCATCGCGTTTCCAAGCAACAATGGGAGTCTGATGTTGGGACTGTCATGTGACCCCCTACCCTGAAAATTGCAGAGGTAAGCCTCTTTCAGTTCTGGTGCTGCGCTGTGATGAGCGAGCATCCCTCCCTTCCTACTCAAGCAGTAAAAACCCTCCTACCATGCAGCCCTTCTCACAGAAACTGACTGGACACTGAGCCTGACCCCAGAGCTGCTTTATCTACTGTAACTCCAGACTTCAAGGCTTATATAAGGAGAAAAAAAACATGCTCAGTTCTAACATTAACTCCTGCAAAATCAGGTTTCTGATGTCAGTCCTTAATGTTGAGCTGAATGCTGCTTTAGTATTTATCATTTAAATGTTTGTGCTTTTGGAATAAGTGTTTTTTTATTCACAGATCTTTCTCATATAGAAGAAATATAGTTTATAACACAGAGTTTTTATCTTGTGCAATTATGCATATGATTTTTTATTTTAAATTTGCCACCTGCCAACATTTGGCTGCAAATGTGGCGACCGTTGTGGCGACGCAAGCCAAAGCAGTCAGCACTAGATCGAGTCGAGCAGCTTTCATTTAAATCAAATCCCGCTCCTTTTAAACATGTGATGAACAGTTAGCTGGTTAACGTTAGGAGACCTCTGACCCAGCCCAACCTACTGGTGTCACGTGATTTAATTGGCTAAGAGCCGCTCGATTCGTTCCAGTGCTGATTGCTTTGGCTTTAGTCCCCAGAAGGTCGCCACACTTGCAGACAGATTTTTGCCAGTGAGATTTTGGAGATGAAGGCAACATTTTTGCTTAAGAATTTAAATTAACAGGAAGAAAAAAAACATACATAATTGCACAGAAAAAATATGAACGTCTAATATGAGGAAATATTGTCTCATTAGAATCAGTTTGTGGATAAAAACTGCTTCAGAAGAACCTGTTTTTTCTCTTTGATAATTATTGATTATACGGTCATATTCAGTGAATTACAATGTTATTGAAAAGTTCATTTATTTTAATAATTCAATTCACTAATTTAAAAGTTTTCAAGCCTTTATTTTAGTTTTATTTGTGATTTTCTGCTTACAGCTGATGAAAACACATTTAGGATTAGAATATTACATCAAACCAATAAAAAAATACATATTTAGCACAGAAATGTGGGGTTAATGAAAACTATTTAATACCTGTTTAAAGGTTGTTCTTTTCAAATGGCATTTTTTTTAATATGACAAATGAGCCCTATCTGAACCCACATCATAATTTATTGACTATAAATGTATTGTCAGGGGGAGCATTCTCAGCTACAGCTACATCATTTGAGTTTTTAAACAGATTTTTCAGTAGTTGCACTATTTTTATTCATGTATCTTGCATGAAAACTGCGGCAATGTCTTAATAATCGCTGTTACTGATTGATCTAATTATGATTAATGCTTGAATGAGTGATTTACTGGGGAAAAAAATCTATTGGCTTGAGTTGCAGCTTGACGATAGACCCTGACCGGTTGGGAATCACAGCTCCAGGAGACTTTGGTTGTCGTGATGCTACGCTAACTGTGCTAAATGCTAATATAAGCTAGATCTAATATATATTTATATATTAAATATTAAAAGCTTGTTCTACAGTGACTGCTGTTTCCCACACACTGTGATGTCACCCATGCTATTAAATAAGATAATTACAGCAGGAATGCTACAATAATATTTTTAATCCTATTAAATGTTCTTGTTTCATAGTTCCTAAAGAGAAGTCAGAATTGGGCAATATTGTTATCAACAGGTAAAGATATAACAAAAAGCAAAGATTAAAGAAAAAAGACGACCTCAAAATAGTTGCTTCTTTGCATTTTTCCTCTTAAATATCATCTTCCATGTTTTCATCCTTTCATTTGTTTCTTTACCTTTCTGTCTTTGATACAATTTTAATTAGAATGCCTCTGCAAAAGTTTTTTAAATCATCCGTTTTGCATTTTGTTGAAAATCACCTGATTATTCATCGGACCTATATCAGTGTTCGTCTCACCATGTTACACACTTGAACTGACTTTGTTGCACAGTCTAATCTGACAGGTCTACTTGATTTGGAAAAAAGTGATTAACCGATATTAATTGTTTTTATTTACATTTTAACAAAAAATGGAATGTCTAAAACAAAATGTTGATGCGGTTCTCAATCTGTAGAAGAGCCTGTAATGTCACTACACCAATCAAATGCTTTCTATTTTTGTATTTGTCCACTGGCCTTTTGACGATTGCCATCATGCCATCGCTCTCATCTTTAGCTCCCTCCACAGATTTGCTAACAGATTTAGAGCTGGACTTGGACTGGGCCACTTTAAATTCTTAAAGGTATCATTCACTCGTTTTTTGTTGGGTCTTTTTCCAATAAATTTGCTGTGGTCTCTAGTTTGAATGAATGCCTTGTGAGTTGTTTTCAGTGGAAATAAAATTCGCTGTCTCCGGTTTCAGGAGGTTGCAGTTTGTTGGTTCTAACTACTTAGTAGTCATGATTTGCAAACAACGTGACTCTGATTGGCTAACAGCAATCCGACTCTAATGCTGCCTTCATAAAAATAACTAACTTAACTCACTTAACAGGTGGTGCTCAGAGACAAATTCCAACAGTTTCTTCCTCACCTCCTCTTTCTTGGGTAAAAAAAAAATGCAACGGTGACGCCTATGCCCACAAATGACACAAGCCTGAACATGTTCCGCCATGTTGTGGAGTTACTAAAGGTTAGCTTCTACTAGGAGAGACGCGCTCTGCTCTCTCCTGGTCGCAAAATCAATCCAGCTTTCCCGTGGGCGGTCGCAAGCCAAGGTGGGCACATTTTCCTTGTGACGAAGAAGAGATGGGCTTTTTCTGACTCGCTCGTTTTCTGCGGCTGATGCAGGCAATGGGGGTTGGAGGAAATTTTGACGCGCAGCATGTATATGCAACTCCGTATGACTGACAGTATTTCAAAAAGAACAAGTATTGCACGCTTTCTCAGTGAACTTGACCTTTAATTTTAGAAGAATATCAGAATAAAAATGTTGGAAAAATGAAAAAATTACTTGAAACCTGAAACTACTTTTGAGCCTAACTGCATGTTTTGTTGTCAGAAGGATGGTTTTATATCCATACTCAGCTTCATGGTTGGATGAAATTGTCATCCAGCCAGAACCTCAAAGTTTAATTTTGCAAATTGGGTTCTGAAGTGCCGTTTGTTTCTTTTCTATTTACCACTGAGCAGAAAAGCCAGTCTCTCGCTCTCTCGCTCTCTCTCTCGCTCTCTCTCTCGCTCTCTCTCTCGCTCTCTCTCTCGCTCTCTCTCTCGCTCTCGCTCTCTCTTTCTTTCTTTCTTTCTTTCTTTCTTTCTTTCTTTCTTTCTTTCTTTCTTTCTTTCTTTCTTTCTTTCTTTCTTTCTTTCTTTCTTTCTTTCTTTCTTTCTTTCTTTCTTTCTTTCTTTCTTTCTTTCTTTCTTTCTTTCTTTCTTTCTTTCTTTCTTTCTTTCTTTCTTTCTTTCTTTCTTTCTTTCTTTCTTTCTTTCTTTCTTTCTTTCTTTCTTTCTTTCTTTCTTTCTTTCTTTCTTTCTTTCTTTCTTTCTTTCTTTCTTTCTTTCTTTCTTTCTTTCTTTCTTTCTTTCTTTCTTTCTTTCTTTCTTTCTTTCTTTCTTTCTTTCTTTCTTTCTTTCTTTCTTTCTTTCTTTCTTTCTTTCTTTCTTTCTTTCTTTCTTTCTTTCTTTCTTTCTTTCTTTCTTTCTTTCTTTCTTTCTTTCTTTCTTTCTTTCTTTCTTTCTTTCTTTCTTTCTTTCTTTCTTTCTTTCTTTCTTTCTTTCTTTCTTTCTTTCTTTCTTTCTTTCTTTCTTTCTTTCTTTCTTTCTTTCTTTCTTTCTTTCTTTCTTTCTTTCTTTCTTTCTTTCTTTGTACTCCAACAACCCTTCAGTGCACTGTGAGTGGAGAGTGGATTGCTGCGCTCAGTTGAGACCCCAATTAGCAAGACTCGCAGGCCTGCTGAAGGTCACTCCCAGAGCTTTGGTGTTGGAAAAGAAGAGGGCTGGGCCAGTCAGGAGCAGTTCTTACAGTGAGGAGGCCGAGGCCCTCCGCTGGACCCTGGAGCTCTCACACAGTGCCCACACTTTCTCAACCTCAGCAACTGCCCGCTGCTTGACATATTTGTAGTTGGGTTAGTTTTTTGTTTTTTGTTTTTTGTTTGTTTTTTGTGCATGGCACAGCACTTGCAAAAAAAAGTGGCTGAGGATTTTTTTAAAAGGTCAAGTGTTCTCTGCAGACTGTCAAAGTATAGTGTGACCATATCTGAGAGATCCATTTATCATTAGCTCCAAAGTCCCTCACTTCATCAGCCTGTGTCTGGTGTCGGCTATCACGGCTTGATTGATGGCTCTGTCCTTATTGCAGGGAACTGGGGTCGATAGCAAAAATTTGCTGCTGGGTGCATTAATGCTGTGTTCAATGGCATAGACCTTTGAGCAAGCCTCATCAGTCTTGAGTCATTGGACAGCCACCGGAGATCTGTATAAACAGCTATGAAGCAAGAAGAGAAATCAAAGGGGAAAAAACAGTTTTCATCAGCTGGATTGACTCTTATTATTTGTAAGACTGTCTCTGTGGTGCAGGCTAGAAACACGTATTGACAGCTTAATAGGTTTAGAAATTCATCAGTATTTGCACACTAGATAAATATTAATATTGACATGTCTATGATTTCAGCAGTGGTTGCTAAAATGAGTATACAACTTCATTGTACTAGATAATTAAAAAATAGGTTCGTTTCCACCATCGGAACTTCAGGGTGATTTTACCGGACCTTCACGGTATGGGTGCGTCTCCACTTCGCGTTTTCGGGGCCATTTCAGGAACCAACCGAGTACCAGTCTTGGGGTATGTACTCGGAAATGGCCCGGTACAGTCGCTGGGTGGGAGCGGTGGTTAAGTCACGCTGATTGGTTGTAACTCAGTCGGGAAATGAGCAGAGGTCATCAAACACCCGGCTTTGTAAAATAAGAAAAAGTTTCGTATGGAGACACGACTGCTGAGAGGAGCGAGCCGACAGGTTTACCCCGATAGATGAAAGATATGAAATACTGCTTTTTCTAAACATTTCTAAAGATTGTTCTAAATGTTCTTCTAGAGTATTATTTCAATTGGAATTGACTGGGTGTCTAAAAAAATCTATTCTATTGTAACATCAACATAATTTTGTTTATTTTTAAGTGTATTCACATCAAATCTGACTGCCATCAACCAAGTAGCTAAAAGTAGCGATTAAATGGCAAAAGCACTGCAGAAAATGTCAGAATGAACCTAAATATTTATTATTTTGTCAGTGATCTTTATTTGTGAATATATCCAAACCCATGCCTATATTTTAAGCCTCTTTCAAATTTTTTTTGGGTGGGGGGGGGGGGTCTCGTTCGTTTTAGAAGTCCATGGTAAGATTGTCATTCTTTATTAGAGATATCGGCATATTAGAGCTTGCACTGTCTATTTCTTCTTCTCCAGCCATGTCCTTGGAGTGACTGCTGAATGCGGTCGTTTCCACTCTTGGATTTAATGCACTAAATCTGATCCAGATAAGTTGGACCATTTGATGATTTGATTCACTGTAGAATGAAAAGCATGCATGTTAGGCATGGGTTGGTTACACATATGTCACACAGACCCTACAGTTAAAATTTGCAGAGTTCTGTCCTTCGATATAGAGCACAGCGTCTCTCACCCTGCACACTCTCTGTCAGCTGGCTGAAAGACGACTGCTACACTTTCTGAATTTCTGCTGTCTTAGTGTTCCCGTCACTAAAACCATGAACAATCTTAATATGAAACCTGAAGGTGCATCGTATTTCTTAAGATAAAATAGTTTCAAAATTGGAGTCAGTAGGCAAATGAGCAGCATGTGTGTTTTATCAGCTGACTGCAGGCTGTATCTGGCCAGACAGCTCAACTACACTGTTTGGCCAAAAAAGGTCACACACATTAATATTTTGTCGGACCGCCTTTAGCTTTGATTACAACACACATTCTCTGTAGCATTGTTTCGATAAGCCTCTGCAATGTCACAAGATCTATTTTCATCCAGTGTTGCATACATTTTTCACCAAGATATTTAATTGATGATGGTAGAGTCTGCGCAAAGCCTTCTCCAGCACATCCCAAAGACTCTCAATGGGGTTAAGGTCTGAACTCTGTGGTGGCCAATCCATGTGTGAAAATGATGTCTCATGCTCCCAGAACCACTCTTTCACAATTTGAGCCCGATCAATCCTGGCATTGTCATCTTGGAATATGCCCGTGCCATCAGGGAAGAAAAAACCCATTGATGGAATAACCAGGTCATTCAGTATATTCAGGTAGTCAGCTGACCTCATTCTTGGAGCACATACTGTTGCTGAACCTAGACCTGACCAACCGCAGCGACCCAGATCATTGCACTGCCCCCACAGCCTTGTACAGTAGGCACTAGGCATGATGGGTGCATCTATTCATCTGTCTCTCTTCTTACCTTGATTCACCCATCACTCTGGAATAGGGTAAATCTGGACTCATCAGACAACATGACCTTCCATTGCTCCGGAGTCCAATCTTTATGCTCCCTACCAAATTGAAGCCTTTTTTCCGGTTTGCCTCGCTGATTAGTAGGTTTTCTTACGGCTACACAGCTGTTTAGTCCCAATCCCTTGAGTTCCCTTCGCATTGTGCCTGTGGAAATGCTCTTACTTTTCCTATTAAACGTAGCCCGGAGTTCTACTGTTGTTTTTCTTCGATTTGATTTCATCAAACGTTTAAGTGATCGCCGATCACGATCATTCAGGATTTTTTTCCGGCCACATTACTTCCTCAAAGACAATGGGTCCCCACTATCCTTCCACTTTTTAATAATGTGTTGGACAGTTCTTAACCCAATTTTAGTAGTTTCTGCAATCTCCTTAGATGTTTTTTTCTGCTTGATGCATGTCAATGATTATACCCTTCTCAAACACACCAAAATCTTGATAACACTATTGTATTTTTCCTCAAGCTTATCATACTGGGGGAATCTCACTGTGGCCACATGCCTAGTCTACATCCATGGAATCTGGGTTCAACTAAAACTCTTCCTCTGTTTAGGTTTTTCTTGCACATTTTTTGAGACCAGCTGAAAGCAATCTGCCCATTTTTGCTCCTCCAATATTCACGATCTTCATATTAGCTTCATGTTGGAGTTTTAAATAGATCATTAAATTGTTTCATCTGTTTTCACCTAAATATTTGCCCTCCTAATTAGAGTTTTATAGTAATAGATAGATATTAAGGATTTTTCTCTGGCTTGGGTCATAAAGCTGGTAAATCGGTCCTCGTTTGCTAGCTCAGCAGCTTACTGACTTTCTTGCTTGCACCGATATTGCAGAGACTGTTTTTGTAAACCAACCAGTACCTGTGTAGGAGTATAAAAAAAAAAACCTAATGCCATGACAACCCCAAGATACACCAACATTGTGTGGAGTCTCACATTTTAGACAGACGGACGGCCCTTGGAGCCCGCAAGGGCCAGATGTTCCCATGCAGTCACAGAGGTGAGATGTTTGCTGTGCCGAGCCTCGTGTTTGCCCGATTCTCCACAGAGTCACCGCCTGTGCTGCCCAGTCCCACCTGGGGCTCTAGTCTGCTGAGGGAAGAGCTGGGGGCGGAGAGATGTATACAGTAGACCAAAGATCAAAAGCAGATATCTTGTGTATCGCCAGGGGCAAAAGGAGCACATCGCATACTCCCCTCTCTTCGGCGGGGAGAAGGACCCTTCTCTTCTTGTCTGGTCTGCAGATATGAGGATATTAGTTTGTTCATGTTGGAGGTCTGACTGCTATCGAAGCAGCTGAGCTTACTATATATATATGTGTGTGTATGTATGTGCGGAGTTTATTTTCAGCCACTTTATACTGAACGTGGCAATCAAGCTGAGCATTTACCATGCCTTGCAAAAATGACCCCCCCCCCCCCCCCCCCCCATATCTTGAAATTTTCCACATTAAAGCCACAACTTTCAGTGTATTTTATTGGGACTTTATGATGGACCGACACAAAGTAGTTTTGAGGCAATAGAAAAAGTTTCTGGAGCTTCTAGAGCTGGAGTTGCAAAGAAGAATGCTTCACAAAATGAAGAACAACATGGACAACCCTGAGGATTATCTCCTTAACACAGTAACTCAACAAAGTGAATATTCTCTGTCAGAGGCTCCTACAGAGCCCAAGCAACACACACTGCTACAAGAGGCCCTTTCTGCCCATAGCAATACCCATCTACAATGACTCTTTGAAGAAACCTGCAGAGTGAAAGTTCCTGCAATGATGAATGACATTGTTTTACATATAAAAAGCTAAAAAGTAAGACATGATATTCAAACCAATACTTTGTTGAATCATCCTCCCTCACTGCTAAACCTGCTGGTGGTAGCATCATACTGTGGTTAGGCTTTTCTTTGCTGATCAGCACCACATTTATATTTCTGTAATCTATATTCAAAGAGGTCAGCCACTGTATTTTGATTAAATTACACTTATTAAAGCACATAGAAAAAAAACTACCTTTGTGACAAAATATCAAAGGGAGTAGAAATCTGTGTTTGACGTTCAATTGCAAATTTTTTAAGAGTTACTCACCGCCCTACCAGAGTCTTCCTGATTGAAAAATGCGCCAAAAGGAGGCGTTGCCTGGTGGACCCACGAACGCATGGGGAGAAGAGGGCTGGACATGGTCTGGGCAGTGATTGACATGTTGACGGCAGCGCTGCTGCAGTGGCACAGACCGCGAGAAAGATGGACAGCAATAGCGACGCAAGCTCCTTTACTTCAGAGCGAACGTTTGAGTTGGAGGATTTCTCTCCACCTCCTTCACCAGAGGAAATGGAAGAAAGGGAGGGAGGTCCTGTGGACGGAGACTCTGCTTCATTTATCCCCCACAGCAACCGGATGGCTGATATCAGGCCTCACTGCAGAGCCAACAGCAATGCCCGGTTTAAATTCAAGTGCAGTATAAAGTTCTTACCTGTAGACGGCGTCACACTGCCTGGTTTTAGGCAGAAAATGTCTATTTTTACTAAGATGCGCTAAAATACAAAATAAAAATGACCAGACATGTAGATAGCACTATTAGACACTAATTTATACAGTTGTATAAGCAAACCAACAATTGATTTGGGCATGAGCTGCTCTTTAAGGACATTTCTGTTCATTAAGCTTTGATTTCTACTCAGACAGGGCACCAGTTACATGGCACAGTAAATAAATTTCCAAAAATCCCTATATAACACTGGAGGGGTTTTAGTGTGCGTGTGTGTGTGTGTAAGCCCTTTTAGGATGATTTGTGAGAGTCAGCGCTGCACAGTTGTGCCTAGAAGAGCTGCTCCGCCCCCAACCTTAAATCAGCCCAATGCTTTCAAACAGGCCAGGGCTGGTTAATGCTGGGTCAATAATATGGGTCTGAACGGGACAAACAAAAAGACTTGACCCCCCCCCCCCCCCCCCCCTGTTAAAAGTGGCGTACGTTTCAATAGGAATGCAGTGGAATTAACGGAGGGGGTTAATTTTTCCTGTTTATGTGAACTCGGGCTTGTATAGTTTCCTATGTGTAAGCAGGCTACCGGAGAGGGGAGGGGGGTAGTCGCACACAGACGAACAGCTGCATTGATTTGGATTTGTTTGCAGAGTGCTCTGAGCAGAAATGTAAGCCGTGGGAACACCTGGAAAAGGGGAGGGGAGGCGGCAGTATCGACTCTGCTCCTGGCTCCGCACCAGCCATACATGCATGCACAAACGCACGTCTCACATGCGTGAGGCCAGCCTGGGATCCCAATCAGCAGCACTTAACAAAGCGTCCCTCTTACTCTCTTTAATCGCAGGCTCAATTTGTCGCTGGGGTGTCGAGTTCCTGATAAGCGCTTTGACTGAGAGAGGCGAGATGGGTATAGAGGAAGAACACAAAATGGATGCACCTGCTAACAAATGAAATCAAACCACTCCATCTTCATTTCCCCCCTTTTTTTTTATCCCCCCGCCAGCTGGAACAATACTACCTCACTTTAGCTTGAAGCATATTAAGTTATTTCCCACTAAGCAAGGGGAAAAAAGCATGCCTCACTTACAGGAAAGTAGTGAGAAAGAGCTCAGACATCTGCCTTTAAACCTTTTTATAGTCTGTGTTGCTCAATTTTAGCTACACATGAATTATTCAACATTGTCTTTTATGAACTGTGATGTTCACCTAATTCTGTTTGATGTCGGATTAAAAAAATTTTTTCCTCCACAATGAGGTCCTGCTTCGAGTTGGTCTATCACATAAAATCCTAATAAAATACATTGAAGTTCCTGGTTGTAACGTAGCAAAATGTGGAAAAGTTCAAGGGTTAGGAAAAGTTTTTGTGATGTCTGTGTATCTTTAGGAATTTAATCAGCAAGTCCTGCTTATCTGACAGCTTAGGTTTCCTCGTCCTGCTTAAATCATCACTCTGCAATTTGTTGGTAATCACACAAGGTACAACTTGAAAAACCACCTGTCTCAGCTCTTGTGTCAGGTGATCTGGAGTTGCGTTGCTGATTGTGGCAGCGTGTTGGCGTAGTTCTGATTTGTTGTTTTTGTATACTTGAGTTTAAATTTTTTGGTTAAATTGTTGCTTTTTTGGACCATTATTCCCTGTGGTTTTGGAGACTGTGCAGCCTTAAGGATTTTTATGCTTACTTTTGTTTTTACTTTAAGACAATTATGATGCATAATCATGACAATGTTTTTTTTTGTTTTTTTTTACAGCTAGGAGAAGCTTTTTAGCATCTCAAAAGCTCATATAATAACTGAACTATGACCCCAAATCGCAGAAGAGTTGAGAAGGAGCTGTTAGCATGTCATAACAGTCATACAGCAATAGTCTTCAGTCAGAGGCCTCTTCAGATTAATTGCAAGACGAACTGCTACCAGAAATCCTGCCTGCTAATAACACCACCATCCACAACAACTTTTTTTGATACTTGGAAGATACGAGTTACGACAACATTTTATTTCCCTTTGGGGTACATAAAGTATTTCTGAATTTCTGTTACTGTACATAACTTTAATTCAATTCAGTTTATTTATATAACGCCGATTTACAACAGATGTCATCTCAGGGCACTTTACAAGGAACGTCATTTCAATACAGTCATACAAACATTCCAATTAGTTTAAAGTTCGTTAGTGTCCTATTTAAGGAATCCCAGCAGATTACATCAAATCATTGACTTGAAGTTGCGTCCCGTTGATGCACCCCGTTTGCAGGATCACATAATTTAAAAATATAAAAGCACGTAACCCAGTGGTTTTAGAATGTGTCTCGCCATTATATTCCAGTCCTGTACCAAACCCACCAGTCTGGCATTTGACAGACCCTAATGTTACCCGGCACATTGTTGTCTGCTGTGATGTGAGGATCTGTAAAGATAACACAGATGCTGTGGCACGACTGAGGAGATGAAAGAAGCAGCGTCTCTCACATATGTATGAGCACTGGCTCTGGGCGTATGATCGGAGGGCCAGATTACCATGAACGCCTCCGCAAGCTGTCTTAATATGTTTGATCCGGTATAATTTTCATTCTTCAGGTCACATTTTAAATTTCCTCCATCTGTCGGTTTTTGATTGTTCAGTTGGAAAACGAATAACATCCTCAACATCTACTTCTCCTATGCACCTCTGGTCTCCGGCTGTTAGCGTTGCTTGCATTGAGCTGTCATCAGCACTAAATGAAGAGTGCCCTTAATCTTATCATGAATGATTATAGAACAGCTTCTTTTTAATTTGAAGAATTTTATTTAATCAGAGCTCGTGAGATGCGTTACGACTAAATCAAACCCAGATCTTCTGATTTGCTTCATGAGATCTACTTTTCTTTCTTTCTTTCTCCCTGATGTAGTTTAAGTCTGTCATGTCTTGTTGTAGGCTGGCTCCTTCCTCACCGAGACATGCCCAGCCTCTGCTCTCGGTGGATTTGCAGCGGATAAATAAATAACTATGCTGGCACCCCTTTGCTTTGGATCGCCTCTGTTTTGGCAGCCGTACATACGGCGTTTTCTGTCAGGTGTAAACATGTCTGTCAAACTGCGCAGTCTGGGGGGCCCCCCGGCATCTTGGCATTCACGGCGCCACTCTCGCGGCACTGCCAGCACTCCCTGTCCGTCCACCTGACCTTGGCTAGCCTCGTCATGACTGAGCACACTTAGCTCTACCCTCCATTCGTGGGGTTCTTTTGGGAAGCAGGGCCGGCCTAAGTGGCTGTTAGTGAAACTGGCCGCAGGTTGAAGAAATGACCTCTGCTCTGCTGATGTGGTAGACTGGTAATGACCATGGCGTAGCTGTGGTAGAGCTAGCCAGGCCAGCTCGGAAAACTATTTGCCTCATCCCCTCATCAGCTCCTCTCACTATCACTCCTGTCATCTTTTCCACTGTGATCAAACTCGGTTATCATACATGAGGATCTACAGATCCAAATAAAGCAGAGGGAGGGATGAGGTCAGTTTGATAAGATGAAGTCTCAGTTTCCAAGCAACTTTCCATGTGTGACACGGATGCAAAAGGTGCTGCTGCTCCGCCGTTGGACTGCGCGGCCTTCCATTTCTCTTTCCGCTCCATATCCACTACCTCACCTCTGGGAACTGTCAGTTTCTCATCAGTCAGTTACGAAGCTTTCACACCGTCTCCCAGTCCTCTCTCAAACTCCCCTCCCCCCACAGAGGAGCAGTTTTGTGTAGCTGTCTTCCTTCTCTCCCCACATTACCGCAGCAGTTTCCCTGCTTGACAGTTTTATCCCTGACACATAAGAAACCGCTGTTTTTACTGACTCTCAATTAAGGCGCTAGAGTGCCTTGCAAAAGTATTCATACCACTTGGAACCTTTTCAAATTCACAATGCTTAGTAGAATAATGTTTGGCTGCAAATACAGCTGCAAGTGTTTTGGGGTGTATTGCTACTAGAGATCGACCGATACAGATTTTTCTATTGACGATGCTAATTTGTAGAGGTCATAGTCAGCCGATGGCCGATATGTGATGCCGATTTTTTTATTTTTGTTGCCTTATTTCCTGCTAAAATATCCCTTGAATGACATCAGTGGATGCACAACATTTCTGAACCCGAATCCGTTTTTGAACATTGAATTTAACCAACTCTTGAACCTGGACTTTGTGCACTGCAGAGTATTAAAATCAAACATTTAGCCAAAGTTTATCAAACAAATCAATAAACTAACCAAGTATTAGATGTACAAAACGGGTAAATAAAAAGATTCGACATTTGTTGAGCCACCAGACAGCAGTTGCTAAACAGAAGAAATCGGCTCTACTAAAGAGGTATATTGGCCTATATATCAACCAAACAATATTTCGGTCTATCCCTAATCGCTACCACTTGGCACATATAGAGACTGATTTTTTTTTGTTGCTACAGATTGAATGCAGAGCATGTGTAAAAAGCAATTCTCAAGTCTGAAGTTGCCATAGAAAGTTATGCAAATTTTGGTCTGGACTTTGACTAGGTCATTCTAACAGATGAACATGCTTTGATGTTTGCTTGGGGTCGTTGTCCTGCTGGAAGGGGAACCTCTGCCTGCCTGTCTCATGTCTTTAGGTTTTCTTCCAGTATTACCCTGTAATTAGCTCTGTCTATCTTTTCTGCTAAATTATAACCACGCCAGAGTATGATACTGCCACCACCATGTGGATTGTGCTTATGTATCGAGTTTGAAACCTGCACTCTAGTCGTTGCAAAAAAGCACTTCAGACTCTAAGTAGACTTGTGTCCTGAAGACCTGTGACTTGGAC